>OX103945.1:45783613-46516113 GCA_944470405.2 Schistosoma mattheei
TCCCAGTATGTATTTACTAAATTTATCATCTCGGTTGAATTGAAGGTGATTTATCATACTAATATACATTGAATCTATTACTTTCGAAACGTTAATAATGTGGGTACAGATCCTTCATGTGGGATCATGGATACACACTGCTGGGAGTCCTATACCAGACGAAACGGTTCTTCCAGATTTTCAATGATAGTCTAATTTAGATTGACTCATGAATTCAATTAGTAAAATTACCATTCAGATATTGAATGGTCATGCGATATATTCAAATCAAATTATAATTCAATTATCTCTTCAATTAATGGATCGTGTAAGTCAATTTAATGAAGGAATGTTAACAATCACATTCACTGGGATAGAAAAATCCTAGATTTTTCATTCTAGAAAACAGTTGATTAGAGAAGGAGATTTAATTTTCTTTCCAAAACGTCATTACTTAAATATAAATACATGATTTACATCTCACTCTGTAGAAACTTAATTACTTACATCTGTTACCCTTCGTTGAGGAGCATAGGCCGCCCATCAGCACTTCCTATCCAACCCTGTCCTGGCCAACCGTATGCAGTTCTTTCCAGTTATTATTCGTTCTTTTAATATCTACTTCACATTCCCGACATAATGTGTTCTTTGTTCTTCTTGTTTTTCGTTTCCCTTCAGGATTCCAAGTTAAGGCTTGCCACGGGATGCAGTTTGATGATTTCCGTAATGTATGTCCTATCCACTTCCAACGTTTTTTCCTAATTTTCTCTTCCATTAGAAGTTGGTTTGTCCTCTCTTACACTCTAGTAAAAGAATGTAGTTAAATTTATCACTAGAGATGTTAATTAAAATTTAATTGTAAATCATTTGGAAGTAGAGTGGCCTATGCTTTCTCACGAGGAGTAAAGGTGTAAGTAAGTAAGACTTTTGAGAACTCCAAGTTAATCAATAATTATCAATTAAATAACATTCAATGAAACCAATATGTTGTAATATCCACTGTAATGTATAATAATTATAACTTAAACCTAGTTGTTTGTAATTATATGAATGTTCAACTAGATAGCTTCATGCATATGGCTCAGATAGCCTAGTGTTAACGTCTCTGACTGTAAAGCTGAGTGACACGGGATCGAATCCGTCAAGGAGCATAATTTCCATCAAGATCACACGTACACCTTTCTGATGAGTGCCAAAATAGCAGAAAACCTAGGTTCAGGGATTCCTGTTGATTACCTCTAACTGCCAACTCATCCGATATAGTGCACTCAATGTCAAGTCACCTAGACTAATGTCTAAATTGCAACCTAGTCGATAAGATTCGGTGTGCATTGAAAAGGACTTGACGTACAGGACATTGATCACTAACCAGTGATCAATCAATTGCAAATCTATTCTATCATAATATCATTATCATCTCCACAATTACAGATTCATAATTATTTCCGGTCGTTTTATATAAATATTAATAATCATAATCATCATAATAAATTAAAACATGAATGGATATTCATTGAATATAATTGATGACATTCTGTCTTGTTGTATAAATATTGTTGCTATCCACATAATCTCAGATAACAATATTGATGAAGGGAAATGATGATGATGATGATGATGATGATGATGATGATGATGATGATGCTTGATGATGATGATGATGATGATATTGTTGTATGTGTAAGTGAATGACTTCCTGTAACACTGCAATCATCATCATTTCACCACATATAACAATGAAAATATTATTGTAATAGTAGACTAGTAAAAGATTTTATTGTGGAACAATCAATCTATCATCGTATTCGTCTTTCTGTTGTTTAATACATTGAGAATTGATGACAAGATAAATGTGAGTTTGTTGATGAGTAGTAGTCAGTTGTGTCATATGAGAAGTATGGTTGTATAAAGGTGAATGAGAGTACGAATGAGTGAATAGGTGTTTTGGATTTCGGGTAATTAAAATTTGGATATGAGAACACATGTTTCAAATCACTGTACATAATTGATCGAGTTGAAATCGAATGTTCAATTAATGGACTTCATCTGCGATCACAAGTGAACATCATTCACTCGATTCTTGTTAATCGTGTTGAATGATTTCATCAGACGTGCTAATTTACTACACGATTCGACTGTCAAAATGTGGTTCTAAGAAGAAAGAATGATTCTGTATCGAAACACAGGACAATATTTAAGAAGGAAGAACAAAAACGGCAGCAATTCACGACAGCTGAACGGATCACGAAATGTAAAGGCACAATCCGAATACATGGAATCAAACTAGCAAGTGAAGAATAGCATTAGATCTGAGAATAGGAAATAGGTGGGAGACCTGGCAGTGACAATGGAGAAGTCTTTAAGAGAAGGAGACGTGAGTGAACTATATGACACAACGAAGAAATTGATATGGAAATATAGCGAACCAGAGAGCTTGGTGAAGGTCAATGAAGGAAAGAAAATCACTGAGATTGAAGAGCAGTAGAATAGGTATGTAGAACACTTTGAAGAACTTGTGGATGGATCAATCACACTGCATCCACCACACGTCGAAGCAGCACACACACACACACACGTCCAACCTCGAGATCAACGAACTGAGTTCTCCTGAGGATCTGTTGTTGACAGACCATATCGTGACACTACTGATCAATGTGTAACAATCAATTGAATGAAACTGGTCACATCTGACAGATGCACTCGAAGTGAGGACAGGTGTGTGAGAAGTTACCTTACTCGAGTCCTTTCGTTTTCGTCTAGTGCTTGACTAGATTATGAGGAGCACTATATCTGAGTTGAAGTGCTGAATACAATGAACAGCTTGAGATGAACAACAGGATTTTGGACTTCACAGATCACCTAGATCTTCCATTACATATAAACCAACATATGCAAGTGAATATAGTGAGCAATTGGGAACAACCGGAATGGAAATTCTAACACAGAATCGATTGGCGAATGCTTGTGTATGTCCAATGCTCCTCCATGAGGTGTGACAGGCGTAAACGAGTAAGTGTCTAAATACGTATGTGTGTAAGTTTGGGGACAACGTTTATGAAGAGGAAATCGACTATTTGATTTTCTGTGTTAATATATTCTTAGAAATTGTGACCTGTAGTGAGACAGTATATGTTGATTGCATGTGGTACCACAAATGTGATGAAGTGTGCAGATTCTCTGAGATTATTGCACTACGCAAAATACATGTTTCAAGTTTTCGTGGATTATAGTTTGATATAATCATGGTTGAGGAATTATTGATGTGAGTTTGTGAATGTATGGATGATACGTATTGAATTGATTGATTCTCGACTAAAAGATTTCATTGATGTGGAATGCAATGTGGTTGCAATGAATGCAACTTAGTGTAGATGTAGTGTAGAAATGCTGATATATTTCAGCTGATTCAACCACAAGATCGGTGACATCACTAGCAGTGTATCACACATCTGTTTTCAATGTGTCAATGTGACATTGACATTTGTGTAAAAAATTGTATAGTCAGAATTCTATTGATTCATTCCCATGTTGATTCGATTGACAGATACCAATTTCTATCTGAACACACACAACATGCAACAACTTAGATGAAATGGTTATCTTGTCAACATGTTAATTCTCATGAGTCAGTCTTGTTTCTTTTCATCTCTCCCACTCTCTGTCACTCTCTGCACCTAATTCCTTCCCCATCTTCATCCCTCACTCGCTCGCTTGCTCACATTATGCCCAGCGTCATTGCATTCGTCGAGTCATATTTTGTTTCGGAAATTCAAATTTCATTCAGGAATATTGGTGATGAATTTGAGAAGTTTAGTTCGCGATTTCCCTTGTTTATTTTTGAACTATGTAATACTGTATTTGTGTTTTTGTTTAGTGAGAGGGACAGTGATAAGAATGTAGTGTGGTGTTTTGCTGATGATTGATGTGTGTTTTCCTTCAAGTCGAATGGAAAGGTAAGTATTTCTACCAAGTTCTGTTGTACTGTTCAAGAAGGTGAAATATTTTCAATGCAAACTCTGTCAACTACAAATTATCATATCCATTCAACAGACTGTAAATGATCGTGTTGATTTTGTTGTGGATCGTTAAGAGATACAAGTAAGTCGTGAATTGTGTGACGGTGATATTCATAGAAAATTATCATTTTTAAACGAGTTCGTTCAAATCGATGGTGATGACTGTTCAGATGTTAATTCATTGTCAGCGAATCCATCATGATACGAACTCACAACCGATCAGCATCAAATAGTTCCATGTTGACCGACATTGTTCAGTGGAAGGGCGGAATAGTTCAGTATTTTGATCAAATTTCATTGCTGTTCTGATATTATCAAATGATGACGACACATGTAGTTCCTGTGTTAGAGAATTTCTCTGTTATGAAAATCGAGTTGAAATTAAATGCATTCCACGTGTATGCAGCTTTGAAGCATGTTCATCACTCTCATGTTTTCATATACGAATTGTGTGACTGATCAGTGATGTCAGTGATGTGATGTTGACGTAATATTGGATGTGCAAATAGTTGCACTGTATTCCTGTGTCGAATCACTTATGTTTGTTTGAACAGTGAAATGCAAATTAATCAATGGATTAGTGCGATTGTAGTCCAATCGATCACTTCTCCATTGATTATTCACATTGTTATCATGTCAACCACCACTTTGTCATATACGTAATCCTGTGAATTGCCAGTTGTTGACGTAATGTGGTATAAATACCAGTTGTATTTGACTTACTGCAAGTTACAGCTTCCTCTTCAATGAATATTGAACTGAATATCGACACACACACACACAGATTAAGAGCGTGATATCCTGTTATTATTATTATTATCATCATCACCACCATCACAGAATTGATGAGAATGCAAACTGTGAATTGGTTAATGTGAAACACATTTTCACACTGTTATATATTCATTCTTCTACATACAATCATTATCAACTATGTATAGACATTGATAAGAATAACAGCTGTTTCAAATTAGATGTTACACACACACACACACACACACGAGATGTTCATTCTCGCTCGCTTATCCACCATGATCAATATGAATGTGTTTTGTTGTTGTTGTTGTTTCAGTTGGCGCTATACAGTTTGAATACACAGTTTCATAGATTGTATATGAATAAGGGAAATTATGGTGATCATTAGCTGGTTAGTTCACTCGAATCGATTTCAGAATCGATCTGGTTCTATTTGTGATCTGAATTAAACATCAACTGTTGACTGGAAAACACATTAATAATCGATGAGACAGATGGTAGATGAACAGATAATCACTTGTGAAACTTGGTCAGCTGAATAACTCGAAAGTGACAGCATGAAAATGCTGTATATTCATCATCGTGTTCAGCTACAAATCCCCACCAGTCCATTTCCACATCGTCATCCATCCAACACTCGTGTCAGTGGAATGGATGTTAGTGGAATGAGTGTAAATTAGGACAATGTTCATTCAGTCTTCCTATTATGTTGTTGAATATTTTGTGAGTAATCAGTGGAATGTCGAAACGATGTTGAGTGTTTAGTTGATATATTGTGGTGAAAATCTTGCTACTGGAAATCTAGTGTCTTTCGACTCTCAATATTTTTTCGAGCACTGAGATCAAAATTCGCATCTTCACGGAATTCCGATCGATTATTTGAAGATACATGAACAAGGGAGGAGATTTATTCTCTTTGACTGATCTGATCACATTACATTTTCTCCAACATGCATACCACACAAATGTTCAAATTGAAATTTTCATATGAATTGATTGAAACAAGTAATTGAATAAACCGGAAATCCATTCATCCTATCTGTTACCTTCTTTGTATTTCATCAATGACATTGTCACAAGCATGGTAGATAAGCAGATAGATAGATAGATAGTTAGATAGATAGATAGGTAGTTAAATAGAAACATGGATAGATAGATGAATAGATAGACGTTCGAATGAAGAGAACGGAAGTATCATTCAAACTGCACCACTGGTAATCTCTCTCTCTTTCTCTCTACATTTCTTTCTGTTTTCCTCTATCACTTAAACACACACACCCATACGCACACGGCTGGTAACAAACTGACAATATACATTGGAAACGGAAACCCGTGAAACACATTCATGCAATGCAATGCCAGTCACAACTGATATTGTATGCAATGAGAGGATTCATCAATTTCACATTGAGTGGGAGCATAACGGAAGAGTATTTGATATATTAAATGGTAGAGTGTAGTGTGGTTGGCGAAATGAAATGTGGAAATTTAAATAGTGAATAGAACTGTGATATGCAATGTGATATGCATGCCGCCCAACATTCGACTTCTTCTGATCGGATGATAACTGTGAAAAGTGATTGAAAAATGCGAATGAATAATGGTGCAGAAACAGAGTGAGATAAATGAAGTGGAGAGACAGACTGTACACAGTAAGTATGTTAGTTCCGTTTGACAAAGAGTGATCCACTCTCTGTAGCTAAACAAAAGTAAACTGCGGAGAAGTGATGATGATGATGATGACAGGGTTGGGCGATATACTCAAACATACGCTCACATAAGATCAGTCAGGGTGAATAAGCGAATAATTGACAAGATGAAAATGTGAGTTAAGACGAATGAATGAGTTGGTCAATTTGGAAAACAGATTAACATCTGTGGACTTCATATAGAACTAGACACCACAAATTCAGTTTCAGATCATGATTTTCTCAACTGTTGATGTTTATGAATTTTCGATATATTCACATGGTATTTTGATTATCTTTGATCCCATCGATTTAAGCTATTACTCATTTTTACCGACCGTTCAACGAACATATCCAGATGGTGTCCAGTAGAGAGATGGATAAACGTGAAGATGACCTAATGTAGCACAATCAGAAGATGGTGATTCCATGTTCTTTCAAACATTCGATCTGATTGAGTAAAATGTGAGAAGTTGTTGACGTGTGGAATTACAATATATTTGGACGTGGATAGTGGTTGACTGGTGTTACACTAATCATCTGGATTCATACAGCCTGACAGAGAAATCTCTGATACCGGTCGGTGCAGGTGATCACTGTGCTTGACTGAGCACATTCAACTAATTGACTGCATTGAAACAAGAATTTTTAGTATGGATGATGATGATGATGTCTGTTAAACACCGAATCTAATATGAATGGGTAGAATATTCTTTATGGTAATTTGATGTGTGAGTACAGTAAGTTGGTGCATGTGGCAAACATACTGGTTGAAATGTTTGAAAGATATCAATTGAAGATATATTCCAGTCACATATCCACTTCCTATAATTCAGTAGATCCACAGTTCCTTCCAACCCTCGTTAGTTTGATATATCTACTGAGATGGATTACTGATTACACAAACACGTTGAATATTATACACTTTCCCGAATTGACGGACTGATCGATCTCAGGTTACAACTTCAGTAATTAATTGCAACATTGCGTGATCATTAATAATAATGAGCTGATCATTATTCAATGTGATATGATCAAACATTGAATTCGATGTGGGTTGTTGTCTGTGAAATGGAATATTTGTACATTCGATTTTTCAAAGTTGATAATTGAAATACGAGATATGATTAGTTCCAAGTGTGTGTGTTTGTGTATGCGTGTGTATTATTCCCTACACATGTATTCTCAAGTATGTGTATGTTCACAGTGTGTATATGTACCTGATTCAATGTATCTGAGTTTTCTACGTTGATTGAAGGAAGTTCAAATGACTGATTGGAACTTCTTTGATAATTTGAGGTGTTATTTTGAAATGTTTGATGATAAGTGTGAAATGGGTTTTTCACATGTGTTTGTTTGAAGAGATTGTATGCAGATTTGTGAATATAACAAATATTCCCGGACAAATGTTTAACCATACACAACACTGAAGTTTAGTGGAAACCATAAACCGGATTGGCATGATCGAAGAGCGAGAAGGAACTGAAACTTCCATAATGAATATCAAAGAGAACAGTATTGAAACGACTACTTGTGATAAAATGAATACAGATATGTTGTTCGTTGATGGATCAAAGTACTGGTCTTTATGAATTGGTTATACTCCATAATGTTTAACGAGAAAATCTCTGCGAATACTGTGTTTGAATGAATAATAAATGGTTTACAAATTTCGTATATTCGATTGAAGCAAGGAAAATAAGCATGTTCAACTGTACGTCTGATATTTAAGTGTCCTCTAGTCTGAAGCTTGAGTATATGGGAAGCAAAGTGTTATGTATTACACTCCACAAATGTATCATCCACATAAGTGACATAAAACTGTGTCTAATTGATCACTGATTGCACTGCTGTCTGTTCTATATATCTCATAAACGCATATGCCAGGATTGAATGCAATGTGCTGCCAATGAACACTCCATCAATTTGATGATGTAGGATATCATTGAAGTGAATTGGAATATATCCGGTATGCATAAGTGGAATTTGACTGACTAATCATTTTGTGTGGGCAATATGACGTAGTGATAGCAGCTCATGTGTAATTGAGTTTGTTCGCATTTAATTTGGCTAAGCCCTTTTGTTAACACATTTTTACATGATAGAGACATTCGTATAATAACAAATTATCTATACCATCGGACCTTTATTATTATTGTGCTGGTGTGAATATGTATGCTCGAGCGTTGCTTGCTGCCTACGCATGTATATTCATGCTGCTAGCCTTACTATTAGTCGCTGAATTGATTCCATGATTCATTCGCTTAACTATGTGTATATATGTACATTTCAATCCTGTTCATTGACTCGCTGACTCGCTCATTCGACTCGCACGCTCACTCACTCACTCGCTTGCCTGCTTGCTTCTAGGCACTACTCTTTCATGTTTGATTAACATCGTTGTAATTTTGGTTATCTGTGTGTGGTGCAGTAATTAACGTAATTAACGCTTTGTGTTTGCCTTATGATTAATATACGGCGTTGGAGTGTTATCTAGTGAAGGTTATTAGGACGAACAGTATGGGGAGTTAAGGATTATTTTGAATAACGATCACCACATAGTGTTCACCTATGATTTCTCCCATTTCTTCTCATACAGTTGCGTCAAATGAACTCATAGATTACTCAGAAATTTCAACTGTTTCTATATTTTGAGAGGAATGAAATGTATATTTCAAACTGTGAACAGATATCTTTGACCTGATCTTTCTGCTGTCCGATCCATGTGTTATTTCCAAGAGGTCAACTGAGAAACTTAATCAATCATCTACAATAATCTCCATTGTATTGATATAATTCTCTCTGTTCATCAAAACAAATAAACAAGTCTCACTGAAATGTTGATATTGAAAATGCACGCTTCCTTCTTCACCGTGGAAAAAAAACATGACTGATTACTGTTCAGATTCGAGATTCGATGTTTGCTCATCAGTGAATGTGAATGAGGCAGTAGTCTGATTGAAGCGACATTTATGTCCAAATGTTTCTATGCACATCCGTTTCATTTGAGTGATGGTGTGATTTCTATCACGAATAATGATAGTAGTCAAATAGATTTGTGAATTTGTTGGAGTTCGTATTTCCAAGGGGTAATATCTGAGAACTTCCAACTGTGTTTTATGTTCATATTGAAGTTTGTCTTCTATCCATGGGAATCTTCATCATTGAAAATCATAGTTGATAATGTTAGAGCAAACAAGAAATGATTCCGGTGTACACAACTCCAATCAACAGTTGATGGATTTAGTTCATTGACAGTTTTATCCAGTTGACAGATTGTTTGATTCAAACACATGAAGACGAACAATCAGGAATGTTGATCAAACAGATTAATCGAAATCTCACATTATCAAGATCAATTTGACAAGTGATGAAATAAAGTTTGTTCACTGTGTCCATATCATAAAGGAAAGTTCAGTTGGCATATATATTGAAACAAAAATAGACAATAAATGCAATCCATTAACTATTCATTATTGTTTCTTATCATACCCTGTATCTCATTGTATCGACTTCCGACTAATGGATTTAAACAACGATCATTGAATACATTGAACATTCGAGCAATCTGTCATTAACTCTAATGGCCATGATTGTTACCATTTACAACACATGAATAACGATACTAATTATTACATAACACATTTAGTAAGATCAGGGAATATGTGTAGAAGGAAATAAACGAAATGAATCTTTTCATATTTGACTAGAGATTATGTGTGTGAAAGTGGAATGTGAACAATGAATTCGATAGGTGATTTACAGAACTATTACTGTACCGATTTCAGTTGGTGATGAGAAACTTCTCGATTGTGAGTACTGTCATTGTCAATGTGATCTGTATGGAAACTGGAAGGTTTGCTATACATGACGAGAACCAGACTGTTTGTGTGTTTGTTTTACGAAACATGGAGTGATTTCATTCGATGACTTGATCATATCTCAAATTATGGTGTTTTGTTTAAGGAACGGATTCAGTTGAGTCTATCGTGCCTCAGTGTTGAGAAAGAATTCTAGTGAACATATTTCCTTTGAGTACGTGTTAAGTGACAGCGATTGTTCATGTAAAACATGAGGAAATAAAAGTTTTTTGTAGAACTTAAACCTGTGTCACCAAGGTTCATTCTTATTGACGGATAACAACACTGGGTTTGTGCGGTCACATAGACTGCCCATCACATCAAACTGTAATACTTAAGCATCGACGTCCGTTGTTGAGCCTCTAACTAAAACCTCGAATTGTGAGTAAGACGTGAGGGTATTCATGGGATTCTTTGCAGTTATGAAGCTGCAGAACATTCCTGGGAATGTTATTTAATTCGTAATTGTTCACTGATAACTGATCACGTCCAAATTATGGAGGATATTTAGAATTAGTTCGGTTCACAATTTGCACACTATTCACAAAGTAATCAACATGAGTGTAAATCCACTGAAGAATTCATTTCGAGTGAGTTGATCGAGTTCCACGACATGAATCATTTCAGCTTCATTTCAGCTACAGTTTGAAAGAACACAAGGTTTCCGGTATCAATAATTCACAATAACAAACAATAATCTCAACATACTTTCAATCAGTTCCTTTAACTTTCAGTAAATCTAAACGGTTCACTTCTTCATACTGACCATGATGCTTCTATTTTCAATCATCACAGTGTTTATATAAATGAATTTGTACATTTTTGTCACCGACATGCGTAATGCCTTCACTCTCTCTCTCTCGCTCGCTCGCTCGCTCTCGTAACACATACATACATACATGCACAAATATGTGTAATAATACAGATAACCAGTTCACATGAATAACAGTTGTTCACACTGTAGTATCTGAATGGAAAGTTCATCTTGCCATTAACAATCATTCATCAGCATACTCTCAGTCATATAGATCAAATTATTAGAACATTATCTTCATTCAAACACTGTGTGTGTTTCAAAAGTTGAGTACAAACACATCTACTCACATTCAAATGAATCTGTTTGAGATGTTTCCTGTATGTTGATTCTAACCGACTTACGTGATTAAAACGAGCTTTGAACTACTAAACGCTTTGCAATATTCCAACTATATATGACGTATCATTTCATACGGCAATCAACTTGCATTTCTTGGAGAGGAATGTTTGGTGAACCCATTCGGGTATACCAGATAGAATGTCAGACGTTCCCACGTTTCCGCTTCATTCTTTAAAGTCTGTTCTACCGGAAGAAATGGTGCATAAACCATCATAAACTGACGAGCAGTTAATATTTTCATTGCCACATATGTCGATACGAATGGAAGAATCATGGAAAATATAATCTTCACAGAAAATATCAAAATCGAGTTCAACATCCCTCTGAATGTGATGTTTCATGAATCATGTTCGATCCATTGAATGGAGATTTGACGTTTGTTCCATCTTCACATAGGTCGTTTCGGTGGAACTTCAATGGAAATGTAACTGTTATTCTTCATTTCACTACTTATCCTCATCATGCAGTCAATCGAGTGTCATGTTTCTAATCAATTCACATACGCGATAATGTTCCTGCATATTCGATTATCATCAATATTCTGCTTTACTCGAAATCTGATCGACACAATGCAGCATCCATGTCTAACAACCCTTTCGGATGAGAATACAACTTTATTTCTCTTTCGTTTGATAGATCATGTTACATACACACGATTGATCAAATTGGTTACATGGTTTCAACTTCAAGTCTCAAATTGATTGCAACTAATTAACACGCGTGTTTCAATCAACGATAGGGGTAGAGTGAGAATGGAAGATGACAATTAATTATTTGCCATGGGATAATCTAACAGGGAACAACTCGCCAATTAGTTTTGATACTTTTCATTAAATAAAACAGAATAATCCAATATGTTCTCCAATAGATTGCGTGATCTATCTTATTCTCACTGATGTTTTCAATGAATGTTGACATGAATACGAGTAGATCGAATCGAGATGTGAGAGGAAACTACACTAACTAATCTGGTACTGATTCCCATGATTGATATGAAGAGGAGAAAATGATAAAAATGAGTTGTTATTATCATCATATTTGTTGTCTACTGTGAACACATGGTAAGAAATCTGTGTGGAATAATGAAGTAGAGTAAGTGAGTTGGTAATTGTACTGTAGAAGTAGTTGAATCAAAAATTGTTGAAGTGATTCGGCCCATCAGTTCATGGGAATTTCTCACTTGTCAATTCACATAACTGACAACAACATCGGATATAAATCAGAATCTTAGTCATATTGTATTGTGTGCTACTGATGTTGACAGATGTAAGTGGTATGTATCACCAGTCAAAAGTGGAATGTCATGAGGTAGAAGGTTGAGAAGTTTGATGATAAGAGAACATCAAGAGATTGATTGATATGGAAATGAGTGAGCAATGAATTCGGAGACAACTGATGGACATTTTACAAATGAACTTATTACTCTATATTTGAGAGATTTTACTAATATGTGTTGAAATGCATTTGATTATCCCCGCCTACTATCTCATTCACTACAATATCCCAGCCTGTTCATCTCACGTGGAAACCTTCATTCAATTAATGGATGTGTGATAAATTGAAATCAGCATTAAGTAATCTCTAATGTCAGAGATGCTTCTTGAAGTCGGGATGTGAATCGACATAAACATGTTGGATGATGCCTGATCAATAGTTGAAATCATGAGTCAATCGAATCTAGACCATCATGGAAAACCACTCTGATCATCACTAGAAATTTATTATGATCAACAATTCAGTTTCATTATTACTATTTTTACAAGTTTTATTTCTCACCACCCCATCACATTCGCATTAGATTCATGTGCATTTAATTGTTACCAACATGAACATGCAATTTATATCGTTGCGTGTCACACAAATAAAGAAGCACTAAGTCATTTCCACACTTGAAAACATCACATCACATCACATCCATCCAATTCATGTTTCGTTAAACAACTCGTCGTCAAACAGGTATACACGTTAATCTGTCAATATACTTACAAACTACTTGACAGTATGAAGCTTTGATGAGACTAGTAGTCAGTCGGACAGGTTGATGAAATGGGACATGGAATGATGCTCTTCAGAGAAACACTAATTGAGAAACTATGAATGAATATACCTGTTAACAATGTATGAAAAATTCATCTGTTCTATTATGATAGTATTCTGTAAGAACAAACACGTTTGTCTCTGTGTACGTACATGACTGTGAGGGATTGTATGTGTATGTATGTGTGCGTGTGTTGCGAAATTGTTATCGTTGTGATGACCATGTAAAAACAAGTGAATAAAGGCTCGATTCACCATTGTTGTCATGACAATTCTTTGTCTGACTTTTTATCCCCAGTGTTTTTTTTTAAAACAATTTCATTGCATGTTTTTCTGTGAGGTTGTTTAAAATGAACTTGTAATTCAGAGAATAACTCCCGCCCCAATTTATTCCCTTCATTCAATTATTCAGTTAATGTGTGAGTTATTGAGTGAATGGATGAATGAATGTGCATAGATGTTGTGAAGACGAAGCAATAATGATTAGTTCATCATCATCATCATCATCACTGATAGCGTTCATCCACTTTATCAGCAACATAATGTTCTGTATTTGTTTATCATTAAATTATGTAATTGTTGTTTTAACATGCTAGATATGTTCATGTTAGAATGAGGTGATAAATCGATCAATTTTAGACTACCATTGGGAATGTGGAAGCAGTGAATGACTGTTTCATCCTAGTATTGGTCTGGTGAGTAGTGTGCATCTACGATTCAGCACATTGGATTCGAAGTCAGAATGTTGGGCTTCACACGTGAGAATGCTGAGGAGTCCCGTACTAGGACATACTAGGACCTGTTGTCGTAAATCTGATTGGTTCAACTACAAATCATAGTCTTGCTGAAATGGTCTATTTTAGCAACTAATTTAGATGAGATAATATGAAATCTTTAAATCTCACTAATGGGTGACTGCCTCGCTCCCTACAAGTTTGAGCTCAACTGCTAGAATCTTATCAAGATCAATCACTTGATCATAAGATTTAAATACTAATACTAATATAATTCAAAGTAACCAATTAACAGTGATCTCACTGAACTATTGAAAAGTGTTTTAAAAGTATTCAAAACTTAAATTGCACATATATACGTTTTATAGTTGATGATGATTCTATTTCAGGTTATATAGAATTAATATATAGACTAATCAATTGCAGTTTTATAGCAACAATAGGGAGATACAAACAAACAATACCGTGTGAATTTAAACTCCACCCCATTACATAAGGAAGTGGCTATCAGGACTAAGTAGCTAAGTGGATAACATGATGGCGTTTGAAGCGAACGGTGTTAGGTTCGAGTCCCTGAGTGAATATCAAGTCGGGGATTCAGATACATTTATCTTATGAGTCCTAAATAGTATGAAACGCGCGTCCCGGATTTCACTACTAGCCACTATTCATCTTTGGTTAAAAGAATTGTGATTTAAGGCTATATCGAGGCAATACTAAGATTATGTACATGTGCCAACAAGAGACTGATCAATTGCAGTTCTAAACATCAATTGGAATATACAAAACAACAATACGAAGTGAACTTTAAGCTCTACTGCATTACACAAGGAGGTGGCTATCAGGACTTAGTAGTTAAGTGGATAACGTGATGGCGTTTAAAGCGAATAGTACTGAGTTCAAGTCCCACAGTGAACATCAACTCTGAGATGCAGGTATATCCAGCTGACGAGTTTCAAATAGGACGAGACACGCATCAAAATAGATTGCACTGCTATCCACTATCTATATATGCTTCAAAAGCTTGTGACTGAAGTCAATATCGAGGCAATCAGTATATGAATAGAGTGGTCTTGAGTGCTGCTAGAGGTATGAGGGCGGTTATCACTTCCCAGTTGCTCACACCGTGGAAGGGTTCTTCTGGAGGTACCTGAAAAGGAAATTGGATTAGAGGTGGTCTTAGTGACCTGAGAGCGTGACCGCAGTGCCCAAGGGACAACTGCTTGAGGTCGGTCACACACGACCTTTTTATGGGTGATTTTTGTGTTAGCTCCGTACTTGTTGAGACCTTATCGCCGGAGACGGATATCCATGGGATAAGGCGAGGTGTGCATTTTTAGGGTCGACCTTTTCTAACCCCACCCCTCTTTGTGGGAAGGCAGCATCGCTGTGATGCTGGTTGTCTGAAGGGAACACCTAACTGCTGTCACGTCTCTATACAGTCAGCAGTACGACTTCGCCTTCAGATCTTGGGTTTGTTGCTTTCAGTCTTACCGCTCTTCAACCGACCTGTCTGACATGGTAGGACCTTGAGGAACGGTTGTTTCAGCCAGTATAGCTCGGTTGCTTCATCACGATAGGGAAGCCCGACCACCACGTCAAGGTAGCAATCTTTCTCCTATATATTACCACCTTTGACCTAACCACTCCTATGAATCCGGTGTTCATCTTGCTGCGCTAATGAGGTATGGCAACCTGGACCGATGTACATATGTGCCTGGTCCTACGTTGTAGCTGACTGACTGACAATTCGTATATGATACACATATGCCAACAAGAAACTAATCCATTCCAATCTTAAACATCAGTGAAATAGAAGATACAAGCAAACAATACCAAAATGAATTTTAAGTGTATAGATCTTTACAAAAATCTAAATAAGTCACTTATATATTCATATTTGATAAATATGTTTATACTGTTATCTATATGAATAAATAAATGTGAATAACAGCTGTTTATATTAGCTCAAATTAATCTCACCCTCATCAGTAGATATTCGTTTCTATATATCTACACTGTATTACATTGATATGTACCATTTACTGTCTTCTTATATGTTTCCCATTTGAATATAAATACGTAGTCACTGTGGATACAAAGGTAGGTATATGAATATGATGGAATATTGAAAATGGAATTTATCTTTCTTTCTTTTTCTCTTTTTTCTCTTTTCTCCTTTTTCTCTTCTTCTTCTTCTTCACAAATGTTAAAAACGAGTGAAATTGAAAAACTTTCATTCATTCTATCATGTTTTAATCAATTTTTAGTGAAAAAAAAGAAAAAAATTTTTTCTGTGTTTAACTCGGCAACCGATCAAAATATACAACAGCTGTTCAGTAATCTATTTAGCGAAAAAGATGATGATTATGGTGTTGTTGTTGTGGATGATGATGATGATGGTGGTGATGGTGATAAAGAAATAAGTAAAGTATCATAAATTAAATTGTTTCTGAAAAAACATACTTGGGTTTTCTGAAAAATTCAATTCTTCACTTCTGTTCAAATAAATAAATAAATATCAGAAGGGGGGGGGTTTGTAGATTTTGTAGTTGAGATCATCTAACGGTGTTAATGTTTAACTTTAACCACTATCAATTTCGTTGAAGTTAAACACTGACACTGTTGGATGCCGGCCAGCGCAGTGGTTTAGGAGATAAGTGTTCGCGCGCGACACTGATAGGTCCTGGGTTCGAATCTTGCTAGGCGGCATCATGGATACGCAGTGTTGAGAAATTACATAATAGCATGAAACAGCTATTCAGTGCTTTCAGGTTTTCAATGATGGTCTTGCTTCAATTGACTCATGATCTCAGCCATTGAAATAAATAAATATAAATATATATTTATGTGAGATAAAAGTATCGAAGTGAGCAAAACCAATAATATTATTAACGCTTAATATCCCTTAGAGAGAGGAACATCGGACAACCGTCAGCATTCCCCATCCAACTATGTCTTGTGTAATCCTTACCACATAATTCCAGGTGTTATTCATCTTTTTCATATTTCCTTTCAATTCTCGATGAAGTATATTGTACGACGTTCCACGGCCTCTCATTATCCTACAGGATTCCAAGTTAGGGTTCGCCTGGTGATACTAAAAATAAACACACACACACAGACCAAAACTAATAATATATCTTATAATAAAACAAACGGTGTGTATTTTTCAACAATAAAAATATATTTCAACAGTTGAGATCATAAGTCAATTAAAGCTAGACCACCATGGAAAATCTGGAAGCACTGGACGGCCGTTTCGTCCTATTGTGGGACTCCTTAACGGTGCGCATCCACGACCCCAGGTCAGTTGTGAGGTAGTAATTCATTGATGATGTCGATGGATGCCGACTCAGTGGTCTAGTTGGTTAAGCGCCTGGCGCGAGACCGATGGGTCTTGGGTTCGAATCCCGCGAGGCAGGGCCGTGGATGCGCCTCGAGGAGGAGTCACATAATAGGACGAGTTGTGCTTCCAATGCTCCCAGGTTTTCCATGGTGATCTACCTCAATTAAATCATGATTTCAACTGTTGAAATTACTACAATCTCCACAAACCCCTTCTGATACTAATAAAAATATATTCCAGAATTTTCTATTCCATCTATCTTTAATTAAGTGAATCAGTTTTTCTTCTTTTTTTTCTTTTCTAAAATTATTTTCTCGAATTTCATTGATTATTTTTTCTTTTAGAGAAAAAATCCAATTTAAGTAAATAAATTTTTTTCTTGATTAGTAAAAATAGCACTGAAATCCAATTCATAACTAAGATGTTTATTATTATGAGAATGGGTTTTGTGGAGATTTTTAAGAATTTCACTGGTTGAAGTGCCGGCTCAGTGGTCTAGTTGGTTAAGCGCCTGGCGCGAGACTGGTAGGTCTTGGGTTCGAATCTCACAGGGAGCGGGGTTGTGGATGCGCACTGCTGAGGAGTCCCGTACTGGGACGAAACGGCCGTCCATTGCTTCCAGGTTTTCCATGGTGGTATAGCTTCAATTGACTCATGATTTCAACCAGTGAGATGCTTATTTAAAATCTTAAAAAAAAGAAGAGAAAACGTCTTAGATACATATGATTCTATCATTGGATCAAACTTATGAAGTACTTACCAAGAAGGGATCATTTCACTTTTATATTATTTAAATATAGTCCAATAGTTAATATTTTCAACATTAGTTAATTATTATATTATATAATCATTAGTGATATATACTTCATGTTTGTTCAACTGACATAGGCTCAACAGATCACAAGTACAATTAGTCATTTAGAGAGTTAGAACATAGGATCACGTACATATATATGCATCGGTCTAAGTTGCCATACCTAATTAGCACAACAAGATTAACATCGGATTCATAGAAGTAGTTAATTCAATGGTCGAAATATATAAAAGAAAGATTGCATATAAGAATATAAGGATACAGGAAGAAAGAATTAGTTGGTAGAAACAAAAATATAAAGTAATTTTATTCTCACTATTTAAGGGAAGACAAGGAGTTTATACACTGCCGTCATTGTGATCGATTCTGAACCTTGTCACCCAGAGTCTCTAACCATTGGTTACGATGGTCACGCGGACCCTCACTTATTAACGCACTTTCACCTCAACCAAGTAGTCTGCATCTACCAACATGGCTCAGACTAGAAGTTAATGACTTTAAGGACTGATATTACGTTTTGGTTTGGCCGCCCCTAACTTTTTTCCAACCGTTTTCAACACTAGTCAACGATGAGCGTCGTGATAATGGGTATTCAGGCGTACGTAACACGTGACCCAACCATCTCAGTCGATGAAGATTCAAAACCTCATCAACTAATTTACTATCATTCCCTAATACCTTGTGTCTAACCTCACTATTACTTACCCGATGATACCAGCAGATGCGTGCAGTATTTCTGAGACATCTGCGATCGAATACTAGTAACTTACCAGTATCTTCTACTCTTAACAGTCACGTTTCTCAACCGTAACGTAAAACAGAACCAACTGTTGCGCAATATACTCGTCCCTTAATTGATGGACGGATATCTCGCCTTTGCCATAAGTGTCGTCAATTGACAAAAGCCAAACGATCTTTTTAATCAATGCAGAGATTTCTTCAGACACCAACCCATTAGGATCGATCAGACTTCCATAATCATAATTAATAGCAATGTATAATTTATTTGTCCCATAACTAATATTCATTAAGTATATGTTTATTATTAAAATGAATAAACTAAAATCCTACATCCATTGGATGAAGTGTAATTCACCCGTTGTGAGGTTTCCACATTTTCAAAACTGAACAATCGTATATATCAATCTGATGACCTGCTTGAATATCTAGTCTACCTGTTTCTACCCTCTAGATATTTCAACAGGTTATCTGTTTTTATTCGCTATAATACATCAATATGTGTATTAGTCGCATAACCTACTTAGGAGCGTTTGTAAAATGTTTACGACCTTACACTTAATAAGCTACAAAACTGTATAATTAGGGATATCGTGGTGTCTGGTAGGCAATATGCGTTGAAAATAATGAACATTATTCAGATATCGATTCTTGAACTACTAACATCTAACTGGTGATCACTTATTGGTAATATGAACTGTCTTCAATCTCTAAACATGTATCGTAATTGTGATGTAATTACAATTCAAGAATCCTGGTTAAATTCTTTACAAGACGATTGATCAGTATCATTAGAAGATTTCAATGTGTCGTCAGGATCGATCAAACAATAACAAAAGAAAACTTGTTCAAATACTTTGTGCTGAAAATTCTATGTTATTCCAAGAATACAATATTGCATAAAGCCATTGTATATATACTAAAATCCCATTAATAGCCTTTACTTTACCTCACTGCACCTTGATTCCATTTGACTATAAATTCGCCAATGTATTCTCTTTCTCATACACAAGCATACACACAGGTCACTGAGTGAACATCAACTTTGAGATGCAGGTATATCCAGCTAACGTGTTCCAAATAGGACGAAACACGCATCCTGGATTTTACTACTAGCCACTATCCATCTTTGATTTAATGAATTTAGTTGGTAATAAACAGTGGATATAATTTTTGTCAATTCTGTTAGTTTTACTTCAAACTAGAGAATTGATTTTGTAGGTATCATTAATAAGGTTTAACTTGATAATTTCGAATAAATTGAACATTGAATAGATTGTTGTTGTAAATATCCCAATGATTAGAAAACTTGTATTTCTTACGTTTCGTGACTCAGTGTACGCCACTTCTTCAGAGAATAAATAACCAAATCAAAATTAGAAAAGAAGGCTTTACTATGCATTCTATTTGGACTATCTATCCTAGCCACCCAGTCTGTGATATTATTCACAATTCACACTATTATCTTACGTAATAAAATGGAGCGACTACATTTTATTAAAGGATAGCACAGATCACAAAGTTATAAGTAAATCCAGTGAATTGGAGCAGAAAGGCTAATGAGTGTGTATGTATGTGTGTGAGAGAGAGGGGGGTACATGGGCGAATTTATGATGAATTCGAATCAAGGTGAAGCGAGGCAAGGCAAAGGCTACTAATAGGATTCGAGTACATATATACATGGGAAAGAGAATGATTTATCAACAGTTATTTAAGAAGGGGTTTTGTGGAGATTGTAGTAATTTCAATACTTGAGGTCGTGAGTCAAATGAAGCTAGACAAGAATGAAAAACCTGGAGGCACTGGACGGCCAACTCGTCCTATTACTGGACCCCCCTAGCAGTGCGCATCCACGACCCCGCTTCGTGGGATTCGGTCACTTCTGATACTAATCAACATATACTCACTAGTGTCTGGCTTCCTAGAGTTCTAGTGAGAAGCAGTGACCAGTGAAGTTCAACCGGGTCTTTTGTAACTCACTAACGATAATGGTGGATGTGTCACTCAGTTTCGTGGATTAGTTGAATTTAGATATTAACACCGTTGGATGTCGGCCATCTCAGTGGTCTAATGGTTAAGCGCTCGCACGAGAGACTAATACGACCTGGGTTCGAATTTTGCGAGGTGGGATCATGGGTGCGCACTTCTGAGGAATCCCACAATAGGACGAGTTGGCCGTCCAGTGCTCTCAGGTTTACCATGATGTTCTAGCTTCAATCGACTCAACTAATGAAGTTATTTAAGAGATCAACATTTAAGCTATAGAGAGATATCTGAGTAGGTTGTCACATGCGATTACGCATACACGTTTATACAAACATGATAGTGATTATAATAATACAACGAAATAGATGAATTGTTACTATTGGAATAGCATTGTTTGATAAAAATTAACTGGAAACAGTAATTACTCATGTTCCAGAAACTTACTTGTTGATCAAATAGGTCTGTTACTATGACAAATTTACAGGTTTGTTTAAGATAGAAATGATTGACTCTAGTACTCATTTGTTTGATAGAAAATATCACATTATTTACATAATGTAGGTTTGATATTCCATTTTATTGACTTGAAAATATGTACATAATTAATGAAGTTTTGTTTTGTGAGCTGAATAGTTTCATTGTAAGAATTATTTTGTCATTCTAAATAACGTCATCAAAGTATAATTCCAGTACTAATTATATTTAGCAACACACTATTCTTTAAGCAATCAATTAATCCGTTCATATGATCTTATATACGAATGATTTCCTTTATAAGACATTCAGTCAATCAGTCAGTAACAACGTAGAACTTCGTACATACGTACATCAGTTCGAGTTCCCATACCGCATTAGCACAGAGATGCAGTTGTCGATTCAAATCCCATAGTGGTAGAAGTATTAAGAATATAAGCAGTAATCTGAACGATTAAGGTTTGATGATTCTATTCAAGGAGTATAATCAAGCGAAATAAATTTGGAAGAAGAAAAAAGGATATGAAGAATTCAGAAGATTAGAATTTGGGAGAACACAAAGAGTGGATACACCTGTGCCATTGCAAACGATTTTGAGTTACGCCATTTAAAGTCACTAACCATCGTTTGTTATCGTCTCGCTGATCCCAACCAAGTAGTCCACAACTACCAACATGACTCGGTTCATTTATTAGTGACTTTTATGGACTTGTACCATGTTTTGGTCTGGCCACCCATAGCCTTCTTCCAACTTATTCCTACACCATAAACGATCGCACGTCGGGCAGTCGGTGGTTGGGCATACTTAGCACATGTCCCAGTCATCTCTACTGACCAAGTTTCACTACGTCATCAATTGATTTGCCATCCTTACCTAGTACCCGTTTCCTAACAACTGCACTACTTACTCGATGGTCCCAACTATGATCGAATGCTAGTACTCTGCAAATATCCTCTACTCTTGTTGGCCATGTTTCACTGCCATAAAGTAGGACGGAACGAACTGCTGAGCAGTAAACCCGTCCTTAGGTTGATAGATGGATATCTTGCATTATTCTGGTTAGCTAAAAGTCATCCCACTTCAAAAAAGCAAAACCACATCTCTCCCTGTTTCATGGTAGCATGTATCATGCTTCTCTAAATCCTTTAAAATATATCTAGAAAACCAAAATAACATCATAAACCAAAATTAATTCAGAGATCATTGCGATGACTTCATATTGCTCTTAAGTCAACATAATCACGATATTCGATTTCATCCAGATCAAAATGCACAACAATAGATGAAGACAAATCTAGTCTCATCTACAAAAGAAAGAATACTGAATTCAAGAATGTACTTAGTCAAATAAAAAACTTTGAACATCCTATAACTTGGCTAATCAATAAAAATGGTCAGTATCGAAATGATTGAATTGAGCTACCATTTCAATTTGTATTCAGATGAAATGTGACAACGCTATTTTTATCAGTATGGGGATTTGTGGGCATTGTATTGTTTTCAAAGTTGAATTCCCAACTTATTCTAAGTTAGACCATCATTGAAAACCTGAAGTATTGGATAGCCATGTATGTGTACTACTTACGAGTCGTAAACTAGGACGAAACAACCATCTGATGCTTCCAGGTTTTCAATAATGGTCTAACTTAAGTAGACTCGTATATAAAATTTTTTTTGTGTAAATATCAAATCTATTGCGTTTTCTTCGATGAGACTATAAATTATGGACAACCTTTAAGCGACGCTAAATTGACGTTAAGAGTGTCCACCTAATAACTAGAACCAAATAAAGGTTTTAAACCAGCGTGAGGAATTAGAAGTATGATTTACAGTTGATGGAGGGGGAGGGTTGTCCATCACGAACTCTATTTATCCAAATGTATAAATGAATTTCACGCCAAAATTTGAGACCTGTGTATCTTATACCTGATTGGTTCGTCCATAAATTATAGTTTCTTCTTTTCTTCTATTATTTCCAAAGTTATATTACTTTCTTGCACTCACTGGGGTTCAGTCTTATACTTCTGTTGTACAATAAAATGTAATACATAGACAAAACAATCAATTGCATTTGTTTTCATCATCAACCCTGTAACTAAGCAACCATAACAAGCGGTTAAAAAAATGAATAAACGTTTTCTTTTCTTTTCTTCTTTAGAAGTACTTTATTGAATAAATAATCTGTTCAAGTTTATACAATTGTGATTTAATGAATAGTTGAATGATATGACGCCACTATTTGTATTATATGTCATCCATATTTCCTTTATTGTTTTATGTTTTTCATTATTAGGTTACAATGATTGTTTGGAATATGGGAAAAAAAATCACATCCGGTTTTAGATTGAAGAAACTACTACGCATAGAAATGAGTAGAAACATGTGATCAGTCAGCATATAATAATAATACTATGATTACTACTTTATTCAATAGTGTAGTTTTGGTAGAATATAGAATGGTTAGCATAAAGTATTTCAACAAGTTTCCATCTGTTACTTCTTGGTCGATCCTGATGGTAACATACTGAGTGATCAGTCAGCTAGAAGTTCACAATTCAGTTGATCGATATCTAAATAATCTATATTGTTTTTGTTGTATATTACCAGTTACTACAATGTCATTGATTGGGATTTTTTGTAACTTGTACAATGTGAAAGGGTTGTAAAGTTTTCATAAATACACCTGTATGAATTTAATGATATGGGAAAACAAGTAAAAACAAATAATAGTAATAGGTAACTCCATTTGTAGATCTTCTAGAGTTACTGTCGGTTCCAAGCCCGGTAAAGGAGGAGGGTTGAGCATGGGGTTAGCGACCCTATCCCGTAGAAAACCAACTCGCTAAAAAACGCTATAGAAATTGATAGCCGAGATATTTAAGTAGGTTGTCAATAGTGATGTAATATTCGGAATTTTTGTATTTTTATAAATGATAAGTCTTTGGCATGAAATAACTCTTCAGAGTTGTTTCATATTAACATTGTAACTTGTTGTTGAATAGAGTTGACATAGTTTACTGAATCACAATTGTACTGTTGAAAGGAAATCACTTTATTGAGTGTACTTACTTACTTACTTACGCCTGTTACTCCTCGTGAAGGAGCATAGGCCACTCACCAGCATTCTCCATCCAACCCTGTCCTGGGCAATCCTTTCTAGCTCCGTCCAGTTGTAATTCATCCTTTTCATATCTGCTTCTATAATCCGACGCAATGTGTTCTTTGGCCTTCCTCTTTTTCGCCTCCCTTCAGGGTTCCAAGTTAGGGCTTGCCTCGTGATGCAGTTTGACGGTTTGCGTAATGTATGTCCTATCCATTTCCATCGTCTTTTCCTAATTTCTTCTTCAGCTGGAAGTTGGTTTGTTCTCTCCCACAGAAGGCTATTGCTGATGGTATCCGGCCAGTGGATGTTGAGTATCTTGCGTAGGCAGCTATTTATAAATACTTGTACTTTCTTGATGGTGGTTGTTGTAGTTCTCCAAGTTTCAGCTCCATACAGTAGAACTGCCTTGACGTTCGTATTGAAGATTCTCACTTTGATATTGGTTGAAAGTTGTTTTGAGTTCCATATGTTCTTCAATTGTAGGAATGCGACCCTTGCTTTGCCGATCCTCGCCTTTACGTCTGCATCTGAACCTCCTTGTTCATCGATGATGCTTCCTAGGTATGTGAAGGACTCTACATCTTCCAGAGTTTCGCCATCAAGAGTGATTGGATTGCTGTTCTGCGTGTTGAATTTGAGGACCTTGGTTTTCCCTTTGTGTATGCTGAGGCCTACTGATGCAGAGACTGCTGCTACACTGGCTGTCTTCATCTGCATCTGTTCGTGTGTACGTGATAGGAGGGCTAGGTCGTCTGCGAAGTCCAAATCGTCTAATTGATTCTGAGTTGTCCATTGTATTCCGTGTTTTCCTTCAGATGTCGAGGTCTTCATAATCCAGTCGACCACCAGAAGAAAGAGGAAGGGAGAGAGTAAACAGCCTTGTCTGACTCCAGTCCTTACTTGGAATGCATCTGTCAGCTGTCCTCCATGCACTACTTTGCACTGTAGTCCGTCGTATGAGTTCCGGATAATGTTGACAATCTTCTCAGGAACTCCGTAGTGTCGAAGAAGTTTCCATAATGTCCTCCTATCTACACTGTCGAATGCCTTTTCATAATCAATGAAGTTGATGTATAGTGATGAGTTCCACTCAACTGATTGTTCGACGATGATCCGTAGTGTTGCAATTTGGTCTGTGCACGACCGATCCTTACGGAATCCAGCTTGTTGATCTCGAAGTTGGGCGTCTACTGCATCCTTCATCCGGTTCAGCAACACTCTGTTGAAGACTTTCCCTGGTATTGACAGTAGTGTAATGCCTCTGTAGTTTTCACATTTGCTCAGATCTCCTTTCTTTGGAATCTTGACGAGGTGTCCTTCTTTCCAGTCCATCGGCACTTGTTCCTCCTCCCAAATCTTTTTGAATAGAAGGTACAGCATGCTTGTGGTTGCTTCGATGTCTGATTTCAGTGCTTCAGCTGGTATGTTGTCGGGTCCTGCTGCTTTCCCGTTCTTGATTTGTCTGACGGCCATTCTAATTTCTTCCGTCGTTGGTGGGTTGACATCTATAGGAAGATCTATGTGTGCTGCTTCGATGTCCGGTGGATTCATTGGAGCCGGCCTATTCAGGAGTTCCTCGAAGTATTCCACCCATCTGTTACGCTGATGTTGAATTTCGGTGATTGGCTTGCCTTCTTTGTCTTTGACCGGCCTCTCTGGTTTACTGTATTTCCCTGCTAGTTTCTTCGTTGTATCGTGAAGCTGTTTCATATTTCCTTCTCTAGCAGCTTTTTCTGCCGTCGTTGCTAGTTCTTCCACGTATTTCTTCTTGTCGGCTCTAATGCTCCTCTTCACTTGTTTGTTTGCTTCTATGTATTCAGCTTGTGCTTGAACTTTCTCTGCTCGTGTTCGGCTGTTGTTAATTGCTGCCTTCTTGTTCTTCCTTTCTTTGATCTTGTCCAGTGTTTCTATAGAGATCCATTCCTTATGATGGTGTTTCTTTAGGCCCAGAACCTCTTGACACGTTGAAGTTAATGCTTCCTTGATGCCTTTCCAGTTGTCCTCCATACTAGTTTCTTCTTCTTTCAGTAGATCTTGTAAGGCTTGGAACCTGTTGTTGAGAGCTATCTTGAATTCATTGAGTTTGTCAGTATCTCGAAGGAAGGCTGTATTGAACCTTTGTAGTGCTGTTTGTCCACTTGTCCAGTTCTTTTTTAGCTTCAGTTTTAAATTGGCTACAACTAGGTGGTGATCTGAAGCTACGTCAGCACCTCTCCTGGTTCTTACATCTTCCATTGTCCTTCGGAATTTTTTGTTGATGCAAATATGATCTATTTGGTTCTCTGTAGTGTGGTCCGGTGAGATCCATGTAGCCTTGTGTATACGCTTGTGTGGAAATATTGTGCCTCCTATGACCAATTTGTTGAATGCACATAGATTTGCAAATCTTTCTCCATTTTCGTTTCTCTGTCCCAGTCCATGTCGTCCCATGATATCTTCATATCCGGTGTTGTCTATTCCGACTTTGGCATTTAGATCTCCCATCAGAATAGTTAGGTCCTTTCTTGGCATTTCTCAATGATTGACTGCAGCCGCTCGTAGAACTGATCTTTAATGTCGTCGTTGCTATCATTGGTGGGTGCATAACATTGGATAATATTCATTAAGATCCCCTCCTTCTTTGTTTTGAATGATGCTTTGATGATTCTGGATCCGTGAGACTCCCATCCTACAAGTGCATTTCGTGCTACTTTGGACAGCATAAGAGCGACTCCCTGAGTGTGTGGAGCATTGTCCTCCTCGTGACCGGAGTATAGCAGCATCTCTCCCGTAGCTAGCCTTTTCTGTCCAGCTTGGGTCCAGTGGGTTTCGCTGATTCCCAGTACTGCTAAGTTGTATCTCCTCATTTCCATTGCTATTTGACTGGTCTTCCCGGTTTCCCACATTGTTCGAACGTTCCATGTACCTATAAAAATTTTTGCTCTGGTTGTTAGAAGGGGCATCGGCCTCGTGGCTTCCGAAGGAACTCGGCTTTCACCATGAAGCGTCATAATTCTTCTAACTGAAGACCTTCTAACTCCCAGGGCAGAGTTTAAATGGTTTGAATAATTTTTTCTGGTAAGCGTTTTTTTAGCGAGTTAGTTTTCTACGGGATGGGGACGCTAACCCCATGCCCAACCCTCCTCCTTTACCCGGGCTTGGGACCGGCAGTAACCCTATTAGAGCTACAGGCGGAGTTTTTGTTGAGTGTAGAACCACTTTTATTTATGATTTGAAACTGATCATATTACAGGATAATAACTTCACTGATAAAACTAATCACTATCTGGTTTATGTGCTAAATATATGTTATATCCCTCTAAGCATAATGAATGGCAACTTTTGGGATCCATTTATGGACCAGTAATATATGTATTCATTAATTGTATAATTGTTATGTAACTCAACTATGCATATTCATATTCGTGTTCCTCTTATTATGAGCCTTATTTTGATTTATGAACTAGTATTATACGATTTACCATTCTTGAATTATACCTAGTCTATCAATTACTGTCTTCCACATTCACAGCCACATTTGGCCAAATCTTGTATAAATGTTGTTTTCTATTTGATTGTTACGATGTGATCCGTCTGGTTGGTATATAAACCCACGATGTTTGAAATAAATGACTCATATCGCAGAGTCTGAGATTAGTGTTCTGGACTTAACTGGCTGGGCTAGGCGGAAAGCAGGACCAATCACGACTCCAGACTGCTCGTATGTGTTTTACGCGTCACTGATCCGGTCGATAATTCACTGCTCTCTGATTGGCGGTATCATTACATTATTCATTAACAGGGCACTCAGGTCACAAGTTATAACAATATAGTATGCTGTATACTACTTATGTTGATATGCATAAGTAGTATGTAACATCAGTCGGATGTGGAATGCCTGTAAGCAGAAGAATAAAATGAATAAAAGAGAGAATAAAACTGCAAGTATTCAAAATAATAACCAAGATGAAGGAATAATGAAGTTTGTATGAGATAACTCAAACATGTGCAAATGAATTATTTAATCTATCAAAGCATTCTGTAATTTTTGGACTAAACAATAAACCGGTTTTCCTCATCTAATTTCATTTACACTACAATAGTTCTATGTCTAGTATCTCATTATATTAAAGATGTTTAATTGATATTTAGAACGAATCAGTTAAACATTGTTACTGATTTTACGATGGAAGTGAAAAAGAAAGCACTTAGTAAACTAAATATACCAAGATGGTTCAATCGAATATAAATAGTAAAAACAGAAAGGCAATTATTAGTTCAAAGAACCTTGTTAGGACTGATAAGTTTATGGTTCGAAAAACCACATATCGACTTTAGTTTTGACAGTTGAGTAATATCGCTAGACCTTAAACATAGCCCCCAAATACCTTGGTACGACCGAGAGTGGAGAGAGTCAACTCTCTCTCTCTCCAAATGATCTCACATAGCCACGTGCATACAACAACTGACAGAAAAGTCTTACTAACTGCCTTCTCGCGGTGGGCGTATTCTTTACGAAATTTTAAATGGATTGTTGGTTAGGGAGGATTCACCTAGGGGATTTGGAAAACCCTGATTCAAAACCATGGTACAAATGGGTTACAGGATCCTGAAGGATCAAATGGCGTATGGACCAATTGTTGATCACCGGTTACCATCAGACTGCATCTCCACTGCCTTGTGTATCAGACTTTTAGGTCAAAGGCTCCGGATGTGACCCCTTAAGAGAACCACCTTTTCCATTTTGGGCACCTCGTCAGTATCTCAGCCCTCACATAAATCGAATGATTTATGTGGTGCGTATTTATTTGGTGCCTCCTTGTACTAATGCTTATGTGTTTAAATAAAACATAGCGTAGCTTAAAGTCGAGCAAAATAAACATGTACTTGTAAAGTCGATAAAGTTCTAAATAAGCATAATTTGATTATTTGATGAAATAGGTAACTCATTACGAGTAAACAATACCAACCTATTATAGCATCTATGACCTATTGAACTTTGTACACCTGTAATAATAAGTAACATTATGTAATGAAATACATCGACTAGTGATGAGTAATTTTTGATTGCTTTAAGCTATTTATGTACTGACAAATAATCCGAAAGTAATCCTTATAATTGATGTTCCAGATTTCTGTTGTCATTGTTATTCTCATAATTTTTGCTGATATACTCCCTTGAGTATATAATAATATACATGGTCTTTAACATCCTTAAGTTATTTCTGAAATTTCAATCAGTTGTTTTGGTTCATTGAATTCAACTATTATTGAATGAGAAGAAATTACCTACCAGTAATATTTGAAGATGATTGTAGTTAACAAGTAAACTATTAATTGACTGCTCGATAATCAAAAAGTTAAGAACAGACTGCTAGTTCGGAAGATCCTGGATTCAAACCCTAAAACGAAATCGTGAAAGCGCATTATTATGATTCATTTAATCTGAACGAAATCAATTGTCCAGTGATTCTGAGATTTCAATGATTTTCTAATTAAGTTCAATTCACGCGGGGCTCGAACCCAGGACCTACTGACTTCGCGCGCGAGCACTTAACCATTAGACCACTGAGCCGGGTTCGAGCCCCGCGTGGTGCGGGATCGTGGATGCGCACTGCTGAGGAGCCCCATACTAGGTCGAAACGGCCGTCCAGTGCTTCCAGGTTTTCAATGGTGGTCTAGCTTCAACTGACTCATGATTTCAATCTGTGAAAATTTCTAAAAATCTCCACAAACCCCTTCTGAAAACTGTAGTGTTGGATACTATGTTAAACCCATATAACTCATCATAGCTTCCATCCTTCTTGATTCATGTTTTGATCTTGTTAATTATTCAATTATCAACCATGACTGCTTTTATATGAGCGATGTGTGTACACTTCTTATCCTATTCATCACATGTATGTGGCTTATAGTTGTGTAATTAAAAAATATTGATTAACACTTGATTAAATCGAGTTGGTTCACACGCATTCTCTACTGTACATCATTTCGTTTCACTAATCTGTCTCATTCTTCCTTCTTTATTTCGTCTCCTTGATTGCCTGTTCAAATCAATGAGTGAAATTCTTATATTTGGCTTATTTAATTCTACTTTATTCACTAATGCGAATTAAATCGATGATTACTATATACGATGATTGGTGACATGCATATTTTGACAGCAATCATTTCAATAACCATCCGTAACAATCTAACTAGATTCAGAACAATGGTTACTAAAGAAAAAACCATAAATGAAATAACACACTTGTCATAAACCCTTTTAAAGTAAGCCATTTCTATTTAAATTTTACAAAAACCTCCATATGTTGTTTTGATTCATTCTGAATAATTTAACCCCATGCTATACGTTGAAACGATTACAAGTTCACCTAGTCTGAGAACGGACACAAAGACTCTGTAACCAAAGACTAATAAGATAACTATACTGATGTGTCTCAGTCCCGTTAAATGGAGAGAGAAGTTCAAGTTCGAAACGGGGGAATATATTCCGCAAGCAACCAGAAGCAGGAGCAATAACAACAGGCACAGATCAAACGCATATATATAGCATAAAATTGTCCTTGGGAAGCGTTACAAAATAGCGTACTAAAAGATACTACGAACCAATAGTGTTTAAGTTTCTCTCAAGTAGGAAATACGAAAATGAGCGCTTTTGGAGCAAAAACAATCAATTCAGATCTTTAAAATAAAATTGCAAAAATCAGATAATTACCAAGTGAGCTCTAAGGGATCTAACACCCCTCAATACCCTATATCATTATTACACCTTCTATATTAATAACAGTGAACAATATAAAGAAAAACAAGGAAAACCGAAAAAAATATAGAAAAAACTATATATTAAAAATGAACAATTTCAAGAGACCATTGAGCTGGCCATCATCCAACAGTGTTAATGTCTAACTTCAACCAATCCACGAAATTGCTCCAATGTACACCGTTGTCTTCAGTGAGCTGTTATCTCACAACAGACCTGGTTGTACTCCACTGGTCACGGCTTCTCACCAGAACTCCAGCAAACGCCACTTAAAGTCTAATGGTTAAGCCCTCGCGCGAGAGACTGATAGGCCCTGAGCTCTAATCAGGATCGTGGATGCACACTGCTGAGGAGTCCTATACTAGAAAGAACTGGCCATCTAGTGATTCCAGGTTTTCCATGATGGTCTAATTTCAACTGACTCATGATTTCCACTGTTGACATTACTACAATCTCCACAAAACCCCTTCTGTTAGTTTCAAGAGAAACAAAAAATGAACTACAACATACAAAAGAAAAACAAATCACAATCAAAAGAATAAATAACTTCTTAAATATACAATGAAAGAAAGAAAGAAAAGAAAAGAAAAAAAAGAAAAGAAAAATAGAAAACAAGTCACAGCTTAAAAGATAATCATCAACAAAACAAAAAGGAATCAAGTAAATACCATTAATATTTATTTATTTATTTATTTATCTATTTGCTATTCTCTATTATCCCTGATGAATTGATTATGTATTGCATTGGAATCAATGCATTCTCATCTGTTATTACATATAGATTGCATTCAATGATGAACATTATTATGATTATCATTATTATGCTTCTTGTACGAAAAGAAAAGACAATAACAGAACAGTAACAAAGTAAACCAAGGTAATGATAATAATAATGATAATATTGATTATTTTTTTGTTTATTTAAACATATAAACATTGGTATAAACGGGGATCAAATAGATATGCGTCACGTAAATCATTCGATTTGTTTGAGGGCTGGCATACTGCCTAGGTGCCCAAACCGAATCAACTGGTTTACTTATGCGGCCACAAACGGAGCCTTTGACCTTAAGGTCTGATCCACAATGTAAAGAGATGCAGTCCCATGATAGCCTGGGACCAACGATTGGTTCATACGCCATTTGTTTCCATTAGGATCCTGGAACCCATGTGCACTATTAGTTCAGAATCAGGGTTTTCCAACTCCTCTAGGTGGATCCTCCATATCCATCAACCCGGTTAAATTGCCTGATATTCGCTTTTTGTCCTTTCAATTTCGTAAACAATACCCGTGGTGCGAGAAGGTAGTGAGTAGGACTTCCCTAGTAGTGGTTGTATGCATGTGACGATGTGAGATTACTTGGTGAAGGATAATTGACTTGCCCTACTCTCAGCCGTACCAGGGCAATAATAATAATATAGTTTAGTTAGTATTATAATAACAAAGTAATAAATAAGTAAACGAATATAAAACAAACCATTGGAACAATCAACCAACAAAAAAAAGAATCAATGAATGATGATGATGATGATTCAATGTTTAATGGATTGTTTGTTGTACCAATGATATGGTTATTTATTTATTTATTCTTTGCTGTAAGCAAAACATACTCCAACAAAGAGATGAGCAAATCTATTGAAATTGATGAATATCATAAAGGATAATATAAGAGAAACTTTGATCTTTTGTTTGTTTCCCAAAGGGCATTACATTTAATGACCTTATTATTAGTGTTGTTGTTGTTTTTTTCTTCTAAAAAATAAACTATTTATATCATTCAACAACTGATAAATAAAGACTCAATGGTAGATATACAATCGAAAGAGTAAAATCAGTCAGTCAGTGAATACAATGATCTTGAGTGTTGTTAAAGGTATGAGAACAGTTATCACTTCCCGATTGCCCACACCGTGTAAGAATTCTTCTGGAGGTACTTGAAAGGGAAATTTGATTAGAGGTGGTCTTAGTGACCTGAGAGCGTGACTGCAGTGCCCAAGGGACAATTGTTTGAGATCAGTTACATGCGACCATTTTGTGATTAATTTTTTGTGTTAGCTCCGTACTTGTTGAGACCTTACAGCCGGAGACGGATATCTGTTGGATATGACGAGATGTGCATATTTAGGGTCGACCTTTCCTAACCCCATCCCTTCTTGTGGAAAGGCAGCATCGCTGTTATGCTTGGTTGTCTGAAGGAAACACCTAACTGCTGTCACGTCTCTATACAGTCAGCAGTATGACTTCGCCTTCAGACCTTGCGTTTGTTGCTTTTAGTCTTACCGCTCTTCAACCGACATGTCTGGCGTGGTATGACCTTGAGTAACAGTTGTTTTGGCAAGTATAGCTCGATTGGTTCATCACGATAGGGAAGCCCGATCACCACGTTTTAAAGGGAAATATTTATAGTTTAGGTGGATGATTTTATTATTATTATTATTATTATTATTATTATTATTATTATTATTATTATTAGCATAAACTTTAGGTAGAAGTGAAGTGTTTGAATTTTTCCACATTTGACTTAAAGCTTGTCCTATCCACCTTGAATGTTGATAAGTTATTTTCGATCTTTAATTTATCATTGCCTTTGTATTATTTGAATTGTTTCTCCTTCTAAATGAAGACCTTCTAACTCCCAAGGCAGAGTTTAAACATTGTTAACGTTGATTGGATGACCTATTCAGTGTACAGTGAACCGGAGATCCATGTACCTATTTATATTCGATAATTTTGATATTCGATTATATTTCTTCGAAAAACTTTGGATCAGATTGCCAGGAGAAACGCTGGATTTACTTCACATTCTTTCGCTGAGACTTTCACAAATCCTGGGTTCAAATCCCGCACGGTGGGGTCGTGGATGCGCACTGCTGAGGAATTCCACAATAAAACGAGTTGGCCGCCCAGTGCTTCCAGGTGGTCTAGCTTCAATTGACTCATGATCTCAACTGTTGAAATTACATTCTTCCTTTTTAATATTTCACAGTTTAATTGGTTTTTATTATTTGTTCTGGTTAGCGTTTCTTTAGCGAGTTAGTTTTTTACGGGATGTCGTCGCTAACCGCATGCCCAACCCTCCTCCTTTATCCGGACTTGGAACGGCAGTAGCCCCAGAAAGGGCTCCAGTGATACCTAAAGCAACCTTTAAACGCTTTTGTCCACTTATTAATGAATAAATATGGAAGTTAGAATAATCATCAATACTGCCATAATGAAACGAACATTGAATTCATATGATCGTTTTAGTTAGTTTTGAACAGACAAAATATGAAATGTCCCAAGAACCGTGGTGTTTAAATCTGAGTTTTTCATTGCTTAGTATCTCAATAATTCATAAACTATTTGTAATAACGTTTGAGTACAAATAATTAGGATTTTGTGACAGATATATATAATTTAATAGTTGAATTCATGAACTAACTGAGGCTAGACCACCATGGAAAACCTGGAATCACTGTGCGGCCGTTTCATCCTATTATGGAACTCCTCTGCAGTACTTATCTACGATCTCGCCTCGTGAGATTCGAACACAGAACCCATCAGTCTCCTGTGCGAGGGCTTAATCTCCAAACTACTGAGCCGAAATCCAACGGTGTTAATGACTAATTTCAATCAATCCACCAGTAGAGTTCAACTGGGTCTGTTGTGAGATGGTAACTTATTGAAAATAATAGTGGACGATGGATCAATTTCGTTGATCGGTTGAAGTTAAACATTAACACCCTTGGATGCTAGCCGGTTCAGTAGTCTAGAGATTAAGCGCTCACGCGTGAGACTGATAGGTTCTGGATTTGAATCTCGTGGAGCGGGTGCGTGGATGCCCACTGCTGAGAAATCCCATACTAGGATGAAACAGCCGTTCACTAAGGTTTGTTACAATAGTTGAACATTTCAAAAAGTACAGCATACAACATTTTAACGCCTAGTTGGTTACACAAAGCGAAGATAGTTTATATTAGGTGAATATGTTGTTTAATAAGTAGGAGATTTAACTAATTAACAATATAAACAACTAACAAGCAAAGAAAAAAAAACAATCCAAAGATAATGTTCAAAACTGAATTCGAAAACAAAAAACCGCGCTTCAGATTATTGATTTTAGTAAAATTTTATGATTGATTTAGAAAAGAAGTGAAGTTGATAAATTTAATTTAATAGAAATTTTCCTAATTCTCAAAGATTCATACTTACTTCATTACATCTGTTACCCATCATTGAGTAGCATAGGTCGTCTGCAAGCATTCTTTATTTAACTAAAACTTAGCATAGATCACGCACCAGCACTCTCCATCCAACCCTGTCCTGGTCAATCCTTTCCAGCTCCTTCCAGTTGTTATTCATCCTTTTCACCTCTGCTTCTATTTCTCGATCCAGTTTGTTCTTGAGCCTTCCTCTTCTCTGTTTCCATTCAGGATTACAAGTAAGGTCTTGCCTCGTGATGTAGTTTGATGATTTGCGTAATGTATGTTCTATCCATTTCCATCATCTTTTCCTAATTTTCTCTTCAGCTGGAAGTTGGTTTGTTCTCTCTCACACTAGACTGTTGTTGATGGTATCCTGTCAACGAATATTGAGTATCTTGTGTAGACAGCTATTTTGATGATGGTTGTAATAGTTCTCCAAGTTTCAGCTCCGTACAGTAGGACAGTCTTGACATTCGTATTGAAGATTCTGACTTTGATATTGGTTGACAGACAGTTAGTTTGAGTTTCATATGTTCATCATTTGTAAAAATGCTGTCCTTGCTTTGCCAAACCTCGCCTTAAGGTCTGCATCAGATCCTCCTTGTTCATCGATGATGCTTCCCATGTATGTGAAACATTCCACATCTAGAATTTCTCAATTACGTGTGATCGGGTTGATGTTCTCTGAGTTGTATTCGAGAATCTTGCTTTTTCTTTTTTATATACTGAGGCTTACTGATGCAGAGGTTGCTGCTATATTAGTTGTCATATTGATGACATTATCTTCGAATGACAATAACTTGTGATTTGTTATAAATATTGATTTCGATAACTTCGTTCTAGCATAAAATTTTGAATGATTTTCATAACAATTCAAGCTTATATGATAAATCACTGACTTGTATAGAACAGTACGAGGGTTCAGGGTTTCCTTTCGATCACATCCAAACACGACCTTATATTAATAATCATTTTGGAACTTCATAGAAGTGATTACCATTAACTGTACAAGGAACTGATAGATTTTGTATCACGTTTGTTTCCTTGAAGATTAAAAACTCTGGATTCAATCAGCGAAAGAACTGACTTCATGAAAAAAACCCAACATGGTTGAACTTCACAAATCATTCATGAATAACAGAACTAGTAATATGTCATTTCAATTTACGTGACAGAAGGACATTCGGCAATTGTTCGCTGATATTATTAAAATACGAGGAGTAGTATATAAATGTACATTTACACACACACACACATACAACTGTCCTATTGAGAAAAGGAAGTACCTTGTAAATTAACCACCATTACTTAGGCTAATTAAAAACTTGGACAAAAATTCTCCAGAATAAAATGAATCTAAATAAGATTAACATCTATGAAAGCTTCCTTCGAGCTCATGAACTAAACAGTGTTAGAACATCATTGAAAACCTGAAGGCAGTAGATGGCTGTTTCGTCCTAGTATGAGACTCTTAAACAGTGTTTATCCACGATTCAGCATGTGGAACTCGAAACTAGAACTTTCGGTCTCTCATAGACGTTTAATCTCTAACCTCTAAACATATATAAGCGAATAATATTATTTACAATTAAATAGTTATCACGTTTCAATTTAGTACACTGACTATTTATATTATGTTTTATTATTATTATTGTTATCACAACTAGCGTAACTGCCATCAAATTATCGGTTTACAATGTTTTATCGTATATGTTCATCTATGTAATTCACTCTACTGTTATCATTGATTCATAATATACTTTGATTAGTTTATGATTGAGATCATGAACCGATTGATGTTAGACCAGGGTTGGAAACCTCGAAGCACAGGACGGTCGTTCCGTCCTATTTTGGGTGCTCACTGCTGAGGAGTCCCATAATGGGACGAAACAGTCAGAATAAGTAACTAGCTCGTTATTTAATCATAATACTTTTTTTAAGAATATAAAATAGAGCACCTTTTAGAGATCAAAAAGGCGGGGGAATCGAGAAAAAGTATCTCAGGATAGATAACTAATGAATTGAAAAAAATGTACTTCCAGATTAGAATGATGGCAGACTCATTAACAATCACAAATACCAACTAGTTTAAAGGGAATTCAAACAAACTACTTATAACTACTGATTTGTGGTTAATTAACAATTGGCTAAAAATTTGTCATAGTTATTTTAACAGTTGCTTAAGGGCATATATCTTGTAATTAAAAAAGAAAAAATTAGATACCTTTTTCATTCTAAACGTTGTTTTGTCTAGAAAAAGCTGTGGGATTTTTTTACACCTGAAAAAGTGACGTTTAATATTTAATTGTTGAATTCATGAGTCGATCTAAGCTAAACTATCATTGAAAACCTAGAGCCAGTGGACGACTATTTCGTCCCAGTATGTAACATCTTAGTGGTGAGCATCAACGATCACACATTTAGAACTCAAACCTCGGGCGTTAAGTCTCATGCTCGAACATTTAACCTCTAGACCACTGAGTCGGTATCTAACGGTGTTAGTGTCTTATCTCAATCGATCTATGATCTTTCTCAACCATTCATCTACTGTCTAAGGTAGATACCTGTATCTATCCAACACAGACCAGACTCCATTGGTCACTACTGAGGAGTCCCATACTAGGACGAAATAGTCATTCATTGCTCCAGGTTTTTAGTGGTGATCTAGCTTACATCGACCCATGAATCCAATTATTAAAAATTACTACAATGGCCACGCGTATACAGCCTCTGCCACGGAAGTCCTACTCACTGCCTTCTCATGGCATTACTGTTGTTTACGAAAATGAGAGAACGAAAAGCGAATGTCCGGGCTTTAATCGGATTCCAAACCAATGGTGCACATGGGCTCCAGTATCCTGAAGGAAAAAATGGCGTATGAACCAATTGTTGGTCACTGGCTACCATAAGGTTGCATCTTCTCTCGATGCTCCACTACCTTGTGGATCAGACTTTTAGGTCAAAGGCTCGGGGAGTGGCCCCCTAATGAAACCATCTGCTTCGGTTTGGGCACCCGGGCAGTATCCCAGCCCTCACACATATCAAATGAGATTTGTGTGGCGCATATGTATTTGGTGCCTCCTTGTACCAATATCTATGTGTTAAAATAAAATAAAATAAAGTTACAATTGATTATTTTCCACAATTTAACAACTCGAAAAGGGTCAAGCTCATGAATAACAAAGAACAACGATTAAATTAGTGAGATTAGAACATAGTAGGCATAGACCGTATGAGTCAAGAAGTGATAATGAATTCGCAGAATAAAACAAGCATAAGACAGTATATAATGAAAGACTGTGAACTACCGCGACTAATTGTCAGCTGTTTTATCCATCATCTCTAACCGTATGTTAAACTAGTCAGACCGACTCCAACCAGATATTGTATACTTACCAACATCTTGAATCTATACCATAATTAGATTTAGCAGCTTCTAGCTTTTTTTCTAACTAATATTTACATCAGCGAACATCACATCTTTCTAGTAACATCTGTTTTTTTTTTAATATACGCTTGTAGTGACCTACTTTTACCAAGAGAACGCAATTGGTATAATGGAAATAATTATTATTATAACCAACTGTACCAGTGATTGTTTTACTGTAACTGTTTGTTTAACTGTACTAGATACATACTCTTCCGTTGTTCTGTGACGTTGAACGAACTCTCGTACGCTTAGTAGTCCCACTTGTAAACTTTGGCATGACCTCGGTATTATTTCGATACCATGAAATCGCCAACAAATCCATCTTACTACAATCTTCAACTGCCTTCTGATGTTCGGCCTATGGAAGGATCTAACCTAGTAACTGGCACGTAGTTTCAGTGTAGTGATGATCATAGTCAAACGCGACTCGATATCTACTACACGTTTATAAATTTTAAGCATCTTAAGAACTGAATAAGGTATATTCTACTAAGATTGACACAATGTAAAACATAACAGTCTTTGCAATCAAAATTATACACAAACTAAAAGGATAAGAAACTTGAACCCATGTACACATATTCCAGGTTCTATACGACATACTTAAGGAATATTTAATGATCATTTGGTGTGAAAAATATACTCCCAAAAAGAGATCAGTCACTGATCAGCCCATTGGTAAAATTCCAAAAATATTTAAAAATAGGTGATATAAGAGGTATCAATTTCATACAGAAAGCTGATACACCGCACCGACAAGTTCCCGAAATCCATTTAAATCTAGAAAAGATCAACTACCAACAACCAACTGACATCAATGAGTGTGAATATTGCATGTTCATCGCTTTTGTTCTTGTTCACCAGGTTGCTGATGATTCATTTTTGACTAGTAGACTGTCTAATTTCAATGATGAAGTAAAATATCTGACAATGAAACAAACTAGTTCACTTATTCAAGTGAATTAACATGAGCTATAATCCGAAAATACCCTGTAGCTACATGGATTTGTTGGAAAAAAATCTAAGAGTTGCTTAGTGATTAGTTTTTCTATACAAAAGAATAATATCAGGTTAATGTTCGTTTAGAATTCACTTGGTATTGTCTCCTTGAATCTTCCCATTGATGTTCAGAACTGCAATTGAGCAGTCTCTTATTGATGGTATATGTGCATCCTGTACATATTGCCCCGATATTGCTCTAATTCACAAGCTTTATAAGCAAAGAATGATGGTGGCTAGCTGTGAAATCCAGGGAGCACGTTTCGTACTATTTGGGACTCATCAGCTAGATGTACCTGGATCTCAGAGTTGATGTTCACCTTGGGACTCAAACCCAGTACCGTTCGCTCCGAACGCCATTACGTTATCCACTTAGCTACTGAGTTCTCATAGCCACCTGCTTGTGTAATGGGGTGAAGTTTAAATTCACTTGGTATTGTTTGTTTGTCTATTCCCATTGTTGTTTAGGACTGCAATTAATCAGCGAACGGTATTGGGTTCGAGTCCCAGGGTGGACATCAGGTCTAAGATGCACGTATATCCAGTTGACGGGTCCCAGAATAAGACGAAACGCACGTCCTCGATTCTACTACTGGCCACTGTCAATCTTTGCTTATAATGGTTTAGAATTAGTTTTGATTTGGTTGTCATTTATCATCTATAGAGACAGTAATGAGGATTCGTAACATTGAACACTATCGTTTCTACTCTACGGTGGTAAAAAAAAGTGATTTTTTCCTGATATTTTGACTTCTCTGGTTAGCGTTTTTTTAGCGAGTTAGTTTTCTGCAGGATGGGGTCGCTAAACCCATGCCCAACCCTTCTCCTTTACACGGGCTTGGGACCGGCAGTAGCCCCCGGAGGGACTCGTTATACATGATATTAGAATTACACGCAAAAGTCCAAGAATAGTGTTCCCCGATTCTAATTGACTTATTCCCTACATTATACTTTTACCATATGTAAATATAATTCACCTTATTTCAGTGTTAAAGATTAATATTTTCGTCTACATTAGCGCCGAGTTGATGTGAAACATTAAAGAGAAAGAATCCATTTGTGAAAATTTCAGCGAATGAATTTGAAGTAAATCTAACGTTTTGCCTAACAATCTGGTCCAAGCTTTTTCAAGGTAATATAGAATCGAACATCAAAATTATCGAATATAAATAAGGTATATGGTACTGCGATTCATTATATACTGAATAGGTCATCCAATCAACGTTAACAATATTTAAAGTGAACCGGAGTATCATGTACCTATTTATGTTCAATAGTTTTGATGTTTTATTATATTTCCTTGAAAAAGCTTGAACACATTGTCCGGCTTTGAGATCGAAAGGGTGGATTTCGTAAGGATCGGTCGTACACAGACCAACTTGCGTTACTACGGATCATTGTCGAATAATCAGTTGAAAGAAACTCGTCACTACACATCAATTTCATTGACTATGAGAAGGCGTTTGACACTGTAGATAGGAGAATATTATGGAATCTTCTTCGACACTATGGAGTTCCTGAGCAGACTGTCAACATTATCCGGAACTCATACGACGAACTACAGTGCAAAGTCGTGAATGGAGGACAGCTGACAGATGCATTCCAAGTAAGGACCGGAGTCAGACAAGGCTGTCTACTCTCTCCCTTCCTCTTTCTTCTGGTGGTCGACTGGATTATCAAGACCCCGACATGTGGGGTAAACCACGGTATACAATGGACATCTCAGAACCAAATAGACGATCTAAACTTCGAAGATGACCTATCATTCCTATCCCATACACACGAACAAATGCAGATGAAGACAATTAGTGTATCAGCTGTAGGCCTAAACATACACAAGAGGAGAACCAAGATACTCAAATACAACTCAGAGAACACCAACCTGACAGGACGTAATGGAGAAACTCTGAAAGATGTGGAAACCTTCAGGTACCTGGGAAGTATCATCGATGAACAAGGCGAATAAAATGTAGATGTGAAGCCACGGATTTGCAAAGCAAGGACAGCATTTCTACAGATGAAGAATATATGGAACTCAAAACAACTGTCAACTAACATCAAAGTCACAATCTTCAATAGGAATGCCAAGACCATCCTACTGTAAGGAGCTCAAACTTAGGGAACTACTACAACCATCATCAAAGTACAAGTATCTATAAATAAAAACTGTCTACGGAAGATACTCAGTATCCGCTGACCGAATACCACCAGTAACAGGTTTCTGAAACAGCCTTCAAAACAGCCGTTCAATGCTTCCAGGTTTTCTGTGGTCGTCTAGCTTCAATTGACTCGTGATCTCAACTCTTGAGATTACTATAATATCCACAAAACCTCTTCTAAAATTAGTTAACTTGTTGAAATATCTATATGACAGGAACAGATAGCCTAGATGTTCAAGCAGGTCGCCATTCTGCTGCATTTAAAATACATATCAAAATAGATTCTATTCCATAAACGAAAGAAATGATAATATTGTTGGTTATTATACCTGAACTCTAAATGCATAGGCTAGAGACTATCAGCAATAACCTACTATGATAGGGAACAAAGTAACTACAGAGAAAATTAAGGGAAGACTATGGATGTTAGATAAGATGCAGTTCACGGAAAGCAATAAATTAGATCACAATGCACGACTTAACAAACTAAAGAAGATATGGTGACAGGAATTAGAAATCAACAAATAGTATTTGCCAACAACTGTAAAGGAGACCACAGAGAAGATATGCTTAAAGATCGTTCGCCGTTAACTTTTGCTCTAAGAGGTATAACAAGGTTATGCAAGTAAATAAGGTATCTAAACTAATGGGGAAAGAAAGTCCAGGCTATAATTACTACTGAGGAGAGTATTTACTGTGAAATTATACTAGAATAGAAAAAATCATCTTGAAACATCTATATTATATTATTCAGATCAAGATCTTAAAATACGAAATCCTAAGGTATCAGTCTCAATGCAAGACTGTGATTTCGTGCACACAGGTAAGAGCGGTAGCACAGAATAGCATTCGTATGGCTTAATTTATTATTATCTGCATCAGAAGTCTAAGAGTCACTTTACATTTCACAAATAAGCGATTAGGTTTCATGGACTTTTCACCTAAACTTTGACATCCCATTGACATTGCTGCTTTATCACAATTGCATATGAGGATTTGCCGAAACGACCTTCTCTTGGGTAATCAAGTTAATACTGTGGTTCTCGTCGAAATCAATAGCAAACATTTATAGTAGATTGATCTATCATAAGCTTGAAACCGAATTTTCCCACACGATCAGTCCTTTGTCCGTTCTCTAGTGTTACTAAAACGTCTATTTACCTTTCCTAAATGAATGTTACACAACATTACTTTCTGGACTGTAGCTAAGAAAACAATCAGAATTTAGATTGGTATTATGAATGGATCAACGTCAAACCATCATTGAAAACCTGGAAGTACTGGACGGCCGGTTCATCCTAGTATAGGACCCCTCTGAAGTGCGCATCCGCGATTTTGCTCTCTGGACTTGAACGCAGGATGAAATGGCTATTCAATGCTTCCAGATTTTCAATGATGATCTAACATTGATCCACTAATGATATCTATCTGAACTCAACAATCTACACAAACCTATACTGATAAAAACGGAATTATCTCTATGAATTATAAGTGGTCATGTAGTATAGTAATAGTCTTGCAATGATTAAAACTGTATATGAATTTGTATATCCCTTAAGATAATAAAAGTGTAGACCATCAACCAAGATAATCTATGTCGAATGATTAGGGACCTACTCAAGTTAGACGTGAATGATGTAACCAACAACTAACGTCGAAGTCACACGCAGTCAGTCAGTAACAACGTAGAACTTCGTACGTACGTACATCAGTTCGAGTTGCCACACCACATTAGCACAGAGATGCAGTGGTCGATTCGAATCCCGTAGTAGTAGAGGTAATAAGCGTATAAGCAGTAATCAGGAAAATTAGTGTTTGGAGATGTTATTTAAAGAGTATAATACAGTGAAATAATTTTGGGAAGAGAAAAAAAAGAGACAAGGAGGAATAAGGAGATCAAAATTTGGGAGAACACAAAGAGTGGATGCACCTGCGCCATTGCAAACGATTTTAAGCTATGTCATTCAGGGTCTCTAACCATCGGTTGCTATCATGTCGCGGTCCCCAACCAGGTAGTCTACACCTAACAACATGACTCAGACCACTTGTCAGTGACTTCATGGATTTGTGCCATGTTCTGGTCTGGCCGCCTCTAGCTTTCTCACAACCTACTCCTATACTACTGAACATCGCACATCGAGGCAGTCGGTCGTTGGTTTGGGCACACGTAACATGTGTCCCAGCCATCTCAACTGATGAAGTTTCACTACTTCATCAATTGATTTACCATCCTTACCTATTACCTGTTTCCTAACAACTGTGTTACTTACTCGATGGTCCCATGATATACGAGCAATGTTTCGAAGACACCTATGATCAAATACTAGTAGCCTACGGATATCCTCTACTCTTACCGGCCATGTTTCACTGCCATAAAGCAGGACGGAACGAACTGCTGCGCAGTAAACACGTCCTTTGGTTGATAGACGGATATCTCGCCTACGCCATAAATGATGAAAGTTGGCAAAAGCTAGTCGAGCCTTCTGTATCCGTGCTGAGATTTCGTCACACACTAAACCACAAGGGCTGATGAGACTTCCAAGATAAGTGAAGCGGTCGACACACTCAACTACTTCACTCCCTATCACTAGTTCGGGTGTCGATGTGACCCAATCCTGAAGCAACATTTTGCATTTCGAGGGATAGAATCGCATCCCGAACATGCTTGCATTGTTGCTTAGGGTGGTCAGAAGACTCTGCATTTTGTCAGCATGTTCACCAAATAAAACTATGTTATCGGCATATTCTAAGTCAACAAGTGAACCTCCGGTAGAAGTTCAACCCCTGGAAATCTAGACGAGGAAAGTATCATTTCTAAAAGTACGTCGACGACAAAGTTGAACAAGAATGGAGAGAGTGGACAGTCCTGACGAACACCACTTGAGGTTATCAATTCTGATGACAGTTCGCCATAAGCTCTCACTCTACCAGTTGTGTTCGAGTAGAGAGCCTTTACAAGGTTAATGTACTTCTTTGGTACTCCTTTCAGTGACAAACACTGCCATAGAACCTTACGATCAACAGAGTCGAATGCCGCCTTAAGGTCGAGAAATACTACCATTGTGGGCCGTCTGAATGTGTGTCTGTGTTCTAGAACCTGACGTAGTGTGAATATCTGATCTATACAACCACGTCCAGGTCGAAAACCAGCCTGATTTTCTCTAGTCTGTTCTTCACGAGCTTTGGTTAGGCACCGAAGTATTATTGAAGCTAATATTTTAGACACTATATTTGTCAAACTGATTCCTCTGTGATTGTCACAAGAGGACTTCACAGGACTTCATACTTCACAGTCAGCACCTGACGTGAATTACTCCGTACAACACAAATGACGTTATTACAAAAATATATTATCGCATAAGTCAATCCATAGCATATAATTAACTGACACGCGCTAGGTTATCCTTAACCTTGAAGGGGATCGATCAAACTACTAATTGATTTCACTAGAACTCAATAACATTTCACTAATCCTATGAAAGTATTCATTAACTATTTTGTAACTAGGATAGATAATAATGAGATGTTCACCCCTTTCAAAAATCGCCTAATTTTTACCTAAAATAATCATACCTGTTGATAGTTGAAAAATAATTTTTCCTCTTATTTTTTTCTGTAAAAGTGTTTTCCCCTCTTTTTTTGTGTATTTGGGTGTGGGGGTGTGTGTGGATGGGTAATTTATTTCAGTTTTCTAAAAAAGAAAAAAAGAAGAATAAAACATCTGTTTATCTAAAGGATACATATGAAAAATATGTAGATGAATATATTTTATCAGTCTTTTTCTTCTCTTTTTTTTCTGAGAAAAAAGGGAACAAATTAGATTTATGTAAACTGATATACGATTTAAAGTATTTATAGTATGTGGAATGTATTCTGTGGGAGAGAACAAAACGGCTTCCAGATGAAGAAGAAATTAGGAAAAAACGATGGAAATGGATAAGACATACATCACGCAAATCATCAAACTACATCACGAGACAAGCCCTAACTTGGAATCCTGAAGGAGGGCGGAAAAGAGGAAGGCCAAAGAACACATTACGTCGGGAAATAGAAGCAGATATGAAAAGGATGAATAACTACTGGAAAGAGCTGGAAAGGATTGTCCAGGACAGGGTTGGATGGAGAATGCTGGTGAGCGGCCTATGCTCCTCCACGAGGAGTAACAGGCGTAAGTTAGTAAGTAAGGAATGTATTCATTCACTTAATGTGATCATCGAAAGAGTGATAATAATTATTATAATAAATTCATTTGGTATTGCTTTATATGGATCTTCCATTGTTATTTAAGACTGTAATTTATCAGTCTCATGATGGTATATATGCGTCCTGTGCGCATTGCCTCAATATAGCCTTAAGTCACAAACTTTTATAAGCAATGATGGATAGTGGCTAGCAGTGGAATCCAGTTTGATGTGCGTTTCTTCCTATCAGCTGGATATACGTGCATCTTAGACTTGGTGTTCACTCTGGGTACCGTTCGCTTCAAATGCCATCGCACTCCTAAATAACAATAGGAAGATACAAATAAAACAACACCAAATGAATTTAAACTTCACCTCATTACACAAGGAGGTGGTTATGAGAACTCAATAACTCGGTGGATAACATGATAGCGTTTGGAGCGAATGGTACTGGGTTTGAGTCCCAAGGTGAACATCAACTCTGAGATTCAGGTACGTCTAGCTGATGAGTCCCAAATAGTACGAAACGTGCTCCCTGGATTTCACAGCTAGCCATTATCCATCTTTACTTAATAATTATAATAGTTAAAATTATGAGTCGATCTAAGCTGGACCACCATTGAAAACCTGGAACCAATGGACGCCTGTTTTGTCTTAGTATGGGACTCTTCAGCAATGCTCATCCAAGCTCCTGCAAGAGGGGCTTGAACCCAGGACCTTCGGTCTCGTGTATAAACGCTCAACCTCTGGACTACTGAGTTGTCATTTAACGGTATTAATGTCTAACTTGAATCGATCAGTTCTCTTGTGCAACCCTTCATCCATTGTCTGTGTTGGATAACTGTTTCTACTAGCAACGGAGTGGACTCCACTGCTCACATGTTATGGTAATAATAATGTAATTAAAAGACAGATAGGTTATAAAAATTTATTAAGGAAAACCGAATAATCTATCCAGGTAACGTAGCTGCTATGCTGAATAAATGGTCAGATGTGCCCATAGCTGTATACAAGCAGATCGACTTTATAGTCGTAATACTAAAAGCAATGGATTTAATATTGTTCTGCTGACCGTATTAACGTTTAGAGTTAGTTTATTGAACTTAACTAACATTTTTACGTCGATCTGTCTTTCTACAGTAGAAAATAGATTTTATAGTTAGTCAGTCCTGAAAACAGTTCGAATTCATTATGTTTGTTTCAGGATTATGAGCGGAACACATGGAATAAAATCTATCGTTCGCAACAGATAATATGTTATCGGTCTCAAAAGTTTCCAGTTCTGATAACAATAAAATCATGTGTGTTAATTCAGTTTATTTTGCAGAATTCCATTCATGATTGAGATCATGAACCGATTGATGTTAGACCACCATTGTCTTAAACTGGGACTCCTCAGTAGTGCGCATCCACGATCCAGCTCACGGGATTCGAACCCAGAACCTTCGGTCTTGTGTGCGAACGCTTAGCTTCTGGACCACTGAGCCGGCCGACATCGAACGGTGTTAATGTCTAGCATCAACCAATGCACGTAATCGCGTGACGATCTTCCATCATCTGAGACAGAGCCTATCTCTTCCAGACACAGATTCGTCCCACTGGTGATGGCTTCTCATCAGAACTCTGAAAATTCCTTCACGAAACTAGTTACTAATGACATAATAATTTCCACAACTCAAAACTGATAATTCCATTTATCTTGGCATATATTTACACAAATTACCCAAATTCAAACACACACACACACACACCATTGTTAATGATGAAAAATAATTGAAAAATTTCAAAATTACACTGAAGTTATGTTGTTTTTCTTCATCTTTTCCAAATAATCTATTACATAATCTTAATGAAAGTTAATTAATAGTCTATAAAAAATTGTTTTATTAGAAATGTAATCAATCGGATGCAATTATCAACCATTCTAAATGATTCTCACTTATCACTATGTGTAAAAAAAAAATAAAAAATAATTTCAGTCATAAACTTATATTTTAAAATTTTAATAAAATTTACTAAAAATAGTTTCTAAGGGAGTAATAATACGAAACTCATGATGAATGTTTCATCCTACTGAAAACTCATCAATAGTAATGGTAGTATCTCGCAATCCCAATGTTGGCGAGACTATAATTTATGGACGACCTTTGAACGAATCTCAAGTGACCCTGGGGAATATTAGCCAATCAGCAAACAGTAAGTATACAGTAAAAATATATTGTACAAGACCAAGGAAATAAAATGGATACACTTCTTATACGTGGTTCAAAAACTTGTCAAGATTAGAAAGAGGTTCAGAGGTTGTAAAATCGTAAAGCATGCAAAAGAGGAAATCATTCATATGGCTACGGAATAGTCGGCCTCTGGAGCCATGATAAAGTCTCAAAAAATCTTTCGGCCTCGACCACATAGTTTCAATATTGTTTATTTGCACTCCGGTTAATGAGTGCACCAAATGCTACTTGTGGATAACGACACAATGCACATAAACAAGTCTATGTAGGAGTCTGTACGCTCTCCAAACATCCGAATATATTGTAGTACCTGGCTGCAGCCACTGTTACTGGTGCTCTTATTATCCAGTTCGCATTAATTGTCGTAATTTGCCTTAGCTAGGAATTATATATGGGGTTTTCATCACGAACTGACATCAGCTATAATGTCAGGAGTTTATTTAACCAAAAGGATGAAAGGCTTTCGCGTTAAAGTTCGAGATCTATTATCTTGTACAGGATTGATTCATCCACAAATTATAGTCTCGCTGTTTTATTCGTTATAGCCGCTCAATTATCACGTTTTGTACGAAATTCCCTATGAAACGATCGTATGTTACCATTAAGCACTGAAGTTGTCGCCGTGACCTTGAAATGTCATAAACGCTTCTGATTATCTCGTCCATCAATTAGAGTCTCACACCAATCTTCATGTGAACACTTATACTCTAACCAAGTAAATGATGCTTTTAAATACTCGACGCTTTATTCATTGAGCTATTGACTTCAGATAGTCATTAAACTGCCTAACAAATATAAGCGGGAAGCTGTGATGAATAAAGTTCAATCCATATCGGGTGCAAGACAGTTAGCCGTCACATCCAATAGATGAATAGTTACATAAAATCATATATTGAATAAAGTTAATCTGTAATGCTGTTTAATACTGGCTCAGGTCTTGAGTTCTATATCCGCTTGTACAATCATGAATATGCACTGTTGAATAGTTCGATACTACGACGTAATTACCAATCATTATGTGAATCATTTCGTCAAACTTGTTAACATAGTTTACAAATATAATTGATTTTCACTTGATGTTGCTTTTACTTGTATCTTCCCATTGTTATTTAGGACTACAATTGATCAATCTCATGATAGTATATGTGCATCCTCTGTGAATTGTCATAATATTGCCTTAAGTCATAAGCTTTTATAAGCAATGATGGATAGTGACTAACAGTGCAATCCAATTTGACGAGCGTTTCGTCCTATTTTCACATAAGACAACTGTTTTATTCCATTCAACTCTTCTGTAATTTCATGAATATGAAGTCATTGTTTTTCTTTCATTCTAATTCCTTGTCTACTAAAATGTACAGTTTTCCCATCATGTATAACCCTAATCTTTTTGTTCTCTTTTGTAAACTTGAAATTCATTTAGATTTAAAATTCATTAGGCCAATGTAACTTATGAAATATCCAATGAAAAATGTCACAATCATGATTGTATTTGTGTATTGTGTGAATATGTAAATACTACTAATGGGTTAATTCATGTCACGTACATCTACGTTATTATTGTAGATATCTATATACGTACACATACAAGCAAATTCGGATTTATCTGAAGGTTCATTCGTTTAGAGGTCTCTGTATGTGTGTGTGTGTGTAATATAGGGATACATACCTGTCTACCATCATGGTTAATACATATATATATGTATGACAAGAAGGATAAATTGCAGTAAATGGAGCGAAAAGTCAACTGTTTCATCTACCAGATTGTATATACCACCAACTTGACGACATATCTATATCTATCTATCTATCTATCTATCTATCTATCCCTCTAGAGTATATTAGACAAATAAAATAAACAAAATAAAAATCAGTTATGTCGATGATATTGATAATGACGATGATGATGATTATGCCGCTGACGATGATGGCGATGAATATATATGACAGTTAGACGCTTGATAATATTATCTCTATTGATATAACAATTCTATAGTCATAGTCAATTATCATTATATATACAAAATTGTTTTACTTCATTCTACTTGGATACTTATACATGGATACACACTACAGATAGACATGGTTACTAGTAGTGCATTCATTGAATTATTTATTTATTATTCATTAAAACGACATTGTTAAATTGGGAAAAATGTTACATTTACCCTCCATCTGTCTGGTGTACACATACACACTTACACACCTACACACACACACACCTATAAACATACCTACACACACACCAACACATACAGACACATATACAAAATCATTTGCACTGTATGATATAATTACAAATAAAATGAAAATACCGCTCAATTAAACTGATCCAGTTTCCAAGGGAAATTATTTATTTATTTTTTTGAAATGAGAATTATTATTCTTATTTTCATTGATTAATTATGTTATTAATTCATTTCAAGTTTTATTTACAAATAAATAATTTTTTATATTTTTTATGTCAATTCATGATTTTCTTATCGAATATATGGATTTTCAAAATGATACAAGCAAATCATGTCACCATGGCAACAAATAATAGTAATAATAATAATAGTAAGCATAATTTATTATTTAATTCTGATGGAAACATTTTCAATATGGAAACACAGATGGATTTGATTCATCGTTTACCACGTTACACACAAATATTGTCATCGTCGTCGTCATCGTCATCATCATCATCATCTTCGTCACCGTCAGCAATAACACCAGTTCTAGGTACAGAATTAATTCAACTTAGTCATAATTGTATAGTCTATGATGAAACACCAGCTCAATATAATTTACTTGATGAAACTAATGGAAATACATGTCAATTATTATCATCATCATCCTTCTCATCCTCATCCTCATCATCATCATCATTATCGAGTATACCAATGATTCAAATAAAAAATTCCGAGAAATTATTCATTAATATGAAAATTATTACAACAGCAAATCCCATGGCAAAATATTTTAATATTAATCCAAATAATTATACATTGTATACAAGTCAACATATTGATCGTGAAGAATTATGTAATCAAGCAATGCTCATGACTGATACATCGTCTATACCGGATTCATTACGAACATGTTGTATAAATCGTCGAAAGGAATGTATTTTCCCATTGAATATACTTGTACAGACAAGAATTGGTAAGGATGATACGATTGCTGTTACTACTACTACTACTAACAGTATTAATAGTAGTAGTAGCACCATTTCTAAACATCCAGTCGACAAAGGAATTAATCATGGATCATCCATTATTACTGATACTGCAATCGCTGATATTAGTAGTATGGGTAGTATTAGTAGTAGTGGTAATATTGCTGATGTTGTAAGTAGTAGTTCACGTTCAAAATTTTTACAATTAACATAAAACTAATTGATATCAATGATAATGCACCAAAATTTCCAAATCCTCAATATACAATCCATGTTTCAGAAGGAATACATGTTGGATCCAGGTTACCTTTACCATTAGCGGAAGATTTAGATTGTGTAGACTATAATATTGTACGGTGAGTCTGATTATAATATTTAAAAGCATATATATGTTTATATATTCATTGCTGTACAGGTATCATGTTTCAATGGTTGACATGGTCAATGTTATTTTAATGGAAATAGTGAATTTTGTGTTTAATAAAGCTTAGATCTTATTCATACATGATCATGTCAAGAATCGAAACCAGATCGTTAAGCAATCACAATTGTGGTCTAATTAACTAGAACAATACAATTGTTAAGTAGTTCATAATTGATTCCTTGAGTTCAATATGTGACAAGAATTGTTTTCATCCTGTTTTTCTTTTCTATTCACGATTGAATTATGACCAATTTTTATTAGTATATGTATGAAGAGTACAGTATTGAGTTTCAATGAGAGTATTAACATTTAGATGCCGGCCAATCCGGTTTTTTCCTGAATTTTACTATTAACTGTACTTCATTTTGATGGAGTTTTGTTCTCTCAGCTGGATGATTTAGTCATGGAGCATTCGAGTAATTCGAACACTTCACTTCTACCTGAAGTTTGTGCTGATGATTTCGTCAGAAGAACGAAAAAAGCTTCACAAACAAACCATCCAGTTCAGTGAACAAAACTCCATCAAAATCATCCACTTGCGTTACAAATCTTCTTCACCACGTCACTTCATCTTATCTAAGTAGATTATTTCCGATGAAATTGTGAACTTATATGTTAGATGATTTCAGTATGAAAATTTCACTGTCTTTCTAAACTTACATTTGAGTACTCAATTCGAAATAATCATGATTATATAAAAGATTTATTAATTTTCACTTCTCATTTAATAAAATTCCACCTGAATAATACAAAAACAGATTAATTATCATCAGAAGGGGTTTTGTGAAAATCGTGGTAAATTCAATATTTGAGATCATGAGTCCATTGAATCTAGACCACCATGGAAAACCTGGTAGTACTGGAAGACCATTTCGTCCTATTGTGGGACTCCTCAGCAGCGCGCATCCATGACCCCTCCTCGCAGGATTCGATGTGTCGCTCAATTTCGTGGATTAGTTGAAGCTACATATTAACGCCGTTGGATGCCGGCCGGCTCAGTGGTCTAGTAGTTAAGCTCTCGTGTGCGAGACTGATAGGTCCTGGGTTCAAGTTTTGCGAGGTGAAGTCATGGATGCGCACTGCTGAGGAGTCCCATAATAGGACGAGTTGGCCGTCCAGTGCTTCCAGATTTTCCATGATGATCTAGCTTCAATTGACTCATGATCTCAACCATTGAGATTAATCATCATTATATATGTCCATATCTATGTGTCCATGTTTGTGTGTAGTAATTATGTATGTGTGCATGTATGCATGTAAGTGAATTCGTTCTTATCAATTTCAGTATCAAACATAGAAACAAATAGATATTCATCATTTCAAAGTTGATCAAAATAAGAATCAATAAACTGTGATAGTTTATGATCTGATTTGCAGGTAACTTGGTTGGGGTCCGCGTGACTACTGTAACCAATGGTTGGAGACTTGCCTCAGAATAGATCGCAATGGCGTAGGTGGTGTATACACTCTTTGTTTTCCCTTAAACTATGAGAATAAAATCACTTTATACCTTTCTTTCTAATTCTTTCTTCCTGTACTATATCCTTATATGCAATTTTTCTTTTATATATTATCACTATTGACTTAACTACTATGAATCCGGTGTTTATCTTGCTGTTCTAATGTGGTACGGCAACTTGGACCGATGCATATATGTGCCTGATCCTACGTCGTAGCTGATTGACTGACTAAATAAGGTTTATGAGGTTTGTAGTTGAAAAATTCCATAGATACTCACCTATTCATTCACATTTTCACTTGTAAATCGATATATACAGTTGATTATGATATGTATTTAGTATGATTTCTTGTATTGAACATCATGTAAAATATATTAGCAGTGTAAAGTATACTACTTAAATCTACTTCGTAATTCCTCCTTTTCGACAATTTGATTTCATCATATTGATAAGTTAGTGGATAGAAGTTTGAAAATTTTGTCCAGTTTTATCCAATTGTAAGTATCTTCTTTTACAAATACTTACTATAAATAGATCCTATTCATTGTAAATTTAATATTCAAATGATCTTGAATAAACGTTTTCAGCCATTCTATACTGTAACATCGAATGAAAATATTATTAAGATACTTTACATACCTAACAGTAAGTTTGTTTACATCAATTTGGTCCTAATGAGTTGCCTACAAATACACTATCTACTTAACAACATAATTTATTGCGCAATATAATATACTACTAATAATAATCCCCTAAAGGAATTAAGTATTGTATTGTGAAATTCACTGAAATTCATTCAGAGATAGATGATAGTTAGTAGCAGAATTCAGGACTAAAGTTTCGTCCTACATGGAACTCATTAACTTGATGCATCTGCTGTATTATTGAAGAACTTTATTTAAATTAATGTACATTTACATAGATACAAATAAATTCTAATCTCATCATAGTATATATGAATGTGTGTGTGTGCGTACGTGGGCGCGTGCGTGCGTGCATATGTATATGTGTGTGATCTTGACTAAATTCTAGTCTGGAGTAGAATATCCCAGTTACTAATCAAATCAATAATCTAAATATACAAACCGCTACCCATCTAACCGAAATGTATTTCATTTAATACTTTCTAGTATCATGGATACAAATAATTACTAATCAAATACTGTGAAGAAACCAATGAAATATGTTGCTTTGATCTCATTGATCTTTCCATTGATCGTCAGTAGCTATCAACAATTAACTATATCCGGCTCAGTGGTCTAGTGGTTAAACGTTCGCGCGTGAGACTGATAGGTCCCGGGTTCAAATCTCGCGATGCGAGGTCGTGAATACACACTGATGAGGAGTCCCATACTAGGACAAAACGGTCATACAGTGCCTTCAGGTTTTTCATGGTGGTCTAGCGTCAATCGACTCATAATTTCAACTAGTGAAATAATTTACATATAAGTTACTTATATATCCCATTTAATTTATTAAGTAAATTTAAGATGTCATATGACTTGTCTAGTCTACTTTGTACTATATGTTAGTTGTTGTTGTTCTTTTTTCCCCTAATAAATTGAATTAACAAGTAATCAGTATAACAATGATCCTTCATTCTTCAATTCAGTAGGCTAAAACGAAATGTAAAAAAACATACATATCAGTAGAGGGTAAATTCTATAAGGTATATCTGGAAAGTATTTAAATGTTCACTTGATTGATTGAGTAGTGATGTTAGTGGAGGAGTGATATGAAGAAGTAAACCATAATGAAACTTTATTGAATTGTAAAACAAAAAATAACAACTTAGAAATTGAGGATCTTCATTGTTGTAGAAATTTTGTGTAATTTGTTTATCTTATAAATAGATTTCGTAGGAGTTTTTGTGGATATTGTAGTAATTTCAATAGTTGAGATTAGGAGTCAATTGAAGCTAGACCACCATGGAAAATCTGAAAGTACTGGACGGCCGTTTCGTTCTAGTATGGGACTCCTCAGCAGTGCGCATCCACGACTTCAACTCGCGAGATTTGAACCCATGACCTATCGGTCTCACGCGCGAGAGCTTAACCTCTACAACACTGAGCCGACCGGCATCCAACGGTGTTAATATCAAGCTTCAACTAATCCACAAAATTGAGCAACACATTCACCATTGTTATCAGTGAGCTACTATTTGACAGCAGACTCGGTTGAACGTGAGCGCTCGAGTGCTTAACCTCAACACCACTGAGCCGGTTATAGTTAGTTGTTGATAGGTACTGTCGATCAATGGAATGATCAATGAGATCAAAAAAGAACATATTTCATTGGTTTCTTCATAGTATTTGATTAGTAATTATTTTGTATCCATGATACTAGAAAGTATTAAATGAAATACATTTTGGTTAGATGGGGAGCGGTCTGTATTTAGATTATTGATTTGATTAGTAACTAGGATATTCTACCAGAGACTAGAATGAAATACATATAGCTTTAAAAATCAACAACATAACGATGAGATGGAAGGAAAAGTATAACTATACTGAAATACTTGAACATTGAATACTTCTTTACACGAAAGTTAAGGAAACAACTGTGAAATGTTTGTAATCTTTTCATTAAATCGTAAATCGTGAAATTCCATATAATAGCAATGGTGATGATTAGTGTTAATCGTTAGTAGAAATCTTTGAATTTCTTGATGGAGAGAATGAATCGATCGATTTTAGACCACCATTGGAAATCCGGAAGTACTAGTTGGCCGTTTCACTATAGTATGGCACTCCCCAGCAGTGGGCATCTACGATCCCGCTCGCGGAATTCGAACTTAAGGCCTTGAGTCTCGCGAGTGAACTCTTTACCTCTAGACCACTGAGCCAGCGTCGAAAGGTGTTAATATCTAACGTCAAAAAAAGAAAAATGAAAAGGAAAAAAAGCTTGACAAGCTCCACAACCCTACACTAATCTTTGAATGTAATCAGTTACATAATGAGGTGACCATAAGACAAGTCTTGTACTGGGACTAAAGAAGCTGTTCAATACTTCCTAGATCAGAAATGATTTTCTAAATTATACAAATATTGATAATGATAATAATAATAACCCTCTACCATTAACCCATGAATTTTTGAAACAATTTACAAATGAACTCAATAAATCTAGTCCCAAAGAAGGGGAAAATTGGCACATTAATGACCTAAATATTTGTTTGTTTATCTGTTTTGTTTTAAAACATTTAACCTTAATGTTTAAGTCATCAAAATGGTGGTTATGACATTGGATATGTGTAAGTGACTTTGCTTTTCAATCATCACTATATATATACATGAGGTATCCAGTATATTTTTCTTGTAGTTTTTCTTTCATCTATTCAACACATACTGGATATAAATACTCACGTCTGTTACTCTCAATAAAGAATAGACTGCCAACCAGCATTCTCCAACTCACTTCCCTTATAGTTCGATCCAATTCTTGTTCGTTCTTCTCATGTCTGTCTCCATTTATCGGCCTAATGTGTTCTTTGGTCATCCGCCCCACCTTTGACCTTGGAGATTCTATGTGAGGACTTGATTTGTGACGCAGTTGGGTGCTTTCCTCAATGTATGTCCCATACACTTCCAGTGCTTTTTCCTAATTTCTTCCTCCACTGTAATCTAGTTTGTTATCTTACACATTCGATTGTTGCTAATAGTATCTGACCAATGGATCCGAAGTATTTTGTGTAGACAACTAATAATAAACACATGTATCTTCTGGATGATTGCTATTGTAATTTTCCAAGTTTCCTCCCCATACAGTTGAACTGTGTTGACATTTGTATTGAAAAGTTCTGACTTTATTGTCAATTGACAGGCAGTTGTTTTGAGTTGCAGATGTTCTTCACTTGTAGAAATGCTACTGCTGCTTTTCCGATCTACCCGTTCACATCTACATCAGATCCATCATTTTCATCAATAATGCTGACTATATATGTAAATGTTTTTACATCTTCGAAATCTTCTCCGTCAAGTGTGATTCTAATTGGTGCATGTTGTATGGTATTGGAGAATTTTGCTTTTTACATATACTATTACTACTAATAATTATAATCATACTACTGATTACCAATTTTTCTAACTGTTAACCAATAACAATAAGGGAACATTCTATTTTTAAAAAAAGAACTAATGTCAATCATATTATTATTGTATTCGATTAATTTTGAATAATTCAAGGATTCAATAACAATATTTAAGTAGTATGTTACTGAAAATATTTTATACATTTATACTGTTATTTCAAAAAAAAAAGCAGGAAATGTTGCTTTATTCGAAGAGATAGGCTAAATGAATGAATGCACTTCCTGTGATGAACATATACCTCATAAGAAAGAATAGAATAAAACATACTACTTAAATCATATAAATATATGCTACATATTTTATTGAACAAAATATATTTTAGTAAACTTGGACTATTGTATTATATGAGTAACCATCAGTCTGACGCACGAACGCTTCACCTCTAGATCACTGAGCTGGCCGGCATCCAACCTGTCTAACTTCAACCGATCCACGGAATTGAGCCAGCATGGACCATTATCATCAGTTAGTTACTATCTGACAACGGACCTGGTTGGACTCCCTGGTCATTGCTATTCACTAGAACTCCATTCTCTAGTGAGTATATGTTAATGAAGATCAGAAAAGGTTTTGTGAAGATTTTTAGTAATTCTAATAGTTGAGATTATGAATCAATTGAAGCTAGACCACCATGGAAAACATGGAAGAGATATATTTGTCAAATTATTCAGCTACTTATATTGATCAATCACTAATTAATAAATAATATCAAAGATATTGCACCCAATATCAAATCATTATAGAGTGATTTATAGAATCCAAATATAATATTTATAACTACTACTTAATACCAAGTCAGTTATTGCTCATCTCTTTTCTATTAATTTGCTAAATCACTGGATTGTGTTGTCAAAATCATACACGATCAAACCTTATTATGTTACATAATCAGTACGTTCATTAACAATGTTTTTTATAGAACATCATATTTAACTTATCCTATCATAGAGTAAGTATTTCATACATATTCAGGGAGATAATGATGACTTTGTTGATCGAGAAGTTTTATGGCAGTGTTTGTCACTGAAAAGAGTACCAAAGAAGAACCTTAATTTTATAAACGCTATCTACTAGAACAAAAACTGCTCGAGTGAGAGCTTATGGCGAACTGTCATCAGGATTGATTACCTCAAGCGGTGTTCGTCTGGGCTGTCCACTCTCCCCATTCTTGTCTAGCTTTGTCGTTGACGTGTTTTTAGAGTTAAAACTTACCTTATCTAAATTTCCAGGAGTATAACTTCTACCAAGAGATTCATGTATTGACTTAGAACATGCCGATAACATAGTTTTATTTGGTGAAGACGTTGGCAAAATGCAGAGTCTTCTGACCACTCTAAGCAACAATGCAAGGTCGTTCGAGATGCGATTCTCCCCTTTGAAATGCAGAATGTTGCTTCAGGATTGAGTTGCATCGGCACCTGAACTAATTATAAGGAGTGAAGTAGTTGAGCGTGTTGACCGCTCCATTTATCTTGGAAGTCTCATCAGCCCTTGTGGTCTAGTGTGTGACGAGATCTCAGCACGGATAAAGTAGGCTCGACTAGCTTTTGCCAACTTGCATCATTTATGGTGTAGGCGAGATATCCGTCTATTAACCAAAGGACGGGTTTACTGTGCAGCAGTTCGTCCGTCATACTTTATGGCAGTGAAAAATGGCCAGTAAGAGTAGAGGATATTCATAGGTTATTAGTATTCGATCATAGGTGTCTTCGAAGCATTGCTCGTACTAGGTACTAGGTAGGGATGGCAAATCAATTGATAAAGAAGTGAAACTTGGTCAGTTGAGATGGCTGGGACATGTGTTACGTATGCCTAACCACTGAATGCCCCGACGTGCGATCGTTTATGGTGTAGGAATAGGTTGGAAGAAAGTTAGGGGTGGCCAGACCAAAACATGGTACAAATCCATAAAAGTCACCAACAAGTGGAATGAGCCATGTTGTTAGTTGTGGACTACTTGGCTGGGATCCGCGAGACGATAACAAACGATGGTTAGTGACCTTGAATGAAATGGCTGGAAAGCGTTTGAAATGACGCAGGTGCATCCACTCCTTGTGTTCTCCCAACTTCTAATCTTCTGAATTCCTCATGTCCTTATTTTTCTTTCCAAATCTATTTCACTGTATTATACTCCTTGAATAACACCTTCAAATCCTAGTTTTTCCGATTACTGCTTATGCTCTTACCGCTTCTACCACTACGGGATTTGAATCGACAACTGAATGTCTGTGCTAATGTGGTATGGCAGCTGGAACTGACGTACGTATGTTCGAAGTTCTGCGTTGTTACTGACTGATCTATGTTCTTTATAAGTTAATATATTGTTAAAATAAATGATTAGTCTCCAAAGTAGGATGATCACATAGAGATTTTAATTGGGTCTAAGGATTTCAATTCTAAGAATTCATGTTTTCTGTCATTTGATCATTAACTTATTTGTAAGTGATTTCTCATAGTTTTCCCAGGGAGACTATATTTTATGAACGTCATTTAAGCAATACTACATTGACTTTGAGAATTCCCTTTACTTAAGAGAGTTAAAGAAAGGCTACAACTTAGTGTAAAGGATGAGGATTAGGATATAAAGCTGAACATTAAGGTTAGGTGTTTGATTTAGGTTGTGTTTTTTATTTATTTATCATAAACTGAGATAAGCTATAATGCTAAAAACCATATGAATGAATGAAATTCGCGCACGAATTCAAGGCCATATATATCTTAAATCTGATTGGTTCATTTATAAATTATAGTTTTGTCATTCTTACCGTACATTTGTTACGATTACATGAACATTCAACTAAGTAATGTTATTAGGTATGATAAATATAAACAGTTATACTCATCAACCATTCTCTATTCATCGAAAGTGGATAGTGACTAGATGTGGAATTCAAGACGCGAGTTTCGTCCTATTCTGGAGCTTGTCAGCTGGATGTATCCGCATCTCAATGTTAATGTCCACTTCAGGACTTGAACCCAGTACCGTTCGCTTCAAACACCATCACGTTATCCACTTAGTAATTGAGTCCTGATAGAAATTTGCTTGTGCAATGAGGAGAAGTTTAAATTCACTTGGTATTGTTTACTTGAATCTTGACATTGATGCTTAGGACTACAATTGAGCTGTCTCTTATTTGGCATAAGTACATACTGTGCAAATTGCATTGATATTGCCTTAATTCACAATCATTCTAAGCAAAAATGGATAATGGTTAGTTGTGGAATCAGAACTTAGTATTTAAGTGGATAACGTAATGAAGTTTGAAGCGAGCGGTATTGGGTTCTAGTCCCAGAATGTAAATTAACTCTCACATGCAAGTACATCCAGCTGACTAGTCCTAAATAAATAGAAATAGACAGCCTAAATTTCATTACTAACCAACATTCATTTCTGCTTATAAAACTAATTTAGTAATTTCATAACAACCATACCTATACTGCCAAAAACAAAACTATTCCAAGTTAGGCCAAAACCAGTCTTGTTTTGTTCAGTTTCTTTTTCTGTACGTTGTCTCTCACTTCATTATTCGTTTCGCTATAAAACGTTCAATTGAAACTTTTCTCTTTAGTTTTTTCTTCTTCTTTTTTAACTTTATGTGTTCAATAATTATGGGGTATAATTTGAATGAATGAAGTAAATAGTTTAATACTGATTACTTAGTAAAGGTAATAAACCAAGTGCATTGCAAACATTAAAAATTACAAATATAAACAAAATTTATTTATGAGGGGGATAGGGGAAAAGGGAGAAAAAGGTAATCATTGAACATTGAACCAATGTAGAATAGTAGTTATTAATCAAATACAGATATTATTGAAAATGTTTCTTTTTAATAGTTGAATTCAGAAGTTAATTGAAGCTAGAACATTATGGAAAACTTGGAAACACTGGATAATCATTTCGTCCTAGTATGGTACACCTTTGCAGTGTGCATCCATGAACCTGACTCACGAGATTCGAATCCAAGTGAACGGTGGTGCAACTTCGTGAATTGGTTGAAGTTAGACATTAACACCATTGGATGACGTTCGGCTCAGTAGTCTAGTGATTAAGCGCTCGCACACAAAACTGATAGATTTTGGGTACGAATCTTGCGAAACAAGTTCGTGGATGCGAACTATTGAGGGGTGCCATACTAGGATGAAACGACTATCCAGTGCTTTCAGGTTTTCGATCGTGGCGCATCTTCAACTGACTTATGAATTCCACTATTTAAAAAAAGGTAACTTTAATATCTACAAAATTCCTCACTGACCAAAATACAGAATATATTTAAAGTGAACCAACAAAATAAAATTAGTGAATGTTGTAAAAGGGATTAATGAGTAACTAGTCAATGAAATGTTTAAAGTTATGAATATGATTTCATCTACGTTAACCAGCTTTTAAAAGATGAATTAAGATGTTGTTTATTTTATTTATTTATTTAAACACATAGATAATGGTACAAAGAGACACCAAATACATATGCGCCACACAAATCTCATTTGATATGTGTGAGGGCTGTGATACTGCCCGGGTGCCCAAACCGAAGCAGATGGTTATCTTAGGGGGCCACCCCCCGAGCCTTCGACCTGAAGGTCTGATCCACAAGGCAGTGGAGCATCATAAAGAGATGCAGTCCCATGGAAGCCGGTGACCAACTATTGGTTCATACGCCACTTGTTCCCACAGGCTACTGGAGCCCATGTGCATCACTGGTTTGGAATCCGGTTAAAGCGCCGGAGATTCGCTTTTCGTCCTCTCATTTCCGTAAACAACACCCCCGTCGCGAGAAGGCAGTGAGTAGGACTTCCCTGGCAGAGGCTATATACGCGTGGCCGTGTGAGAGCATTTCGAGAGGGAGAGCGGACTCTCCCCACTCTCGGCCGTACCAGGGCACAGTTTAACAATGAAACAAGGAAGTACTGGATAATTATTTCATTCTATTTCATGAATTTTTATAAGCATACACCTACAATCTCTTCATGGAATCATATTCTAGACCTTAAATCGTCACAGTGAATGTATTCACTTCATAACGCTGAGCTTTGTTTGATAATTTGTGTTCATGGTATCAGGAAATCCATGATATTACGTTATCATTATTAAAAGACATCAGTAATATCTATTTGATACTTGACAGAGCTAAGCAATATTGATTACTAGTAACAATTTAAGTCTAGCCCAAGTTAGTCCATGGTGTACGCTGCAAATTGAACGATCACCATAGTTATAAATAAACTATCAACTTTCCAAATGATCAAAGATTTTTAGTGTTAATTATGTCCTAATGCTGATATGTGGTTGAAGTTATTCGTGAAGAAACACTGAACCTTATTGTTGTTTTAGTATGGACTAGTCAGTTGACTTTAGTTGGATTGGTAAAGGAATCCATCCTTATTGTGTTAACATAGTTCATGAGATGTAGTATCATTTAGATTAGTGACAGATCAGAACTTCATTTACACAATTCGATTATCACTAAATGATGGAAATTTGTAGAAATTGTAGCAATTTTAACTGTTGAATTTATGAGTAGATCAATACTAGACCATCATTGAAAACCTGGAAGTACTGAACGACCGTTTCGTCCTATTGTAGGACTCCTAAACAATACGCATGCACGATGCCGCTTGCGGGATTCGAACCCAGGGCCTTTGGTCTCGCATGCGAACGCGAGAACAATGTAAAACAGTAAAGAAGAAGGAATATTTTCCAAAAACAACTGGATATTATACTTTTAGGAGACTATCTTTAATAAATTATAACAGGAAAAAGGGTCTTAAGGCATACAATTCACTCTATAGAGTGTATATATTCAGTTGATTGCCAATCTGATTAATGTCATATACTTATCAATACAACTGTAATGCTTTTACTAAAAATGGATAAGGGCTACCTATGGGATACAAAACATCTATTTTGTTGTATTCCAGGAATCTTTACAACGATCCACCACCATTCTTGTGTTGTTGATCATATTAAGATGAATACAAAAAGTGTCTGGTGAAGAATTTCATTAGAGATGAAGGACATTAAATAAACTTGTCTGAATAAGTAACGATTTGAAATTGATTCGCTTAGAATGTGAATATCCTAGTAGTAACTGACTAATTTTAGTCGTTGAAACCAATAACAAGGAAACAATTCTTTAAAAATACATTATTGGCTTAATGATATTGACCATTGAGTATCAACCAACGGTATGTTTACCTACTTCTTAATGCTAATCGGATTTTAACAATCAAGTTCTTTATATAAACTCTGGTTTAATTAGCTGAATATTTTATTAATTCAGACAATTGACAGGTAGACCTGTTGGATCTAAAAACATCAAACTAACTATCACTTATCACTGATAAACTCTGTAAGATTCGGCGAAACTATACTTTTTGGACGATCTAATCAGGTATAAGATAACAGGTCTCCGATTTTGACGCGAAATTCACTCATCTATTTGACTAAATAGAGTTTTGGCATTCTAGATGATGAAAACCTTAAATCTAATCCCTAACCTTGATCATCAACTGTAAATTATAATTCTATTTCCTCACACAGGTTTAGAACTCTGATTTGGTGCTAGTTACTAGGTGGACACTTTCAAGGTCGGTTTAGCGTCACTTAAAGGTCGTTCATAAATTATAATCTCAAATAGGATTCATCTAAGGTTCGAAACTTAAATTTCCTCAAGATTACACATATAACTTAAAAACTCATGTCAATTAATGTTTATTATATGGAGAAATATTCATCTTATGTTTATTTAAATATTTTAATTAATGAGTCAATGTAAGCTAGACCACCATTGAAAACCTGGAAGCACTAAACGGTCACAACAGTGTGCATCAACTATCCTATACATGAAACTCAAACCCAAGACCTTCAAACGAAATAATCATCCAGTACTTCCAAGTTTTCAATGATGATCTAACTTAGATCAACTCATGAATATTTAACTATTAAAAATTACTACAATCTCCACAAATCCTTATAATGATTATATATATATATCAGTAAATGCTCATGTTTGCATATACATGAAACTGATTATATGTTAAGATGAATAGTGCCTAGCGATGGAATCCAGGAGACGTGTTTCGTCCCATTTGACACTCGTCAGCTGGATGATGTACCTACATCTCAGAGTTGATATTCACTCTATGTGTTGAACTCAGTACCATTCACTTCAAACATCATCAAGTAACCCACTTAGCTACTGAGTCTACTGACAAGACTTGTTTGATTATATGTGAAAATTTAATCGTTTAGTAATAAAAATTAATTTTCGTAAGAAAAAATAGAGAAAAGTTCTTGAAGTAATTCAAACTATATAAAAATACTAATACTACTAATAATAATACTAATAATTACTTACTTACTTCTTTACTTATGACTGCTACTTTCAATAGACCATAAGCCGCTAAACAGTATTCTTCATTTCTAGTTCTATCCACTTGTTTTTCATTCTTGTCATGTCTGTCTCCATTTATCGACCTAATGTGTTCTTTGATCTTCCTCTTCACCTCCTTTGGCTCTGAAGAATCAAAGTGAGGGCTTGTCCTGTGACACAGTTGGATACTTTCCTCAATGTGTGTCCCATCCACTTGTAGCACTTCATCCTGATTTCTTCTTCCACTGGAATCTGGTTTGTTATCTCCCACATTCGATTATTGCTGATAGAATCTGGTCAACAGACCCGAAGTATTTTCTTCGTAGACAACTATTAATAAACACTTGTATCTTCTGAATGATGGCTTACGTGGTTCCAATACTACTATTACTACTACTACTACTACTACTACTACTAATAATAATAATAATAATAATAAAACTTTAAGTGCATAGTTACTAAATTTTTATTTCTTTATACCGTCAAAGTTATTTTTTTTTGTTTTTGTTCCAGTATGTAAATCAACATTGATCACAATGCCAAAACGATGTATTTTTTTTATCTCAATTTATTTTTTCATCAACATGACTTGACATAGAAACAATCGATCTAATGTCCAGTTTTAAGTAAAAAAAAATAAAACCACACAAAAAAATTGAAAAGGGATATTTTTCTAGAAGTTTAGTTACTTGTAGACGCTTGATTATATATACATCTACGGTATCCTCCTCCTTCTCCTTCTTCCTCTCCTTCTTTTTCTTCTTCTTCTTTTTCTTCTTCTTGTTCTTGTTCTCCGTGTCTCTCTCACTCTTCGATAAATTAAATAATTAATGATACCGAAATGTAAATAAATTATACAAGGCATGTATATACAGTAATCCGATTACATAATTGATATGTAATATTGTCATCTTTATTATATTGATTATTAAATGTTTGATAATAATAATAATTAAGAAATTATAAAATGGAAATAAACTAAAAATTTCACTGATTGAAATCATGAATCAATTGATGCTAGACCACGGTGGAAAACGATCGAAATTACTAAACTCTCCACAAAACCCCTTCTGATAATAATAACCACTGTGCACTCTGAATAATAACCACTGACTGCTGAGGAGTCCCATACTAGGACGAAACGACCGTTCAGTCCTTCCAGTGAAATTTCTAAACAAAAATCTCCACAAAACCTCTTCTGATAAAACTAAAAATTGTAATCATATTTTGATTTAATGATTGTCAAATGAATTTAACATTTGAAAAGAACAACTTTGTTGAATTTCATCATTAATTTATGGATGACCTTTGAGCAACGCTAAATTGACCTTGAAATTGGCTACCTAGTAACTAGCACCAAATCAGAGTTATAAACCTGTGTGAGGAAATAGAATTATGATTTATAGTTGATTGTTAAGATTAAGAATTAGATTTATTGGAGTCATCACGAGCTGACATAAGCTATAATGGTAAAACTCTATTTAGCCAAATGGATAAATGAAGTGTCCTAATTGACTAATCATACTAGTTAACTGAATATAATCATTCAATCTATAATGAATAGAATAACTAATAAACTGATAATATACAATCATAATAGTTAGTACATTCTCCTCCTTATTCTTCCTCAATCCACTGAATGAATAACTCTTGATTACTATACAATACATATATCAAATAGGAAAGAACATCAAAGAAGTAAGATTGATTGTAGAAATGTTGCGGATAAATGTGAATAATCACTTATTACTATAATAAACTTTTATACATGAATATTGTATATTCATAAGTTAATATTCTCATAGAATGGCTTAGTGTTCCCTTTTATCTGACTTCAATTTGATCATATGAATGATTGTTATTGAAATTTACAAACCGCTAATCTTGGTAGATAATCATCGACTTAAATCTCATTAGTGAATAACGAAATTAAATCATTTCAATGGTTCCGATCATGAGTCAATTAAAGCTAGACCATCATGGTAAACTTGGAAGCACTGGACGGCCGTTTCGTCCTATCGTGGGACTCCTCAGCAGTGCGTATCCACGATCCCGCTCGCAGAATTCGAACACAGGGCCTTAGGTCTCGCGCGCGAACACTTAACCTACTTGACCACTGAGCCGGTATCCTATGGTGATAGTGTCTAACATCAACCAATCCACGAAATTGCGCGACCATCTTCCATTGTACTGAGGTAGATACCTGTCTCTACCCGACATGGATTAGCTCTACTGCTCACAGCTTCTCACTAGAACTCCGAGAATTCCCTAACGAAGCTAGTCACTAGTGAGCACATGTAAATTACTAGTATAGGGTTGTGGAGATTATTAAGTTTTTGATTGAGATCAAAGGTGGTCTAACATCAATCGGTTCATGTTCTCAATCAAAAACTTAATAATCTCCACAACCCCTATACTAGTGCAGTATTATTTGGATCAATAAATACAATTAATGATAAAGTAAACATATTAATATCCAAGATCAAAACTATGATCGTATGAAAAATGTTTAGATTGGTATTCTGTCAAAATATTATCTAGTTAGTAGACTTTTACCTCTTATGCATTCTTATGATTCTTACTATGAGGATGGTTCAAGGGTGAACTCAATGAAGCTCACAAACTAGCCGAAGATATTTCATCCAATAATCTTTTAGAAAGATATTCCAGAATCTTTACGTTTAACTTCTCTATTAGACATATACTAAAAACCTCTGACTATAGTGATGATTTCGTTTTTATTAAGAACTATGAATATCTGAAAGTTTTGTGCCATATATGACACTGTTCGGAATTGTTTTAACTTGTGACCTGTGTGCTCTGTTAATGTATTACGCAATAATACTGCCAATTAGGGAGAAGTGAATTCTCGATCGGACCAATGACGCATAAGACCCGTACGAGCAGTATAGAGTCCTTATTGATCCTGCTTTCCGCCTAGCCCAGCCAGTTAAGTCCAGAACACCAATCTCAGCCTCTGCGATATGAATCATTTATTTCAAGCATACTGAGTTTATATACAAACCAGACAGACCACAATGTACCCTGAAATAGAAAATAACATTTATACAAGATTTGGTCAAATGTGGCTGTGGATCAGGGAGGTAGTGATTAATAGACAGGGCATAATTTAAGAATGGTAAATCGTATAATAATAGTTCATAGTTCAAAATAAAGCTTATGATCAGAGGGACATGAATATGAAAAGTTTAGTTAATTAACAATTAAACAATAAAAATATACGTTTAGTATTGGTCCACAAATGGACCCCAAAAGTTACCATTCATTATGCTTTCCTTCTCACTCGTCTTCTGTCATCTCATTTCCAGCTTGGAAAGTTCTAGCGCTCCATTGTTCAAGTTGTCTATGGTATATCAAGAACCTAAGCTCTTGATATAACACTTATAAAAAACATTACATAATCAGATGAATCAGTTTCATCAATGAAATGATCTAAATGTCTTGTAGGATAGATAAAAAGTAAACAGAGAATTTTTTCAAACAATGACAACAGGAAAACATAAATGTTTCAAAAAAACACCCACCACCACCACTACCCTACCTCAGAAAAATAAAAATAATCCTAAACAATGTTCTTTGATTTCCGTTAACAGTGACATTCAACAATCAACATGATCTATAAAATTAACAATAGAATAGATTTTTCTGACATTTTCACATCATAAAAATTGAGTTCCGGTATTTATTGATTGTTGAAATATTTATCAAATAGTGTAATTGATAAACTGTATACACATTTGATGATATAGATCAAGTATGTATCAAGTCTATCTGGAACTTAAAGCAACTCTCTGTCAACCAACACCAAGGTCAGGATTTTCAATACAAATGTCAGGACAGTTCTACTGTATGGGCAGAAACCTGGAGAACCAAGAAAGCCATCATCCAGAAAATACAGGTGTTTATTAACAATTGCCTACGTAAAATACTTCAGATCCATTGGCCGGACACTATTAGCAACAACCTACTGTGGGAGAGGACAAACCAGATCCCAGTGGAGGAAGAAATCAGGAAGAAGAGCTGGAAGTGGATAGGACACACATTGAGGAAAGCACCCAACTGCGTCACAAGACAAGCCTTCACATGGAATCCTGAAGGCCAAAGGAAAAGAGGAAGACCAAAGAACACATTACGCTGAGAAATGGAAATAGACATGAAAAAAATGAACAAGAATTGGATGGAATTGAAAAAGAAGGCCCAGGACAGAGTGGGTTGGAGAATGCTGGTCGGCGGCCTATGCTCCATTGGGAGTAACAGGCGTAAGTAAGTAAGTAAGTGTATCAAGTCTATGAAGTCAAATCGAATCACACATGATGGAGAATCCTTGGAGAATGTGAAAAACTTTACATATTTAGGCAGCATCATTGATGAACACGGTGGATCTGATGCAGATGTGAAGGCATGGGTCAGCAAAGAAACAACAGCATTTCTACAATTAAAGAACATCTGCAACTCAAAATAACTGCATGTTGATTGACAACAAAGTCAGAACATTTCAATAAAAATGTCAACACAGTTCAACTGTATGGGGAGGAAACCTGGAGAACTACGAAAGCCATCATTCAGAAGATACATGTGTTTATTAATAGTTGTCTACAAAAAAAATACTTCGGGTCTGTTGATCAGATGCTATCAGCAACAATCGACTGTGTGAGACAACAAACCAGATTCAAGTGGAGGAAGAAATCAGGATGAAGTGCTACAAGTGGATGGGACCCACATTGAGGAAAGTATCCAACTGTGTCACAGGACAAGCCCTCACTTTGCTTCTTCAGCGCCAAAGGAGGTGAAGAGGAAGATCAAAGAACACATTAGGCCGATAAATGGAGACAGACATGAGAAGAACGAACGAAAATTGGATAGAGTTAGGCAGGAAGGCCCTGGACAGAGTGAGTTGGGGAATGCTGTTTGGTGGCCTATTCTCCATTGAGAGTAACAGGTGTAAACTTTAAACCACTGAGCCAGCATCCAACGGTGCTCCGATGGTATTCATGTAAAACCAACCAATCCACTTTACAGTCTCATACTAATCACGTCATTGTTTATTATTCTCTGTAAGATTTACCTAAATGTGGTAATTAAAAAAAACGTCATCAATTTACTGTTTTACTCATTAAGACATTTGACATATACATACTGATCTCTTCAATGACTATGAAATGCTAATCAAATTCTATAAGAAACATTTAACATTGAAAAACTATGATAAGTATTGAATCAATATCAACGTGTATTTTGCAAGCAATGATGGATAGTGGCTAGCAATGGAATCCAGGACGCGCGTTTCGTCCTATTTGGGATTCATCAGCTGGATGTATCTGAATCTCAGAGTTGATGTTCACTCTGGGACTCGAACTCAGTGCCATTCGCTTTAAACACTATCGCATCATCCACTCAGCTACTGAGTCCTGATAGCCACTTGCTTGTGCAATTGGGTAAAGTTTAAATACACTTGGTATTGTTTGACTTGTATCTTCCCATTGAGGTTTAAGACTGCAATTGATCAGTCTGTTATTGACTGATCAATTGCAGTCTTAAACCTCAATGGGAAGATACAAGTCAAACAATACCAAGTGAATTCAATGTGTATTTATTGAGACAGTGATGATTATCAATTTTAGTGGCCAAGTATCTGATTCCAAATGGACCATTCGAATGATGATCATAGAGTTTTTGAAATATACATCTCAGTTATCCTTCGTAAATCATCATCGACTTTACTAGTGTTAGTGAATAATGAAAATAAATAAATCAAATATGTGAATACATTTCGAATATACATATATTTCATACAATCGTTGGTTTAGGCAAACGGTCAAATAAAGGAAACGAAGAAAGTGAAATGACATACAGTGAACAAAGCATGTAAACCAACTCGAGAGTTACTCAATATTTATAGTCAAAGAAAAATATCTTACAGATATGTGATGATTCAGATACATGCGCTTACATAAAAACCAGTAACAGTTAGTTAATAAGCCAATAAGTGACAAGGTAACAATGTGGTTAAGGTACAATGAATAGACTGGTTTGTTCACAAGCTTGAATAACCTATATGGGCTTGACATAGTGCCAACTAATGTTCTTACAAACAGTTGAATTCATTTGGATACCTATTGAAATTTCAGAGAGTTATCTATTCAACTACTGAGTATAGATATACAGATATAATATTCAAAAATGAATGGAAGATGGTCGCACAATTTCCTGGATTGGTTGAGGTTAGAAAATAGCACCATTGGATGCCGGCTCAGTGATTCATAAGTTAAACGTTCGCGCATGAAAGTGAAGGTATTTGGTTTGAATACCGTGTGTGGGTCATGAATGACCACTGTTGTGGAATCCCATACTAGAACGAAACTGCCGTCCAATACTTACGAATGATAAACATGGTATAATTCATTAGTCAGTGGTTTGAAAAGAAATGATCGGTGAGACAATAATTTATGGACAACCTTTGAGCGACGCTGAAGTGAACTTCAGAATGGACTTATTACTTACTTACGCCTGTCACTCTCAATGGAGAGTAGGCCAACAAACAGCATTCTCCAACCCACACTGTCCTCGGACTTCATTTATAGTTCAACCCAATTCTTGTTCATCCTTCTCATGTCTGTCTCCATTTATCGGCCTAATTTGTTCTTTGGTCTTCCTCTTCGCCTCCTTCGGTCTTGAGGATTCCAAGAGAGGGCTTGTCTTGTGACACAGTTGGATACTTTCCTCAATGTGTGTCCTATCCACTTGTAGCACTTCATCCTGATTTCTTCCTCCACTGGAATCTGGTTTGTTATCTCACACAGTCGATTGTTGCTGATAGCATCTGATCAACAGACCCGAAGTATTTTTTGTGTAGACAACTAATAGAAAACACTTGTATCTTCTGAATGGTGGCTTTCGTAGTTCTCCAGGTTTCTTCCCCATACAGTGGAACTGTGTTGACATTTTTATTGAAATGTTCTGACTTTGTTGTCAATCAACAGGCAGTTATTTTGAGTTGCAGATGTTCTTCAGTTGTAGAAATGCTGCTGTTTTTTTGCCGACCCATGCCTTCACATCTGCACCAGATCCACCGTGTTCATCGATGATGCTGCCTAGATATGTAAAGGTTTTCACATCTTCCAAGTCTTGTTCGTCAATTGTGATTGGATTGGTGCATGCTGTGTTGTATCGGAGAATCTTGCATTTCCCTTTGTGTATATTGAGACCTACTGCTTCTGAGACTGCTGCTACACTGGTCGTTTTCTTCTGCATTTGTTGTTACGTGTTTGATGGAAGAGCCAGATCATCTGCGAAGTCTAGATCGTCCAACTGAATCCTAGATGTCCTCTATGTCCCGTGCTTCCCCTCAGATGATGATGTCTTCATGATCCACTCGATCATTAGGAGAAAAAGAAACTATGAGAGTAAGAAACCTTGCCTGACACCGGTATTTACCTCGACCGAGTCTGTGACCTGTCCTCCATGCACACTTTTGCAGTTTAATTCACCATGTGGATTCCGTATGATATTGACTATGTTCTGAGACACGCCGGGGTGTCTGAGAAGCTTCCATGGTGTTGTTCTGTCCACGCTATCAAATGCTTTTTCATAGTCAATGAAGTTGATGTAGAGTGATGAATTTCATTCAACTGATTGTTCCATACTCCCCCTGGAGCCCTTCTTGGGCTACTGCCGGTTTCAAGCACGGATACAGGAGGAGCGGTCGGCATGGGGTTAGCGACCCCATCCCGTAGAAGACTAACTCGCTAGAAAAACGCTAACCAGAAAAAGTTACTCAAAATTCATAACTCGTTATCTTTTATCTGATTGGTTGGTCCATAAGTTATACTCTCGCCAAATGATCTTCTATACAAACTAGAATATCGGTCAAATTATTTAGATAGTTTATTAAGGCTTATTTGTTCAACTGGAATTGTTTGATTCAACACTGAAAATCAAAAATTTCTGGATATGCATTTCATTTAATCCTATATGTCACTGATCACTACCCAGTGATCAATCAATTTTAAATATATCAGAGTCCTACAGGAGATCATTCGTAGGCCGAATAGCTCAGTGATAACATCTCTCACACGGGATCGAATCCGTTAGGTAACATTAGTTCTCTCAAATTGCAGATACATCTTGTTGAAGAGTTTTATCGGTTCTATCAGTTCATCCATGTTCTACCGTTAAATCAAGACAGTGCTCATTTATTCAAACGAACTTACTATTAAATTCAATAGTTAAGCGTCAACTCATAATCTTCTTTGCCATAAGAAACTTCACTAAGTTATTTGAAATGCACATTGTTGAATTTTACGATTTCATATCAGTGATCTTTTCTGACAACTTTCGAAAACCAGGAGATACTGGTTAGTTATTATGAAAAATGCCTGTCTTATGAGCATATTCATGATTCCACTAAATATCGAATCCATAGTTTCCATACCTCATATCGAGCGCTTAACATTTAAACTATCAACTTAACATCCATTAGTTGAAATATATAACTATATATCATTCGCATGACTATCATCTATTCAAAGATGTTTTATCTTCGATCTTCCTATAATCTATGCTTTTTTTTCTAATGTTTTCAGTCTCAAACGACTGTTCTTGTTCTTTCTTATCGATCTTCTTAACATTCTGCCTTTAGGCATTCCACTTTCAATTGATGATATAAAACTACTTATATCTATTGACATCAGTAGTATATAACACATATAAACTGTTTAATAATAATGTTATGATGATGTATTCTATTAAGATCATTTATACTACTTAAATAAATACTAAATAAAGAAATCTACTACCTCTGGCAATGAATATTAATTAATTGAATTAAATCAATGGTTTTATATTATTCTTATGGTTTGTCGTAAAAATCAACTGTCATTCCTATTTGTATTAGAATTTCAAATGAGATTTATGAATGAACAAAAGAAAAGAGGAAAACTTCATTCCATTGAATAGATGGATGGCCGTTTTTTAGTGTTATTTCGAGATGGTGGAGACTTTTATTTCAAGTGGATGATATTGATGGAGTTTTGTACTTTGAACTGGATGGTTTGGTCGTGGAGTTAAAGAAAAGATAGAAGTCTATCTGAAGTTTGTACTGATGACTGTAATCTGTTAAAAAAAACATCAGAATTTTGGATCTAAGAAACTCTAATAACAGCAGAGAATTTACATGAGGATGACATTCCAGTCAATCTGCAATCAAAAAGCATATAGATGTAGATAAAATTTATCAATCCAAGCGGAATAAATCAATCATTCGTATGGCCAAAAGTGAATGAATAAAAAGTTGGCGGGAATACAAGAACATATGGAGATAATAAAATCTGTAGAAGCAGTAAATGAAAAACTGGACCATCAGGAATAAACTGAATTAACGCCAGTGTCTGATAGAGACAGGTATCTACCTCGGTACAATGGAAGATGATCGCACAATTTCGTGGATTGGTTGAAGTTAGACATTAACACTGTTGGTTATCGACCAGCTCGGTGGTCTAGAGGTTACGCGTTTGCGCGCTAGACTAAAGGCACTGAGTTCGAATCCAGTGGGATTGTGGATGTGCACTGCTGAGGAGTCCCACAATAGGACAATACGGTCTTCCAGTGCTTCCAGGTTTATAATGGTGGTCTAAAATCAATCGGCTCATGATCTCAATCAAAATCTTACACCTTAGCTACAAATCTCCTCCACCATCTCAAGCTTATGGAAGAATTGGAAAGCTCGCTTCTACTAGTAGTAACATTTTCTAACAACAGAGACTAAAATGTTAATGCAAAAATCATATAACTGACAGATGGAAAATTACTTGGAAAGAAACATATAAAGATAGGTTAATAAGAGCAGAATTCTATATTGTACCAAAATATAATATTGAATAAAGCCATTAATAATAATAATAATAATAATAAAAATATAGATTTAATTTTGAAAGTTTACGAGAGATCCAAATCTCAATGTCTGTTACAAGCCTATTAGTCATCAAAAAGATTTTTCTGTAATTATGAAGGAGCTGAAGAAGAAATTAGGAAAAGACGATGGAAATGGTTAAGACATACATTACGCAAATCATCAAACTGCATCACAATACAAGCCCTAACTTGGAATCCTGAAGAAAAGCGGAAAAGAGGAAGGCCAAAAAAACACATTGCGTCGGGAATAGAATCAGATACGAAAAGTTTGAATAACAACTGGAAAGAACTGGAAAGGATTGCCCAGGATAGGGTTTGGATGGAGAGTGCTGATGAGCGAACTATGCTCCTCCACGAGGAGTAACAGGCGTAAGTAAGTAAGTAATAATGAAGGAGCTATCATCTGTTCAGTGATTAGAACTGGGCAATCTACGGTATGAATAGTAGAAAGATTATCGATGAGCTGTCTGAAATGTAACTGACTGTCATATTTATATGAATGAATTACTGATTTTATTAATGACCAAATTCTATTAATCAACTTTACAATCTGAAATGTCTAATCATTTGCTTAAGATCACTCAATGTCTTTGACCATAATGTCAATATTTTAAAATAATGGTTATTATTGTCTAAATATTAGTCTAGCCTTATAAGTAAAGATGAATGGTAGCTAGCAATAGAATCCAAGATGCGTGTTTCATCCTATTCGACACTTGTCAGCTAGATGTACCTGCATCATTGATTCCACAGCTAGCCACCATCCATCTTTGCTTATAATACTTATGACTTAAGGTAATACCAAGGTAGGATGTACACAGCTGTATACAAATGCCAATAAGAGACTGATCCATTGCATTTCTAAACATCAATGCAAAGATTTAAACAACCAATCTAATCTATTTCATTCATGATCTACGTTATTTATGTTTATTAATATACAAACACTGTAGTAAGTTTTATATTACTTTTCTCTAATTACACTAATTGACTGTGTCCATTAACCTATACAACTATGGAAAATACCGCATTGGTCGGTATATTTCTCCAAATTGTTTATCATATTTACCGATATCAAGCATAAATACAAAGTAATACAAGCACTCCATACTATTTTGTTGGGTATATATGATGAAAAATTATGTAATAGGCAGAATGAATCTCAAATCTCTAGAAATCTATAAATGAATGGCAGATAATCACTAATGATAAGAAAATGCTTGTTCATTTTTAGTATAAGGGAGGTGAGTGACAATTACGGAAATTAATTTAGCTTTTCATTATGGATTAATTTTGGTAACATAGAGTTGAGTAGAAATAACACAGATAGAAGGGAATGATGATTGTTCAACATCCATGAAACCACTGAAGTTAGAAATGTAAATTAGTGATTAATCGGTTGTAGATTAGTCTCATTTACATAAGAAGTCAGCCGGTGCCCAACCAGCTCAGTGTTCATGTCTCTAATAGTAAAGCTGAATGAGATGAGATCGAATCCAACAGAGGATTGAATCACTACCCCTTGTAATATTGTAAACAACAAAATCTCATTCAAATTCACTCGGTATTATTTACTTGAATCTTTCGACTGATATTTAGGACTATAATTATTCAGTCCCTTATTAGTATATATTCATAATGTGTGTATCGCCTTGATATTGAAATGCAGGTACATTCAGCTGACGAGTCCTAAATAGGACGAAACACGCGTCAAACTGAATTCTACTGCTAGTCACTATTTATCTTTGTTTATAATCTCATTCAACTATGAAGTTATTAGTTAATAGAAACTATTTTACATTCTATCCAATATAATTTAATAGGTGTATAGCTTAGCAAAATTGTTGAAGGACAACACCTACTCCCATTTTTTAATATCCCTTTCTAATTTTAAACTATTACTTACTTACTTACTTACGTCTGTTATTCCTCGTGGAGAATTATAGTCCGCCCACTAACACTCTCTGTCCAGTTGTTATTCATCGTTTTCATATCTGCTTCCATTTCCCGATGTAATGCATTCTTTGATATTCCTTTTTGATGGAGTTTTATTCTCTGAGCTGGATGGTTTAGTTGTGAAGTTTTCATCATTCTTCTGAACGACATCATCAATATAAACTTCAGATCGAAGTGAAGCATTCAAATTTCTCCATATATGGTTCACAGTTTGTCTTGTAAACCTCAATGTGATTTGGTTTATGTTGATCTTAAACTTGTCATTGTTTACTTTTTTTTGTTTGAAAGCTTCACAACTAAACTATTCAGCCCATAGAACAAACTCCATCAAAATCATCCACCTTAGTTACAAATCGTTTAGCATTCCTCTTTTTCTCTTCCCTTTTACGATTCCAAGTTAGGGTTTGCCTATACAGAAAAACCATTTTGAATAAATTTAATTAGATTATGAATTTTATCAAAATTATAATCCATAAATAGGTAGATAGTTTCAGAAGAATAATAATAATGGTATTGGGTATCATTATTATTACTTCCTTATCACCATCGAAATTCATCACCATGCCTTTTCACAGGATGAATTGCGTTCCTTTTTTCTAAGCTAAGGGGTGTGACGTAATTTAAATTTATTATTATTATTATTATTCAATAGGGTTATTCACTAACCAATTATTAAATTAATTAATTAATTAAATTTATTTATTTATTCATCCATTAATTTTTATTACGGTAAACAAAGGTGGAGATTTTTCCCACTTTACTTATCTGGTCGGGTGGATGGGAATGAGGGTGAGGGTGATGGTATGTGTGTGTGTGTATTTGTGTTAACGAGAAGACTAAGCTTTAAAGTTAATAATAAATTTATCATTTTAGCAAATGTGTGGTTGTTGTTTCACGTTTCTTTTGTTTTTGTCTTTTTTGTTGTTGATAAAACGATAGAATTTTTTTTTAAAAAAAGGGGTGATAATGTACAAATGGGCAATAGATAAGAGGGGTCAGTTATTGGATTTTGTTAGCACTAAGGAAAACAAACTTATGTAATATATCAGATGAAGTTTCTTTGAATATTATAATAATTTTAATAGTTGAAGCTAGACCATCATCATGGAAAACCTGGGATCAATGGATGACCGTTTCGTCCTAGTGTGAGACTCCTCAACAACGCATTTCCTTGCTCACGCTCGCGAGATTTGAACCCAGGGCCTTCAGTCTCACGCACGAGCGCTTATCTAATAGACTATTAAGCTGGCCGGCATCCAACGGTGTTAATTTCTAACTTCAACCACTCAACAAAATTGAGCTACACATCTACCATTATAATATAGAAGAAGCAGGTTTTAGGAAAGAGAAATAACGGTTAATAATGAAAAGCTTTAGGTGAACTGACTTCCTCAATGATAAGTTTACAGGATAAATATATGTCAAACTAACATCATTTTTATAAGTAAAATCACGGACTAACCTTAGTTAGAGCACTATCGTTCTAGTATCGGACCCTTCAGTAGTGTACAACCATGATCGCTCACTCGGGAATTGATAGTTGGATTTAAGTACTACAATCTCCACGAATCTTCAATATAATAATAATGGTCATGTATTCACTAATGACTAGCTTTAAGCTATAATTATTGGAGGTTTAGTTAAAAGTCGTGACCGGTGGAGTTCAACCCACTGTCAAATGAGACAGTGATTCGCTGAAGAAAATGTACAAAGGTCTTACAACGCCGTATATTTATTTAAATTATTGGTTTCCGGCTCAAATGTCTAGATGTTAGGCTTTATGGCGTGAAACTGGAGGTCATAGTTTCGGTTGCGATACTGGCGATCCCAGAATCTATGTGAAATCTATAGTCAGAATAATGACAACCTGGCTTTAAACTTTATCTGTTTCTAAATGTAAAAAATAAGTCTATCAGTACAATGATTAGAGGAATTGCAGTCATTAAGTGAAACACACGAATATACTGACCAGTATTGTGTGTCTTATCGAAATGGATAAAAATTATGATCTGTACTAATATAAGAGGATAATAATGTTCTTCAATTGGCAGGGTACATGCAACAAGGATAGTCTACGGAAACATCAGACCAGGTTGACTTGATGGGCGTTTAAGCGACAATTTGATTGGTTAGTTATGGATATAACTAATACTCAGATTTGAGTATATTCAGGTGATCAATCTGAAATTGAGTGAAATCCCCGTTCTGAATCTCGATGATAGTCAACGTTCACCTATTTTGAAGAAAAACACTCATAAAAAGTAATAATAATAATAATAATAGTGATGAAGAGGTGATCTGCGCAGAATACACATATGCTAACAACGAATGATCAAACTTCAGTTTTGAATATTAACAATTGGATAATTGAATTTCATGCTAACAATGATATAAAATTAGAGGTACTTGCAAATTAAAACGACTTAGGATTACCAACTTATTTATGTGGTTGACTACTGGTCTTATTATTATTATATCCAAGGAGTACTTGCATTCAATGGTTGGAGAAGTTAGATAGTATGGTAAACTGTGTTGTGGATGCGCACTGCTAGAATAAAGCTGCCTATAAGTACTAAGGGAATTGGTGATCAGATTTTATAAATATGTACGAACATGATTTGATATGAAGCAATTTTAATCTCACAGTTTAAGAGAAAAGACAAAGAGTGTATACACCTACACCAATGTGGTCGATTCTAAGCCATGTCACACAGAGTCTCCAACCATCGATTAAGATAGTCACGCGGACCCCAAATAAGTAGTTTGCATCTACCAATATGGCTCAGACTAGAAGTTAATGACTTTAAGCACTGACGCCACGCTTTCAGTTGGCCACCTCTAACCTTCTTCCAGCTGTTTCCAACACCAGTCAGCATTGTGCGTTGTGGTAATCGGTATTCCGGCATACGTAACACGTGGCCCAATCATCTCAGTCGATGATGATTTACAATCTCATCAACTGATTTACCACCATTCCCTAATACCCTGCGTCTAACCTCACTATTACTTACCCGGTAATAATACATCTAAGGCATCTGTGGTTAAATATTAGTAACTTACGAGTATCTTCAATTCTTAATGTCTACGTTTTACAGCCGTAATGTAGAACGGAATTAAGTCATATCATACAGAGTCTCCAACCATTAGTTATGATAGTGCCGCGGACCCCAACTAAGTAATCTGCATCTACCAACATAGCACTGATGCCACGTTTTAGTTTGACCGCCACAAAATCCTATCTCACTATTAGAAGTATTTTGGTTCTGAAAGTGAATTCAATCAATTGAGGCTAAAATTTTATAAGTGATTTACATAATCATAATCATAATGTATTTTATTAAAAGGTCATATTTAGTCACGAACAATCAAAATCAATGACCATAACATATTCCACTGTTTTAAGAATCTCTTCAATATATATATATTTAATGACTACGGTCAATTACTTAGGTAGTCAATGATTTGTACAATGAATACGAAAGTCATTTCTCATTATTTCTAACATAAATTGCCTTATAAAATGAATGAAACGAAACCTTCTCATTGAGATTAATCATTTTGTTATGAATGAATATCAATCATATCAGAAAGGGTTTTTTCTTAGTGAATATTATAGTCATTTCAATGGTTGGGATCATGAGTCAATTGAAGCTAGATCACCATCATGGAAAACCTGAAAGCACTGAATGGTCGTTTTGTCCTAGTATGGGACTCCTCAACAGTGAGCATCTACGATCCCACCTCATGAGATTCGAACATGGTTGTTCTAATTTCATCGTTTTTTAAAGTATATATTCACTAACTTGAACTATCATATGATTGAGAGTAGGTGACGAAACAACTTGGATGTAGGTTTGTTCTAGATGTTATTCATCACTGGCATTTTCCTGTTATCTTCAGTAGTTAGTTAACACTGCTCTCTATGGAAACGTCTTAGAGTTTAAAGCTGGATAATACGAATTAATATCCCATAGGACTAGTCGCTAACCAATAATTCATTAGTGTGTAGTTGTAAAACATTTAATGACGACATTTTGTGTGGTTAAAGATAATCTGTGGGAAACCTTGAGAGATTTAGATTTCATGCAAGTTGCCACTAATCAGCTAAGTATAATTACGATATTTAAGTACATGATACTCTTTATAGATTATGAACTGGTGTTATTGAGTAGTAAAATCAAAGGACGTTTCCTTAGTGTTATTTGGCTTACGATTTAACTGCTGTAGAGTTGAATACTAGCCAGTTTCATCTATGTCTAATTTTTAGTGCTAATTCCAATGTTAACAATTCACTCGATAAGCAATATAACGACTTCTATTCATAAAGCTTAAATGTCGACAGTAAACGATCCAATACAGATTTGAATGTCAATATTAAATAATAAAAATCTGGTTGAAATCAAGAGTTAATTAAAGCTAGACACCATGAAAAACCTAGAAGCACTGGACGGCCGTTTTGTCCTAGTATGGGACTCCTCAGCAGTGCGCATCCACTATCCCGCCCCCCGCGAGATTCGAATCCAGGGCCTGACAACAGTTACTAATAAATATCTTGTATACTTCCACAAAGTATTTGACGCTTTGAACTTGTGATTTTGATGGAGTTTTGTTCTCTGAGCTGGATGGTTTGGTCGTCCTGAACTACCTGAGCTACCAATCTTCCCCACCATCTTTAAATTTGTAATTTTAATAGATAACACATTGACTTAAATTAATGAGTACTGAGTTCTAATCTTATTCAAAACATTGTAACACACTTGTGTAGTTAGATCTAACTTTTATTTGTTTATTTAAACACATAAAAATTGAAACAAGGAGGCAACATATGGATTCGATTTGTGTGAGGGCTGGAATACTGTCCAGGTGCCTAAACCAAAATAGGTGATTTACTCAGGGAGTCATTCCCCAATCCTTTGACTTAAATATTTAATCCACAAGGCAGTGGAGCAACGTCAGGAGATGTAGTCCCATGGTACGCCATTTTTTCCCTCAGGCTTTTGTAGATCATGTGCACCATTGATTTGGAATCAGGGTTTTCCAACTCCCTTAAATGAATCCTCCATATCCACCAACCTGACTAAAGTGCTGGACATTCGTTTTTTGTCCTTACAGTTTCTTAAACAACACCTCTGATGCGAGAAGACATTGAGTAGAACTTCCTTGACATTAATTGTGTACATGTGGCCATGTGATATTATTTCGAGAGGAAAAATTGACTCTTCCCACTCTCGTCTCGATCAGGGCATTTACAAACACATCTAACTGAGGATTTTGAATATAACTAAATTAAGTTTCTTCAATTTCACTAGTAGACAGTTTTCCAATATGCTTTGTTATTGTTTTTTCCAACCTATTCATATAAGTAGTATATACCAAATAAAAACAAAATATTCATGATATCATTATCTTCCTTATAATGATTATGTCTGTTTTCTCATCTCAACGAACAAACAATATTCTTTATTAATTCAAGTAGTCAATCAGTGGTTTTGTTGTTTACTATTTTGTTTTATTTTTACCGTTTGATCACTTTGATAAGTTTACAATTATAATTGAAACAGTAACTGAATTCAATAGGCATTCGTTGTTGTTTTTCCCTGTCTCTCTCTCTCTGTCTCCTGTGTGTGTGTGTATATATATATGATCGTATAGGTGGTCATGTTGAAAATTATCCTTTTAGAAAATAGAACTGAACAACCGTTTCAAGTTCTTTTCTCTTTTTTCTTTATTGAGAAAAAAAGAAGAAAAAGAAAAAGAAAAGAAAAAAGAAAGAAACACAGTAGGACGCTTGAGATGGTTTGAAAAGTAAAATAAAAAAGAAGTGAAATGAAATGAAAAAAAATAAGGAGAATCATAAAGATAACAATAATAATAATATAGTAATGATGATAATGATTCTATTAAAGTGGCCACTTTTATTGTCGATACTACTCGGTTGATTAGTTTTAAGTAGTTCTGGTTAGTTAGTTGATTGGTTGATTAGATAAAAAAGAAATAAGACGAAGAAGAAATATAAGAGTGATGTATCATTTCTGCTACAAATTTGTGTGTGATGACTTTTCTTTGGTCTATTAAAACATACTTCTTTTTTTTGACTGAATTAATCTCATAATGATGGTGATGAATTGGATGATGAATTTGATGATGATGATGCTTCGGATGATGATGATGATGATGATGATGCTTCGGATGATGATGATGATGATGATGATGATGGTGACTTATTTTTTCAAACACATAAACATTGGTTTAAGGAGGCACCAATTATATATGTACCACATAAATCATTCGATTTATGTGAGTGCTTGGATACTGCCCAGGCGCCCAATCCGAAACAGGTGGTTTACTTAGGGAGTCAATCCCCAACCCTTTGACGTAAATGTCTAATCCACAAGGAAGTGGAGCAATATGAGGAGATGCGGTTTGATGGTAGCTGATGATCAACAATTAGTTCATACGCCATTTGTTCCTTCAGATTCCTGGAGCCAATGTGCAACATTGGTGTGTTGTCAGAGTTTTTCCAACTCTCCTAGATGAATCCTCTATATCCATAAACCCGTTTAAAGTACTGGACATTCATTTTTCGTCCTCTCAATTTCTTAAACAACACCCTCTCCACAAGAAGGTAATGAGTAGGTGGCCATGCAGGTGGCCATGTGAGAGCATTTGGAAAGGGAGAGCTGACTCTCCCCACTCTCTGCTGTACCAGGGTATTTAGAGGCATGATGGTGATGAACAGAAGTACCTTTTTTCCTTTATTTTGCACATATTATTTGTTTCATTCATGTTTATTTGTCAGATTAATTTAGTTTTAAATTTAATTCATTTAAACTGAATTATGTTCAATGGAATAAAAAGTTAGTAAACTGCGAAACTAACCATTGAAATACACCTATTCTGGGGTGTTAAAGTAATCATGTTAATTTAATTAAAATGAAAATAACTTTGTTTATTATAGTAGTCTATACATCCATTTAGATCTTATCATACGAGACAAGTTGATTGAAAGAAGGAATGATTAAAAGTAGAAATGTATGCTGTACTATTGACTGCTTTTTTTAGATGGGATTATACTAAGGGTTTTTTTCCTTCAAACTAAAGGAGAATGGTGGGAAAAGTTGACTGTAGTTAGATAATAACTTACTTTACCTCATTCATTTTGTTGACAATTGTACTACGTTTAAAGTTCTGACCTAATACACAAAGATCTATTTACAGAAGCGTTATATGTGACTTGTTTCAAACAGTTGTTTCATCATAAGCAGAGATGGCTAGTGATTGGCAATGTAATTCAGGAAATGCGTTTCTTCCTATATAGGACTCATCAACTGGATGTATTTGAATCCCGGAGTTGATGTTTAATTCGGGATTCAATCTGCACAGACTGCATTCATGCTAATAAGAGACTGATATTATGCAATCCCTAACATTAATGGGAAGATTCAAACAACCAATACAAATAATGAATAAAACTTCATCCCGTTGTACAACCTAGTGGTTATTTGAACTCAGTGGCTAAGTGGATGATGCGATGGCATTTGAAGTGAACTGTACTAAGTTCAAGCTCTGGAATGCAGTTAAATCCAATTGATGAGTCCTAAGATAGGATGAAATCCGCGTCGTAAATTCTATTGATAGCCACCATCCATTTCTGTTTATAATGCTTGTGACTTAAGGCATTATTGAGGCAATCCGTACAGGATGCACAATTACCAATAAGTGACTGATCGATTTCGACACTTTGGATGATATATGTCATAGCATTAAAGATCATCATAATCCCGATTAAACCCCTTATTCAACCCTTAAGAAACTTTTATATTCCCGCTTTCAACCCTTTTTTATAGCTTCATTTTTCCTCTTTAGGCCATCAATGTGTGGTGTGTTGACTTGGGTAGATGTTCATTTATACCCAGCTCTAAACTGATTTTAACTAACTGGTTTATATTGTGAACTATTGTGAACACTCAATAATTCAAATGAGATTAAACTTAGAATCTTTAAGTCTTTCGGTAAGCACATTGTATCTTGACATGTAGTTAATTATGTTGGATGAGTATGTGATGTAAACGATTGAAATACAACAACATGTAACAAAACCTCCTTTGCTAATATTACTTGACTTCTCATTTGTAACAGACTCAAATAGGCGTTTCAGTGCTAATCTATGATTAGTGAGGCTCACCCATGCTCTATGTTATAAGTTACTCCGTTAGGACAAATAATGATGGTTGTGTAATATCACGAATCGATTGAAGCTAGATATGTAAAATATTATATGCCAACTTATTAGTCTGGAAGTTAAACGCTCGTCATAAAACCAGGAGTTTTACGTTTAATCCTCCGAGGAGCACACTGCCAAGAGATTTAGAATATATTTTTTCATTATACATTGCTGACATCAAGGATCAACTGAAGTAATCCTTTTACGGTATACATAATCTAATAGAAACTGACTGATTATAATTCTGACTCATACTTCAAGGAGGAAACGGCCGTCCAGTGCTTCCAAGTTTTTCATGATGGTCTAGCATTTTATTGATTCATGAATTCATCTATTGAATTACTACAATCTCCAAAAAATCCTCCTTTTGATATTAACTGGAAACTATCTGCTTTGACTGTCTCAACTACAGATAAAACTATTCATGATCTATAATTTTAATTGTATAGTAATAATAGTATGAAGTGTTCGAATTTCGCCACATCTAGCTTACAGCTTCTCTTGTAGACTTCTATATGTAATGAAATTCGAACACTTCACTTCTACTTGAAGTTTGTGTTGATAATATTGTTTAGAATAACAATAAAAGCTTCATGACAATATTATCCAGTTCAGAGAATAAAACTCTATCATAAGCAACAATAGTGTTTTTGTGGATATTATATAGTGATTTCAATGGTTAAGATCATCATTAGTCAATTGAAGCTAGAACACCATAGAAAACTTGGAAGCGTTGGATGGTCGTTGAATGCCTGCTGACTTAGTGATCTAGTGGTTAAGCACTCGCACGTGAGACTGATAGATCCTAGGTTCGAATCTCGTAAGGTAGGATCGTAAATGTGCACTGCTAAGGAGTCCCATATTTAGATAAAATGATGGTTCAATTATTTCTGATGATCCAGCTTCAATTGACTCATGATTTCAAGCATTAAGATAGTTTCACTGGTTGAAATCATGAGTCGATTGAAGTTAGACAACCACAGAAAACCTGGAAACACTGGACGGCCGTTTCGTCCCACTATAGGACTCCTCAGTAATGCCCACCCACGATCCCGCACCCCGCGAGATTCGAACCCAGGACCTATCAGTCTCGCGCTAGGCGCCTAACCAACTAGGCCACTGAACCGGCACCCGGAGATTTTAATTTCTAACTTCAACCAATCGATGAAGTTGCACCACGGTATACCATTGTCTTCAAAGAGTTGATATCTCACGACAAACCTGGTTGAACTCCACTGAGTGGGATCGTGGATGCGCACTGCTGAAGAGTCACATACTGGGTCGAAATGACCGTCCAGTGCTTCCAGGTTTTCCATGGTTGTCTAATTTCAATTGATTCATGATTTCAACCAGGGAAATTTCTAAAAATCTCCACAAAACTCATTCTCATAACATTAAGATAGTGTTTTTATTATCCTTATCAAAGAATTAAATGAATACCATTCATAAGAAACGTTATTTTGTCGATATGGTGTTTATTTAAAATTCTCTTTACAATTAACTAATTGCTTGACTCTTATGAATTGCAATGGTGTTCTTTCACTTTTTTTCTTAATTTTTCCGATAGAAAAACAATTTGTTTTGTTAAAAGTAAACTTTACATTTAAACGTGTTTAGTTTTATGTGTGTGTGTGTGTGTGCGGGAATGACCAGCTGTGCTAATACTATTACTTAAACAGTTATAAAATGTCATGTTTTCGTGACTTACATCGATACAGGGAGGGAGTAAGCGAGCTAGCGAGAGAGAGAGAGAGTGGGCCAGCAAAGGAAAGGATATTTATTGAATGAAGTCATAACTGTAAGTGAAGAACAACTTCTTAATCATATAAAACCATTGATGTAAGCACACGCACACACACATAAACACAAGGATAACGACCGCATCACGTACACATTGACAAATACAAAGTAATTAAGTTTTACGAAAAAAAAGACACTTTTTGGACAAAGAGGACAGTACTTTTGTGAATTAAACAAGACAACAAAACAAGTTGGAATGGAACATGAGGGGGGAAATGATCTAGGAATTGATGGTGGTCACAGTGGCATAGATATTACTACTAACTATGTGATGAGATATAACGGATAGTATTTTTCAAGGAGACCCTAATATACTACTTACATATATATATTATACATATATGCAGTGCACTAGTATGATACTCATGTGTAATGTACATGGACTGGTTACCAGGTGATTACGCAGACGTAGCCCTATAGCAATATCTTGAAAATAATTCTATCTAATGCAACATCCAATTTCTTTAACTTTCTGTGTACTTTTAACACCACTCGTTTTTATCGCTTTACAGTTATATACTACTGACTACTGTTATATATTACTACTTAGAGGATTTAAACGTCTATACATGAATAGACATATTTGAATAGATTTTTAAGTAGACAACTTCAGAGGTTGTCCTCAACCTACTCAATGTTTATTAAATCTAGTGCATTCAGTAAATGTAGCTACACTCCTATTTACTCAGTGAGTGAGTGTTGCATCACTGTGGTGTTATTTTCTTCTCTTTTATTTTACATGTTGATGATATGTTGAAAAAGGGATATGAAAGTTTAATAACTAAGCCATCCAATTCTAACAATGTCAGTAGTTAAAATCATGAGTCAACTGAAGCTAGACCACCATGAAAAACCTGGAAGTACTGGACGGCCGTTTCGTCCTAGTGTGAGATTCTTCAGCAGTGAGCACTCACGATCCCGCCTTCACCAAGATTTGATCACAGATGCCTTATAAATGTTGCTCACATCTGCTGGTATCATCTGGCAAGCAATGGTGAGGTTAGATGAAGGGTATTAGGCAATGCTGATAAATCAATTGATGAGGTTGTAAATCTTCATCGACTGAGATGGTTGGGCCACGTGTTACGTATGCCTGAACACCCATTGCCACGACGCTGAATGCTAATTAGTGTTGGAGACGGTTAGAAGGAACTTATGGGCGGCCAAACTGAAATGTGGCATCAGTCCACAAACTCACTATGTTCTAGTCTTATTCGTGTTGGTAGATGTAGACTACTTGATTGGGGTCCGCGTGACTATTGCAACCAATGTTTGGCGAGTCTGTGTGATATGACTCAGAATCGATCACAATGGTGTAGGTGTATGCAATCTTTGTCTTCACTTAAACCGTGAGATTAAAATTACTTTATATCTTTCTTTCTATCAACTAGTTCTTCTTCCTGTATTATATCCTTGTATGTAAGCTTTCTTTTATATACTACCACCATTGAATTAACCACTCCTATGAATCTGGTGTTCAACTTGTTGAGCTAATGATGTGTGGCGACTTGAACCAATGCATATATGTGCCTGGTCCTACACTGTAACTGACTGATTGATTGACTGAGTCTTCTCTCTTCCATGACCGATTGTACAACGAAGCTTATTGAAAGTATACGTACCTACAACGGAATAATATAATTGAAGAATATGACAACTATTATGATGGAGTTTTGTTCGCTAAGCTGAATAGTTTGATCGTGGAGTATTCATCATTCTTCTAAACAACATCATATGCACAATGATGTAAACCATAGTTATTTTGTACTCATTTTTCTTTTTCTTTGTTTTAGTTATCAGCTACTTACACAAGGTGATGATACATTTGAATTGATTCAATTATCAAATGATTTAATCAATAATCTACCTTCATTAGTTCCATCTACCTCAATTAATAATGATAATAATCAACTAATCTATTCAAATTATAATAGTTTATCTTATAATAGACAAATGGAACATCCATTTACTTATCATCAATCGAATACATTATCACCAATAAATCAATTATTACCATATCAAAATCGACCAGAACAATTATATTTAAAAGTTACGAAACCATTAGATTGGGAAACTAAACGTAGCTATCAATTTATATTAACTGCTGAAGATAATGGATCACCAGCATTTACCGGTGAAATGAGTTTGATGGTAAGTTCTTATTTATACAAAAAAGTGATCATCATCAAGTTCTTGTTATATTTCATGTAATCCCTGATATCGGTTTATACGTCTGTTGTCTCAGTTCTATGGAAACTGAGTTGCAAAATTTAGGAAAAGATGGGTAGTGGCAAGCAGTGGAATCCAATTTGACGCGCGTTTCGTCCTATTTGGGACTCGTCAGCTGACTGTACCTGTATCCCAAAGTTAATGTTCACTCCGCGACCCATCGCACAGGCAAGTGGATATCAGTTCTCATTAGCTAAGTGGAGAACGTTATGGTGTGTTGAAGCGAATGGTACTGGGTTCGAGACACGGAGTGAACATCAATTGTGGGATGCAGATGTATGTAGCTGACGAGTCCAAGATAGGTCGAAACGCATATCCTGGATTTCGCTGCTAGCTACTGTATATCTTTGCTTAAATAGTTTGTGACTTAAAGCTATATCAATTCAATCCACACAGGGTGCACATGTGCTAACAACATATTGATCAGTTGCAATCCTAAATAACAATCTAGAGGTACAAGTAAAACAACACCAAGTGAATTTAAATGTAACCACCTTAAAATTGTGAATAACTGACTTGTTAAGGAGTAAAGATTTTTGGGTTGATTAGCTCATGAAACGTTTTAACTGAATATTTACTAAATACACTCTCACAACAGACCTGGTTTAACACCACTGGTCACAGCTTCTTAAAAGAACTCCAGGAAATGCATCTTGAAGTCAGCCACCAGTGAGTAGATGTTGATTAATATCAAACTGTACATCTTTGTTCAGATTTGAAGAAAACAAACTTGAATATGATTTGTGTATATCGTGATTCAATTTAATAATGAAACACTTCTCATTTTAGTCTTCTCATCCGTATAGTAAGTACAACACATCCCACTCTTAATACTACACTTAGCCTCCAATTGCCCTGGTACGACCGAGAGTGAGGAGAGTCAGCTGTCCTTCTCACATGGCCACTTGCATACAACTACTGCCAAGGAAGTCCTAATCACAAACACCTCGTGGAGAGGTCGTTGTCTAAAAAAAGAAGAGAAGGAAAAGTGAATTTCCGGGGTTTAATCAAGTTGGTGGATATAGAGGATCCACCTAGGGGAGTTGGAAAACCTTGATTCCAAACTAATGATGCACATGGGCTCCAGAATCCTGAAGGAACAAATGGCATATGAAGCAATTATTGGTCGACGACTACCATGAAACTGCATCTTCTGACGTTGCTCCACTAACTTGTGGATCAGACCTTTATGTCGAAGGCTTCGGGTGTGGTCCCCTAAGGAAACCACTTGATTCAGTTTGAGCACCTGGGCAGTATCCCACCCCTCTATTTGTTACCTTCTTGTATCAATGTTTATGTGTCTAAATAAATAAAAACGACATCTCATAAGTTCTGTGGTTTATACATGAATCGAATGGTAAGACTCAATACTAAGCAATTATGAATGCATGATTTCTTCTATTTAATAATGTAGTGTCACTCAGATATTTACATCCTAATTTTAGATCATTGTCACTGATGAAAATGATAATCATCCTATATTTCGTAATAAAAGTTTAATGATTAGTGTACCAGAAAATTCACCTGAAGGTTTACATCTTATACAATTAATTGCTGATGATCCAGATGATGGAAAATCTGGTCAAATTATTTATAGTTTAATAAACAATGATGTCAACATTAAACCACCATCCTCATCCTCATCATCATTATCATCGCTATCGAATAGTAATGACCATTCCAATCAACGTCAATTACATAACAATACTCATACTACTAATAATAGTAATGAAATGAAGAAAAGCTTATTTGAAATTGATTCTAAAACTGGTTGGTTAATTATAAATGGACATTTAGATTATGAAATATCAAAACATCATCTTCTACGTGTCATAGCTCGTGATCAATCGAATCATCCAGGATTTGATGAAGCAATCATTAGTGTTTATATTACAGATATCAATGATATTGCACCACAGATTACAGTAGAATCCGTAAATCATATTTCATCAAGTCAATCGATTATTGATAATCATAATAATCAATATAAGAATAATATATTACAAGTGTATATCAATGAAACTCCTGGACATAATATAATGAATTATAAATTAGAAAATGAATATACTACTCATGATAATTTATTACCAACTATGATACAATTATTAGCTTTTGTAGTTGTAAATGATCCAGATACTGGTCCCGGTGGTACATTTCAATGTCATTTAGAATTAAACACAATAGATAACAATGATAATCATAATAAAGCATTTAGATCCAAGTTACATTATCCAACACAATATACATTGAATGAACAAAATCATTATTTATCATTCATTCCAACTCCTAGTACTAATACTATTCGTAGTACTACTGGTACTATAAGTCATAGTTCAATTGTTGGAATGTTTCAATTAAATCCAATATCTAATTTCAATTATGAATTAAATACAATTTATGGATTTGATTATGAATTTAGTAAACAGAATCAGTAAAGGTAAGTTAAATGGTGTTGTTGTTTTTGTTGTTTATTTGTTTTAAATAGTGTTTATCAAGGTTATTTATATTAGATGTGAAACGCTTACATACGAGACCGACAGGTCTTGGGTTTGAATCTTGTGAGGCGGAATCGTGGATGCGCACTACTGAGGAGGGCCATTTTATTTATTTATTTGAACACATAAATATTAGTACAAGAGGGCATCAAATATATATGCGCCACACTGTAGAATAATAAAACGTATTTGGCGGCAGCATACAATTTTCAACCAGGCAATGACTCGAGAACGTTTAGATAGAACCGAGTTTCCACCATAAACGAGCTGCTGTATAAGTCGGAAAATAAGGATACGTAAAGTGGGAATAAAAGAGAGTGAGTAAATGAGGTAGTAAATAATAATAATAATAATAATAATAACAACGTGAATCGTTTGACTGTTAACCGGAGCAAGTATAGTATTTTCCGTAAGTATTGTCATTTCATTCTGTTTGTGTGGGCTGTGATAATCCCCGGGTGCCCAGACCTAAGCAGGTGGTTTTCTTAGAGGGCTACATCCCGAGCCTTTGACCTAAAGGTCTGATTCACAAGGCAGTGGAGCATCGTGAGGAGATACAATCCCATGGAAGCCGGTGACCGACCGACGGTTCATACGCCGTTTGTTCCTTCAAGATACTGGAGCCCATATGCACCATTGGTTTGGGATCCGGTTAGAGCGCCGGACATTCGCCTTTCGTCCTCTCACTTTCGTAAACAACACCCCTGGTGCAAGAAGGCGGTGAGTAGGACTTCCCTGGCAGAGGCTGTATACGCGTGGCCATGTGAGAGCATTTCGAGAGGGAGGGCGAGTCCACCCCACTCTCGGCCATACCAGGGCATTTGGGGGCCATACTAAGACGAAATAGCTGTCTAGTGCTTCCAAGTTTTCTGAGGTGGTGGTTTAGCTTCAAATAACTCATGATCTCAACTATTAAACTTATTTATGTTGTTGTACTTGTTTGCACTGAAATAATTCTGTAGGTGAGACTATAATTTATGTATGATTTTTAAGTGACGCTAAAGTGACCTTAAGAGTGTTCACGTAATAACTAGGATCAAATGGAGGTTACAAGCCAATGTGAGGAATTAGAATTATGATTTGCAGTTGATGGTGAAGATTAGGAATTAGATTTAGGGTTTTCATTATGAAATGACATCAGTTATGATGCCAAAACTCTATTTAGCCAAATAAATGAGTGAATTTCGCGCCGAAATACCAGATCTGTTATTTATACCTGATTGGTTTGTCCATAAATTACAATCTCACCAACTTGGTTAATTGGAATGATAGCTTGTGACTTCATCAAATTTCTTTTTTTTATCGCTTATTAGAAAGACATCGAATAATGTTGTGGAGTAATGTGTGTACTTTGTGTAACTTGGATTGAAAGTTTTATGTAACTGAAATTTCGACCTACAATACTGTGAGAAATTATGCTTTAATTGATGTTCGCAATGTTATTCTGCCAAACTAATGTGAAAAGTGTTCAATCAACAATCCTTAATCTACATATTTATGAAGTTGTTGTGCTTACAAAAGATGTACCGATTAGCTTGTCAGTGACGAACCTATGCTACTTATACTTACTTACTTACGCCTGTTACCGCCGATAGCGGATAGGCTGCCGACTAGCATTCTTCAACCCACTCTTTCCTGAGCCTTCCTTTCTAGTTCTATCCAATTCTTGTTCATTCTTCTCATGTCTGTCTTCATTTCTCAGCGTAATTTAATCCTTGGTCTTCCTCTTCACCTCCTTTGGCCTTGAGGATCCTCAGTGAGGGCATTAGAAGTTGATGATTTACATAATTGATTGTAGGTATACTCGGATAGGTTTTCCTCTGAACTTTTCGATGAATAGGATACGGATAGATTGTAAACAGACGAGAGAAAGCCTAGGGTAGAACTTGATTTAAAACACATTTAAAGGGCACCATATGTATACAAAATTCAGGTAAATGAATGAGTAGACAGTTTATAGTCAACAAATTACTATCAGCTTCCTATTCTGAGTAATTTTTCATAACTTAGGGAGGTATTAGCTTAAACTACAAGTTACTAGTCTATACAATTGAATTAAGATGATTCTGAATTCGAATTCAGCTAAATTATAATTATACTGCAATAATTCATCTTATCCTATACACACGAACAAACGCAGATAAACACAGCGAGTGTAGCAGCAGTCTCTTCATCAGTAGGCCTCAACATACACAAGGGAAAAACCAAGGTCCTCAAATTCAAAGCGGATAACACCAATCCAATCACTCTTGGTGGCGAAACTCTGAAAGAGGTAGAATCCTTCACATACCTGGGAAGCATCATCAATGAACAAGGAGGTTCAGATGCAGACTTAAAGGCGACGATTGGCAAAGCAAGGGCCGCATTCCTACAGCTGAAGAACATATGGGACTCAAAACAACTTTCAACCAATATCAAAGTCACAATCTTCAATACGAACGTGAAGGCAGTTCTACTGTATGGAGCTGAAACTTGGAGAACTACAACAACCACCATCAAGAAGGTACAAGTATATATAAATAGCTGTCGACGCAAGATACTCAACATCCATTGACCGGATACCATCAGCAACAGCCTACTGTAGAAGAGGACAAACCAACTTCCGGCTGGATAGGAAATTAAAAAATGACGTTGTAAGGGGATAGGACATACATTACGGAAATCATCAAACTGCATCACGAGGCAAGCCCTAACTTGGAATCCTGAAGGGAAGCGGAAAAGAGGAAGGCCAAAGAACACATTGCGTCGGATCATAGAAGCAGATATGAAAAAGATGAATAACAATTGGAAAGAACTGGAAAGGATTGCCCAGGACAGGGTTGGATGGAGAATGCTGGTGAGAGGCCTATGTTCCTTCACGAGGAGTAACAGGCATAAGTAAGAAAGTAAGCAATAATTTAACAACATAAAGGATGATCAAACTATTTCTGACAATAATGAAGTGCACACTATTTTAACTTCTATCAATTAAGTTGTAGTCAGTTACTTGAAATTAAGCGACTATAATTATCTTTTATTTATCTATAGTATTCTGTTCAGAATCAGTGTTTCAGAAAAATAAAACAACCTACAACATAGAAACCACTTACTTGATTATGAGGAAAACTTTGAATAAGCCAATACAACCAGTTTTTCATCATGGTAACACTTAGAAAATTGTTATTTACCCTCTGCTAATCATTGAAACTAACGAATATACTCATCATGACTAAGAAGAAGAGTCACTGAGAGATAAGTTAATTATTTAGTATTATTAACCAATAATATGTACAGGCTTCCATGAAATTGATCCTGAATAAAAGAACACGTTTGATCAATATTTAGTTTACCAACTAACTAACAAGCTTAGCAACAAACATTTTTTTGTGTGTGAGCAAAATTGTCTAATAACGAAGTATATATCATTGAATAAATAATACACTTGTAAATAGAATGAACGTTGTTTCCTTCTCTTGTTACTAAGTTATTCTCCTACTCATTTAAATTAGTCATGAGAACTTTATTTCTTCAACATGTGAATATGATATTGATTAATATTGAATAAACTGAATCGATAAAAGCGCACAGATAACTTTGAGCTGTACAATCGATCAATAAATATCTCCGATTCTCTTAATCAATCTACATCTGATAATGATAGAGTAACATTAGAAAACAAGGTTTAATACACGAATGTAAATAAAGATAATTTAATAGTTGAATTTATGAGTCAATTAAAGCTAGATCATCTTGGAAAAACTGAAAGTATTAAGTGGCCATTTCATCCTTATATAGGACTCCTCAGAAGTATGTATTTACGATCATGCATGCAGGACTCGAACCTACGACCTTCAGTTTCGTGTCCAAAAGCTTAACCTCTGTACATCCAATTGTGTTAATATGTAACTTCAATCAATTCACTACTGAGGAGTCCCATACTAAGACGTAACAATCATCTAGTTCTTCCAGGTTTTCTATGGTGGTCTAGCTTTATTTGACTCATGAATTCAATTATTAAACTACTAAAATCTCCACAAAGCCCCTTTCTAGTAAAAAATAACTGAACAAAATATAACTTCTTTCATACATTCGATAACCGGCTTAAACAAATAATGAAAAATTTATCCTTAATGCTTCACAACGATTCGGTCAACAAAAGAATGATTTATCCAATAAATAAAAGAAAAACATTTTTCAGACCATTACATTAAGCTTGTTTCTCCTCGTGGAAGAGCATAGACTTCTCATCAGCATTCTCCATTCAACCTTGTCCTGAGCAATCCTTTTCACCTCTCTCTCCAGTTGTTATTCATCCCGTAGAAGAAAAAAAAGAACGTCAACCACATTAAACAAATTAAACCATTTAAACTCTGCCCTTCAAGTTGACGGAAGAATGATGACACCTCAGGATGAAAGCCGAGATTCTTTGGAAATTACGAGGCTGATGACTCTTCTTACAACCAGAGTTACAATTTTTACAAATACATGAAATATCTTTTCAAACGAAGTAGTAGTATAAATTGACAAACATAAAATATTGAACCGTTGATTAACATTGAAAAAAAATTTGGTTGATAATTAATTAAACCACATGTATAAATTTTAAGTCAAAATTCTTGTTGTTCTTGTTGTTGTCGTCGTACCAAAATTTTTCTTTCATCCTTAATATTAGTTGCTATGCCATATATATATATCTCTTTTTGTGTTTTTCTTTTATATCTCGATCTGTCACACACACATACACACACACACCTACACATACAGCACACGCACGCACACACACACAAATGCAAGTGATCAATATTGTCGGAAATCTACAATTCACTTACATTAAAAACAAAATCATGATATGTCCATACAAAAATCAAATTGGTTTATAGAGAAGATAAATAAAAAACTACCTTCAATAAGATGAATTCAACTGATTCTATTGGATTGTAGTAATTTGTAGAACCAAAAAAAAGAAAAAAACTGACACAGAGATGATATATATTCAATGTATAAACTGGAATATACTAGATATGGGATAGAAATTTATGTTGGATACAGTTGAATTGTTATGTATGTTGTTGTGGTGGTGGTTGTTGGTTTATATCATTGCGTAATCATATAAAATGTCGGTAATGTAAGCGTAAATTACTACCAAAATGTAACGCTAAAAAAACTATTACACGTCATGGTTTTGTTTATTTATGATAGTTCGATCAATTTCTTAAATAGCTAAGTAGGTAATGCGATGTTGTTTGAAGCGAAACGAGACTGTGCTCGAGTCATAGAGTGAATATCAACTCTGAGATGTGGGTACATTATCCAGCTGATAAGTACCAAATAGGATGAAAAGCGCGTCCTGGATTCCACTGTTAGCCAATATTCATCATTGCATATAATGTTCGTGAATCAAGACTATGTCTAGACAATACGCATAGTATGCATATATGCTAATATGAGACTGATCAATTGCAGTCCTAAACATCAATGCGAAGATTCAAACAAACAATCCCAAGTGAATTTAAGTAAGCAAGTGTGTGTAGTTTTACAACATCGACCGATTTTAGTTAGAAAACCATAGAACATAGAAAATCACTAGACAGTTGTGTCATCATAATATGAGACTCTTTCGTATTTTCTATCAACAATTTATAATCAGAGAAGGTTTTTGTAATTTAATTAAATTGTTGAATTCATGAGTCTATTGAAGCTAGACCACCATGTAAACCTGAACGGTGGTGCAACTTAGTCGATTGGTTGAAGTAAGATATTAACGCGCTCATGCACGAGACTGATATATCCTAGGTCGTGGATGCACACTGATGAGGAGTCACACAATAGGACGAAACGGCGATCCAGTGATTCTAAGTTTTCGGTGGTGGTCTAGCTTCAATTGACTCATGATCTCAACAATTATATATCAACAAATAAACCGTATATCAAATACAAAATCTTCAGATTTCCTTAAAGTACTTTAACCAATAAACCCTAATAAATAACATCCAATCAATTCATAATGTCAAACATTCATAGATAACCAGACACAATTTCATTAACTCAAACTAGAACACACCGAAGGATCAAGATATTGAAACCATGTGAATTTGAACATATTTCATAGATCAATAATGAATGAAATAAACTAAGTGCTTTTTTCATTTAGCCATGGTTACTACTTATCCCATATTTCTTGTTACCATCCAACCAATAGTCTGTGTTAGTAATTCACTAAATGTAACCCAGATTTACTTCATTACGTTATATATTTTGAATTTAACTCTTTCTGGTTAGCGTTTTTTAGCGAGTTAATTTACTACAGAATGGGATTGCTAACCCAATACCCAACCCTACTTTTTTATCCGGACCTGACACATCGGTAGTGGCCTAAGAGAGGCTCCAGGTGTAGTTGTTTTGTTTCACTTACAATTTGGTATTCTTTTTCTCCCCTCTTATCTTTCATAGACACAGTTTCTTTTTTCACTCATTCTGTTTTTTTTTTCCTGGTTTTGTTTTCTCTCAATACATTCAATAGATTGTATGCAGTGATAATGGGATACCAAGTCTTACATCCAGTTATGTGATTAAAGTTATTGTACAAGATTTAAATGATAATCCACCAGTTTTTACAAAAGATTATCATAATGTAAGTTGCATTTTATTGTTAATCTGAATTAGTCACTATGTGAATTTTTCTATTGTTTATGTGTAAAACATATTTGAGGAAAAAAGGTGTCTGTATTTCTGGTTTCTAGTTATGTAATATAGATGTATATATGTAAACAGTTTGAAATCAGTCCTAGACAGTATATTCATCAAATGTATTATTATAATGAATAGGGAATTACAGTTAGGGTTTTCATCAAGAAGTGATATCGTGGTGTACTACTTATATTGACATAAGTGTTGTATATATGTTAGTCAGGATTAGAATGTCTGACAGAAAAGAGTCCAGAAGGTCGAGGACGGAAAGAACGGGAACAAAAATAAATTGATATGGAAATGCAGGAACAGTGACGTCTAAGATCATTGACTGATATTTACAAAAGAAGCAGACAAGTTTGAGACAATTGATTGACAGTATTCACTGTATGATTCACAGATTTTACTAAGATGTTCTGTAATGTCGTATTCGAACACATTCGACTGTTCCCATTTGTGATCTCGTTCAATCCAGTAACAATTATAATCCCGAAATGCTGTTTAAATATACGGATGGATAAATTTTGGTTCATAGTCCAAGACTGGCCATCTTAAATCGGATTAGCTCGAATTATGTTTCTTTGAATGAACTAGTAGGCATGATAATTAGTCTTCAAAGACAATATTAACATAGTTTTAAATACACTACTATTCATGAAACTGGAACTTCAAAGATGGATATTGTTGATGAAACACTTGAAAAGTAACTTCAGCGATTCCTCATTTGTAATCGTGATAACATACAGTAATTATCTAATGGTTTTCCTATTCGAAATCCACTAATTTGCTATGTAGTATGAATTTGAATCTTCATGAGATTATCTAGGTAAATAATAGTTACCTGCTTACTGATGACTGGTTAAAAGATGCCTTATTTGAAGTCACACACACATTGTGAAGTAAATTACGATAGAAGTAATTCAGTAGCTCAACAATCTCATACTTCATCAGAAATAAACTCATTTTACAGGTTAGATACCTCTAGGATACTGATCCGGTGAATAATTAATATTGTACTTAATATGAAAACTAAAGACAGTTATTCATGTGTGAAGTTGGCCTTAAACCGGTCGTGCACAGCCGGGGTCGACTTTTCTGACCACGTTCTTCCTTGTGAGAAGGTAGTATCGCTACAGATGCTGGTTGCCCGAGGGAAACACCTTACTGCTGTCACACCCCTCTACGGTCAGCAGTACGACTACACCCTCAGACTTGAAATTGCTGCTTTTAGTTTTACCGTTCTCCAATCAAACTGCCTGACATGTTTGAACCTACAGGAATATATGTTCAAGCCAATATAGCTCAGTTGAGTCATCACGATAGGCAAACCCAATCACCACTAAAAGGTAGCAGCTACGCTCTGGATACTCCTATATAGCCAATTCATTTACAATAAAGCCTAAAGGCTATAAGTTCTATTCATATCACAGTTGTTGGCTCACACATCTAACTAATTCTGAACTCAAATGAAACAAAATGATGCTCTACTTCAAGTATATCATTGATTGCTTATCTGGAAATTTCATTACATACATGTTATCTGTATCCTCTTATTAGAATTTCCCTGTATAATACAAAACATTTGACAAAAGCACTTTGTTATTACACTTAAAAGTAAACTTGCTATCTTTTGTTCTTTCATTCTCATATTACGTTTGATTTTGGTTCCAAATGAAATTGTAATTAATCAGTTAATTACCTAGCTGTATCAACTTTGTTTCAGGCTGTGCTCATTTAATTTTAATTATTCCGTAAACTATGTGGCTACCATGTTGTTGCCTAAATTAATCGAATTAAACTATTGTAGAACAGTAAAATAATCTTATCAGATTCTTTGTATGATATAATACAAGATTTTTCTTTTAAGCGATTAGGTTTTTGATCTTTAACCAACAGAATTACGTTCATAGATTGTCAGGGGTATATAACTTAATATTACTTAATATTTTTGTAAGCAATGATGGATAGTGGTCAGCAGTGGAATCCAGTTTGACGTGCGTTTCGTCCTATTTGGGACTCGTCAACTGGATATATCTGCATTCAGAGTTGATATTGATTTCAAGAATCGAATCCAGTGCTTTTCGCTTCCAGCAAGGGACCGTAAGAACTCAGTAGCTAAGTGAATAACGCAGTGGCGTTTCAAGCGAACAGTACTGGGTTCCAGCCCCAGGGTGAACATCAACTCTGAGATACAGGTATATCCAGCTGACGGGTCCCAGATAGAACGAAACGCTCGTTCCCAATTCCACTGCTAACCACTATCCATCTTTGATTAAAAAGCTTGTGACTTAAGCCTATATTAAGGCGACCCCCACAGGATGAACATATTCCAATAAGAGATGTGTCTTTCCACTGTTATTTAGGACTGAAATTGATCAAAATGAAGTGACACCAAGTGAATATATCAGTTTAGATATGACAATATTTATTATGCAACTAATCATCTGTTACTTAATTACTTCATTACTTCATTATGATATAGTTATATATAGACTTTTGTTTTACCTTATTAATATTCTAATAGTTTTTTGTTCAAGAGAATAGTCCAATCAATACATTGATTAATAAAGTAATTGCAACTGATGCAGACAGTGAAAAGAATGCTGAAATTAAATATCAACTTAGTCAAGATGGTGAAGAATACTTTACTATTAATCAATTAGATGGAACTATTTATACAAAAATAATATTTGATAGAGAATTAAAACAAAAGTACGTTGCATTTTCAGTAATTATATTTATTTAAGCAATTGAAGAAGTGTTTTTGAGTGAGATGATAATATATGAACGATCTTTATGAGACCCTAAAGTAACCTTGAGAATATCCACCTACTTACTTAGTTACGTACGCCTGTTACTCCCAACGGAGCATAAGCCTCCAGTCAGCATTCTCAAACATATTCTGTCCTCCGTTTCTCGTTGTAATGTGTTCTTTGATCTTCCGCCTCTCCTTTGACCCTGAGGATTCTGTGTCAAAGCTTGCCTTGTGACACAGTTAGGTGCTTTCCTCAATATGTATCCTATCCACTTCCAGCAATTATTCCTAATTTCTTCCTCCATTGGGATCTGGTTTGCTCTCTCCCATAGTAGGTTGTTGCTGATAGTGTCTGGTCAACGGATTCGATGTATTTTGTGTAAACAACTGTCAATAAACATTTTTATCTTCTGTATGATGGTTTTCGTAGTTCTCCAAGTTTCCACCTCATACAACTGTCTTGACATTTATATTGAAAATTCTGACTTTGGTGTTGATTAACAAATAGTTGTCTTGATTCTTAGATGTTCTTCAATTGTAAATATGCTGCTACTGATTTACTGATCCACTCCTCCACATCTGCATAAGATCCATGGTGTTCGTCAATGATGTTGTCCAGATATGTAGATGTCTTTTACATCTTCCAATGTTTCTCCATTAAATGTGATTCGATTGGTGCATTCTATGTTGTATCAGAGAATATTGCTATTCATCCACCTACTAATTAGAATTAAATGAAAGTTATAAATCAGTGTGAGGAATTAGAATTATGATTTACAGTTGATGGTTAAGTTTAAGAATTAGAATTATTGTTTTCGTCACGAATCGACATCAGCTAAATGGATGAGTGAATTACGCGCCATAATCCAAGACCTATTTTCTTGAATCTGATTGGTTTATCCATAAATTATAGTCTCGCCATTCGAATTTACTTATTCTGATAAAAACATACACAGTAATTATTAACATGAGTTGTATCAATCATTAAACTGACTAAATTAAATGTATCTATTACTTAGATACAGAGTATCAGGGAAATGATACAATTGATTCTCATTTATATTACATACCCATAGATATCTAACGCAAAGTGATTGCATTACGCTACTTTTAACTAAAGAATTCACACTTGAATCGATAAATCAACAAAGTTTCTACAACAGATCGGTTTTTAATTTGTTCTTGAAGCTGGATGTCTACTGATCAGCAACACTGTGATGGAAATCTTTCCTGGTACTGTCAGCAATGTGATGCGTCTGCAGTTTTCATATTTGCTCAGATCTGCTTTCTTTAGTATCTTGATGGGTTATCCTTCTTTTTAATCCGTTGGAATTTGTTCTTCCTCCCAAATATTCCTGAATAAAATGTAAAGCATGCTTACAGTTACTTATATGCTTGACTTCAGAGCTTCAACTGGTATATTGTGAGGTTCTGTTGATTTCCCACTCTTGATTTGTCTGATGGACATCCTGAGTTCTTTGATCGTTAGTGGAATGACATCTATAGGACGGTCTATGTGTGGTGCTTCGATGTGCAGAGGGTTCAGTTGGAGTGGTCTATTAAAGAGTTCTTCATAGTGCTCTTCCCCCCTCTGTTCCGAAAGTACTGAATACAAGATATATATTGTACACTGAAAACCGTATGTACAACTTAAGCCAACATCTTTCAAAATACATAAATCAACTCCTATCCACTAAAAAGATATTCTGTCTTTTGAAATGTATTTATTGTGTAACTTCATATCAACTATTCATATTTGTGAATCATTATTACTCAATCAACTACATAAACAATACTATTCATTATCAATTTCCAATCCATTAGTTGACCCTTCTAGTCAAACAAGTTGGTGAAGTCTAGTAGGCCCTTCTGGAGAGAAACAGGCCACATCGAAGCACGGCACAACTATCGGGACTAGAATAGCTGGTTTTTCAGCTGGTTTGAGTTTGCCCCATAAGGAGCACACTTTTGGGAATTTTTTGTCGTTTTTCAATCCAAGAGTAATTGCACTGTGATTTTTTGTGGTTTTCGCAATCGGTTTGAGTGTATCGATCGAGCGGATGAATAGCTCGATCTCTACCACCCAGGTTACCGCTCACATTAGTTCATGGGTCATCCGTCCCACTATCTAAAAGGCAATACGCGGGTTTTGCCTCCCTCCAATCCATTAAAAAACATATTTAATGATAGTTAACAATATAAATCAAAGCTTATTATGGATCTTAATTAAAATAAAGGCAATCTGCTTGAATATCTGGGATACCTGTTCCTGACATTTAGATATTTCAACAAGTTATGCCTTTTGTTTATTTCAACTGATCATTATATGAATGAATTGCACAAACTATTCTGGTGTGTTTGTGCAAAGTTTTTAATCTTTCTCTGTACAACTTAGGAAAGAGTACAATCAGCGACATAGTGGTCGCTGCCAATATGCATTGAAGAGAATCAATATTATTTAGATGTCGATTCCTGAATGAATAACATCTAACTGACGATCATTCGATATCTTATCGTTAGGATTGATCAAGAAATCTAGAAGTGGAAACTTGTTGAAATACTTTGTGCTAAGAATTCTATATTATACTGAATACTTTCAATATGTATATGTATATATATATATAATTGATGAGTCACAAGACGGACGTTAGGTACTTTGTAGTTTTTATCATTAATAATTAATAATCTAACTGCTAACGAACTTCTAATCATTAACACTAAAGACCACTACTCGATCTTAGACTGACATTGATAATCTGGAAGTATTGGATGGCCGATTCGTCTCAGTATGAGACTCCTCAACAGTGTGTATCCACGGTCCTGCGCATGGGATTTTAAACCAGGACTTTTCGTCTCACGCGTAAACGTCTAAACTCTAGATCACTGAGCTGGCATCCAACGATGTTCATGTTTAGTGCTTCACGGTTTTTAATGATGGTCTAACATCGATCGGTTCATGACCTCAATTTAAAGATATTCAACAATCACGACAACTCTATACTGATAATTATCATGTGCTCATTAGTGACTAGTTTGAAGATGGATTTCCTGGAGTTCTAGTAAGAAGCCATGACTAGTGGAGTTCAACCGTGTTTGATGTGAGGCAATTAATCAATGAAGACAATGAAGGATGATCGCGAAATGTTGTGGAAAACCAATAATTGATTCATTCGCTATTTTCTCCCTTATGATCCTGAAGTTCATTTGCACCGTTTGTTTAGAATCACGGTTTTCTAACTCCCTTTGTGGAACCTTCAGATCCACTAACACGGTCAAAGTGCCGATCATTCGCTTCTCGTTATCAGCAAGGTAATATCCGCAATCCTGAGGGAACTAATTCTTTTCATGAAATTCATATTGTCATAATCGAATTAAGAAACGATTTTCACTGATATCTTCTTTCATTTATTTCTTTTTTTAAGTTATCGATTTCAAGTCTATGCCAATGATAATGGTCAACCGATTGCATTAACAGCAACCACTACAATTGAAGTGACTATTGTTGATGTTAATGATAATACACCAATGTTTGTCGGTTTAGATCGAGATAATTGTTATCATTTCCGTATAGCAGAAAATCAACCACCGAATACATATGTTGGTATGTTAAAAAAATTTGATATATACATTGTATCTGGTTAGTGTTTTTTTAGCAAGTTAATTTTCTACGGGATGTTGTCGCTAACTCCATGCCCAACCCTCCTTCTTTATCCGGACTTGAAACCGATAGTAGCCCTAGAGTGGCTCCAAGATGAGTTCATCTGTACTAGTTATTTGGAAGATCTTTTGCGATTATTTGTTGTTAAGCACTTTGTTTATACAAGATTTCCTTTTGATTGTACCATAACGTAAACTGATAATGCAAAATGCAGTTTGCGATATATCACAAATTAGGTTCGATTTCATGTTGAAATGTTGAGTCGCCATCACTTAAGAGCTATAAATTGACATGGAAATTTTGTATCCAGTACTTTATTACTGATAATGATTGGTTCTTTACTCAGTACAATTTACATTTCTTGTTATTCACCATTCTCATTCTGAATAAGTAAATATCTAGAACCAATCTATTTGATATACCGACCTGATTTTTATCATTGTATTATCAGACATCAGTAGGGTATGTTTTGTAAACTTTAAAAAAAGTTATTTGCGTGTGGTATATATAGATGTAAACCAAAATATCTCAGCTACTATCTAGTTGCTAATAAATGAATGTTGTACATATCTGTGTTGCTATCAGATGGGGGTTTTCTGGAAATTTTAGTCATTTTATAGTTGATATCATGAGTCAATTGGAGCTAGACCACCATGGAAAACCTGTAAGCACTGGATGGGCGTTTCGTCGTACTACGGGACTCCTCAGCAGTACACATCCACGATCTGACCCCGTGAGATTCAATTATTTTATTTTCAAAACATTCATCACATTCTTGATTTAATAGAAAACTTTATTCATTTTTCTTATTGGATTCATACACTCATTTATTCATCTTCAACTGTATACTGTTCTAATGAATTTGAGTTTGTTTACTTCACTGAATGTCATTGCAAAAAATATATATCATACATAGGTTAACGCTTTCAATGATTACTTACTTACTTACTTACTTACTTACTTACTTACTTACTTACGTCTGTTACCTCTCATGGAGGAACATAGGCCACTTGTCACCATTCTCCATCTAACTCTATCTTGGACAATTCTTTTCCAGTTGTTTCCAATCGCTATTCATTTAAATTTACCAACAAATTGTTTCTAAGTTTTCCGAATAAATTCTACCTTATTTCTTTTACGTAACTATAAGATTCTGGTTTATTTTAAATGACATAGAGTGTTATAGTTTATGACAAGTGATATCACAAAATGTTACAGTTTTAAATTCACTTGGTGTTATTTTACTTGTATCCTTCTATTGTTATTTAGAACTGAAATAGATCAGTCTCTTGTTGGTATATGTGCATCCTGTGTAGATTATCTCAATATAGCCTTAAGTTACGAACTTTTTATTCAAAGATGGATAGGGATTAACAGTGGAATCCAGAACGAGCGTTTCGTACTACGTGGGACTCTTCAGATGGATATGCCTGCATCTCAGAGTTGATGTTCACCCTGGGGCTCGAACCCAGTCCTGCTCTCTTGAAACGTCATCACGTTCTCCACTTAGCTACTGAATCCTGATAGCCACCTGCTTGTACAATGGGGTGAAGTTTATATTCATTAGGTGTTGTTTGCTTATGTCTTCCAATTGTTGTTTAGAACCGATCAGTCTCTTATTGGCATATGTACATCCTGTGAGGATTGCCTCGATTCAGTTTTATGTATGTTCATTAAAAATCATGTAAAAGGTTTACTTTTTATTTAGATAAGCGAGTTTCGTCATTTTTTACCTGAGTTTATTTTGTACAGATGAGTTTAGTATTAGGTTTGTAAAAATTAATAGTGGATCTGGATGACAGTATTAGTGTCAATGACTATAGTAGATGATGTGGTGTGTGCTGTTGATGTTGACAGAGATGAGTAGTATGTAACATCAACCAAAAGTGAAATGTTTGGTGGAGGAAGGTCAAGAAGATCGAAGAAAAAAGAACGAGAACAGAGAGTGATTGATGTGAATTCTGAGCCGCTTGATTGACACTTTGCAAATGAAGTATTTACTGAATATTTCTCAGATTTTACAATTTATTTGTTAATTTACTTAAACACATAAACATTGATATAAGGAGGCACCAAATAGATATGCACCACATAAATCATTCGATTTGTTTGAGGGTTGGAATACTGCCTGGACATTCGCATTTCGTCCTCTCAATTTCGTAAACAACACATCCGCTGCGAGAAGGCAATGAGTAGGACTTTCCTGGCAGCGGTTGTATGCAGATTTTACTAAGTCATTTTGTAATTTTCCATTCAAATACATTCGATTGTTCCCACTCGTGTTCTCGTTCACTACAATAGTAGTGAAGAACTATTGTGAAATGGTGCAAAGTATTTTAGTAAGTTATTTTCAAAACAAAGTTTGTGAATCAACTCAACAATCCACATTTCATATTCGCATACTGCGAATAAAAACATTGGCACGCATTCTAACTAAGGTTTCTAGTCAGAGATCGTAATCGGAACGTTCAGATTTATTTATATAACTCAAATTAACAATCAGTGATTTTATGTACAAAATATATATCTCGCGAGACGTGATCGTGGATGCGCACAACTGTGGAGTCCCATACTAGGATGAAACAGCCGTCCAGTGCTTCCAGGTTTTCCATGGTGGTCTAACTTTAACTATAAAATTACTATAACATCCACAAAACCTTTTTTCTGATCAGAATATATATGTTTCTTCAGCAGCCTTTTTTACGAAATATTATAAGTCTAGGAAAACTATAGTTAAACATTCATAGCTCACGTTCAAAGCCTTGAAGAATGAAAACACTTACGTTAATACCGCTAATTCTAAATCACCCTGTGTTTCTCAATCAAAGACTTCATTGAGGACATATATATATATATATATATATATATATATATATATATATATATATATATCAGAAGAGGTTTTGTGGATATTATAATAATTTTAATAGCTGAATTCCTGAATCATTTGAAGCTAGACCACCACCATAGAAAACCTCAAAGCACTGGATGAACGTTTCATCCTAGTATGGGACTCCACAGTAGTGCACATTCACAATCTCACCTCGCGAGATTCAAACCTGGAACTTATCAGTCTCGCTCACAAACGCTTAACCTGTAGACCACTGAATTGGTATCTAACTCCAACTAATCCATTTTTATACTATTTAAAATAATAGAGATAGCAATTTATTGAACTGATTACATAACTAAGTCTAATTACATCTCACTATTATTGTGATTTATTATTATGTAATACTATCTAAACTAAATTTCCTTCTTTTTTTTTTGGTTCAAAATCACTTGTAAGTATATAATATCTATCACTGAATATACGATTTTTGGCTCCATATCATAATAGGAGACAATAGTTACAACCAAACTAATATAAATTATACATTTCAACCACCAATCTCTTATTACATAATGAAATTACAATAAATAATAGTAGAAAAAAGAAAAGAAAAGAGAAAAAGAAAAGAAAGAAAGAAAGAATCAGATATTTTTTCCTGTATTGATTTAAGTAGTAGCTTTAAGTTCTATGTGTCAAACTAATATGAGGTGAATAAAGAAAAACAGAGAGAAAAAAGGGAAAAAAGAAAATAAAGAAAAAAACAACAAAAAGAACTGAATACTATTTGTATTTTTTTTATAACTAACGTTTGATTATAATAGTAGTAAGTGTGTAATTAATCAATTGTAGTTTTCACATTATTTACTTTCTTATTAGTAGTATATATATGGTATGTATTTATGTGTATAGATTATTATTATTATTATTTGTGCTTAAAAATGGTGCCATATATACATTATAGAAGGATATAATATTCTACCAAGTGAATTAAAGTTTTATGGTTATTTAGAATGTTGTAATTAACTAAATATAGTTAGTGATATGCTTGGTTCTATGTTGTAGTTAACGGCTCCCAAATGCTCTGGTACGGCCGAGAGTGGGGAGAGTCCACTCTCCCTCTCGAAATGCTTTCGCATGGCTACGTGTATATAGTCTCTGCCAGGGAAGTCCTACTCATTGCCTCCTCGTGGTGGGGGTGCTGTTCACGAGATTGAGAGAATGAAAACCAAATGTCTGGCGCTTTAACCGGGTTGGTGGGCATAGAGAGTCCATCTAGGGGAGTTGGAAAACCCTGATTCCAAACCAATGGTGCACGTGAACTCCACTATCCTGAAGGAAACAAATGGGATATGAACCAATAGTTGGTCACCGGCTACCATGGGACTGTATCTTCTTACGTTGCTTCACTGCCTTGTGGGTCAGACTTTCAGGTTGAAGGATTCGGGTATGGCCTATCAAGGAAACCACTTGCTTCGGTTCGGGCACCCGAACAGTATCATAGCCCTTACACATATCAAATGAGATCTGTGTGGCGCATATCTATTTGGTGCCTCCTTGTACCAATATCTATGTGTTAAAATAAAATAATAAAATGTACTTAACTGATAGTTAATGATGCGCCTAAGAAAAGAGGGTTACTTCAATATCAACAATGAGAGTATAGCTTATGGACAACCTTTGAGCGACACTAAAGTGATTTTGAGAATGTTCATCTACTATCTAGGACTAAATGAGGATTATAAACTACGGTAAGGAATTAGATTAAGGTTAAGAATTAGATTTATGATTTTTATCATTAACTGATATAAACTATAATGCCAAAATATTATTTTGCTAAATAAATGGATAAATTTCGCGTCAAAATTTGAGACCTGTTATCTTTTATCTGATTGGTTCGTCCATAAATGATAGTCTTGCCACATTAACTTGTATACCCATAACCAACATTAGTCGTTTACTGTTGGATACACAGATGAAAGAACATGTTAGTTAAAATTTGTTTGTTTGTTAGTTTTTTTTGCAGATCATTAAACCCTATTTATTGTCAAATTGAATGTGAATGAATTACAGGAAGATATTATGAACTGAATGATGAATAGGGCTGATAGGTCCTGGGTTCGAATCCCGCGAAAGGGAGGTATCGTGGATGCATAATGATGAGGAATCTCACAATAGAATGAAAACAATCGTCCAGTTCTTCCAGATTTTTCATAGTAGTGGTTTAGCTTCCATTGATTCATGATCTTAACTAATAAAAAGTATTGTAATATCCATAAAACCCCCTCCTTTCTGAAATATGTTATTTGTTATATGATTTGATAAAGTATTTCATGTACTCTAATTGTTGTTATTTTATTATAAACTAAGGATAGTTTGAAAGAAAAAAAACAACAGTCTATTAGGTATTGAATAATTGCTAAGTAACATTGTCAATTTACTAAAGTTGAAAATGTCAATTATCACATGTTGACCTAGTTTTTTTTTTAAATGATTCATATAAATGGTAAAATTAAACCGGCTTACTATACGATTGTTAGTCAGATGAATTATCTCACAGATTGAAATCATGAGTCGATTAAAGCTAGACCACAACCATGGAAAACCTGGAAGTACTGGACGACCGTTTCGTCCTAGTATGGTGCTCCTCAGCAGTGCGCATCCATGATCCGGCACCGCGTGAGACTAGAACCCAGGACCCATCAGTCTCGCGCTATGCGCTTAACCAACTAGATCACTGAGCCGGCACCCGACGGTGTTAACGTCTAACTTCAACCAATCCACGAAGTTGCGCCACCGTACACCATTCCCTTCAGTGAGTTGATATCTCACATTAGACCTGGTTTAACTCCACTGGTAACGGCTTCTCACTAGAACTCCAGAAGTATCTCTTGAAGTCAGTCACTAGTGAGCAGATGATTATTATCAAAAGGGGTTTGTGGAGATTGGATGCCGGCTCAGTTATCCAGTTGGTTAAGCGCCTGACGCGAGACTGATAGGTCCTGAGTCCGAGTCTCACAGGGTGCGGGTTCGTGAGAAGTTTCATACTAGGATGAAACGGCCGTCCAGTGCTTCCAGGTTTTCCATGGTTGTGGTCTAGCTTCAATTGACTTACGATTTCATTCTGTGAAATTTCTAAAATCTCCACAAACTCCTCCTGAAGATAAATTATCTATTACAGCGAATGACTGGTCAATTCCAATGATGAAGAGGTTATCTATGAAATATTGAAAAGTTCTATAGTATTGTTTCATTAAATAAACCTTATAGATACAATACTTCGACTTAGACATATTAATTCTAGGTATGATCTATCTGAAACTTCCCAAGTGTACACTACTGAAGTGTCGTATCATCAGAATGAAACGATCCAATCAACAGTTCATACTTTTCAACAGTTATCTAACTGAAGTCAGTCAAAAATCATTGTCACCTAGTAACAATCAATAATAATAGTTTTCTGTAGTTTATTACAAATTTCAAATTAGTTAAGATAAAAGTGTATTTTTATATTAAAAATAACTTTGAATTGTAAAATTGTTGTTCTTGTCAACTACTTGACATACATGTTCATTATCTGTCATAATCCTTTAAAAAAGACCGTAACACATTCATAGGCAGTCAGCTAACAAACATAACAATGTACAAATACCAAAGTAAATATATAAATATAGTTTGGACAGTATGGAAAGCCAACAATAAATACTTTTTTGTGACTTTATGGCTTATTCGATTACTCTTTTCATGATGATGATGATGATGATGATGCTTCGGATGATGATGATGATGATGCTTCGGATGATGTTTGGATGATGATGATGATGCTTCGGGTGATGCTTTGGATGATGATGACGATGCTTCGGATGATAACGGTGATGATGATGCTTCGGATGATGATGATGATGATAATGATAATTGTGTCATGTTCAATAAAAAGTAGTATTTAATTTTTGTTTTGTGGTAAACTTTAAGCAACTAATTACAAATGGTTAATTATTTTGTGATCAAAAATGACTCATCAAATGTATAACAAAATGGGGACTGATTAATACTAATGAATATGATGAAGTATTTAGTGTCAGTTTGACAATCAAGTTCTTCATTGGATTGATTGTTGATGTTTTAGGTAATTGCTCCGAAAATTACTGAAGTATGTATGCATCTTATCAAAGCTCGTCACCACTCTTGGAGCATAGACTGCCGACTCTACAACTTATTCTATCATATACTCTACTTTCCAGTTATTTTCACTTCTTTTTCATTAATTTGATATCAAACCTTCAGTTCCCAGTGCAACATGTTCTTTGGTCTTCCTTTTTATTTTGTCGTCAATATTTCAAGTTAGAGTTTGCATCTTGAGAAAAATTGATGATTTTCATAATGTATGTCCTATTCACCTTCAGAGTCTTTTCCTAATTTCTTCTTAAAAAGGAAGCCGGTTTGTTCTCTACCACAGTAGATTGTTGCTGACGATATCTGGTCGAAGGATCCGGAGTATTTTTAGTGGATGGTCTTTTATAAATATCCGTACTTTTTTGATGATGTTTAAAGTAGTTCTCTAAGTTTTAGGCTTCTACCTCTTTTAGAGCTTCTCTATCAAATATGATTGGATTAATGTCCTCTGTGTTGTATATTATAGTCTTACTTTCTCCTATGTGAATACTGAAACCTACTGTTCTGGAAGCTGCTTTCACACTGACTGTCTTCATCTACACTGGTTACTGTGCATAGGATAGGAAAGTTAAGTTAGTCAAAAGGTCCAAACCGTCTAGCTTTATCTAAGCTACCTACTGTATTCCATGCTTCTCCTGTGACTTAAAGGTTTCATAACCTACTCAATCACCAAAAGAAAGAGTGAGAATAAGAAGCTTCGTTTGACACTGGTCTTCACTTAAAACACATCTGTGAGCCTCTCTTCAAGTACGATTTTACAGTATAGTCAATTGTAAAATTTCCATGATAGTGACAATCATCTCAGATACTCTATAGTATCAAAGAATGTAATCGCTAAACCCATGCTCAACTCTATTCCTTTACCTTTATCTTTGTACCACCAGTAAGAGTAGATGGACTTAAGATGAAGCTATATTAGATGTCCAATTCTAGGATGGAACAGCTTTCTATAGCACTCCAACTGAAATCAACCTATGACGAAGACTACTTAAAAGCTTACTTGAGTGAATTAATAAACATTGATTATATAAATGTTATCTTTCATTTGATTTCATTCACTTATCAAATTTTTTTTAATATTTTTTAGGTATCCTACTTGGTACCGATAATGATATTGATGAAAATGCTCAATTACATTTTCGTTTACTTGGTACAACATCTCATTTTAGATTGAATAGTTCCACTGGAGAAATAACAACTTTACAATTATTAGATCGTGAAAAACAAGCAAATTATGAATTAATTATTTTATTAATTGATCATGGTAAACCATCACGTTCAGCAACAGCTAAAGTTCATATACATGTAACTGATACAAATGATCATGATCCAATTGTTGTATTTCCAGTTAATGGTAAAGGTAATATTAGTGTATCTTATCGGGAACCACCAGGTGAAGTAAGTAGAATTGAATTAATCTTTTATTAACTTTGAAAAAAAGATGAATGATGGTTAGGACCCATGTTTCGTCCGATTTCGAACTCTTCAGGTGGATGTATCTGAACCCAAGAGTTGATATTCACTCCACTATCCATCTCTGTTTCAAATGCTTGTGATTTCCTGGAAATATTGAGACAATTCGACTAGAATGCACATATGCCAAAACTGACTGATCCATAATAGTCTTTAAAAATCAATGAGAAGATCCATACAATCAATACAAGATGAATTATTATTATAATAAATTTGTTTACTCAATTGAAAAGCCGATTCTCTGTTCCCTCTAGAAATGACCGATTGTCAGACTTTTGAATTGATTCATTACTGTTTTAGTTTTCAGTATCGATTGGGAACAAAAAGAAGACCCTTGAAGTCTATGTCTAGTGAATAAAGATAAGACCTACTGTGATAATCCAGCTGTTACACCCGATTTTCCTAGAATCCCACGTAGTTCTGTACAATTTGCAAATTATTACATTAAACATTAATGTTTCAGAACGAGTTAAAGCTACTCAGCTCAATTTGTACTCAAGAGACACAATACAATACTATTTTATAGTTAGAGACCTCGAGTTTCATAGTTTAAAATCGTTCACTGTGTAGTAATATATGATGATATTCTATCTACTATTAAATTGTATGTTCACATTTTACTTACTTTACTTACCTAATTACGCCTGTTACTTTCAATGGAGCATAGGCCGTTGACCAGCATTCTCCGATACACTCTGTCCTCGAATTTTTTTTCCAGTTCTATCCAATTTTGGTTCATTCGTTTCATGTCTATCTCCATTTCTCGGCGTAACTGGTTCTTTGGTTTTCATATTTTCGTTGGCCTTGAGGATTCCAAATGAGGTTTTGTCTTGTGACACAGTCAGATACTTTCCTCAATGTGTGTTTTATTCACTTCTAGCGCTTCTTCCTGAATTTTTCCTCCGTTATGTGTTAACATAATACTGCATTAATTTCCATCTCACTTTTCATGTTTTTGTATCCTGTTGTAATGTAATTTACCAATTTCTTTCAGATAGTAGCACGAATCGAAGCACGTGATCCCGATGAAGGACATAATTCTTTATTACATTTCAATTTATATTCTGGCAATCAAGCTTCAGTCTTTCGTCTTGGTAGTACATCAGCTGAATTAATAATTGATCGTGAATTAACTATACAAGATATTGGCTTATATCCATTAGTAATACATATACAAGACGCTGGTATTCCATCACGTACAACAGAAGTGAAACTAATGGTTAAAGTAAGTGATTTTTTTGTTTTTACTTTTACAAAATCAATTTTTTTGAGCTTTAACTTGACTAGTCTATAAATTGTATTGCAGCAATATCAGAATATATTGAAATCAACCAAACTATATTCTGTCTTTATAGTTTTTGACTAAGATCATGAACTGATTGATGTTAGACTACTACTGAAAATCTGGAAGCGCTGGACAGCTGTTTCGTCCTACTGTGGGACTCCTTAGCAAAATTTGAATCCAGAGCTTCCGGTCTCGCGCGCGAATGCTCACCTTCCAGACCACTGAACCAGTCGTCATCCAATGGTGTGAATGTTTAACCTCAACCGATTCACGAAATTGGGCAACCATCTTTCATTGTACTGAAGTAAATACTTGTCTCTATCTGACACGGATTACCTGCACTGGTCACGGCCACCCAGTGCTTCCAGGTTTTCAATGGTAGTCTAACATCTAAAGGTTCATGATCTCACTCAAAAACTTAATAATCTCCACAACCCTATACTGATACAGTTTTTCTGTTAAGGTTTCTTTTAAATTAAATTGGTAGTTGTTTCTGATGGAGAATAGGTCACAGACCAGCATTCTACAACACACACTGTCCTCGGTATTCCGTTCTAGTTCTATCCAATTCTTGTTCATTCTTTTCATGTCTGTCTCCATTTCTCAGCGTAATGTGTTCTTTGGTCTTCCTCATCACCCCCTTTGGCATTGAGGATTCCATGTGAGGGCTTATCTCGTGACGCAGTTTGGTGATTTCCTCAATGTGTGTCCTATCCACTTCCAGCAATTATTCCTGATTTCTTCCTCCACTGCAATCTAGTTTGTTCTCTCTCATAGTAGGTTGTTGCTGATAGTGTCTGGTCAACGAATCCGAAGTATTTTGCGTAAACAACTGTTAATAAACATTTGTATCTTTTGGATGATGGCTTTCGTAGTTCTCCAGGTTTCCTCCCCATACAGTAGAACTGTACTGTTTTGAGTTCCAGATGTTCTCCAGTTGTAAATATTCTCCTCTCGCTTTGCCTATCCGTACCGTCACATCTGTATCAGATCCATCGTGTTCATCAGTGACGCTGCCCAGATATGTGAATGTTTTTTTACATCTTCCAAAACTTCTCTGTCAAGTTTGATTCGATTGTTGCATGTTGTATTGTATCGGAGAATCTTGCTTTTCCGTTTGAGTATGTTGAGACCTACTGCTGCTAAGGCTGCTGTAAAATTAACATTATCAACATAAATTCTGCTGTAATATATCTAATCTGACAATGGCAACTTAAAAATGTTTCAATCTTATCAATACCATACACTAATTAGAACTAATCATTCATAATTATAGAAGTAACTGAAGTTTTGTTTGTATGCTATTTCATCTATTACAATAGGTCACTCGAAATGATTCCAATTTATTTACATTACACCCACTATCAATTAAATCTACCGTATACCTCCATCATTTCATAATATTAGCCTACATCCATTATGACTACAACTGAAGTTTCTTTTTTTCTGAAATTCCTATTGATATTCCAGTCTAGATGGAAATCAGAACCACCACCACCACCACTGCCCCCACATATTCAGTAACTTTTTATCTAAAGTGCAGTTATTGATATATGCACATTTGTAATCATTTTTATGACCAGAAGGGGTTTTGTGGAGATTTTTTAGAAATTTCACTGATTGAAATCATGAGTCAGTTGAAGCTAGACTGCAACCATGGAAAACCTGGAAGCACTGGATGGCTGTTCCGTTCCAGTATGGGACCCCTCAGCAGTGCACATCCACGACCCCGTGCCTCGCGAGATTCAAACATAGGACCTGTCACTCTCGCGCTAGGCGCTTAACCAACTAGACCACTGAACCGACATCCAACGGTGTTAATGTTTAACTTCAACCAATCCATGAAGTTGCGCCACCGTACACCATTGTCTTCAGTGAGTTGATATCTCACAACAGACCTGCTGAGAGATCCCATATTAGAACGAAACGGCCGTCCAGTGCTTCTAAATTTTTCATAGTGGTCTAGCTTCAATTGACTCACTAAACGGGATCATTAAATTATAGAGCCTATTAATGATAAGTCTTCTTCATTCCAGATAATAATCAAGACTGTTATGGAGATTATTAAGCATTGCTGAGGAGTCCCATAATAGGATGAAATAGCCATCCAATGTTCCCAGGTTTTCAGTGGTAGTCTAATATCACTCGGTTCATAATCTCAATCAGTATTATGATAATGCATATTAGTTTTAAGGCCATAAAGAACCAATGACAAGAAATCATATTTTGTATTTAACTAAGTCATTTATGATACAAAAGTAAATATCAGGTATATAATTAATTAACTGTAATTTATCAACAGTAGAATAAATAATAACAATAACAATTGATCGATCATTCGGTAGTGATCACTTTCATCTATGCCAGGTTCTTTTTAGTTCAGATCAAATCCTATCGACAAAGTGTCAATTCGGCCATCAGTTTACATAACTTGAGATTACATGCACTATGTTGAGATAAAATAGTGATTAGAGGTAATCAACAAGAAACCCTGGACTTAGATTTCGTGCTATTTTAGAACTCATCATCAAGGTGTACCTGTAATCTTGTTGGAACTGATGCTCCCTGACGGATTCGATCCCGTGTTACACAGCTTCACATAGAGAAACGTTACCACTGAGCTGTGTAGACCATTACTGACTTTCTGTAAGACTGAGATATATTTGGTGATAAATACCAAGTAGCACAAAACTTAGGTCCAAGGTTTCCTGTTGACTACCTTCAACTACCATCTTATAAAACAACAATTAATACTTAATGAATACAGAATCCAAATAGGTATCATCATCTAACGATAGAATTGCTTTCTGGAAGTTTCAACTTTCCCAGTTAATGGCTTAATGTCAGATGAATAGATCGTTAAACGATAAAGTTTTAAATCACATGATTCACTGTTAATTAGTAAATATTTAATCTTATCAATGAAGTACTGTCACTATTTTACTTGATTTAGTTACTATCTATCAACGTCATAGATTTGGTCATAACGATATCTAGTTACTAACTTGTCTATGTTTATCACTATGCTTTTCTTTTCTTTTTTTTTCTCACTTCATTTCAAATCATTGATTTATTCTTTATTATTTGTTTTGTTCACTTGAATTCATAACTAATTGTGTAATAGAATTTACCTATGTGTATGTATATTGATATGTGTATCCAAGCTGTTACATTGTAGACAACAACAACAAATAATAGTCTTTAAAGAAACTTTACAAAATAGACAAACATTTAAATTTCCGGTTTTATTCTTATTCTCAGCTTATTTTTCTTTCTTTTATTTACTATGAGAGAAAATAATTTTAGTTATACTGTTTCTATCTGAGTAACTAAACTTGTGTGTGTGTGTATTTCTCTCTCTCCTCCCCCCCTCTTCGCTCATTTCTGTGATTGTCTTATTTAACCTTCTCATTGAATATCGGTATCGGATATGGTTTTATGAGGGAATAAAAAAACATTAAAACATATCATTCTGTAGTTAAAGTACATGAATAGTAAGTTTATTACCATGTGTATATACACAGGAATGTTTGTATGTAGATATGTGTGAGTAATTTTGATACTCATATGATTGTTACTGAATTGTTCTAAATTTTAAAAAAGAAGAAAAAACGGGAATAAGATTTTGCAAACTATCAGCTATTGAAATTATATATATACAACTTCAGTTTCTATTGAACAGTCTTGTCTGAACATCTTCAGAAAAATAATCAAACATCAACAGGTTGTGTTTTTTTCTAATGTTTGTCAGTATGAGGCTTTGGAGATTATTACGTTTTTTATTCAGATCATGAACTGATTGATGTTAGACTACCATTGAAAACCTTGAAGCATTGAACGGCTATTTTGTCCTATTGTAGGACTCTTCAGCAATGTGAATCCACGATCTCGCGCACGAACGCTTAACCTCTAGATCACTGAACCAGTCGGTATCCAACGGTGTGAATATCTAACTTTAACCAATCCAGGAAATCGCGCAACCATCTTCCATACCTGTCTCTATCTGACACGAATGAGCTCCACTGGTCACGGCTTCTCACTAGAACTCCGAGAATTCACTTATGAAGTTAGTCACTATTGAGCACATGGTAATTATCAGTATAGGGTTGTGGAGATTACTAAGTTTTTAATTGAGATCATGAACTCATTGTGTGTTTAATCATTTTCAGATTTTCAATTAGGAATTTATCAATATGAACTTTATATTACAATATCAGCTATATCTTTAACTGACAGTAAATAATATACTTGAAAGTAATCGAAAGTACTCTTAATGAATATGGATCGTTCATCTTATTAAACATCAGTTATACCGATAGTCTAAGAGAAATCATTACTAGTCACCGCTTAGAATAATGTTTAAGTATTATGACAAATTGACTCAACTTCAAACTATGAGTTTGAAGATAAAGACTCATAAGTCTCAAGGTAATGTCCTTTTTCTTTAAATCTGGAAATATCAAACTTTGTTCCTATCTGATTAAAATGAAACTTCTATCTGTCATGTATTATGGCCTATAAAATAACACTAATTAGAATATCGACCTTATCTTTGTGCTGATACAATAACATGTCAATCAACCCTAACAACTTCATGTCAATTCTAAGTCTTCATTGGTCTTCTATATAGTCGTTTATCGCCTAGCTCAGTCCATAACAAAAATATCAGGAACCACTAAATGAATCGTATATTGCAGATATATTTAGTTCATATTCAAACAAATCAGATCGCAGCATACCATAAATACCATAAATAAAAACTATACAAGTTCAAGCCAAAAAGTGTATATGAGTACAGAAGACTGTAACTAATAGAATGGGAATAAATGAAGAATAGTAAATCATATAACAGTAACCAATAGATGGAATTAAAAACTTATAACAAAACAAATACGAACATACATATTCTAGCGGTAAATAAATCCCTAAAAACAATAGTCTATAAGTCTTCGACAGTTAGATACTGATCACATTAGTTTTAATGTACTCATCTAGCTGAAGGAGCTCAGTTATGTATCTACACCAGATCATGAGTGGGAACTCATGCTCAACATCCTTTACAATCGTTAGCTAGCCTAAATCACTTGATTCTCGATATATTGATAGCCTATTAAATATATCTTCAAACCTCTTCACTTCTCACTTTTGATTTCACTAGCTGAGCACAATTCATTTATAGAAAATGTTACTGGTTAGAGTGTTGTCAAACTACAAATACCTATAACATCTTCAATATAATCTAACTACTTAGTAGTTATCCAATAGAAGTCTATATAATGATAGTTCATAAATGTTGGGGACGTTAGATCCCCAGAACTCACTTGGGAAAGGACCTAATTCTGTAATTTTATTTAGGAAATTTGAATTTTTTTGTTTTCGCGCCAAAGGCGCTCTTGTCACCTTCATGTCGTGAGATTTAGATGGTGGTTTGGAGGTAGTCAACAGGAAACCCTGGACCCGGGTTCAGTGTCGAGTCACCTAGACTGGTGGCCACATTGCAACATGATCGATAGCATTCGATCTGCACTAATAAGGACTAGACAAGCATGACACTGATCACCACTCAGTGATCAATCAATTGTGACCTTCATGTCGTATTTCCCACTGAGAAATATCTTAAATGCTATTGGTCCGTTGCGTCTTTTAGTATGCTATTTGGTAACTCTTCCCAAGGACGGTTTTGTACTGTATATATACGATTTGAATCGTGTTTGTTGTTATCGATCGTTTCTGGCTGTTTTGTAGAATATACTTCCCCATTCCAAGCTTGGACTTCTCCCTTTAGTTAACGGGGGCTGGAACGCATCAATAGCTAACTTACTGGTCTTTGGTCACCGAGTCTTGTTTCTTGTCCACAGATTAAGTGAAATCTTGATAGCTTCAACCCTAGCAAAAAAATAACTCTTAACAGTTACTATCGAATATATTCTTCTTTCAGAAAATCAATCAAGTATCATTCTAAATGATTTATTTGATTATTTCTATCATTTCCCCCCCCCTCATTTCATATATAGATAATTGATTCACCACCACGTATATATTCGAATCGATTTACTAATTTACATCATTCTACAAATTTATTAAATAATGATATTAAATCATTAAATTTACATCGTCGTTTCAAAGATAATCAATATTATTCATTAATGAATGATCATGAGAAATTAATGAAAACAAATGAATTTCATAATTATGATGAAAATAATCCATTAAATACTAGTTCTATATTAGTTGCTATAGTTGCATTAAGTTGTGCTATCATACTTGTATTATTAGGGATTACTGTATATGTATGCGGTCGACGAGGATTTCAAAGTTTTCGTTATCATCATAATAATAATACTACCACTACTACTAATAATAATAATAATAATAGTAGTAGTAGTAGTAGAAATGGTCGAATGCAATATCTATTACGTAATCATAATTCATTAAATAATATCAAATTAACTGATGATAAATTTAATTGGAAAAATATATTAAATTCAAAATATTATACAAATCATAATAATAATAATAATACAATATTATATCCTAATAAATCAATAATCAATAATCAATATCATTCCAATCAATCGATCTTATTCAATAATGAAAATAATCCATATATTGATCAATTTAGTAATATATCCTTAAAATCAATATTGATTGAAGAAAATAATTCATTAAAAAATAAACAAAAAAATCATGAAAATTATACAACATTTTTACCATTCATGAATATACATCATATAGAAATGATCAAAAAACATTACCAATAATCAATGATAAACAATCAATATATTTAACAATGCCAATCAATAATAATAATAATGATGAATTAAAACAAAATTATGAAAAATATTGGATTATTAATAAACAAGATTCTAATAATTATACATTACCACAATATAATCAATATGAACAACATATAAGTAATAGTAATAGTACACTGATCAATACTAATCTTGATTATTTACAACAATCTCATCATAGTAACAATAATAATAATAATAATGATCCATTGAATTTATGTAAAACGATGATGAATGGTGAAGATTTAAAAAATAAATCAATATTACCAATGAATATATCAACAATAGATATGATAAATAATACGAATAATGTTACCATGGCAACAGATACGATTAATAGTATCATGAATAATAATAATAATCATAAAATTGATCCTAATTATTTTACACAATCGTTAAAATTAAAAAAATCAGAGAAATTCGATAATTCAATGAATTTATTGAATGCATCAATGAATGATGATAATAAACACGATCATAATTCAAACGAAATAAATCAATTAAAAACTGCTAGAAGTTTCGAATATATTGTAATACCACATAATAATAATAACAATAATAATAATAATCAGGTAAGTTACAATATTGATTGTTTATTTATTTATAGGTGAGTCAATCAGATTTAAGATAGAAGGTCATAGATGTTGGCGCGAGATTCATATATATAATCATTTAGTTAAATACTGTTACGATTTTATATTCGTTCATATTTTATTGACCAATCAAAATACGACTTATTCACTATTTTACTGTAATAAACCAATGACGTTCAACCGGTATGAATAGTCTAGCGTTATTATTGGTCCTTTGCTTGCTTAGCCCGTCCAGTTAAGTTTAGAATACTGATTATACTTTTCGCTATGCGAATCATTTATTTCAGATATACTTAGTTCATATACCGGCTAAACAGACCACATCATACCATAAAATAGGAAATAACCTTTGTACATGATCAAGCCCAAAAGTGTCTGTGATTATGGGGAGGGGGAGGCGGTAATAAATAAGCTGAGCATAACTTAGGAACATTAAATCGTATCATCGAAATAGTCTATAGGTCAAAATGAAGCTTATGATAAGAGAAATATAAATATACATAATCTGGTTACTGAACAGTTATACAATTGGAATATATATATAATATTAGTCTATTAATAGGCCTCAGAAGTTACTCGTAATAAGATCTTCACTAGGATATAACAAATACCATTTCAGTATTATAGCTAATGTTAGTTCGTGATGAAAACTCTAATTCTAATTCCTAACCTTAACCATCACCAGTAAATCATAATTCTAATTCCTCACACTGCTTTATAACCTTCATCATTAAGTCCTAGTAAATAGGTGAACATCCTCAAGATCATTTTACTGTTACTTAAAAGTTGTCCATAATTTATAATCTCATCTAAAAAATTATAAGATTTCTATATTACTACTGAATAGCTGTTTGAATTTCAGTTCGTTTAAATTTCATATTCATCTCTACAAAACCGAATCTCCACAGAAATTTTCTGGATTAAGGAGAATTAATTGCGTAATCATGTATTTATTACAAATTCTTCGAAATTCGTGCTTTCCTCAATATGTGTCCTATCCACTTCCAACACTTCTTCCTCTACTGGGATCTGGTTTGTTCTTTTCCATAGTAGCTTGTTGCTGATAATGTCTGGTCAACGAATCCCAATTATTTTGCATAGACAACTGTTAATAAACACTTCGTAGTTCTCGAAGTTTCCTCTCCATACAGTAGAACTGTCTTGACATTTGTATTGAAAATTGTGGTAATTACCGAAACAGATCATCTATTTTTACATAATTAGATTATAGCTAACAATGGGAGCCAAAATAGACGTATCACCTTATATGAAACTTTTCATGTGGATAAATCTCCATCTTAGTGTTAAGTTCAAAATGGAACTCGAACCTGATACCAAATGTCTCAAACGCAAACACGTTGATTACTAATACATTCAGATCAGGTAATAACTCACTTGTTCAATAGGAATGAAAGTGTGATGAATAGTTTTTAATTTCCTGTTGTTGAAATTCAAGATTGAGATTAATCAGCCTCTATCACTTCATGTGCATTCTGAATGATTTACCTGATTAAACCCATTTAGTCATAAGTTTCAAAACGTTCGAACTGTGATTATTAATGATAAAGGCTATATTGATGTCATCCACTAAAGATAAATATATGGCATAACAGTCTTAAGCAAGACTATAATGTATGGACGAACCAATCAGAATTACGATAACAGGTCCTCGATGTCGGTGCGAAAATCTTTATCCGTTTGGCTAAATAGAGTCTAGGCATTTTAACTGAAGTCAGTTCGTGATGAAAATCCTAAATCTAATCCCTATCCCTAGCCATAAAATATAAATCAAAATCTTTATCTTTCACGCAGGTTTAAAACCCTCATTCAAGCCTATTCAGAAGGTGGACATTCTCAAGGCTATTTTAGCGTCGCCCAAAGGTCGGCCATAAATTATAGTCTCACTCAATCTTAAATTGCAACCAAAGTAAATTACAAACCATTGTGAGGTAGGCGATTTATTCTCATTGCAATTCAGGGTCACAAACATATGCTGATTATTGCTACTTAATTGTACAGATTGGATTAAATAGTGTTCAATTGTTGAAACCTGAGTACTTGAGTTATTTACTGAAGTGCGAATTCTATACCTCTCCATTAGTGGTTCAGTTTAAAGGCTTAGAACTATGTGGATCGAAGATATATCGATTAGGCAAACTAAACTCATTCCTCCAATTTAATCCTATCACAAATAATAATGTTTGTTACCTGAATAATCACTAGTAAAACAAATTGAAGATTATTCAATACATCACTAGTTCTTATCCATAGTATTAGTGTAATACATAATGAAAATGTACTTTATATGTAATATATACTACTGATATAGACAGATATAAGTAATATGTATCATCAATCAAGAGTGAAATGTCCAGTAGCAGAAGGTTAATAAGATCGAAGAAAACATGATGAGAACAGAGAATAATTGCTGTGTAAACAAAAGAACAATCAAGTCTAAAACAACTGATTGACATATTGTAAATGATTAGCAGAAAGCCTTTTGTGGAGATTTTAGAAAGTTCACTGACTGAAATCATGAGTCAATTGAAGCTAGACAACCATGGAAAACCTAGAAGCACTGGACGGCCGTTTCGTCCTAGTATGCGACTCCTCAGCAGTGCGCATCCACGACTTCACCTCGCGAGATTTGAACCCAGGACCTATCAATTTCACGCGTGAGGGTTGGATGCTAGCTCAGTGGTCTAGTTGATTAAGCGCCTGGCGGCGGCGGCCTGCTTGAGCATCTGGGCTACCTGTTCCTGCCATCTAGATATTTCAACAAGTTATCTATCTTTGTTTGTTTTAATATATCATTATGTCTATTAATCGCACAACCTATACTGCTGCGTTTCTGAAAAATGTACAACCTTTCGTTACTAAAGTTACAAAAAGCTCAAAAAGAGAGAATATGGTTGCTGGCAATGTACAACGAAAGGAATGTACATCATTTCCATGTTCATTTACTGGACTGATAACATCTAGCTGGCGACCACTCAGTATTTATCGCGAGGACCGACCAAGAAGAAAGAAACGGAAACTTGTTGAAATACTTTGTGCTGAGAATTCTATATTGTACCAATAATATAATATTGAATAAAGCTATTAATAATAATAATAATAATAATAAAAAGTGGTCTAGTTGATTAAGCGCCTGGCGAAAGATTGGTAGGTCCTGAGTTCAAATCTCACGGGGAGGGGCGGGATAGTGGATGCACACTGCTGAAGAATCCCATACGAGGACGAAACGGTCACCCAGTGCTTCTAGGTTTTTTCATGGTTGTGGTCTAGCTTCAAATGGCTCATTATTTCAACCAGTGATATTGTAAATGAATTATTTACTATATAATACTCAGTTTTAACTAAGTGATTCAATAAGTTTGTATTAAAATACATTGGATTATCCCTACTATTGTTGTTCTTATTCATTACAATGGAAGTTGATATTGATCAATTCTTATTCATTAGTTAACAAATGTTTTATATAATGATTGACAATAGAAAATCTTATCTCAATATTTCCGGTTATATCATTTATGTCAATCAGAATGATACTATTCATTTTAGATATATTTCCTTAAAAACGGAAAGTTACCATTTAGATCTAAACTATTCACAGTTAAAAGGAAGTAGCTTGAAAAAATAAATCATGTCTAGATTATCCGAATAATCTTATTGGTTGATTGATCTTGTTGTTTTTCAACTAATCAACTATTGAGATTATTAATATACCCCTTCAAGGGATATTTCTTGGAATTGTAGCGTGAAGTTGTGATCAGTGAAGTTCAACCTAGATTTGTTGTGAGATAGTAACTCATTGATGACAATGATGGACGGTGGCGCAACTTAGTGAATTTGTTAAAGTTAGACAACAAAAACAATGGATGCTAGCAGGCTCAGTGGTCTAGACGTTAAGCGTTCGTGCGCAAGACTGATAGATCTTGGTTTCGAGTCTCGCGAGGCAAGATCATTGATGTGCACTGATTAGGAGTCACACAATAGGACGAAACGGTCATCTAGTGCTTCCAGGTTTTTATGATGATCTAGCTTCGATTGACTCATGATTTCAACTACTTATATATGTTCTTTCTTCTTCTGAATGTTGAACCAATCTTTTCTTACTTTCTATTGTTTTATTCGGTAATTCAAGTCATTATCTCCTTTATCATCAAACAAAGATCATGACAAACCTCAAGAACAACAACATCAAGGTCAGTTTCGAATTTTTATTTAGTTTTATAGAATGCATTCAATATTATTACAGTATAGTTGTGTAAAATTTAACTTATATAGAATTAATATGCTTCATTATTCTATTCTCAGAATAGATTTCATTTATAAAAAGAAAGTATTTGGTAAATTGACATCAAATGAGTATTCAATAAGAACTGTATTTACCTTTATCAGCAGAGATTTGGTGTTTACCAATGGAATTCAGCATTCGCATTTCGTCATATTTGAGACTCGTCAGGTGGATGTACTTACATTCCAGAGTTGATACTCCATCATCCATTTTTGCTTATAATACTTGTGACTAGGCAATCTGCAGAGGATGCTCATATGGCAACAATAGAGGAGCAGGATTTAAACAACCAATACGAAAATGAATTAATTCTTCCTTATCTATAACTTCTCATTAAGTTGAATCATTTACGGAAAACCATTTCATAGGTGTTCACTTTTAAAGAAACTTAAACAAGGTTAAAAAGAAATATCTAGTACATATTAAGAACGTTTTGGTTAATATTAGTTCGCAGTGAAAATCTAAGTTTTAAATATTCTCAAACTTTTATTATTTTAAAAGCGATTGGTTGAAATTAGACATTAACACTAGTATAAGGGTTGTGGAGATTATTAAGTTTTTGATTGAGATCATGAACCAATTGATGTTAGACCACCATTGGAAACCTGGAAGCACTGGATGGCCGTTTCGTCCTGTCGTGAAACTTCTCAGCAGTGCGTATTCACGATCCCGCTCGCGGGATTCGAACACAGGGCCTTCAGTCTCGCGCGCGAACGCTTAATCTACCAGACCACTGAGCCGGCATCCAATGGTGATAGTGTCTAACATCAACCAATCCACGAAATTGCACGACCATCTTCCATTGTACTGAGGTAGATACCTGTTTCTACCCGACATGGATTAGCTCCACTTGTCACGGCTTCTGACTAGAACTCCGAGAATTCTCTCACGAAGCTAGTCACTAGTGAGCTCAATGGTCCAGAAGGTTAAGCGTTCGCGAGCGAGACTGAAGGCCCTGTGTTCTAATCCCGCGAGCGGGACCGTGGATGCACACTACCGAGGAGTCCCACAATAAGCCGAAATGGCTGTCCAGCCTTTCGAGGTTTCCGACGATGGTCTAACATGAATCAGTTCATGATCTCAATCAAAGATATTAACACTGTTGGAAACTGGCTCATTAGTCTAGAGGTTAAGCGCTCATGCACGAAACCAAAAGTCTTGAACTCGAGTCCCACTTGTAAGATTATGGGTGTTCACTACTGAGGAATCCTCCCAGATTTTCAATGATGGTCTAGCTTAGATCGACTTATCATTTCAGTTGTGAACATACTACAATCTCCACATATCCCCATTATTAAAAATAGACAATAATTTGTTGTAGATAAAATTAATGGTCTCTGTGAGTGGAACGTTAGTGAATAATGATTCGACATCCAGAGATAGAATAATTTTGTCACATACATTCACTCCTTTTATGTGCTTGATAAATTCAAAAGTATCATGTACGGAATGTTTACAAATGCGTTTTTTTTTTAACGGGTTCTAGAAGATTTCCCATCCACTTTGCTGTAGAGTGGTAAGGGGATCCTGACATATCGAGAATCGGTCTAAGAGGTAGGCCAAGTTTGTGTATTTTTGGCAAACCGTATAATCGCGGTATTATTGATGCTGTTAGTTTTATGCGCTCAAAGACCTGTTCGTTGATTAACTGCTCATTTTTCATTCTCTTAAGAACTTCAATCAGTTGCTTTTCTATAATTTCTGTCTTGGTTTTCTCATTGATTGGTTTTGAGAGTTTGGTGTCATCTGATAATAACTTTGTCATTTTTTCAACAGAAATCTTACAATCAACAACTAACAGCATCAATAATACCGCGATTATACGGTTTGCCAAAAATACGCAAACTTGACCAATTCTCGATATGTCAGGATCCCCTTACCACTCTATAGGAAAGTGGCTGACAAGTCTCCTAGAACCCGTTAAAAAAAACACATTTGTAAACATTCTGTACGTGATACTTTTGAATTATTAGTTGTATTCAATTCATTTATTTCTATTTTGTTTATTTAGTTTCATGGACTTCTAATATTCAAACAAGTATTCCATCAAGTAAATCAACAACAATTTTATCACCACAATATACAATTCAACATAATATAGGTCATTGTCTTTCAGATAATCAATCTTTTATGATTACTTCTACACCTTGTATTACTTCTACATCTTCTACACTTTCTATTACTTCGACTACTTCCACTGATACTACTAGTACTCATACTACTCATACTACTAATACTACTACTACTACTACTACTACATCATCAAACTTTTCTGATTATACTATTATTAACCAATATCCTAATACATTACAAACATTTAATAAACAATCTAATCATAATGATAATTTATCTGTATTCTATTTAAATCATTCAACAAATATTATTGATCATTATAATCAATCTTTATTATTAAATCAATTTAATCATAAACAAATCAATAAATCAATAGAGAATTGTAATCAATCAATAACACCAATTAATTTAATTGATTTTATTGATAAACAATTAAATGATAAAAAATCTTTTAAATATGATATAATAATAGATAATTCAATAATAAATGATTCTAAGGATTCAATAGATAATAATAATGCTAATACAGTTATGTATATGATAAACAATCAACAACAACAACAACAATCGAATTCTTTACATTATGATTCAAATCACGATAATATTTCATCAATTTCAACTGATTTTGTTTAAAGAAATTCGTTCAATTATTGATTTTTTTGTTTGTTTGTTTCTTTTCTTTTCTTCTTTTCTTTTCTTTTCTTATAGACGATCACAATAAACAATTGTACATTTTTGTTTTGATAAAATAACTCATTTCATTAGATTATATAATAACATTACTAATAATAGATTTGAATTGTTTAGTGTTTTTTTCTAGGGGGGGGGGAGGAGGGCGAGTTAGTTTTCTACGGCGGGGATGAGGAAGGTCGCTAACCTCATTCACAACCCTCCTTCTTTATCCGGGCTTGAAACCGGCCAGCAGTGACTTGAGAAAACCTATAGGCAGAGTTAAAACTAAGCCGCGCAGAGAGTTAAACACCGGGCCGCCTGGCTGAGAGCCAGGAATCCTAACCGTTAGACGTAAAGATGTGAACTGGGAAAACAAGGACAGCATTCTTACAATTAAAGAACATATGTAACTCAATACAGCTTTCAACCAATAACAAAGTCACAATCTTCAATACTAACGTCAGTTCTAACGACAGTTCTACTGTATAAAGCAGAAACTTAGAGAATTACCACAACAATTATCAAGAATGTACAAGTATTAATGAACAATTGTCCACGTAAGATATTCATTGTTCGTTGATCGGATACCATCAGCAACAGCCTACTGTGGGAGAGAATAAACCAACTTTCAGCTGAAGAAGATATTTGGAAAAGACGTTGAAAATGAATAGTACGTACATTACTGAAATCACCAAACTGCATCACGAGGCAAGCGCTTAGTTGGAATCCTGAAGGAAAGAGGAAAATAGAAAGGCCAAAGAACACATTACGTTGGGAAATAGAATCAGATATAAAAAGGATGAATAACAATTGGAAAGAGTTGGAAAGGATTGTCCAGGACAGAGTTGGATGGAGTATGCTGGTGAGCTGTCTATGCTCCTGCACGAGGGTTGACAGACATAAGTAAAGTAAGTAAGTTACTTTAACGAATCATTAAAAAGCTTGAGAATATTTAATTTGTAACAATCCTAACAACATAACTCATTACTACTGTTATTACTACTATTAATACCATTTCTAAATACAGTGAGAATTATTTTCAACTTACACCAAATGTTGGGAGAAAAACATAATCATAGATTTCCCATCATTTTATTCTTATATACATTTAATGAATCAATTATACAATTATTCCCGCATTTTATTACAGTTTCATTTTTATTACCCGAATAGCTTGCCAATATACAATAATGATAATAATAATAATATTGACTTGAACATTCACATAAATAACTGTAATAAAACGAAATAGTAATATAGAATCCAAACTAAGATTTGGACTAAAGAATAAAAGTCTAGTTAGTTTAGATAAACACTATTGACCAATTGAAACCTGTTATAACTTGTTGTTTGAATGCTTATTGTCTTGGCTCATTTAATGCTAATTTTTTGTATCTGATCGTCGCTGATTGTTATGTCGGAAACGCTTATCACTTATACTCAGAACGAAGGGACCTCTGCAATTCCCACGACGTGAAAGTAAGAACACAAAGACTGGTATAAGTGATGATTTATTAACCCCAAAACACGACGACGACGACGAAAACGATTCTAGTAGAAAAGATACTCATAATGAGTAAATCAATCGAAAATTGACTTTTTCTTTCCATCATATCAAAACCAAAACAAGTTGATCAAGTAAATGATGATTCTGGATTTTATTATAATTATAAATGTACATGATTACCTAAACAATTATTACCAACTAATAATTATTCAATTATTAACTAAATCTAAATTACAACCGTTGGATGCCGGCTCAGTGATCTAGTGGTTAAGTGCTCGCGCACAAAACCACTAGGTCCTGGGTTCGAATGTCACAGGGGGCGAGGTCGTGGATGCGCACTGCTGAGGAGTCCAACAATAGGACGAGACGGCCGTCCAGTGCTTCCAAGTTTTCCATGGTGGTCTAGCTTCAACCGACTCATGATCTTAACCATTGAAATTACTATAATATCCACAAAAACCATCTGATATTAACAAATCAATAATTTGATAAAGTAATTTCAGTAGCTGAAATCATGAGTTAATTGAAGCTAGACCGCAACTATGGAAAACCTGGAAGCATTGGATGGCCGTTTCGTCCTATTGTAGGATTCATCAGTAGATAAAGGATGTAAGAAAATTACCAATCGAAGCAAATAAATGTTATTCTGGATAGATCACATACGGATTCGTTCGAAAGATAATATTTCGTTGCTTTATAACGCAGAGAGTATTTCCAATTCTAGAAGAGTGCTTCAACTCATAATCAAAAAATGCACAATTCCAGTCAATGAAAACAACACAATCAAAAGGGGGGAACAAACCCATATAGCTGCCGCCAAGACTAAGTATTAACTAAAACAACATAAATACAGGTCAGGAAGAAACATAGAGACTCAGTGAAAGCGGAAGAAAATATTAAAAAATATAATAAAATACAAATCAGCAGTAAGTTTCAACATACACAAAGGGAAATGCAAGATTCTCCGATACAACAATGCAAGCAACAATCGAATCACACTTGACTGAGAAAATTTCGGAAGAGTTTTGGCATTTTAGCTGATATCAGTTCAAGATAAAAACCCTAATCTAATTCTTAACCTTAACCATCAACTGTAAATCATAATTCTAATTCCTCACACTGGTTTATAACTTTCATTTAATTCTAATTAGTAGGTGGATGAATAGCAAGATTCTCTGATATAACACAGAATGCACCAATCGAATCACATTTGATGGAGAAACATTGGAAGATATAAAAGACATTTACATATCTAGACGGCATCATTGACGAACACCATGGATCTGATGCAGATGTGGAGGATCGAATCAGCAAAGCGGTAGCAACATATCTATAATTGAAGAACATCTAGAAATCAAAACAACTTTGTCAATCAACACCAAAGTCAGGATTTTCAATAAAAATGTCAAGACAGTTCTATTGTATGAGGCGGAAACTTGGAGAACTACGAAAGCCATCATTAAGAGGATACAAATGTTTATTGACAGTTGTTTACACAAAATACTTCGAATCCGTTGACCAGACACTATAAGCAACAACCTACTGTGAGAGGGAACAAACCAGATTGCAGAGGAGGAAGAAATCAGGAAGAAATGTTGGAAGTGGATAGGACACATATCGAGGAAAGCACCCAACTGCATCACAAGACAAGCCCTCACATGGAATCCTCAAGGTCAAAGGAAAAGAAGAAGACCAATGGACACATTACGCTGAGAAATGGAGACATACATGGGAAAAATGAACAGGAATTGGATGGAATTAGAAAGGAAGGTCCAGGACAGAGTGTGTTGTAGAATGCTGGTCTGTGGTCTATGCTCCATTCGGAGTAACAGACGTAAGTGAGTAAGTAATAAAATGGAATCAAAAATACTAACAACATGTAATACTGGAGAAATCGATTGGAACAGATTACAAGTGTATGCATGGAAGGGTTTTCACACACACACACACACACACAAAGACCTTCAAAAAAAGGATCTTATAAGTAGTTTGTATTGCTATTATAGGGAAAGTGAAATGTCACTGAGGCCTAGTCAAATCATCCAGCAGTTTGTGTCACTGAATATCGAACAGATCATCGATCCTAATCAAAGTCAAGGACAACCAACGCGCATCAGTTGATTGTATGTCATGGATTGGCGCATACGGTGGTGGTCTCACTATCTTATTAATATATTTCTTTAAAAACGTCTTCTGTGTTATACGGTCTTTATAGGAACCATAGTACTCTGATACATCAATGGAGTAATCCACGTCAGATGTTGACCTTAAAATGTGACTTCGAATTTAGCTAGTTTATCACATCGTTCTCGTCTAATTCAAGTAGGCCTCCAATTATTCAACATAGATTATCTATCTTTTATTCACTTCTATTTCAATTACTTTTTAACTACATGTTTAAGTATATTCAACCATCCGTTATTCATTAACATGAAAATCCACTTAAAATAAAAAACAACAGAAAGGTCAAAAGTCAATTTCATAAATAACACAATAGGGAATATTGATCATTCAAGTTATCATCTACTGTGATTGTCCTATCGACGCCAATTGAATAAGTGATTGTCCTACAACGATTCACTACCCCAACCACCATCCCCCCCCTAAAAAAGGAATTTTAAGGTTAATCATAATTAAACTATTCAAATAAACAGAAAATGATTTTATTAATTGAAAATAAATGGGTCATCAGTATCTAGTCAAACTGTGATTTATCATTAATTGAATGATTCATATTGTTGACCGTGACCTTTAATGAATCTTCAATGAAGTTCATTGTTTATTTGAAAAAGAGAAAAAGAAAACAATTGCTCATTAGTGAGTCATTTGATGAATGAAAACAAACAAACAAACAACAAATCTTAAGCTGTTGTTATATATTAATGAAAGGTATACTACTACTACTACTACTACTACTACTACTACTACTACTACTACTACTACTACTACTACTACTACTACTACTACTACTACTACTACTACTACTACTACTATACTACTACTACTACTACTACTCACTACTACTACTATACTACTACTACTACTACTCTGCTACTACTACTACTACTACTACTACTGCTCTACTACTACTACTACTACTACTACTACTACTACTACTACTACTACTACTACTACTACTACGACGACGACGACGACGACGACTAAGACTACTATTGCGGTGTGAACTACTTATATTGATATAAGTAGTATATGTCGCAAGTTAAATTGTAATATCTGGCAGCAGAAGATGAGGTGAAGATCAAGAAAGGAAGAGCGAGAGCACAATGGAATTTGTAAGAAAACGCATGTACAATGGAACAGGAGACAATGGATTAGTATTTGCAACGAAAACAGTCCAGTTTGATATGATGCATTGATATTTTGCAAATTGACGATTGACTTTATGGTATTCAGATTTTATTCAGATAGTCTGTAACTTTTGTACCAAGTGCAATCGATTGTCCTTACTGGTGTTCTGTTCACTACACTATGACTACTACGTCTACTACTACTACTACTTTTACGTTTAATAATCACATACCACGAGAGATGGAAACGTTCACGTTCCTGGGCAGAATCGTCAATAAATAACAAGGATCTGATACAGATGTAATGGTAAGGAATGGCAAAGCAACGACCGTATTCTTTCAATTTTAGAACGTATGTCACTAAACACAACTTTCAACCAATATCAAAGTCACAATCTTCAATACCAACGTCAAGACAGTTCTACTGTATGGAGCTGAAACTTCGGGAACTACCACAACAATCATTAAGAAAGTACAAGTATTTATAAACAATTGTCCACGTTAGATAATCATTGTCCGTTGATCGGATACCATCAGCAACAGCCTAGTATGAGAGAAGACAAACCAACTTTTAGCTGAGGAAGAAATTAGGGATAGACGTTGGAAGTGGATAGGACATACATTACGGGAATCATCGAACTGCATTACGAGGCAAGCGATAACTTAGAATCCTGAATGGAAAAGCAAACGAGGAAGGCAAATGAACACACTGAGTCTGGAATCGTAAGCAGACATGAAAAGAATGAACAGCGACTGGAAATAACTGGAAAGGATTGTCCACGACAGTGTTGTATAGAGAATGCTGATGGGCCGCCTATGCTCCTCGAGGAGCGGCAACATGCGTAAGTAGTTAAGTTATGAACGATTGAGCATTAAATATTATCATACTGATTGTACAGAAAAATTTCATAGTTCCATAAAATATAACTTTATTTTATCCATTAATAAGCATGATAATTCCAAACATATCAATAAATTGTTTCACATGATTAATTTGAACAGCATATCTACGACAATTGTGAAGATCTTATTGATTTCAACAGTTGAAATCATGAGTCAATTGAAGTCGGACCACCATTTAAAACTTGGGAGTATTAGACGCCCATTTGGTCCTATTGTGAAACTCCTCAGTATCGCACATTTATAGAATGAATATATCTGTGCAACTGTAACCTCCTTTTTTGAGTATACACCTATTAACACAACTTCACCTAAAAACCAATGACTTAGTGAACTGATATGAAGACTTGGTTTGATTCATTTTATTTCAAATGATTTCCAACATTTAACGGAGGGTGAAGATGTGATCAATACATCCTCGTCCAGAACGAAAACTAGCCTGTTCCTTGAAAGTCAATCTTTCTCGGGTTTCTAACAGTCTATCAATTATGAAGGAAGCCAATAGTTTGGACGCAACTGTGGGTAGACTTATCCCTCTACAGTTGTTACAGAAAAGATGTAAACCCTTTATAAAGATAAGGACAACTATAGACTCATTTCATGATGTTGGAACACTGTTTAACTTCCAAACCTTTTTAAACAACTCAGACAGTTCCTTGACCAGAAAGTCATCATCGTCTTTAAAAAGGACAGGAGGTAAGTCTTCCGAACCTGGTGATTTGCAGCGCTTCAAGAGTTGAAGTTTCTTGACGATTTCTACCTCATAAGGTGAATCAGTCTTCACAGGCCATGGAGGGCAGGACAGTCTGATCGATGTTATCTGGGCAGCAGACCAGTTGAACTGCTCCTCGAAAAACTCTGCTCATCGTCCAAGATGTTGACAAATGTTACTGATTAGCATATTGTCATTTTTACAGATTGTTCCGCTCACACTATAATTCCTGCTGCCAGTGCCTCAGATGGATTGAAAAAGTTTCCGGCAGTTACCATAGGTAGCTGCTGCTTCCAATTCATTGGCACACTCCAACCATCAGGCTTCTCGGTCTTTGCCCAATTTCATTGCGTAACAATCTTTTTTTATAGTCAAATTGGTAGTCTTCCGACGTAGACCGACGGGCTACAGTGAGTTGTAAGGAGTTTGAAGAAATTCAGTGCCTATAAGCGGGACATCTCGCAAGCGACTTTGTTCATTATTTTCATGGCGCCATGTAATTGCAACCAATACTCTTATATACTTCTCGGTGAGATGGTAGCTACACTTGAACCTAACTCGGTTTTATATTCAGTGGCTACAGAAGCTGCAACCAATTTACTGACATTGAACCCATCAACATCGATCCGATGACTACTCGTTACAACATCGAATTCAACATTACTACATCATATTACTTATAAGTAACTATTATTTTATTTCGAAAGTTTGTTTGCCGTTAACGGGTTATGTATTTTGATCCTACCAAACTGTGGATTTGTGCTTCTTATCTGTATTTCTTGTTGAATGTTTCTTAATGTTCTCATCATCTGGAATATTTACTTTTTAACTTATACATCTTTAATGAATCTAATACCAAAAGATAATTTTCATTAGTAACAACCTACTCTACATTGAAGTTTGTATTTACTAAGTAGACAATACTATTAACGAAAATATATTAACTGATGGATATGTGTATCATAAATATCGCTAAAAAAAATTATTTAAGTAGTTATTACAGATATAACTTGTTATAAAATATTGATTTCTGGTTATCGTTTTCAATATTTTAGCAACAACCTACTATGGGAGAGAACAAATCAGATCCCAGTGGAGGAAGAAATCAGGAAGAAGCGCTGGAAGTGGATAGCACACACTGAGGAAAGCACCCAAATGCGTCACAAGATAAGCCTTCACGTGGAATCCTGAAGGCCAAGGGAAACGAGGAAGATTAAAGAACACATTACACCGGGAAATGGAGATAGACATGAAACAAATGAATAAGAATTGGATGGAGTTAGAAAAGAAGGCCCAGGACAGAGTGTGTTGGAGAATGCTGGTCAGCGGCCTATGCTCTATTAGGAGTAACAGGCGTAAGTAAGTAAGTAAGTAAAATATTGATAGATTATATGAGTTCCATTGTTGACTAATATACATCTTTTCCATAAAAACAATTAAATATCTAGTTTATTAATAGAATTCATCAGTCACTTGATGCTAAACCACCATGGAAAACCTGGAAGCACTAGAAAGCCATTTCGTCCTAATATAGGACTCGTCAACAGTGCGCATTCATGATCTCGCCTCTTGAGATTCGATCTCAGGATCTATTAGTCTCGCTCACGAACTCAACCTGTAGACCACTGAACCAGCATCCATAGTGGTCTAGCTTCAATGGACTCATGAATTCAATTACTAAATTACCATAATATCCACAAAACCTCTCTCTGTCAAAATATTATTTTTCCTTAATAATATAACTTAATTATTCTTGAATAACCAACAGTATGTTTATATATTATTTATACAGCTTTATAGCTCTTCTAGGGTTGCTGTCTCAGTCCGAATCCCGGATAAGGAAGAAGAGTTAAACATGAAGTTGACAACTTTAACCCATAGAAAATAACCTTACTAAAAAAACCAAATCACTAGCCAGAATAAACAAATTAAACCATTCATGCCTTGACTAAATATGAACCAATTTGCCAGTTTAGAAAAAACAAAATAATTATCTTTCATTCATTTTATAAATATTTAAAATAAATAAATTATTATAAAATATTAATGAAAACTTACGAAGAGGGATCATGGATACACACTATTGAGGAATCCCACAATAGGACGAAACAGCCATCCAATACTTACAAGTATTAGATGATGGTCTAGCTCATAATCTCAACTATTGAAATTGCTAATCATATCCACAAAAACCGCTTCTGATATCATTCAACATATGCTCACTAGTGACGGGTTTCAAGATGCATATCCCGGAGTTCTAGTGAGGAGCAGTGACCAGTGAATTTCAACTAGGTCTGTTGTGAGATATCAACTCACTGAATACAATGGTGGATGTATCACTCAATTTGGTGGATTAGTAAAATTAGACATTATTACCATTGAATGCCGACCAACTCAATAGTCTAGAGGTTAATCGTTCTCATTTCGAATCTCATCAAACGGGATCATGGATACACATTGTTGAGGAATCCCACCATAGGACGAAACGGCCATCCAATACTTACAAGTATTAGATGATGGTCTAGCTCATAATCTCAACTGTTGAAATTACTAATCATATCCACAAAAACCGCTTCTGATATTAATCAACATATGCTCACTAGTGACGGGTTTCAAGATGCATATCCTGGAGTTCTATTGAGAAGTAGTTATTGTGATTATTATTATTATAAGCTTTATTCAACATTATATTTTTGGTACAATATAGAATTCTCAGCACAAAGTATTTCAACAAGTTTCCGTTTCTTACTTCTTGGTCGATCCTGATGATAAATATTGAATGATCGCCAGTTATATATTAACAGTTCAGTAAATCAACATCTGAATAATGTGCATTCTTTTCGCTGTATATTGCCAGCGTCCACATTATCTCTTATTGGACTTTTTGTAACTTTGACAATCAAAAGTTGTACATTTTTCAAAAATGCACTAGAATAGTGTTATGCAATGAATAGACATCATGACATATATTAAAACAAATAAAAAAATAGATAACTTATTGAAATATCTAGTTTAGCAGGAACATGTAGCCCAGATACTTAAGAAGGCCGCTTATCTAAAATTACATAATTATTGATTATTTATTTCTATTAATCAATATAAATTATTTGAGTGCATAAAATCAATAATCAATAAACCAACAAAAACAATCAATTCACTGAACACATGATCTATAAAAATTTAAATTTTTCCTAGTATAAACACTTCTTCCTTCTATTATTCATTCATTCATTCATTGAATCATTGAATGATTTGTTTAACTGTATAATTTTGATCCTAATAGTATATAATTCCAATTCAAATTATACTCTATTCTATTTGTTATTTGATCTTCAGTAATTGATATTATCTAGATCTACATATAGACACATATATCTATAGTGGATCAAGAAAGTGATCCATTTCTTCGTGTTAAACATCATTATCTTGGATCTTTTAACAGATCTATTATTATTTTCAATGATTGATATTACTTATAATATTTTTATGATGTCAACATTTGTTAGTTTATGTTCATCATCATCATCATCATCATATAAAAAATTATATAAAAGTACAACAAATTACCGGATCATTAATAATCAATATATCAATGTGAAATCAATTTCAATAGAAAAATTAAAAAATTATTTTTATCGATTAGATCAATTACCATTTATTGATGAAATGTATCAAAATGATCAATGTAAGTAATCAATATTAACTTTTCTTTTTTCTTTTTCTTTTTAATTCATTGAGATCATGAACCTAATTGATGACGTTATTGAAAACCTGGAAGTCAGTTAGTCAGTCAGTAACAACGTAAAAATTCGTACGTACGTACGTACATCAGTTCGAGTTGTCATACCACATCAGCACAGAGATGCAGTGGTCGATTCAAATCCCGTAGTGGTAGAGTTAGTAAGAGTATAAGCAGTAATCAGGAAAGTTATTGTTTGGAGATGTTATTTAAATAGTATAATACAGTGAAATAATTTTGGGAAGAGAAAAAAAAGAGACAAGGAGGAATAAGGAGATCAAAATTTGGGAGAACACAAAGAGTGGATGCACCTGCGCCATTGCAAACGATTTTAAGCCATGTCATTCAGGGTCTCTAACCATTGGTTGCTATCATCTCGCGGTCCCCGACCAGGTAGTCTCCACGTACCAAGATGACTCAGTCTACTTGTCAATAACTTCATAGACTTGTGCCATGTTTTGTTCTGGCCGCCCCTAGCTTTCTTACAACCTATTCCTATACCATTGAACATCGCACGTCGAGGCAGTCAGTCGTTGAGCATATGTAACACGTGTCCCAGCCATCTCAACTGATGAAGTTTCACTACGTCATCAATTGATTTGCCATCCTTACCTAGTGACCGTTTCCTAACAACTGCATTACTTACTCGATGGTCCCAGGATATACGAGTACTAGATGATCAATTCATCCTATTGTGAGATTCATCAATATTGAGCATCCATGATCTTACCTTATAGGATCTTTTAGTGATTAACTATTCACAAGTGTAAATGAAGTGTTTAGATATTGATTTCTGTGTTTAAGTTTGTACATAAACACTACTACTAGTGTATCTTATATTAGAATAAGATGGTTGTTCAATGCTTCAAGATCTTCTATAGTGATTTAGATAAGATTGTAGATTATAAATGAAACTGGAAAAATTCTGGAATAATCAAAATTGATTAGGTTAAACAAAATGAGCTCAAAACTCACAAGTCAGAGGTTATTTGTTTGTTTTTTTCTCTTCTAGGAATTATAATACTATTAGACAATCAAGTTACAAAGTGATATTGTTTGGACATTGTAAACTTTAATCGAATTCTTATATTTGTATAACTGTTAACAACAACTGTTTGCCTTATATTATTATCTTTGATCTATCTATGTACTGTTTATAGTTTCTTATAGTTGACTTCTATGCAATTTGAGCCGATATAACTTTATTTTATCCATTAATAAGCATGATAATTCCAGACATCATTAATTAAATGTTTTACCTAATTAATTTGAACAGCATATCTAAGACAACACATATTGAATCAGAAGGGCTTTTATGAAGATTTTAATAATTTCAACAGTTGAAATCATGAGTCAATTGAAGTTGGCCCACCATTTAAAACGCCCGTTTCGTTTTATTATGAGACTCCTCAGCAGTGCACATTCATGATCCCGTTTCGCAAGATTCGAACCTAGGATCTATCGGTGTCGCACACGAACGTTTAACCTCTAGACCATCCAGTTGGCCGGAATTCAGTGGTGTTAATGTCTAACTTCGACTAATTCAACAAACTGAGCAACACATCCGCCATTGCTTTCAGTGAGTTATTATCTCACAATAGATCCGGTTGAAATCCACTGGTAACTGCTTCTCAATAGAACTCCAGGATATACATCTTGAAACCCGTCACTAGTGAGCATATGTTGATTAATATCAGAAGCGGTTTTTGTGGATATGATTAGCAATTTCAACAGTTGAGATTATGAGCTAGACCATCATCTAATACTTGGAAGTATTGGATGGCCGTTTCGTCCTATTGTGGGGTCCTCAACAATGTGTATCCATGATCCCGTTTGATGATATTCGAAATGAGAACGATTAACCTCTAGACTATTGAGTTGGTCGGCATTCAATGGTAATAATGTCTAATTTTACTAATCCACCAAATTGAGTGATACATCCACCATTGTATTCAGTGAGTTGATATCTCACAACAGACCTAGTTGAACTTCACTGGTCACTGCTTTTCACTAGAATTCCAGGAAATTACATTTATTAGAATTCAGATAGACAGCAGATTTTATAAATATAATGCATTTGAAAACCATCAAAGCTTTTTGTTTTAATGAGAGATACTTTCTGTAGTGCTGTGTTCAATGAGTAAAATGTTTTTCCGATTCTATTCTGAATGGCATTACTAAAGCCTACTATACTTAGAGTCAAAGTTCTTCATTCATTTCATAAACAGGAAAACACAACTAACAAGAATGAAGGAAGTAAAACTTACTTGGAAAGTCAGTCATCGATAAGGCTATCTGATTCAAATAACTTGACATATATGTACAAATAATGACCGAAAAATCACCTCTATATAATGCAGACATTGATGATAGTGTCGTAAATATCAGTGATAGCTGGTTGGGGTTTGCTAACAAGGCATAAATGCTTTAGTCTTACAGGTGGTCAATCGCACATCGGAGGTTTTAGCGGTAGCATCTTAGTCTGTCTACTGTACGGACCTGAAACTTGGAGAACTACAACAACCATCATCAAACATGTACAACTATTTATAAATAGTTGTCTACGCAAGATACTCAACATCCATTGACTGGATACCGTCAGAAATAACCTACTGTGGGAGAGAACAAACCAGCATCCAGCTGAAGAAGAAGTTAGGAAAAGACGATGGAAATGGATAGGACATACATTACTGAAATCGTCAACCTCCAACAAGAGACAAGCCGTACCTTGGAATCCTGAAGGGAAGAGGAAAATAGGAAGGCCAAAGAACACATTACGCCGAATAATAGAAGCTGATATGAAAAAGATGAATAACAACTGGAAGGAGCTGGAAAGGATTGCTCAGGGGAGGGTTGAATGGAGAATGCTGATGAGCAGCCTATGCTCCTCCACGAGGAGTAACAGGCGTGAGTAAGTAAGTAATCTTCGTCTATAGAGTCATGCGACATGGGATCGAGTTCCACAGGGATTATCAGTTTCTCCAAGACTGTAAGTACAACTTATTGACAAATGTTTGAAACAACCCGAAATTTAGATCGAAAAGGGTTTCCTTCCATCTACCACTATTCAATTAAAAACTCAGAAAACTCAATACCAGAAATATTTGTCGATAATATCTAAAACGGAAACTCATGATTAGTCATGTGTATCTATGCCTATAACTAGTACACTGAATATGAATAAATCAAATATCCTAACTCATTGACTTGTATAGTACTCAAACACTTATGAAATACATAACTGACAATCATATGGCTTTTTTTTTAATTCTTGATTTCATTTTGTCTTAATTATTGTTAATTAATAAAATGTATAATCTATGAAAATGACAAGAAGTTATTTGATGATATGTTCAATGACATATGATCATGAATAGAAACATGCAGTTCTTACATTAAAAAGGTAATACATTCAAAATGATTAACAAGATATCAATCACATGAACCCTCTTCACGTATGTATTGTAGAGGTTAATAAATCCCCAGAATCAGTAGATCTGGATCTGCTGAGGAGTCCCATACTAGGACGAAACGGCCATCTAGTACTTCCAGGTTTTCCATGGTGGTCTAGCTTCAATTGACTCATGATTTCAATCTGTGAAATTTCTAAAATCTCCACAAACCCCTTCTGATAATAATCATCTGCTCACTAGTGACTGACTTCAAGAGGTACTCCCAGAGTTATAGTGAGAAGCCATTACCAGTGGAGTTCAACCAGGTCTGTTGTGAGATATCGGCTTACTGAAGACAATGGTGTACGTTGATGCAAGTTCGTGGATTGTTTGAAATTAGACATTAACACCATTGGATGCCGGCCGGCTTAGTAGTCTAGTTGGTTAAGGGCTGGTGCGAGACTGATAGGCCCTGGGTTCGACTCTCGCAAGGCGGGATCGTGTGTGCGCACTGCTGAGGAGTCCCATACTGGGATGAAACGGATGTCGAGTGCTTCCAGTTTTTCCATGGTGGACTAGCTTCAATTGACTCATGATTTCAATCAGATCTATGATTCTTCGACATTTGGATGTTTATCACATTAGTTTTAATGGACTCATTTAGCAGATGGCGCTCGGTCATGCATTCACACCAGATCATGAGTGGTTACTCTATGCTCAACATCCTCTACAATCGCTAGCTAGCCTAGATCATTTGATTCTCGATATATTGATAGCCTATTCAGTATATCTTCAAACCTCTTCACTTCTGACTTTTAATTTAACTAGGTGGGTATGATTTATAGTAGAAGGTGTTACTGGGTAAAGTGTTATTAAACTCAAAATACCTATGGTATCTTCAGGATATGATGACTCTCATTAGTAATTTATAGACATAATCGTTTTCAGTTGTTGATATTAAGGACTGTAATTGATTACATTCTATTAGCATATGTTCATCACGAGAGGAAAAAAGGTTTGATATTACCATTTCGTTACAAATTTTTTTCTTAGTATACAGATTGAGGTTAGTAATGTAATCTAGAATGTCTATTTCATTCCTTTTAGGACTCATCACATCGATAGACTTGTATTCTACTGTCGATTATCATAGTGAGAGTTGAATCCAGTACCGGTTAAACATGTTAATGATTATATGGACTCAGTAGTTGATCAGACAACAGTGCTACTATATTTCATTCACAGTGCATTCGCACAAACTTCAGCACATATCACTCAAAATTTCTACAGACACATGATAATTAACTCACGAAATGTCAGCGAAAAGGTATACAAATTTTCTACACCTTTTTCCAGGGACTATTAATGTAGTTTATCAATACAAATGTTATACTCTGCATCCACAGCCTTTCTCTGACATAGTTCTATGTAAGCCATTGTAGTGTAGTGAAAGACAACACAAATGGGGACAATCGAATGTATTTGAACACATGAAATTATAGAACATCTTAGTAAAATCTGAGAACCATACAGTAAATACTTAATTTGTAAAATGTCAATCAATTGTTCCAGACTTCATTGTTTCTGCATTATCATACTAATGGCTTCCTGTTTTAGTTCTTTCCTTCTCGACCTTCTACTGCCAGACATTCTAATCTTGACTAACGTTATATACTACTCATATCGATATAAGTAGCACACAGCATAATAATACGTTAGATAAAAAAGAGGATAATTAATGAATAAATATACTTTATGTCATTATAAGCACAACACTTTCTGAATTGATAAAATAAGTCTAACTTATCAACGTTAAATGTTAATTACATAATAATAATAATATTAATAGTAATGCAGTCTTAAATAACAATGGTAAGATACAAGTAAAATAACACCAAGTGAATTTAAACTTCACCACATTGCACAAGCAAGTGGCTATCAAGACTCAGTAGCTAAGTAGATAACACGACAGTGTTTGAAGTGAACGCTACTGAGTTCGAGTCCTCAAGGGAATATCAACTCTGAGATGCAGGTACATGTAACTGACGAGTCCCAAATAGGATGAAACATGTGTCAAACTGGATTTTATTGCTAGCTACTATCCGTTTTTGCTTAAAAAGCTTGTGACTAATGCCTACATCGAGGCAATTCACACAGGATTCACATATGTTAATAAGAGACTTAACATCAATGAGAAGATACAAGTAAAAACAACGCCAAGTGAATAATAATAAATAAGTTTCTACAAAAATTTAAATTTCAATAGTTGAGATCATGAGTCAATTGAAGTTAGACCCCCATGGAAAACCTCGAAGCACTGGGCGGCCGCTCCGTCCTATTGTGGGACTCCTCAGCAGTGCGCACACACGATCCTGCACCCTGCGAGATTCGAACTCAGGGCCTATCAGTCTCGCGCCAGCCGTTTAATCAACTAGACAACTGAGCCGGCTGGCATCCAATGGTGTTAATGTCTAACTTCAACCAATCCACGAAGTTACGCTACCGTATACCATTGTCTTCAATGAGCTGATATCTCATAATAGACCTGGTTGAACTCCACTGGTAACGGCTTCCCATTAGAACTCCAGGAGTATCTCTTGAAGTCAGTCACTAGTGATCAGATAATTATTATCAGAAGGGGTTTGTGGATGAAGTCGTGGATGCGTACTGCTGAAGAGTCCCACACTAGAATGAAACGGCTATCCAGTGCCTCCAGGTTTTCCATGGTGGTCTAGCTTCAACTTCTATTCAAAGTTCGTTTCAAACACCATCAAAATTATTCACTTTACTACTAAGTCCTGATAATCATTTGGTTGTGCAATTTATAATCCTATTTTGTAATTAAATCTGTTTCACTCTCTCTCTCCCTCTCTCTTTGTGTGTGTGTGTGTTTATATACATATACATATATATATATATATGGGATTGATGTATTTTGATCGTTTGTTTATTTAACTCTTTTCATAATATAATATAATAATAGTTAGATTATGTTCAATGATAATCATTAACTATTAATAAGTGAATTGCCCTAAACTATTAGTAATAATAATAATAACATACAGTAAATAAATAATTAATTACTAACGCTAATGGATTCTTAGTGAATAAGTCATAATCACCATGTATAGTAATGATCAGGGTAAATGTCATATATACATATATCCTAAAATAATTATATTCTATATACAATTATATAGATCATATCATTAAAAAAAATGTTCCATTCAACTATTCCATCTTTCTTTACAGAAATCATCTATTGTATATATATATATATATTGACTTCACCTTCTCTCTCCCCCCTTTCTTCATCACCATCATCACCACCTTCCCATCAGGGTCACCTGAACTCATCATCATCATCATGTTGCCTATCTTCTTTAGTTCCTTTTTAAATCCTTATAAATAATAAATAAATAGATTTATCATTTAAGATATGTATCACTTATTAATCAAGGTCAATCAAGGTAATTACTAATGTGTATTTAAACAATAAACTACCTTTTTTAATGAGGCCTTTTTTTAAAAAAATTTTGATGACAACCTATTTAATAATACAATATGATTATTATTGTTAGTTATTTACTTTGTATAGATATATAGATGAGTTATTTAAGTAGTATACAACTCATTACTTAGAAACAACAACACCACCACCATCATCATCATCATCAGTATACTAATTAGTTACATGAATGTGGTCATTTTAATGATAAAATAGTGTATATTACATATTGAACTTGAAATTGTTGAAATGAAGTAAGTTATAGGGCGTTTATTTGTTTTTCTGTTGTTGTTGTTGTTTATTGTATAGGTAAATAAGAAGAGATGTTTTCTATTGAATAAGTTATAGCTCATTAGTAAACGATCATTTTTAAAAAAAAAAAAACTGATTATGACCGATAATTAAGTCATGTTTTGAATAGTTTTTAATCATATCAAGAAGTTAATCTAGTGATATTAGTCAGTCAGAGAAGAGTGATTGTTTATGAATACTATGATCTTGAGTGTTGTTAGAGGTATGAAGGCGGTTATCACTTCCCGGTTGGCCGCACCGTGGAAACAATCTTCTGGAAGTACATGAAAAAGAGATTGGGTTAGAGGTGGCCTTAATGACCTAAGAGTGTGACTGCAGTGCCCAAGGGACAACTGCTTGATATCAGTTTTACAAGAACTTTTAAGGATTAGTTTTTGTGTTAGCTCCGTACTTGTTGAGACCTTATCGCCGGAGACGGATATCCATGGGATAAGGTGAGGTGTGCATTTTTAGGGTCGACCTTTTCTAACCCCACCTTTCCTTGTAAGAAGGCAGCATCGCTGTTATGCTGGTTGTCTGAAGGAAACACCTTACGGTTGTCACACCTCTTTAAAGTCAGCAGTACGACTTTGCCTTCAGACCTTGGGTTTACTGCTTTTACTCTTACCGCTCTTCAACCGACCTATCTGGCATGGTATGACCTTGAGGAACGGTTGTTCTGGCCAGTGTAGTTTGATTGGTTCATCATGATAGGCAAGCCCGACCACCATGTCAATGTAGCAACAACGGTCGGGACTGCAGATGGAACTCGGTTACGGGTCGATCGATTCACATTCATACGGCTTTTCTGGCATTCAACGGTATGCGTGTTTAACTTCACTCGATTCGCAATATTGAGCTGTCATCTATCGCCTGCTGTGGACAACTATTTCCATCCAACATATTTGGACCCTTCTGGTCACGGCTCCTCATCAACCTCGAGATTTGATTGTAGTTGTCCAGTGCTTCCTAGTTTTCAATGGCCGTCTAACTAATACATGTCCATGATAAGAATTATATTATTTAAGTAAATTTCCATCAGTAGGCCTCAGCATACACAAAGGGAAAACCAAGGTACTCAAATTCAAAACGGAGAACAGCAATCCAATCACTCTTGATGGCGAAACTCTGGAAGATGTAGAGTCCTTCACATACCTAGGAAGCATCATCGATGAACAAGGAGGTTCAGATGCAGACGTAAAGGCGAGGATCGGCAAAGCAAGGGTCGCATTCCTACAATTGAAGAACACATGGAACTCAAAACAACTTTCAACCAATATCAAAGTGAGAATCTTCAATACGAACGTCAAGGCAGTTCTACTGTATGGAGCTGAAACTTGGAGAACTACAACAACCACAATCAAGAAAGTACAAGTATTTATAAATAGCTGCCTACGCAAGATGCTCAACATCCACTGGCCGGATACCATCAGCAATAGCCTTCTGTGGGAGAGAACAAACCAACTTCCAGCTGAAGAGGAAATTAGGAAAAGACGATGGAAATGGATAGGACATACATTACACAAATCGTCAAACTGCATCACGAGGCAAGCCCTAACATGGAACCCTGAAGGGAAGCGAAAAAGAGGAAGGCCAAAGAACACATTGCGTCGGATTATAGAAGCAGATATGGAAAGGATGAATTACAACTGGACGGAGCTAGAAAGGATTGCCCAGGACAGGGTTGGATGGAGAATGCTGGTGAGTGGCCTATGCTCCTTCACGAGGAGTAACAGGCGTAAGTAAGTAAGTAAGTAAATTTCCATTGACTTGTCTCATGATATCGTTCACTGGTATATTCATTTGAGACTAAACATTATTCATACACATGTATTTTAAATTGGACGATTCGGTCAAAATGTTTTCAGTAACGTTTTACGGAATTCTTATCTCATGAAAACCTAAATGAACACTACTTACCTTTAACCTTTCGACGAACGACTTCAAAAACTAGTCAGCAAGTTACTATTCAACTGTTACATTGAAACACATTGGTGGAAATTATGTAACACCAACATGTTATGAATTCTTACTTTTATTATTGGACGTGTATAATGTCGACAATCTCCATAAAAGCCTTCAAATAGAACTAAATCACCTTCGGCTGCTCGTTATTTATGCAGAGTACTGCAGAAAATTGTAAAAATATCTTTAGATGTTTTCTTAATCTGATTAGGGCGATGCCAAATTCATTACTAATTTTGGTAGCTCTATTGGTTCATCAGGATAAGCAAGCCCGACCACCACGTCAGGGTAGCAGCAACGGTCGGGAATGAAGTCAGTACTTCTGTTAAGCGAATTAGAACTAAAGTCATAGCCTCCACTTGCATTTAATACCTTCTAACCTAATATTACAGTTCAGCGTCTATAATGACATGGGTTTATTGATATTTAACGTTTCGCTTGATCAGATGACTCCCTTAACTTCCAATGCTACACCTGACTCTAACTTTGTCTGCTCAACGTTTGTACTACAGCAACCTACCATAAGAAAATATACAGAGTATCAGCATATCTTACATCTCTAGGATAGGTCAGAGTGAAATACTGGAGATTATTCTCTTAAACAGCAGAATATCTAATCAGGTGATAGAAGTTCACAACACATGTTAACAAACCATAAAGTAGGATTCTGTAAAATGCTTTCATTCTACACCATTTAAGATATATCGTTCGTTTTTGTGATAAAATTATTTTAATAGTTCGATTTATGAACCAATGTAAGCTAGACCACTAATGAAAGCCTAGAAGCACTGGATTATCATTTCGCTCTAGCATGAGGCTCCTCAGTAGTGCACAACTACGATCCTATACGCGGGACTCTAACCCAAGACCTCCGGTCTCATGTACAAACGCTTAAATTCTAGACCACTGAGCTGTCAATCAACGGTGTTAGTTTTTAACTTCAATCGATCGACGATCTTGTACACTGCTGAGAAGTTCTATACTAGAACGAAACGGCCATCCAATACTTGTAGGTTTTCAATGTTCGTCTAGTGTACATCGAATCATGAATTCAATCATTAGATTCACTACAATATCCACAAATTCTCATCCTCATAATAATAAAATTATTCCACAGATTGAAATCATGAGTCAGTTGAAACTAGACCACCATTGAAAGTCTGGAGGCACTGGACGGCCGTTCCGTCCTAGTATGGGACTCCTCAGTAGTGCGCACCCACGATCCCGCACCACGTGGGCTCGAACCCAGGACCTACTGGCTTCGCGCGCGAGCACTTGACCACTAGACCACTGAGCCGACACCTAACGGTGTTAATGTCTGACTTCAACCAATCCACGAAGTTGCGCCACCTTACACCATTGTCTTCAGTGAGTTCCTATCTCACAACAGACCTAGCTTCAACTGACTCATGATTTCAATTTGTGAAATTTCTAAAATCTCCACAAAACCCATTCTGATAATAAAATTATTAACAAGTTTTAGAAAATTTCAACTACAATCAATAAAACATTTATCAACTTGTAATCTACCTGTAATACTACTAAAGTAGTATTAGTGCTACTACATAACTATGTGCTTAATTTATTCATATTAAACTGACGCTATTTTCTTCACATAGTTTTTGTATACATAAATAATCTTTAAGCATTGTTTTCATTTGATGGAGCCACCTATTGAATGATAATATAATTAAGAGTAATGTACTATATGAAATGGTTAAACAAGGTTAATATAATTTAAAGCAACGTGGACCGATGCATGTATTTGCCTATTCCTACGTTGTAACTGACTGACTGATTGAATTTAAAGCCTTCATTGACAGAGATAGATAAATTATATGTATTATTTATATTCAGTCCCTACACTCAATATAAGCTATCATTTGAGTAGGCTCATAATCATATATATATATATATATATATATATATATATATATATATATATATAAGAGAGAGAGAGAGAGAGAGAGAGGGAGGGAGGGAGGGAGATACATGCGTTGATAGATAGATAGATAGATAGGTAGATAGATAGATCAAATTGTATGTAGGATTCCAACTGGTAACTTGACACGTGATATCGATCAGCGAATATGAAGGTAACAAAGTTATTAACTATTCCTATGAAGCGTAATAAACATCAAAACACCCCATAGATACAGCTTGCGAGATTATTTTAGTCCATGTTTAAAGTTATCAATGGTATTCATGCATTTCTTCTTAATTTGCCCTCCTCCCCCAAAAAAGTTCATCATGATACTATTCTATACTTTTCATTTCTCAAGTTCATTAATTCCTTTCAAAGTATATTCTCTATCCCTATCTATTTGATATTCTTAGTAATGTCCAATTCATATAGAGATGAGATAAAACGTAGTAATTTAATCTATGTGACATACCATTCAACTGTTTCAAATGAATTGATTCTATTCAATGAATGAAGTAGTCGAATACATCGACAACCTCACTTATCTTGGAAGTCTGATCAGTCCTAATTGGTTGGCATCTGACGAAATCTCTGCACGAATTCGAAAAGCTCGTTTGGCTTTTGTCAACTGACGACACTTATGGCAAAGGTCAGATATTGGTCTGTCAATTAAGAGACGAGTATATTGCGCAGTAGTTCGTTCTGTTGTCCTTTACAGCCGCGAAACGTGGCTATTAAGAGTAGAAGATACTCGGAAGTTACTAATATTTAATCACAGATGTCTAAGAAATATTGTCAGCAACTGCTGTGATCATAGGGCAAGTAATAGTGAGGTTAGACACAGGGTAAATCGGTCGATGAGGTTGTAAATCTTCATCGACTGAGTTGGTTGGGCCACGTGTTACGTATGCCTGAACACCGATTACCAAGACGTGCAATGCTCATTAGTGTTGGAGACGGTCGAAAGGAACTTATGGACGCCCAAACCGAAATGTGGCATCAGTCCACGAAATCACTGTCTTCTAGTCTTAGTCGTGTTGGTAGATGCAAACTACTTGGTTGTGTTTCGAGTAACTATCGTAACCAATGGTTGGAGACTCTGTGTGACATGACTGAGAATCGATCACAATGACATCGATATATATACACTCTCTGTCTTCACTTAAACTATGAGATTAAAATTACTTTATATGTTCCTTTCTTCCTGTATCCTTATATCCTTATATGCAATCTTCCTTTTATATATTACCACCATCGACTTAACTACTTCTATGAATCTGGTATTCATCTTGTTGTACTAATGAGGAATGACAACTTGAATCGATGCATCTATTTACCTGATTCTAAATTGTAACTAACTAATTGACTGATTGATCTTCTTACATTTCTTATATTTATCATAATCTTGAAATTGATTCAAATGAATATCGAATAATAATTTCTTTTGTTTAATCGGTTAAAATCATAACTTTCTATTGCATGATTAACATCAATTGCTTTTCTTCTTATTAAGTTAAATGAATAAACATTCACTCAATTGTTTATTCATATGATGATTTCATTTGATTATAATAATAATAATAATAAAATCAAGTTTTATATCACATTTAATTTATTCAATAGATTACTACTGTTATTCAAATAGACTACTATAAAAAGAATAACGTTATTGGTGGATTGAAATTCGACCAATCAGAAAAAAGCAATTTTAATTAACCAATAAAATTAAAGTTAAGATTATTGTTACCATGACAATTCTAAAAAAAATTTTTTTTTGCACCAAAGGGAAATATAAAAACTAATCATGAATATAAACATGTGAATTATGAGGAGTCCCATACTAGGACGAAACGGCCGTCCAGTGCTTCCAGGTTTTCAATGGTAGTCTAGCTTCAACTGACTCTGGTAATGAGAAATTAGTTATTCTTGTTATACCTAATAATTACTTGAATTGAAGTCATAAAAGCTGTACTTTAATCTTGCTCAAAATACTATCCGTTTATGATATTACAGTTGATTCATTTTTATCTTTGTTGAATAGATAATAATAATAATTTCACAGATTGAAATCATGAGTTAGTTGAAGTTAGACCACCATGGGAAACCTGGGAGTACTGGACGGCCGTTTCGTCCTAGTATGGGACTCCTCGGCAGTGCGCATCCACGACTTCATCCACAAACCCCTTCTGATAATAATCATCTACTCACTAGTGGCTGACTTCAAGAGATGCTCCCGGAGTTCTAGTGAGAAGCCGTTACCAGTGGGGTTCAATCAGGTCTATTGTAAGATAGTAACTCACTGAAAACAATGGTATACGGTAGCGCAACTTCGTGGATTGTTTGAAGTTAGACATTAACACCATTGGATGCCAACCGGTTCAATGGTCTAATAGTTAAGTGCTCGCGCGCGAAACCAGTAGGTCCTGAGTTCGAATCTCGATGGGTGGCGGGATCTTGGACGCGCACTGCTGAGGAGTCCCACAATAGGACGGAGCGGCCATCCAGTGCTTCCAGGTTTTCCATGGTGATCTAGCTTCAATTGACCCATGATTTCAACTTGTGAAATTATGAATTCCATGAGAAATCAAATGTCTTTTTTTAAAAAAGAAAGATGATTAAGTTTTAAGATTAATTATTAGGTTGTAACAAGGTCATGTAGAACGTAATTTCGTTTAAGGTAAACATGAATGGATATTATGGTATAAAGAATATACGTTTCATTCATTTTGTGATCTGATATGATGAAGTGAATTTATACGATGGAATTATGAGAATTCACTATGTAGTAATAATGAGCTAAAAAAGTAATCAGCTTCTTAATATAATATATTTTGTTTCACTAAGATTCAAGTATGTTAGAAATCAACACTTGACCTGTTAACGAAGTTACTTACTTACTTACTTACTTACGCCTGTTACTCCTAATGGAGCATAGGCCACTGACCAACATTCTCCAACACACTCTGTCCTGGGACTTTCTTTCATTTCTATCCCTTTGTTGTTCATTTTTCTCATGTCTGTTTCCATTTCTCTGAGTAATGTATTCTTTGGTCTTCCTCTTCTCTTTTGAGTTTGGGGATTCCAACTGAGGGCTTACTTTGTGACGCAGTTGGGTGCTTTCCTCAATGTGTGTACTATCCAACGTAAACGAAGAACATTATTATTATTATTATTATTCAACAAACATACAACTTGTCATATACATCACTAACCAAACCAAATTGACTCTACAAAAATTGTTGAATACTTCACCTTAATGTATTTAATAACAGAATAATTCAATTTATTGCGTTGCTTGGGTGACTATTTAGTATGAATAAAATTCTGAATTCAAAAATTCTCTATTGCATTAAATAACAGGTGAACTAAGCCATTTCCCATTGAGAAATGGAGGACCTAAAGTGCAGAATATATATAAAATATCAGTAAGGTACATTGCATAAGTTAGATATCTCAAATGTGAACAGTTAAGAAATCTGGACTCACTACTTCCACAAATAAAAACATAAGTATCCATAGTTCGAACAAATATAAGGCAACAAGTGCACACTACTGCAGATAGAAGATTTATTTGGTGTTCTATTAGTAGTAGTGTTGTATTCAGGAATCCTGATGTAGTAATCTTGATCCTTATTGTTTTATTCTTCTTCACTATGCATATAAGCCACTTAAAAACAACTATCAGTGCTGAAGTTATCAAACATTGATGGCTTGTTAACCGTTTCACTCACATAGTTTTCTGTGTTAACTTGTAACGAAGAAGAAGAAAAGTTTGAATAGTATAGAATGAATTTATTTTATTTCAAACGGTTCTTAACAGCTACTTACAACGTTCAGTATTTAGAAATCCTGGTTGCAAAAAGCATTAAGAATGTTTGTTACAAAGAAACCTGAAAGTATTTGACTGATAAATAACTGTTCTATTGAATATCATTAATTTCACTGTTTCGGTTACATTTGTTTTACTTTTATTGGTTGAATTCATGAATTTATGTAGGGTAGATCACCACTGAAAATTTAGAAGCACTGAACGGCCATCTCGCTCAAGTATGGGACTCCTCAATAGTGCGTATTCATGGTCTCGCACACGGAACTCGAACCGAGGACCTTCAGTCTCGCGCGCGAATGTTTAAATTCTAGATCACTCAGCCAACATCCAACGGTGTTAATGTCTAATTTCGATCAATCCATAATCGTATGCAACCCTATATCCATTGTCTGAAGTGGATAACTATCTCCATACGACATGGGTTGAACTCGATTTGTTTTAATCGAATTTTGAAGTTGTTTGTTTATCTGACCTCAAACAGTTTTGGTTTGGTATTTTAACCGTTTTACTCTGAAAATAAAAAAAAAGGGATTTGTTATGTAATCGTTATAAATATTATGAGAACAATCTATTCAGTTTGGCTACTTGTAATTTATGAATAAACATTTGTGTGTGAATTGAAGTTTCGTTTTCGTCACTTATTCGCTTATTAATCCTGACTCTTATATGATCGTATGCGTGTTAATTCTTACCTAATTCATTATGTGTCTGAATATAAATATTGAGTAATGTTTGATCATATTCAATTGACTCACTCGCCTTCTCCACTGCGTGTCAGTTCGCTTCGCTCTCTCCTCTTCTCTTCATTTCTCTGATCGTCTGTCCGGATCAACGATTGTATGAAATATACTTATTCGAAATCCATTCTCGTATTTAACTTATTTAATTCTATTATTCATTAACAGAAGTGAATTTGATAGTTATGTACGAGGGTAGTCCGAATGTATATCACGATAATAATCATTCACACAATCCAACTGGACTCAGATACCGGGTCACCTAGGTTGATGAGCTAATCGAAACCCCATCGATAACATAATCGTCCGATCTAATTTGTTTCAAAATGAAGTGTCTTATTAGGACTAGACCAGAACTTAGAAATAACATGCTTACACATGGTAATTATTATGATTACAAATAGTGTTAAGTAGATGTAAATTGATTTAAGATACTAAATAAAAATATTGCAAATATATATGTGATGTGCAAGAACACTGTACAATATGGATATTAACTTCACACCAGTGAGCTAGGAACAAGTGATTACATAGTGAACAAACGCTAGTAATATGTAAGAATGAAATAATATGGGGATATTTCAATAGTTGAGATCATGAGTCAAATGAAATTAGACCACCATGGAGAACCCGGAAGCACTGGTTGGCCGTTTCGTCCTAGTATAAGATTCTTCGGCAGTGCGCATCCACAACCTTGATCCCCGCGTGATTCGAACCCAGGACGTATTAGTCTCACGCGCGAGCGCGTAACCTCTTGACCATTGAGCTGGTCGGCATCCAACGGTGTTAATGTCTAATTTCAACCAGTCCACCAGTGGAGTTAAACCGGGTCTTTTGTGAGATGGCAATTCACTAATGATAATGATGGACGATGTCGCAACTTCTTATATTGGTTGAGTTTAGACATTAACAGTATTGGATGCCGGCCGGCTCAATGGTCTAGTGGTTAAGCGCTCGTGAGCAAGACTGATAGGTATGGAAAAAAGAGGCATGAAGAATTCAGAAGATTAGAATTTGGGAGAACACAAAGAGTGGATGCACCTGCGTCACCTGAGCGATTTCATTCAAGGTCTCTAACCATCGGTCGCTATCGTTTTATACTTTTTAGCTTAATTTCTTTCATGTTCTTTCTTTCTTATGTATTTTAATTATACTACTGAATAATATTCATTAGTTAATGTTATTAGTAGTCATTTTGAAACTTGTAGTGGTGAGACTATTATTTATGGACATCCTTAGAGCGAAGCCTAAGTGACCTTGAGAATGTCCACCCACGAACTATGGTTAAATGAGGGTTTTAAACCTGTGTGAAGGATAAGGATTATGATTTACATTTTATGTTTAGGGATACGGATTAGACTAAGGGTTTTCATCACGAACTGACGTCAGCTAAAATGCCAAGACGCTATTTAGCCAAATGGATAAAGAATGTTGAAATCCTGTTTTTTTTAACATTAACACAATTGGATATTGGCTCAGCAGTCTAGAGGTCAGGTATTCACATGCGGAACAGAAAGTACTATATTCAAGTAGTGAGCGTGGGATCGTGGATGAGCACTGTTGAGAAGTCCAATACTAGGACGAAATAGCCATCCAGTACTCCCAGGTTTTCAATGGTGGTCTAACAATGATTGATACTCTCTATGTTTTGAATAAGTACACAAATCCTTGGGGTACTTAACATTTCTATCCATAATTGTTACGTAACGAGGCATAGATTCGTGAATACAACATGATCAATGAATCGAATTTACTTCAAATCAAGAAATCAGAGCTTAAAGAGAGTCGTGAGGTAAACAGATCTCCATTTTTTTCTGTACATATGACCCACCATTATATGGTTTTGCGTTTTTTTCTTGTTCCGGTTTTCTAGAACTTTCTCTGTTGTTCTTAAACATGAGTATGCTATAGTCACCGAGTTAACTAATTTTAATCTTATAATCTTTTTCTTAACCTATGATCCTATACAGTTAGTCTTTTATTGATAATACGTAACTTCATTAAGTGACTCTTCGACATTAGAAAACTTCAATATGGTTGCATCAGGTCTATCTTCAAGAAGTTTAATTTGAAATTATAAGATGCTTAATTAGAATCATAATAGTGAAAACTTCCATTTTGACATTTGGTAAATAAAGAAGAAACGAATCGAGCGAAGAAATTTCTTTTCAATTAGTTTATCATCATGGTAATGTGGGTACCCGATGAAATTCATCGACAAACACATCAGTCAGTCAGCTACAACGTAGGACCAGGCACATGTATGCATCGGCCCAGGTTGCCATACCTCATTAGCACAGCAAGATGAACACTGGATTCATAGGAGTGGTTAGGTCAAAGGTGGTAATATATAGGAGAAAGATTGCAATAAGGATATAGTATAGGAAGAAAGAATTAGTTCGTAGAAAGAAAGATGTGAAGTGATCTTAATCTCTTAGTTTAAGAGAAGACAGAGAGTGTATACACCGACGCCATTGTGATCGATTCTGAGCCATGTCACCAAGGGTCTCCAACCATTGGTTACGAAAGTCACGCGGACCCCAACCAAGTAGTCTGCATCTACCAACATGGCTCAGACTAGAAGTTAGTGACTTCAGGCACTGATGCCACGTTTTGGTTTGGCCGCCCCTAACTTTCTTCCAACCATCCCCTACACCGGTTAGCATTGCACGTCGCGGTAATCGGTGTTCAGGCATACGTAATACGTGGCCCAACCATCTCAGTCGATGAAGATTCATAACCTCATCAACTGATTTACCATCATTCCCTAATACCCTGCGTCTAACCTCACTATTACTTACCCGGTGATCCCAGCAGATGCCAGCAATATTTCTAAGGCATCTGTGGTCAAATACTAGTAGCTTACGGGTGTCTTCTACTCTTAAGGGCCATGTTTCGCTGCCGTAAATTAAAACAGAACGGACAGCCGCGCAGTATACTCGTCCTTTTATTGATAGACGGATATCTCGCCTCCGCCAAAGGTGACGTAAGTTGGCAAAAGCCAAACGAGCTTTACGAATCCGTGCTGAGATTTCGTCAGACACCAACCCATTAGGGCTGATCAGACTTCCAAGATAAGTGAAGTTGTCAACACGTTCGACTACTTCACTCCCTATCCTTAGTTCAGGTGTTGACGCAGACCAGTCCTGAAGCAACAACTTGCATTTAGAGGGAGAGAAGCGCATCCCAAACATTCTGGCATTGTTGCTTAGTGCTACCAGAAGACTCTGCATTTTGTCAGCGTCTTCACCAAACAGGACTATGTCATCTGCATATTCTAAGTCGATAAGTGGACCTCCTGGAAGGAGATCAATACCCGAGAATTCAGTCGACGAGAGTGTTATTTCCATCAATAGGTCTATGATGAAGTTAAACAAAAATGGAGAAAGTGGGCAGCCTTGACGGACACCACTTGAGGTTGTAAAGGTAGATGACAGTTCGCCATAAGCCCTGACTCGACTAGTAGTGTTCGAGTAAAGAGCCTTCACAAGGTTTATGTACTTCTGAGGTACGCCTTTCAATGACAGACACTGCCACAGAGTCTCGCGGTCTACAGAGTCAAATGCTGCTTTTAAGTCAAGAAAGACCACCATCGTCGGACGCCGATAGGTATGCCTGTGTTCTAGAACCTGACGAATGGTGAATATGTGGTCGATGCAGCCACGACCAGGTCTAAAGCCAGCTTGGTTCTCTCGTGTTTGTAGTTCACGAGTCTTAGTTAGGCGTTTGATAATTATCGAGGCCAGTATTTTAGATACTATGTTTGTTAAACTAATCCCTCTGTGGTTGTCACAGGATGATTTTGACCCTTTCTTATATATTGGGACGATAAGTGATTGCGACCAGTCAGATGGGATAACGTCTAACTCCCAGATTTTAGCCAAAATATTAGTCAACCTAGTCGCTAAAATTGGACCACCATCCTTAAAGACTTCTGGAGCCAGTCCATCTGGACCAGCTGCCCTTCCTCGTTTCAGATTAACTATAGCCTTCTCAACTTCAGCAAGAGTTGGGGGACCTACTTCAATGTTCCATTCACTTTGTCTGGGAATGGAGGGTAGTTGTAGAGTAGCTGAAGGCCAGCTGAACTGTTCTCTAAAATGTTCCGCCCATCGTTCTAAACGTCTGGACTGGGAGCAGATGAGAGTATCATCTTTTTCCGAAATAATCTCACTTACACTTGACTTATTAGTTCCAGTTTCTTTTATTAGTCTGTAAAGCTGTCTTGTGTTCCCTATAGTCGCCGCCTTTTCCATCTCTTTTGCTTTCGTTACCCACCACTGCTCACGGTCGTTCCTTAGACTTTTTCTTAACCTAGATCTGATTTGTTTACGCTCTTCATCATGTTCAGAACCTGATGGGACGAGTTTGCGAGAATCCATCAGTGTGACAGACCTTGAAGAAATCCACTGGTTCCTTGTAACTCTGTGGTTTAAGTCACTAACAGATGTCACTGCTGTTTCCACAGCTGCTTGTATGTCCTTCCAAGCAACATCTGGGTCAGCCTCGTCTTCACAACTAAGTGTGACCTCATGGAGGAGATGAAAAGAAGAACAAAGATACCTACCGTTTCTAAGAAAGTATTGTTCATAAAATTACAATTCCTAAAGGACACTATTGAGGAAATTGCGATTTAGAGACTAAGAAAAGCGGTACAAAAAACATTTATGGCAGCCTGACTAAGTGCTATCTTCTGCAACCACCCCACAATAAGAACGGCCAATAAAGACAGATTGCCTGAATTCTCCAAATCCATGTGTATTTATCGATTCAACTGCTCCTGTGGAGCTAGTTATATAGGGCGTACAATTCGGCAAGTTCGTCATCGTATAACAGAGCACTATCCATCGTGGTTGAGCATAGGACAGGTAAGAGTGATTAAGAGTTCTATTCTCGCTCACTTGGTTGACACAGATCACCAAGTTGAGCTGAATACGGCTTTTAAGGTTATCCATCATCAAATTTGCCACATAGTTTATGGGTGCGTCTTTTGCATATTGCTGAAGCCATCGCAATCCAAGTTCATAAACCTAACTTTTTCATCCATAAGAAGTTTGTACAACCACTTTCATTATCTTGGCTATCGGTATAGGGGCGTTTATAGCAGAACTATTTTTGCATTTCTTCCATTTTTCGTTTGTTTTTTGAATTTTGTATTTTTTCTCAACATTCATCTGTTGATGCTTACATAACTATTATTCTACTGACAATTCATTAAAATACTCAGTTCCTTCTCTTTTTCATATATTATGAAACATGGCAACTGCTTGATTTTTGAATGATTACTTTGATTATTATTAATCCTCTTTCTTCCACTTACTCAATAGTAATTTATAATCGATATGTCATTATGTAATTATTACGTTGCGTATCCTTACTTACTTACTTACGCCTGTTACTCCCAATGGAGCATAGGCCGCTGACCAGCATTCTACAACACACTCTGTCCTCGACCTTCATTTCTAGTTCTATCCAATTCTTGTTCATTTGTCTCATGTCTATCTCCATTTCCCAGAGTAATGTGTTCTTTGATCGTCCTCTTTTCCTTTGCCTTGAGGATTCCATGTGAAGGCTTATCTCGTGACGCATTTGGTGCTTTCCTCAGTGTGTGTCCATCCACTTCCAGCGCTTCTTCCTGATTTCTTCCTCCACTGGGATCTGATTTGTTCTTTCCCATAGTAGATTGTTGTTGACAGTGTCTGGTCAACGGATCCGAAGTATTTTACGTGAATGACTGTTAATAAACACTTGTAACTTGTGGATGATGACTTTCGTAGTTCTCCAAGTTTCCGCCTCATACAGTTGAACTGTTTTGACATTTGCATTGAAAATTCTGACCTTGGTGTTGGTTGACAGTCAGCTGTTTTGATTTCCAGATGTTCTTCAGTTGTAAATACACTGCTCTTGCTTTACTGATCCGCGCCTCCACATCTGCATCTGGTCCACCGTGTTCATCAATCATGCTGCCTATATATGTAAATGTTTTTACATTTTCTAAATCTTCTCCGTCAATTGTGACTGGATTGGTGCGTGCTGTGTTGTATCGGAGAATCTTGCTTTTCCCTTTGTGTATATATTGAGACCTACTTCTGTTGAGGCTGCTGCTACACTGGTCGTTTTCTCCTGCATTTGTTGTTGTGATTGCGATAGGAGGGCTAGATCATTTGCGAAGTCTGCCTGGAGTCCCTCCGGGGGCTACTGCCGGTTCCAAGTCCGGATAAAGGAGGAGGGCTGAGTATGAGGTTAGCGAGATCATCCCGTAGAAAACTAACTCGCTAAAAAAAGTGTAACGTATCCATTCGATGAGTACTATTTTACTATTGTAAATCGTATATATATATATAGATGTAGAATCATAACAACTAATAATGATCATTGATAAATTTAACCTAGAAAATATATGGTACCGTAATCACCTTAAAATCTGTTGCCATCATCAACAGTATCAACCTTTTCTTGTAATTAAACGAGAGTTATCATTATTTCATCAATAATTCATTCATTAATTTCATTACTCTAAATCAATTATCATTTCAGAAGGGATTTTTTTAATGTGGATATGATAGTAATTTTAATAGATGAAATCATCAGTGCATTCAGGAATGGAGAAGATTTGTAGTTCAGGTGGATAGAGTTTGTACTACTGATTATATCGTTTAGAAGAATGTTGAAAACTTCACAACCAAACCATTCAGTTCAGAGGACAAAACTCTATCAAAATCATTGAAGAGTCGTAAAATAGAACAAAATATCTATCCAATACTTCCAGGTATTCCATGATGATCTAATTTCAATTAACTCATGATCTCAATTACCATTTGTTTAGATTATAGCAACTCATGTGCAATTGAGTTTGTTCTTATCTAACTCAATTAAGACCTTTTGTTAACTCATTTAAAGGCTAGAGTCATCCGTACTATAACAACTTATTGTACCTTTATTATTATTGTGTATGAAATATGTATGCTTGAACATTGTTTACCGCCTACTCATATATCCATTGTGCTAGCTTTATTATTAACTGCTTAATTGATTCGATGATCCATTCATTTCCCTATATATATAAACATGTACATTTAACACTCTACACTGTCGATTCACTGACTCATTCATTTGCCTCTCGATTTTATGGTCTGAATTATCTGCTTAATAAAACTGTAGTCCCTGCTTCTCTTTACCTTCTGATTTCAAACACCGTTGAAGATTATATGATAATAGTTACGAGGGTGAGTGGTCAACGAAACACAGTCACTACATGATTATGTAATTTATTGATTTTATAAGTTAATTATTTATTTTTTTCTTTAATTTGTTTTCTATTCATCAATAGATCTAAATATATACGCATCATTTGATGAATTCAGTATCAATGGTATGGATAATCAAAAGAATTTTATTAAAAATCAATCATCTTCACATAAAACTTCTGGTAAATTATGTGGTTGTTTCACAAGAAGATAATAAAGTGAGATATTTATTTGGAAGAAAGCATTTATTATGACAAATGCACATTCTACTTACTTACTTACTTACCTATCTACCTACCTACTTACCTACTAACTTACTTACTTACCTACCTCCTACTTGCTTACTTGCTTGCTTACTTACTTACTTATGCCTGTTACTCTTAATGGAGCATAGGCCACCGGCCAACATTTCCCAACTCGCTAAAAAAAGCGTCAACTAGAAAAAATAATTCAAATGCACATATAAAATCTATATATTGATTGTTGAATTAGTGGATTTGGGATTTCTTTTCTTCATTTGAACATGTAATGAATATACATAATTAACGTGTACTGTTATTATTATTATTGTCATTGAGGTTAATCAATTGAATAATTCATTGTTATTTGATTAATTTAATAATTGAATTCATAGGTCCATTGAAGCTGGACCACCATGGAAAACCTCAAAGTACTGGACGGCCGTTTCGTTCTAGTATGAAACTCTTCAGCAGTGCACATTCACAATCCCGTCACGTGAGATTTGAGACCGACAGGTCCTGGGTTCTAATCTCGTGAGGCGGTATCGTGAATGAGCACTGATGAAGAGTCCCATAGTAGAACGAAACGGCCGTCCAGTACTTTGAGGTTTTCCATGGTAGTCTAGCTTCAATGGACTCATGAATTCATCTATCATCTTACTATAATATTCACAAAAACCCATCTTTGATTTGATTAATTGATTGAGAAATAACTGTGATCATTTTTAATGATGTTTAAAAAATAATTAAGATATTTTGGAAAGTTTAAGTAATAACATAGTAAATAATAGAGAAAATCTGTAGCTTAACTATGTATATTTTCGTTAGCATTGTGTTACTAAAGGTGAGTAATTAACTTACTAGGCTTCAGTGTAGATGCCATTGACCTGACTCCAAAGAATCAACAATTTGAGATTTCAAAGAGAGCAAGAACAAAGATTGGTACAATTTGTTTGTGTATTTTTGGTAAACCAGATCCACGAAGTTGTAGATTATTGTAAGTGGAATTATCGATCATCATCTTCTTCAGGAGATCCCTAAGTACTTTTGTGATTCCTTTTTTCAGTTGAATCAGTTAAGTACTTGTTACTTTTATCAAACTTGAATCTCATGTGGTCACATAAAATGGACTTCATCTTACAGACATAATCTGTTTTGTTCATTAGAACAACACTTGAACCTTTATCTGACCATAATATCATTAGATCATCATTTCGCTTAATATTTCGTAATGCTGTTAGGTGGTCTTTGGATTGATAAGTCTTGAGGATTTGAACGCTATATTCGTCTCCTAAGCTATTTTGTAACTCCAAGCTAGAACTATACAGCGACCTGAAAACGAGAGAGAAGACTCAAAGTATGCGAGAAGTAGTTTACTCCAAGGTTCATTTTAATATAGAAAATACAGGGTCTTTATAATATTTTGAATGTCCTTGGGTCGCTGGAATATTTTGGAATGCTACTAAACACAGTAGCAGTGTAGCAGCCAACCAATCAGAGCCTCTTCATGTGACGTTTCGCTTCCTTGATATTTCTGGCCAAGACTCCAAGTGAACGCTGATTGGATGAAACGCTTCTTAGTGTTTCCTGATGCTTGCTTGTCTGGATCACCCCAACAGGATAAAAGTTTAGACTGTGGTGTGGGTGAAACGAGATATTGGTTTGCGATATCAACTAATTTAGATTTAAATCAGCTTCTCTTCTCTTCACTAACTGGGTCCAACTCTTCAATTTGATCGAGTAAATTCTCAATTTGAGTTTCTGTGTCGATTCTGTCGGTATGTATTTTAGGGATATGGAATTTAAATCCAAGCAATAAAGTTTCTGCACTAATCTTCGTTGTTGCTCTCTTTAAGGGAACTATGTGTATGAAATTTGTGATTTTTCACAATGCTTTATAAGTTAGATATGTCAATCAACTACTTTTCCAACAATGAAAAATCAAAAATTGTAACTTTCAGGATCCAAATATCTCGATCTGAAAACAGAAAACGATCCAACAAAATGAGGATACATTTTATTGGGCTAAATCACTGATTCTCTTCTATAGAGTACGAAGATTCGTTGGGTCATCCATAGTTGACGAATATTTCTTAATGATATTAAAGTCCTGTGACTTCCGAAGAATTTCGGCTTTCATCCTAAGGCATCATAATTCTTCTTCAACTCCCAGCTTTAATTTGTTCAGTCTGGTTGGTGTTTTTTTAGCAAGATTTCCTCTACATAATGGAATTGCCGACCCCATGCCCAACGTTTCTCCTCTATCCCTGCTTGGAACCGTCAAAAACTCCAGGAGAATAAATTGGTGCATGAATATTTATGATACTATTGAGTAATAATAAAACATAACAAAATGCCCAAAATAATTTGACAATACTGTTGGATTATTACACAGTCGAAATTTTCCTGGATGTAAAATAGTGTACTATACAACAAAACAATAACTAAATACAACTGAGAAGTGGTTAAAATCAAAATTTGTATTTGGAGTAAATGTTTTTGAGTTCAAAAGTTGGTGGAAGGTTGAAAACAGCAATCTGTTTAAAATAATTGGTCATAAACCTAACGAAAGGATCAAGGATTAACTTAAGAACCAGTACCAAACCATCTTCTTACTTCGTAGGAGAATCAATTTTCCTTTAACAAAGTATACATATGGAATGAAGCAATTTCGATCTTTCATTTTTGCCTTATGATAATCAGTGTGTTCATTACCACTACACTTCTGTCCATCTTTTATTCGTAATAATTAACTATGATCAATATAATGAGCTTACTTACGTTATTCAGTAACCACTATCAACCTATCAGTGTCAAATACAGTTATGTGGTAATTTAACTCATAGCTTAACGTGAAAGCCACATAACCAGATGAATCTGTAACTTGAACTAACTTAACACAGTTATAAATCTCTTCTGCTACTTTCATACATTTGAAAGAACAAATAAACACTTGCTAAGCAGAGATACTTTTAGATTGTAGCGTGGAGTCGAGTTGCGATTGACTATGAACACCACTACAAGAAGACTACGTACCAGTTAAACCGATAAAATCCCCCGTAAGCCAAATATTAGAAGGCAGTTGATGGCTGTAGTGGAGATGTATTTGTTGGCGATCTCGTGGTATCGAAAGGATACCGAGATCGTGCCAAAAGGAGTACAAGTGTGGTTACCAAGCGTAACCGAACCCGTGCAAGGTCACAATCAATCGAAGGATAATGGAGCAGTAGTTTGGCTATCTTTAGCACAGTTAAACAAACGAGCACAGTAGAACAATCACTGGTACAATTGGTTATACTCGTAATTGTTTCTAATACATCAATCGTGTTCTCTTGATAAAAGTAGGTCACTACAAGATGATAACAGAAAGAAGCTAAAGATAGACAGCTAATGGCGTACTGGCACACGTATCAATCTCCATATGAGATGGATTGATAATTCACATTACTGATTTTTGATCTTCTAGGAGTTAAAATATGTGACATGAAGTTTTATAATTCATCATCATTACAAATGAATAATTTTAATAAGGTTCAGGATTACTTTAATAAATTTCTAATAGTTGGTAAACAAAAAATGTAGCTGGATTCAGTAGAAGTTCAAGTTTAAGAAGACCTTGACACGAGTTGCATCCTCTAGTTATTGAGAATTTGAAAGAGTGCGTTAATCAAGGTGACAGAAACTATTAGAAAAGCAATGTATAATAACAATTTGATGATACATGTATCTAAGCATTTTGTAACTGCTCAAGTGTTCAAAGATACCTAAAACCATAATAATGTAAACAAGTTGGTCAACAACAATCATATACATATGTCGTAAATCTATGTGAATTGAAAAAAGACTTTTGAAATATACATCAGACAAAAAATTGGTAAACTTTTATGTAAAGAAACATTAACTTGTAATGACCTACTTTTATGAAGAGAATGAGATTGGTATAATAGAAACAATTATTATTATAACCAAATTGTACCAGTAATTGTTTTACTGTACCTGTTTGTTTAAGTGTACCAAAAAACACATTCTTCCATTGTCTGTGACCTTGTGGGACCCTTGAATTTTGTCGTCATTTAGATCGGATGATGTTTGTTGACGGGCTCTCCAATTTAGTGGTCCGTGGATCTGACTCCAATTAGATCGTATGAATGTTTTTTATCGCCTATCCTAGTATATAATCATCGACTTAAATCGCGTTAGTCAATAACGGAATTAAATAAGTCAAATAACGAGAATGAACTTTTGAATACATACATTTTGTATATGGAGCGAATGGAATATAGAGAAGCAAAACGACGCGTTAATCAATATTTATAGTTACACAAAAGTAAGTTACAGATATGTGATGAGTAATGGGATAAGAAATGTACACACACCTACGCGCTCATGTAAAAACAGTCAAGGTTGATAAGCGAATAAATAACAAGGTCAGAACGTGACTCAAGTAGAATGAATAGAATGGGTTATCCGAAAGCTAGAATAAGGTATATGGGCTTAACATAATAGCCGACACTACAACCTTGCACGAACTCGAGTACGTTCAGTAGTCCCGCTTGTAAACTGTGGCATGATCTCGGTATTATTTCGATACCACGAAATCGCCAACAAATACATCTTACTATTATCTTCAATTGCCTTCTGATATTTGGCCTACAGAAGAATTTAACCTAGTAACTGTCACGTAGTCTTCCTGTAGTGGTGATCACAGACAACCACGACTCGACGCTTACTACAAACTTGTTGTATTATTATGATGTTACTCGACGGATAAAATAAATTGTAAAATCACAACCATACTGCCATAAGTTTATGGCTGAACCTGAACCAATAATGATCGATGAAGTTGAGGCGATATTTTCTGATTTATAGTTTTTTTCTGTGTTACATCGCTAGCTTGAAACCCAATCATAAGATTGTGTAAAGTGTTACAGCCCAATCTCCCAATTTCGGGGGAAATTTGACCCATTTTGGGGAAATGGCACCAAAACCCCGAAATTTCCCCAAACTTGGGAGACCGCGAGGATGAACTGAAATTATTTGACTGAATAATAACTATCCTATTGAGTATAATTAATTTCACTACGTTTGAAATACATGTCTTGTACTCAAATTTTAAACTTGTTTTTTTATATATCCGATCCCGAACAGTTTCGGTTTGGTGTTTTTAACCGTTTCACTCTGAAGATTAAAAAAGGACATTTGTTATGTAATCCTTATAAATATTATGAGAATAATCTATTTAGACTGGCTACTTGTTATTTACGAATAAACATTTGTGTGTGAATTGAAGTTTCGTTTTCTTATTATTTGGATGGTAAGTTGTGAGTGTATCAATCGACTGTACCTTAATAACGGACTAGAGTTTTACATTCATCACACTTTGAATTTTTTGAGCGTTCAGTTTTGCATCGAATTTTTATTCTGTTCGCCTATTTCATTGGATTAATTTGAGTTTAGCTCGATACAACTGGTTTATGGGACAGAGATATGCTATGAAAACGAGGAGAAAAAGGTAAAAGGATAATACAGAAATGGAAGGTGAGATTCTCAAAGCTGTTTATGACGTGTTCGATGTTAATGAAGGTAAACGTGATGATGTTAGTGTTCATAGTATGGGTTCTGATCGACTTAGTTGTGATAGGCTCAAGTATGACAAGGCATTACTTACTTATATACTTACGCCTGTTACCATTCGTCGAGGAGCATAGGCCGCACACCAGCATTTTCCATCCAACCTAGTCCTGAACAATCGTTTCCTGTTCTCTCCAGTTGCTAGTCATCATTTTCATGTCTGCTTTTAATTTTCCACTCAGTGTGTTCTTTGACCTTCCTCGTTTCCGTTTCCATTCAGGATTCTAAGTAGGCGCTTGCTGTTACGGGAGAACTGTAGACATTTGGCTCATTAAAACCTTTATATTAAATATTATTAATTTTACTATGTTTTTGGATGTATCTGTTTTACTTAACTTTCGAACTTCTTTGTTTATATCATTATTTTCGGACATTTTGGTTTCTCTTTATCTTTGGTTTCGTATTTGTGAGTTTTTGCTCCGGGAACCTACAAAATTGAGGGTTTGTTTTGTAATTGTTATAATTATTGTTGTTAGAACGGCATTGGGTCAACTATTTGTAAATTGCGAATAAACTTTTGTATCTAAATTGGAATTTGATTCTTTTGTTAATTTGGATCCGTAAATTACAAATAGATCGATATACTGTATTTCAATAAAGGGAACGAGCAAAAACTTGGACGTAACACTTGCCTTGTGATGCAGTTTGATGATTTCCATAATGTATGTTCTATCCACTTCCAACGTCTTTTCCTAATTCCCTCTACAGTTAGAAACTGGTTTGTTCTCTACAACAGTAAGCTGCTGTTGATGATATCTGACCAAAGGACACTCAGTGTCTTGCGTAGACTATTGTTTATAAATACTTGTAACTTTTTGATGGTGGTTGTGGCAGTTCTTCAATTTTCAGCTCCGTACATTAGAATTTTCTTGACGCTTGTATAGAAGATTCTGATTTTTCAGTTGGTTGATAGTTGTTTTGAGTTACATATGTTCGTCAACTGTGAGAATGTGGCCTTTACTTTGCTAATCCGTGACCTCACATCTACATCAGATCCTCCACGTGCATCAATGATGCTGTTCAGGCACGTGAAAGATTACACCTCTTCCAAAACTTCTCCATCAAGTGCGATTGGGTTGGTTTTCTTAGTGTTGTATTTCAGGACCTTGCTTTTCCTCTTGTGTATGTTGAGGCTTACTTATGCAGGGGCTGCTGCTACACCAGTTGTTTTTATCTGCATTTGTTCGTGTGCATAGGTCGAAGGGTCAGGTCATCTGCGAAGTTCGAGTCGTCCTGTTGCATGCAAGCTATCCACAGTATTCCGCGCTTCCCCTCAGATTTTGAGATCCTTATAATCGAGTTAGTCACCAGAAAAAGAGAAATGGTGAGGGTAAACAACCTTGTCTAACTCCATTCCTCACTTGGAATGCGTCTGTCAGATGTCCTCTATGCACGACTTTGCATTGTAGACCGTCGTATGAATTTCGGATGATGCTAACGATCATCTCAGCAACTCAAACCATAGTGTCGAAGAAGTTTCTATGATGTTTTCCTATCCACACTATCGGATGCTTTCTTACAGTCAATGGAACATTCAATTAATTATCCAGCAATGATTCTTTGTGTCACGATTCGGTCTGTACGCGACCGATCCTTACGGACTCCAGCCTGTTTATCTCGAAATTGGGAGTCGACTGCGTTTTTCGTCCTGTTCAGCAACACTCTGTTGAAGACCTTTCATTATACTGTAGTGTGATGCCTCCGTAGTTTTCACATTTGCTCAGATCTCCTTTCTTTAATATCTTGGTAAATTATTATTTTTCCAGTCCATTGGCTTTTCGTCTTCCTGCCAAATCTTCCTGAATAGAACGTGGGGCATGTTTGGAGTTACTTCAATGTCTGACTTCAATGCTTTAGTTGTTATATTTTTAGGTCCTTCTGCTTTCTCACTCTTAATTTGTCTGATAACCATCCTAATCTCTTCGATCGTTGAAGGCGTGAGACCTATAGGAAGGTCTGTGTGTGTTACTTCGATGTCCGGTAGATTCAGTGGAGCTGGTCTATTCAAGAGTTCTTGGAAATAATCTACCCATTTGCTCCTCTGTTGTTCAATCTCAGTGGTTGACTAGCCTTCTTTGTCCTTAACCGGCCACTCTCATCTACTATAATTCCCTGTCAGATTCTTCATTGTATCATACAGGTGATTCATATTTCCTTCTTTTACAAGTGTTTCCGTTGTCATTGCTTGGTCTTCCATGTATAACTGCTTGTCAGCTATAATGTTCTTCTTTACCCGCTTGTTTGTGTTTGTGTATTCTGTTCTTGTTCGCCTGTTGTTAATTGCCGTCTTTCCTACGGTTTTGGTAGAGATACATTCCTTATGATGATGTCTCGTGAGACTCAGAACCTCTAAACATGTTGAAGTTAGTACTTCTTTTATGCCTTTCCAGTTTTCCTCTATAGTAGTTTCTTCTTACTTCAGCAGATACTGTAAGGCTTGGAACCTGTTGTTGAGAGTTGTCTTGAATTCATTGAGTCCGTTAGTATACCGTAGGAGGGCTTTTTTGAGCCTTTATACTGCTGTTTCCCCAGTTGATCAGTGTTTCTTTAGCTTCAGTTTCACCTCGAAACCACCAATCGGTGGTGATCTGAAACTGTGTCATCATTTCTCCCGGTTCTCACTCCTTGTATTGACCTTGTGAATTTTTTACTGATACAAATATGATCTATCTGGTTCTCAGTGTTGTGGCCCGGTGAGATCCATGCACCACTATGTGTGGCTTCGTGGGTGAACCACCAGCCGGTGATGTTCGTTATCATGTCTTCCACTGACTTTCTGAACATTTCAGTGATGAATGATCTGGTTTTGTGTAGTGGGATCAGGTGTGAAACATGTAGTTTAGTTTTTGTGTTTGTTGAGTGAAATTGTGCCGCCTATAACCATTTTCTTGAGTGTATATAAATTCTCAAATCTCTCCCCATTGCCGTACCTTTATCTCAGTTCATATCGTCCCATGATATTTTCATATCTGGTGTTCTCCATTCTGACGTTTGCGTTCGGGTCTCTCATCAGTATCGTCAGGTCTTTTCTCGGGCACTTTATTATGATCAGGTGCAGCCTCTTATAAAACTAGTCTTTATTGCCTTCACTTCTATCACTGGTGAGGTCATAACACTGAATGACACTCATTATGATCCCCACTCTTGCTTCAAAGCATAATCTAATGATTCTGGATCCATGAGATCACCGTTCTATAAGTACATTTTAGGCTTCTTTGCACAGCGTCAGAGCAACGCCTTGCTTGTGTGAAGTATTTTTTCTTCACGACCAGAGTATAACAACATCTCTCCCGAATCTAATCTTTTCTCTTCAGCTTCAATCCAATGGGTTCCAGTGATCCCGAGCACCTTCAAGTTTTATCTCCTTATTGCCGTTGCCATTTCACTGGTCCTTCAGGTTTCCCACATTGTCTGCACGTTCAATCTACCAATAAGAGTTGCCAATCAACTTGTCAGATAAGGCATTGACTTTGTGACTTCTGAAGAACATCGGATTTTATAATGTGGCATCATAGCTCTTCAGTGAACTCTGAGGGCGAATTTCGAATGATTTTATTTATTTATTTTGGTTAGCGTGTTTTTAGAAAGGATGAGTTTTACAGGTTGGTGTTGCTGACTCCATGCACAACCCTTTCTTTACTCAGGCTTTGGACCGGCAGTAACCCTAGAAGGGCTACAGGAGGAGTTGAGGTATGGCATTACTTAAAAAGAAACAATTAGAAAAGAGACTCGGATTAGAAAGGGAGCCTAAGATGTTAGTGATACAAGATGAGGCTGGGCTTGTTGAATTAAAATGTAAGATTTGAGAGGAGGATAACCAGCTGCATATAGATAATGCTGCTGTAAATACTAAGGTGGAAAGGAATATCTAGTGTATTATTGATTGTGGTTCTCGTTCTGGAGAACCACTCAGGGTTCCAAAAAGGCAAATGGGTCGATAAAATTAAGGTTACGTTGAATACTATGGTCAATGATGTTACTTTACCAGGAATCGATACGATATATTTTGGACAACCTGGTTGATATAGCTGCTGCTGTGAATAAGTTTACTAGCACTGCCGGAAGTAAATTTTACAATGAAAGAAAGGGTTTTCATATGTCGTACTACTGTAAAAGAAAGGCAAAGACAACTATTGAGGCCTGCATCTTTTTACCTAGTCACTTTGGTTGTGATAAAACGAGATAAATTTTGTGTGATCTATCTGAAAGGAAATGTTCACTTGCTCGCGAACTAATTATGGAGTCGCTCAAACGTAAACCTGTTGTGTGTTCGACCGATGACTTGACTGACTTTGCGACTAATCTACATGATATATGTATGATATTGGAAAAAGGAATATATGTCCACCTTGAATGCCTGCCACTGGATTTGCAGAATAAGTGAACCGAATTTACCGATAAAAACATGATGGTTATCAAGAAACCTAACTTTGAAGAACTGATTTTCAACGTAAAAGGGCCAGGGTTGCTCAAACACGGTATGGGGAATCGACAAAACGTAGTGTGAAGTTTTATTAAAAAGGTTATGAGGGACAATTCGATATGAAAGCACGCCTTAATGTAGGTACGCATGATAAGCAACCCATCTAAGTTTATAAGTTGCGAGTTTTGACACGTGGTTTTATGTCTTTTTAGTGGGGTTCAGTGCGATCCACGATGTTATTGATCAATGAATAAAAACGGTTGGGCTACTTTAACATAACTGGTTCTCCTTGGGATCAATAACAACCATTTCTGCACAACACATCAAACCTCGATAGCTAAAACAGAAGGCAGAATCGCAGGTGACATGATATTTGATGTAGGACAAGCAACATCACAGAATCGGAAACAATAGCTGCTACCATACTGGCAGAATATGATCTTTAAGTAGACAGCGATTCGGTGACCTAAAAAACAATGAGGACCCATCGGTGGGTAAAGGTCATGTGGGAAACCAAAGTAGCAGAAAATGTTCCAGTGTTTATCGTTTCTGAGATTTTAGCATTTCCAATAAAATTTGACTGCCTTAACATGTGGTCAAAATGTGACGGACTGTACAAAGTTGTCGAAAACCAGTGTCGCGGAAAGGAGGGGGGAAGCAAAATGAGGTGGTTTACGTGGTGTGTTTGAGGAAAGGTCACATAACTAGATCATATAACCCGATCTTAAAGTGTGACGTTGAGAATGCAAGCTTCCGCATAGTTCAGTGTTACATACTGATAGTAGTAAAAACCACGTACTGAAGTTACCTAAAGAATGGAACTCGGTGAAGCTTTATTTTGGTATTATTATAGTCAAAATATATGGTCTGAAGGGGAGTTTAGAAATTTAAGCCCTTCCGGATAGCGGTTCTGGCAATTCTATCTATCGCTCAGGTGAAATGACACTCCGAATTATCTGTTGATAATGAGTTTTCACTGAGATGGTGGTTGGAGGTAGTCAACAGGAAACCCTGGACCCGGGGTTCGTGCTACTTGGCACTCGTCAGCAAGGTGTACCTGTAATCTTGAGGAAACTGGTGCTCCCTGGCGGATTCGATCACGTGTCACCCAGCTTCACAGTCAGAGACGTTACCGCTGAGCTATCCGAGCAGTGACTAACCTCCTGTAGGACTGAGATGTAATCACAATTGATTGATCACTGGGTGGTGATCAATGTCATGCTTGTCTAGTCCTTATTAGTGCAGATCGAATGCTAATCTCAATATATAGTGCTCGCAGTGTCGAGTCACCTAGACTAGTGGCCACATTGCAACATGATCGATAGCATTCGATCTGCACTAATAATAAGGACTAGACAAGCATGACGTCGATCACCACCCAGTGATCAATCAATTGTGATTACATCTCAGTCCTACAGGAGGTTAGTCACGGCTCGGATAGCTCAGTGGTAACGTCTCTGACTGTGAAGCTGGGTGACACGAGATCGAATCCGCCAGGCAGCACCAGTTTCCTCAAGATTACAGGTACACCTTGCTGACGAGTGCCAAGTAGCACGAACCCCGGGTCCAGGGTTTCCTGTTGACTACCTCCAACCACCATCTCAATCTCAATACATAGTGCCCGCAGTGTCGAGTCACCTAGACTGGTGGCCACATTGCAACATGATCGATACCATTCGATCTGCACTAATAAGGACTAGACAAGCATGACATTGATCACCACCCAGTGATCAATCAATTGTGACTGAGTTTTCACCTCCAGTGACATTTACTACAGAAGTGAGCTAAGATGGAACTGAGATATCTTTAAGAGATAAAGCCGAAGTGGAAGTAGTTTCGTCACCTGGATATGAAAATCATACAAACTGTATGGAAAACAAAGTCCGGCTGACTTAAGGGTTTCTACGACGTTTGGATTTCACAAAAAATATGTTTGGGAAATGGACGAGGTTGTTTTGGCACGCGCGGCAATTACGACCATGATGGACTTAGTGGAAAATGTTAAAGGCGGTCCAGATAGTTGCTAAATTCAAATAGTGTAGAGATGATATAATACAACGCATGTATAAGATAGGCTAACATGAACGTTGATGAGGAATATAAAAGTTCCTACCTGGGGGAATTGGCGATACACTGCTACTAGATACGGAAGCTCATAAATCGAAGGCTTCGTATATTCTGCCGGAACCATATGAGCCATGAGAACAGTTTCTATGGTCTTAAAAGATTTAATCCCACTTGGTTCCGTCGATACTATATGTTTTCGGATTGTTTGAAGAACTGATTTGGTCACTGACTGTTTTAGGCTGAATGACAAAACTGAACGACTACCGTTAGCTTACAATGGACTAATAATGAAACAGTCTATATTGACAGTACTGTGAAATATTGACGAAGATTCTTGGACTGAACCAAAAGCCATAAAGTGAAACGAGTTCACCTACGGCTATCTTTTTGTTTTCACGATGTCAGTTGCACTATAGTCAAATATTTAGTACCGCTAATACTAAATGAAGACTAAGACAACTTCTATTCTATCCATCCGTCGACTATCTCAAAAGAAACTTGGATTATCTGAGAAACCACCATTGCCCGACTAACACAGGCCATCAAACCTCCTATATTTTCTAAAGTAAAACTGAAATATAATATATGATTCCGTAATATCTGTAAGAAAACCATAGTAAAATCCCGTACCACTTACGAACGACAGTTAGTATATGATAGCCGTACTTGTCAGAAACGATTGTTTTCGTATGTTAAACGGCGAATGAAACGTAGTGATGGTATTCCCCCGTTGCTGTTACACGAAAATTCAGAATTACTAGCTGAATCAGATCGAGCAAAAGCTGAGACTTTTTCAGATTATTTTAGCGAAGTCTTCTCTACGTTTATTGTAACAAATAATTGTCCCACTCACACCGAGATACCAACTATTGAATATGTACAGGTGACTGAGGAAACTGTTCTTCCGTTGATAGCTAACCTCAAACCTGGTAAGATACCGGGCCCTGACGGGTTACATCCACGGTTGCTGTCATCTCTTTCGGACATTATTTCAAAACCGCTTGCGACACTCTTCAACATGTCCCTCTCACTCGCCCAACTCCCTAGAGATTGGAAGGACGCTATAGTTAGTCCTATATTTAAGGACGGTCAGCGACAGATAGTATCTAACTACCGGCCTGTCAGTCTAACTAGCATAGTCGTTAAGTTACTTGAGAAGATAATTCGGGTGAGGTTGCTAAGCCCCATAGATTTACACAATCTGTTAGCTTCTGAGCAACATGAATTTCGCAACAAGCGTTCATGCTTGACTAACTTGCTTATTACGAGGGAGGATTGGACAGCAGCTTTAGACAACGGCCTGTCTGTCGATATGATATTCATAGATTTTAGGAAAGCATTTGACAAGGTTTCAAATTAGGTCTTATGCAGAAGCTCAAGAGATTAGAAATAATAGGTACTGTACAGGAGTGGATAGGAAACTTCTTATGTGACTGCAGACAGAGGTGACGGTCAATCGAACGCTATCCAGTTGGAAGCCGGTCAAAAGTGGTGTACCCCAAGGCACCATCTTAGGCCCTCTGCTCTTCCTTCTCTACGTTAATGAGTTACCGCTGTTGCTCAGATCGTCTACATTATTGTTTGCGGATGATGTAAAAATCTGGAGAACAATAAAAAGTGAGGCTGATCATCTGGATCTCTACGCTGACTTAGACGATTTAGTTAGATAGACTCGAGGTTGGGGCTTAGAAATCAATTTTAGGAAGAGTGTGCTAATGCACATCGGTCACAATAATAATAGTTACCGTTACACTATTGAGGGTAAACCTCTTCCTTGAGTTCAAGAGCATAAAGACTTAGGAGTAATAATAAGTCATGACTTAAAAACAACTACGCATTGCAACGCAGCCACTGTCAAAGGTTTTCGTGCGTTATGGTCACTTCGTCGAGCGTTCAAATCTTTTAACGAGGAAACATTTCAAACTTTATATCCCACATATGTTAGACCACATTTAGAGTACTGTATCCAAGCAGCTGGCCCATGTCTGGTAAAGGATACTAACTCTCTTGAGCGTGTCCAGTGTGTGGGAACGAAATTAGTGAAGGGTTTTTCTTAACTCTCTAACGATAAGCGTTTAAAACGCCTAAATCTTTTCCCCTTGTCGTATCGTGGGACGCGGAGTGACCTTATACTGGCATTTCGTATCTTTAATTATGATTTGGGTGTTAATGTCTTATCTTTTTGCTCTCTCCAGCACTAATAATCTCCGAGGTCATAGCAAGAAGGTTCATAAACCACGATTTAATAAACTTAAAGTGGGGTCTCGTTTTTCTCATCGAGTAGTCAATGATTGGAACGCCTTACCCGAACAAGTGGTATCTGCTAACTATGGCACAACATTGTTTAGAAAGGGTCTATCCTGTACAACGAACCTCCTTATAGCTAGGGAGTTCTGGATTAATGCGCTAGACAACGGAAACTCAGTGGATGTGTCTACATAGATTTCAGTAAGGCTTTTGACAAGGTGCCAACTAATAGACTGCTATTGAAGTTGTAAAACCTTGGTATTGCCGGACCTCTTTTAAAATGGATCAAGGATTTCCTAGTAGGTCGTAGACAAAAGTAGAATAAATTCCAAGTGCTCCACCAGAAGACCAGTACTTAGTGGAGTACCCCAAGGTTCCGTCCTAGGTCCTTTACTTTTATAATGTACGTTAATGATCTTACAAGTATAGTACAGTCTTCAATGTTATTATACGCCGACGATGTAAAAATTTGGCGAGTAATAACTGGAGACAAAGACGCATTTACTCTTCAGGCAGACTTAAATAATATGATAAACTGGTGTAAAGAGTGGTTGATGCCTATCAACGCGGAAAAGTGTCTACATGCACTTAGGAGATTCAAAGGTTAATACGTACAACATAGGGGATGTGTCATTACCCGTAGTCCTGTCTCATAAGGATCTAGGGGTGACAGTGAGTAATGATCTTAAGACGACAGCCCATTGCCGGGAGGTCGCAGTTAAGGGGTTTCGAACCCTCTGGGCTTTAAAAAGGACATTCACTAAGTTGGATACTACCATGTTCATCACAGTATACACATCCTTAGTGAGAACTAAGCTAGAGAACTGCGTTCAGGCTGCAAGCCCCTGTTTAAAATGTGACTCGGACATACTAGAAAAAGTACAGAGGGCAGCTACCCGTGCAATTGCGGAACTCCGGGGCTTATCATACAAAGAACGGCTTGAAAAACTGGACCTTTTTACTCTGTCCCATCGCAGACTAAGGGGTGATCTACTTTTGATGTACAGAATACTGAGAAATGATTTCGGACCTAACTTATTCTCTCTCTTTCTTCCCACTAGATCGGGACATCTCAGAGGACATAGCAGGCGAGTAGGAAGGCCAAGAACGAACAAAATACCCGTGGCATACAGATTTTCACACCAAGTCATCAATAACTGGAACCTGCTACCTGAAGCAGTGGTATCCGCACCTTCAACTGACTCTTTCAAGAGAAGACTGCGGTTGACAAATGGACAAGCATCCTCGATCGCAAGGGAAAGGTTGATATCATTTACCTTGATTTCTCAAAAGCTTTTGATAAGGTTAACCACATGTGTCTTACCAATAAGCTCAAACGACTAGGTATCAAACCACCTCTAATCGATTGGCTTACTTCATACCTAATAAATCGACACTTTAAGGCCAGGGTTAATTTCACTTTATCTGAGGCTATGGAATGTCCTAGTGGGGTCCCCCAGAGCTCAGTACTGGGGCCTCTTCTCTTCTTGATCTACATAAATGATCTTCCTCAACAGGTAACGTCAGACTTATTACTTTTTGCCGACGACGTGAAACTTTGGAGAGAGATACGCAACCAAGACGATATACAGGCACTTCAGGAGGATCTGACTCGACTTCAAAGTTGGGCAGACGATAACGGACTTACCTTTAACACTTCAAAGTGTAAAGTAGTCCATCTGCGGCATGTCGCAAACTGCAGTTACAACTTAGGAAACTCCTCTCTAGTAGTATCTCAAGTCGAAAAAGATTTAGGAGTCCTGGTGCCCCATGATTTAAAGTCTTACGCTAACTGTGACAAAAATGCCTTCCGAGCAAACCTTGCACTGGTAACGTTGAAGCGCATTTTTGGACAGTTTGACGGACGAACTTTCCATACAATCTTCAATAGTTTTATCCGTCCCCATTTAGAGTACGGAAACATAGTACTCCTCCCTCACTCCAAAAGGACAAGGTCACTTTGGAGCGTATCCAACGGCGAGCCACGAAATCAGTTCGAGGACTCAAATCTAAGCCTTACGAAGAACGCCTCCGTTCACTAGACCTTTACCCATTAGAATATAGGCGTCTTAGAGGTGATTTATTAATGGCTTATAGTATTCTTAACACTTCTGGACATCCTCTTAAACACCTACTTAAGCTTAGTTCGAATAACAACCTAAGGGGTAACACCCAGAAACTGGAAACACAACATAGCAAGACGGAATGTAGACACAATTTCTACTCCTTAAGAGTTGTCAAAAGCTGGAATTCGCTGCCAGCCGAGCTAGTCCAAGCGACTTCTCAGGAGTCCTTCAAGAGGCAACTTGACCTATTCTTAAGGACCAAGGACAGCATCACATTATGATTTACCAATTTCTTTTCCTCTTTTATTGTTAACATACCTAGGTTCCTGCCTGGAGGATTTGGTGATCCCCTGCTACTAGACACGGAAGCCTGTTAAGCGAAAGCTTCTTCTATTCCGTCCACAACCATTTGAACCATTTGAACCATTTGGACTGGACACTCACAGAAGCATACTAGAAAAGGAATGACATAGGCCGTAGGCCTTCTGTCCTTACTACACAAATCTGAATCTGAATCTGAAAAAATCAGCCCCATCAGTGAATAATTTCAAGGGGAAGCTGGACTTTCACTGGAAAGCAGTGTGTCAGGATTAATACAGGTTCACCAACCTACTATCCATATTACTGAAGACTGAAGACTGATTTGCCACTCCGATTTACTGTTATTAAAAAGTACAGACCCTCTTGAACCATAATATATTGAGCGCCAAAGTAATTGAACTCGGTTGAGTCCCTAATAAGGTTCTTTATTCAGTCCTTGAAGTTTTTCACCACAGAAATTTTATTGGACATTGTACCGGTGAACTTATTCCGCCAGTCCTTGTTGCAAGCCCGCCGGCATTTTGATTCAAAATGTCCTCGAAGCTCAGAATTGTAAGTTTGATAAATAACTGGTTTTCACCTATCAGATTCCGGGGATGAAGGAGAGGAGTACAATAGCCCCTACAGGAAAAATGTAAGTGTGTTTTTCCACAACTTTATGAATATAGCCGCCTCGGGTTCGGAAGAAAAACCGGTACTATAGTGATGATTATTATGAGCCCCCAACAAATTACAAACCCCGATTACTGCATTCCCCAAGACCCCAAGTACAAGCAGAAGAAATGTCACCAAAAGTGAGGAAGCCTGCTAAACTGGTATGTTATATCACCAATGTAACTTCGTAGCATAAATCAATGATTGGGCATATGCCCTGGCGTACGCAAATGCATCATCCTGAAAGGCGAATGGCACAAACAAATGCCGTCCGTCTGCGGAATGTTTTAAAGCTACCAAAGGCACATAAATGGGTGTTTTACGAGTGGTTCTACTCCAATTTGGACAGGTAATGTAGTCTTCGATTTTACTTCCCCAGACCTTTATTACTAGGCGAAAATGATTTCCGCATTTGTCTTCGTGAGAGCTTTCCAAACGTCAAAACTCGCCGTTTATCACGTGCTCATTGGTCATTATTACGTCGTTTGATGGGAAAGCCACGTCGTTGTTCTACAGCTTTCTTTGACGAAGAACGTCGTTCCCTTAATGAAAAGCGTGAAAAAATCCGCACCTTGCAAGCTACTCGGTCAGTGCAACTAGAGTTCTTAAGAGATCTGCCGGACGATATGCACGTTCCAATGCCATTAATAATAGGGACGAAGATAACCGCTAGGTAAGAATTTTAACTTGTTTTCGTCACCTGGATCATGTTAATACAAGTATAGAGCTGAGTTAATTTCTTTGTTGTTCCATTTGTTTGCTGCACAAAAGTCAGCAGTTATTTACTCAGAAGTATACTTAGCAGTCACGTGCATCCTCCATCAGAACATGATCCACACTTATAATGTAGGACCTAATTAGTTTGGTTATAGACACTGTCGTCAAGTATATTATTTTTTTGGACACATAACCATTGGTACGACACAATAACAATGAGGCCAGCAGCAGTTATAATCGATTCGTGTGAAGACTGTAACACTGTCCGGGTGCCAAAATCAAAGCAGGTGGTTTTCTTAGAGAGCCACACCTGGATCCCTCGACCTAAAAGTCTAATCCACAAGGCAGTGGATCAAACTTAGGGGATTCAGTCCCATGGTGGCCGGTGACCAACAATAGATCCGTAAGTCACTTTTTCCTTCGAGATCATGGAGCTAATGTATACCTTTGGTTGGAATCATGGCTTTCCAACTCCCCTAGATGGATCCTCTATATCTACCAACCCGGTTGAAGCTCTGGACATTCGCTTTTCGTCCCTTTAATTTCGTAAAGAACACGACAGCTGCGAGGAGGCAGTGAGTAGGACCTTCCTGGTAGTGGCTGTATACGCGTGACCATGTGGGTATATCGAAATGGAGAAATGACTCCTCACCCTCGGCCGTATCCATTGTCAGTGGAATGAACGGTGTGCACCACAAGGAAGTATGAAAATAAACTATTTCTCAAGTATGACACGAGACGGATCTGAAACTTTAACTGCATCTCTGTGCTAATGTTGTTTGGCAACTTGAACTGATGTACGTACGTACGAAGTTCCACTTTGTTACTGACTAACGGACTGAAACTTTAACCCACGTCAAGCAAAATTTCTGGCTCCAGAGTTACTGTTTGTCACCATATTTCTCCATGGACTAAATGTTTTTGAAGGTAGCTCAACCATCTACACGCCAAAAAGTAACTTCTGTTCACCTAGTCACTCGCTTCTAGCCAGAGTTTCGTTAATTCTCAGTTGGTCAATCGGAAAATAGTTTAGATAATCAGGTGGTTTTCTCGATCCCGATAGATTTGACTGCCTCCTCCAGTAATTTGATTGTAGTAGTACATCTCCAGATTTCTTTTAACTACTTTACTGCCTCTTTTCAGCACTAGTAGTTAAGTTGATTTAGTGTTCATGTAAGTATAACTTAATAAATTGAATTGCTTTTGGTGATCTATTGCCGTTTGTATAAAAGTGTTGGAAGACTAGCATCAAATGGAATTCGCCTATTAATTATCAATACCTAGTCGTTATTGGAGCACTTTGTAAATATCATCAGTGAATAATCACATTAGTTCACTTATTTAAATTTCTAACAGATTGATAGGTTTGACCTTTTTTATGTTAACTCCTTTATCAGATACAGGTTCATAAACTTGGTTTTAAGCCACGGTCCAATTGTGTTTGATTAGTCTTAACTACAGATTATAGAACTAGTTTCCCCCTTTGATAAAATGATTTATCAAATATCTACGTAATTTAATAATCAGGACCATACGCACTTACTGAAGTTCCAGTAATATTATAGAAATATTGATTAAGTAATGATTTTTAGAATTTCATGCTTTAATTACACAAAAACGTACAGTTGCACCGTCTAACGTCTACATATTTTCAGGGTTCGCTACCCAACGGATGGTTTGTACACTGGGAAAGTTGATGCTATCGATGCACTAAGACATTGCTATCGTGTCACTTTCGATAAGCCTGCTCTTGGCACTCGGTCAATACCTGACTATGAAGTCCTGAGTATTTTACCTCAAGAAACTATACCTTTGTCTGCATACAAAACCCAGCACAAAGCCAGTCGTAATCTTTTCATGAGTCCCGCTCGACTTCTGGCACAATCTGCTTTACAGGTAATTGATTGATTCGTATTCGTAAAAATAATGTGTAGAATGTCATATATGTACAAAGATTAATTTTGAAAAATCAACAAGGTAGAATCTTTTCTCTTCAGGCGATAATTCGTTTTACCAAGTTTTACCTGGTCATCAGACTTAATTGTGGTCCAGTGTATTTTACTATTTTACTTGTTTAGTTTGCAGTTTCTTTCATCACATCACATTACTTTAGTTTGAGTGACATTATTGGCTGCTCAACATACTTTTTTCACACAGTGCTGTCCAAAATTACACTGATTTGTCGGTACTTAAAAAGTTATCTAGTTTTGTTTAGCCCGACAAAGGTCGGACAAATCGTTAGATGGAGTCAGTATAAATGTATCTGTGTATTTGTGAAAAGTTACCAACTATTGTCACTTCTTCCACATACGCCTTTTTAACATAGCCAAACGTTTTCGCCTTTAATCTAAGTTGTGTACTTACCCAAAAATCCACCGACAAGTATAAATATGTTTTTTCACACATTTCAGTACGTGCACTGACTTCTCGAGGTTTAAACATAAATGGATCCCTGTGCTTGAAAAGGCATTCGCAAGTGCTTTGATCTATCTGCATCATGTTTGTACTATTTAGCTGAGTATTACAAAATATTGTCGGGTGTAGAGCTAGCTCACATACAAAATGTTTTTTTTTTGATACTATAGACCGTGCTGAGGTCTGTCGGTAAGCACGGGATAGTTTAATTAATCTATTTATTTGCATACATAAGCGTTGCTACAAAGGGGCACCGAATACATATGCGCCACACAAGTCACTCGATTTGTATGTGGGCTATGATATTGCCCGGGTGCCCGGACCGAAGCAGGTGTTTCCTTAAGGGGCCACACCTGATCCAAAAGGCAGCGGAGCAATATCAGGAGATGCAGTCTCATGGTAACCGGTGACCAACAGTAGGTTCATACGCCATCTGTTCCCTCAGATCCTGAAGCCCATGTGCACCATTCGTTTGGAACCAAGGTCTTCCAACTCCCCTAGGTGGATTTTTCGTGTCCACCAATCCGGTTGAAGTGCCAGGCATTCGCTTTTCGTCCTCTCAATTTCGTAAACAACAGTAGTGCTGCGAGAAAGCAGTGAATAGGACTTCCCTGACAGTGGTTGTATACGGGATATAAACCAAAAATTAAATTTTTGGTTAATAACTTTTAAACATTTATTTTACTATGTATTTTTATGACTTTCTGATCAAAGCTATCGAAATTTGATCTGAAGTAAGAGTTCATATCAGTAGATAACTGTTACTCCTTTAAGTCCGAGTAGTCTGGTGTCTAACGACATTTCAACACAACTCAATTTGTCCTTTTTTTGTAGGGCAAACGTCATCATATGCATCATCATAAATTCGGACATGGAATAGGACAAGGTGGTGGTGGGTCCGGTGATTTAGCTGTTCATGACTGCCCTTTATGTCAGTCGGAAGCTGCAGCTGCAGCTAGTGGTGGAACTATTGGTGGTAGTCCGTCGACGAGAACTCCAAACTTCATGACCACCACCTCTACCACTAATAATAATAATCTCTTGTCAACCCCGTTAAAACTCCCTGCAATTAGCAGCGGTGACGTTGCTGCATCAATGGGCAGTGCTGCACTATCTTTGAATGAATCTTCAGGTGGTCGCTTACTTCTCAATGAGGCCGATATATATGGAGGGTATCCAATGAAATTTTTAGTCATGGTGGTAAGTAGATTTTTTCCTAGACAGTGATTCTTCATAAGATAAAAAGTGGTACGTAACTTTGACTTAAACAAATTTTTGGATTGTTCGAATGAGTAAAATGCTGGTTTATGGCTGCTGCTCACGAGGTCAAATTACTTACTGAAGCACCTAAAAATTAACCAGAAAATAGGGTTTTTTCCCAAATGATGTGAAACGCTTATGTACATGAATAAATTTCATAAGTGATTACAGGAAATCTCCAATGAATTAATTTTTAACAGTTAGGATCAATTTTCACTCATCCTATCAGTAACCATGAGTTATTTTTCCCCTAGGGTTACATTCATATTGAAATCGTCGGCAAACTTTAGCTCTCTGATGCTTCAGTCAGTCAGCAACAACGTAGAACTTCGTATGTACGTACATCAGTTCAAGTTAGCACATTAGCACAGAGATACAATTGTCAATTTAAATCCGGCAGTGATAGAGGTAGTAAAAGTATAAGCAGTAATCGGAAAGATTAGGGTTTGAAGATGTTATTCAAGGAGTATAATCCAGTGAAATAATATGGAAAAAGGAAAAAAAAGGGACATGAAGAATTGAGATTATTATTTGGGAGAACACAAAGAGTGGATGCATCTGCGCCATTGCAAACGATTTTGAGCCATTTCATTCAAGGTCTCTAACCATCGGTTGCTATCGTCTCACGGATCTCAATCAGGTAGTGTACATCTACGAACATGGCTCAGTCCACTTGTCAATGACTTCATGGATTTGTGCCATGTTTTGTTCTGGCCGCCTCTAGCTTTCTTTCAATCTACCCCTACACCATGAAACATCGCACGTCGGAGCAGTCGGTAGGACATTTCTTGTCGTTTTGGGCTTTTCTACAGTCTTTGGCTAAAAGTCACTAATGACATGGTGTCGTGGTATGAAAGAAAGCTGCAAAGGACTGGCTTCTGTTGGTCCTTCACGACTCCTTGGTTGGGGTCTGAGAGATGGTACTACACAGTGGCTAGAGACGTTATCAGATATGGCTCAGAATAGAAGCCAGTGGCGATCCTGCTGTAACCTTTTACTTTCTTCATAGAAAGTGGTTGTGTCTCCCTTACCTGAAAGATTTCTTCTGATTGTACCTTTCCGTTCCCTCGTTACTACCACACTACCTTACACCAATCTCTTCGTTATTGTTCTCTTTTTCCTTTGCGCTCCTTAGTTTTTTTTTCCTATTTCTCTTTGAATTCTCATTGTTTTGTGTGGCGCATATATATTGGCGCTCTCTTGTACCAATATTCATGTGTTCAAATAAATAATAATAAATTTATGTCAGTTCATGGCTTTCTAAAACCTACGACACCTCTAATTGAGTTAAGTAGATGATTAATCATTAGTATATGCGTCAATCGCCTTAGGTAATACAGTCATATATCGATACCTAACTTTAATATTCCTTGTTAGTTGGTTCTTATTAACGTGAATAATAATACTGTTCATTTTCGTGTTTATCATTTTTATTTTGGTCGATCTGTTAAAGCCATTAATATAAACCTGTAAATGAATTACATTCAGTTTAAATTACACTTTTATGTATTTTCCTAATGAAAATTTTTTTTCTCTTGTAGACAAAATTATCTAAAATTCTAGAAGTTAAGAAACGATGTGTTGATGAATTACAAGATTTAAATGATGAAGCAGAACGAAAAGTTTGTAGTGAATTTCTTTCTTTCAATAGTTCATATGTATATATATTATAGATATCTAATAAAGCTGAATTATCTTTAGAATTTCAACATACCTATCTCACTTTGGTTATGCATTTAGAACGTTTAAATAAAGAATTAAATCAATATTTAGTACATGTATTACAATATGCAAATGAAGTAAGTTATTGTTTCATACACTTTATAAGGTGTACCATTTTTTATTATAAATTAATACTTAGAGTGTGTAAGCAACTCTAAGTCAGTCAGTCAGTCACAATGCAGGACCAGGTACATGTATTCATCCACCCAAGTTGCCATACCTCATTAGCACAATAAGATGAACACCGGACTCATAGGAGTAGTTAAGTCAATAGTGATAATATATAAAAGAAAGATTGGATATAAGGATATAGTACAGGAAGGAAGAATTAGTTTGTAAAAGAAAGATATGAAGCGAGTTTAATTTCACGGTTTAGGGGAAGACAAAGTGTGTATACACTTAAAACATTGTGATCGATTTTGAGCCATGTCACACACAGTCTCCAACCATTAGTTACGATAGTCACGCGGACCCCAACCAAGTAGTTTGTATTTACCAATATGGCTCAGACTAGAAGTTAGTGATTTCGAGCACTGAAGCCACGTTTTGGCTTGGCCACCCAACTCTTATAGACTGGTAATTAACAAATACTCGGGACAGATGCAAACCTAATCTTGCTTTCACCAAGTTCTACCACGCAATATCATGTTTTAATTCAGTAACAGATTTGTGTGGTGTTCATCTAGTATGACATCCATCACTCGTCTTTATTCATGTATTGTGATATCTACTCAATATAACATTTGATTGCATAATCCATGTGAAATCCAGTTGTACCCCATTATTTGTTATATATGGTATTCAGTGACTAATCAAGTACCAATATAATGTGTATATAGATGATTGTATTTCGTTAATATGTTGCTGTTGTTGTAAAGTGTAAGTAAGACTATTTCGAAAAAAGACGACACTCATCTGCTTCTAGTCCAGATGTTTAGAACAATGTGCGAAACATTTTAGAGAACAGTTCAGCTGGCCTTCAGCTACTCTACAACTACCCCCCCCATTCCCAGACAGTGTGAATGAAACATTGAAGTAGGTCCCCCAACTCTAGCTCAAGTTCAGAAGGCTGTAGTTAATCTGAAACGAGGAAGGGCAGGTGGTCGTAACCAGTGGTTAGAGACTGGGTGACTTTCCTCGGAATCGATCACAATTGCTCAGGTGTATACACTCTTTGTTTTCCCTTAAACTATGAGATTAAAATCACTTTATACCTTTCTTTCTAATTCTTTCTTCCTGTACTATATCCTTATATCCAATCTTTTATATATTATCACTATTGACTTAACTACTCCTACGAGTCCGGTGTTCATCTTATTGTGCTAATGAAGTATGGAAACTTGGACCGATGTATATATGTGCCTGGTCCTACGTTGCAGCTGACTGACTGTTGTTTTTCCGAGGGTGAATACCAGTAACTAGGTAGTGGAACAGGCTACACAGCTTTCCATTCTGTAGTGATCTACGACTAAATTATGACCTATAAGTTGTTTTCAAAGGACTGCTTGTACATAATGGAGTCACTAAATAACTACTGATGAGGTTAATTCCAGTTTCTCAGGTAAAAATAGCAAGATGATTGTTAAGGCTGTTAATCTTAATTGATCTAGGTGATTGAAACATGTTTTATATATGCTTTATAATTCCTCGCCACGTTATGCGAGGATAGGTGGTATAGGATGAAATATATTAGAGAAAAAAGCTAAATGACGTCCGGACCAAAACATAATATTAATTCATGAAGTCATTGACTTTTGATCTGAGATATGTCAGCAGGTGCAGATTTGTTGTTGTTGTCAGCCCCGCTCACCATAATCTATAGCCTCAGATGTTGTATGGCATGGCGCAAAATCTTCATTCTCACCCATTTCTCCTGAACAATACTTTCCATGTTTAGTTTACCATTGTATCTTCCCCTTGCTACTTGTTTTCTTGATTTTTATTGTGGTGTTGTAATGTGGGTTTAAGCAACTTTAACGGATCCGCATTCTTACTGTCTTTGACTCTGGCTGACTACATGAATGTACTTGTAATATCTTTTGGAATAACAACATATCTGAATGGCTAACTTATTGAATATTGTTTCTAAAAAAAAACGTGAAATAGATTATACGTTGTTTCAGGATCATTGAGATTGCTGACTAATGAGTTTTGTTAAGTCGAATATTGAAGTTGACACTGGCCTGTACAACGAAGTGAATGCAAATGAATTCACCAACATATTTTTTTTTAGTTTATTTCGATTTGTAATTGCATTCACCTTTGATCGACCATCACTATGTTTTCAGTTACAAAATAGTGTATCACTGTAACAAATAGTAAACTAACGAGGTGTAAATACAGTATCACCTACTTCATTCGATTTAAATAGTCAAGTAGTTTCGATAATTCTCAGCAGATAAACGAACTTTAATTACCAAGGTACTACGTGAAACCAAGTCACAATTTAACCTTTCAATGTATACTAGATTAATGACATATTGCATATATTGTTGTTACTACTCTAATAAGATCATCGTAGTGGTTCTCACTATGATCAATCGGGGCAACACATAGTGTATTCCCAAAAATTTATTCATGTTTCTGTTTACAGATTGCTCAAGAACATGGCGTAGCGCCGTTAGAACAAGCAGCTGATTTTAAACAGCGTTGTGATGAAGATGCCTATGAAATCGTCACACGAATAAAGAGTATGCAGGTTAGTTATTTAAGTTAATGCTTCTTTTTTCCCAAATTATCTCAATAGATTTTTAGAAAAATTTTATTATATCAAAACGTTCTCTTATGTTATCAGAATTTTATAATCCATAGATGAAAGACGGTTGCTAAATAACAAAGTTTCATATTGTTAAGTATTTACTTGGTTACACCATTCGGAAACTATGCTCAATAATGACACAAAACACCATAGAAGTAGGTACTTTCCTCCCCTCATCCGCGGTAGTCGTCTAAACTAACTCGCAACAGTTAGGAATCCAGAAGATGTTTATTCCTTTTATAGATTAAGGATAAAAAGTACGTCGGTATTTATAGAGAGAATTCGGAGTATCTGTAATAATCAAGCTTCAGATACTCTTTAGTTGAGATTATTGGAAACTTGATAGTTTAAACTGGTGATGTTAAATAGTTTTTAGTAGAACATTTTAACAGTATTATGCTTTATATTAATTTTCGATTCATTCAGCAATTAATTATGAATCCATACAATGAACTTTCAGCCTCAGAGTTTTTATATGAAGGCTAATAACACTGTCTCTTTACGATCGAATTTTTATTGTGTGGTGTACGTATATTTTGATGCCCCTTTGTACTAAGGTTTATGTGTTTAGATGAATGAGCAAATAAAAATACTACCCAATTGTTTAAGCTAAGGTTGGTAGAGCACGTTTGGAGTGTGCAACCTATAGATTGTATTATTATTACTACTAATATTTGACGAGGTCTGAGATATCTTGGCTAAATCATGATTTTTCTTGTTTACGCATCCTTATGTTCATAAGCTTTCATTAAATCAATGGATTATGAGCATTCCTGAGATCCAGACACGCGTACCTGACGAGTTTAGAAATTAGGACGAAACTTCACATTCTGGATCTCGCTGCTAGCCACAATCCGTCTGTACAACCCAGTGGTTAGAAGTTTAGTTGTTCGACCACTTTGATACAACTCTGTGAACTGTAATTAACTTGAATCAATCAGCTTTCAGGCGATTTATCGAGTTTCGTTTCGTTTACTGATATCTGTTTAGTCATCATGTTTTAATTACTATATTCTTGTAGGACCTGAAGTGTTGCCGATTGTTAAACTGTTGGAGCAACTTGTCAAAAAATGTTATATTAGTAGCCGTCTTTGTAAAGCCTGAATCTGAAAAACGTAGATGCCAATTTGTAATAAAATTTGGGTGTTAAAAGCTTCCTGATCATAAATAAAATTGTCCACTACTTTATGATTTCTAAGTTATTGATCAAATTAGAGTCTGTCCTGTAAGGGTGTAAGAGAGAGAAAGGCATAGTAGAAAAGCTAGGGTAATTAATAAAAATCTTACTAGAGATTTTTAATGTGTTGAAAGTTCTCTTTAATCATAGCCTTTTTTTGATGGCAGACTTTTAAATGGTACTTCTAAAGTCAGATCAACCGCATTCATTAGGGTAGAGATTAGTTTTTTCAACATTTTCGTTGATTTACGGAATAGTTCTTATGTTCATTTATAAGTTTTGTTTAAATCTTTCCGTTCATGTTAAGAACAGTAACTGATTTATCTGTTTTTGACAGATGTGCATTCTGTGCGAATTGCATCGATACCACCATTAAGTAATGAGAAATCTACACAGAATGCACATATGCCAAAAAACGATAAATCAGTTGCAGTCCTTAACATGAACTACGAGATCCAAACAACCCTTGCAAATGAATAAAAAGTCATCCCTGTTGCACAAGCTCAGTGAATAATGCGTTGGGCGCTAGAAGTGAAAGGTACTGGGTTGGATGTAAACATTGACACTAGATGGTTGTAGGTTCATCCAGCTGATGAGTTTCAAATAGGAGAAAGTGCGTATGCTGTATTTCACTCCTGTGCATTATTCAATGCTATTCATCTGTTTGTTTCATGTAGTGAAATCAATGTTATTTAAACTTACTTTCTTTTGTTTACAGGCTCAAAAATTCCGAAATTTGAAAACAGTTGATCTGATTACAAAACTTGTCAGTTTACTTGTACAAATTCGTTCATTAAGTGAACATGAAGAATCTACATATGATTGTTCTAGTATACAAGAATCTTTACATGAATTAAAATCAAGTATTCATTCTAGTAATGTTCAGTAAGTTTTAAATATTCGCAAAACAAACAATGAATATTTATATTGATTGACGACTGAGTACTGTCATGTTTGTTTAGTCTTTAGTTCTGATCTAATTCTATAGAACAAGTCTAAATAACCTAATCTTACAAGAAACCGTCACAGCCCGAATAACTGTGATGTGTGAGACCATGAAAATTAGTGACCGGGGGTTTGTATCCATCAGGGAGCACCAGTTCCCTTAAAATTGCAGGTACGGCTTTCTGATATATCCCAACTATCACTAAATCCTAGTTAACCAATGTTTCCTCTCAACTGTGTTCAACTTCTTAGTATAATAAAATATATTTTGCGCAAATTATCCGTCTTATTCGGTTATCATGCATAAGTCCGTGAACGGTTTCTTTAGCCCCTCTTCAACGGATTACTTGATTGTACACTGTGGTAGACAATGGTTTCTCATCCTAGACATATGTTGAAACCACCTCAATCAACTGACTCACCTACATTTTACTTCAGTGTTACTCATTTGATGATTTCACCATATCCAGTTATATACTGTAGTGAATAAGAACACGAGTGGGGACAATAGAATGCATTTGACACGAAATTACAGAGCATCTCAATAAAATCGGAGAACCATATAGTAACTAGCTAATTTGCAAAATATCAACCCATTGTCTCAGATTTCATTGTTCATGCATTTTCATACCAATTGCGTTGCGTTCCGCTGAAATACATTCTATGCCTGACCACCGTTATATTATACTACTTATGTGGATATAAGTAACCCACACCATAATACTACAATTAACCTATTCTTTTAATCTACGATTAAAAGACAACAAAAATTGTTAGTTGAATAGAATTTCCTGTCCATTAAAGATAAGTATAATTAAAAATTACTTGAAACACTACTAAATGTTTTATAGATTCTTACGGGTTTTTCCCGGTTACTTAAATTAAAACGGAACACACTTGAACTTGATTCTCATTCATTGGTGGTTGTATTCTAATATCTAACCTAATAAAGTCGTCATAAACAACAGTTTATCTTTTGAATATAGTTAACTTTTGTTTTGTTTTCTTGTTTCCACCTACATTCTATTGTTGTTGTTGTTGTTGTTCTTGTTTTATAGTGTATTTGAAAATAGTGTGGAAATCTCTATCCATCACACATTAAGCGGTCTTTGTACATTAAGTAATTTAAATTCATTTTTATATACACATCCTAATCATTTTCATTATTTATAATAATAATAATGATAATCATAATCATAATCTTCCTTGTGAATAAATCAACAAATCAATGATATGAAAGTACCATTATGTTGATGATTTTCTCCCGGAAAAGAATAAAAAATATACAAAAAATAAACGATACACAAAAAGAGAATGAATGATGATTGTCTAGTATCTTTTTAAGATTTTCGTTATTCATTATTCTTTTTCTTTGGTGGAATAAAATGTTTATGTTTATATAAATATGAATTTATTCACTCGTATATTGTTTTTTCTGTTTTGTTTTGTATAAAAATATATATTGTATTTATCTTTTTCTTTGTCTCTCTCTCATATTGTTTTTTTTCTTTAAACATTGGTACAACAAGAAGGCACCAAATAGATATGCGCTACATAAATCATTCGATTCATGTGAGGGTTGGGATACTACCCGGGTACCTGAACCGAAACAGGTAGTTTTCTTAGGCGGTCACAGCCGGTGACTTCGATTTAAAGGTCTGATCCGTAAGGCATTGGAGCTATGTTAGAAAGATGCAGTCCCATGGTAACCGGTGATCAATACGCCATTTGTTCCTTCAGGATTTTAGAGCTAATGTGCACCATTAGTTTGCAATCAGGGTTTTCCAACTCTCCTAAGTGGACTCTCCGTGTCCACCAACCTGGTTAAAGTGTCGGATATTCGGTTTTCATCCTCTGAAGTTCGTAAAGAACAGTAATGCTGTGAGAAGGAAGTGAATAGGACTTCCTTGTTAGTGGTTGTATGCATGTGGCCATGAGCGAGCATTTGGAGAGAGAGAGAGAGAGAGCTGACTCTTTCCACTCTCGGCCGTACCAAGGCATTAGGGGGCCTCTCATATTATAATTATTAAACAACTTTAGTGTGTTCAATTTTTCTCTTGAACAATCGATCTTTATTAAGATCACGAACTGATACTGGGTTAGTAGTAGTGTAGCACGTAATATTAGCGTTTACTTGGTGGAAGTAGGAGAGATCTGAAAGAACAATATAACAGTTAGGACCGGTAAATACCTTTGAAGTAAGAACGCGGCGTACTGGCACAAATAGATATATATTTGAAAATTGAAAGATACAGTTCAAGTACAAAAAGAGAAAACTTAATATGAAATAGTTATATTCATCGTTCTGCAGGTCCAGCTTACATAGGGCTTGTTCTCCTCCCAGTACGTTTACTCTTTGTTGCCTTGCAATAACAAATACAGACTCGCGTTAGTAACGTCACTACTGTTACAGTAGTAATGGTCTAAAAGTTAACTGTTCTTATTCATATTCCTTATGTTTTTTGTCTGGTGATGGGTTGGTAGATGCTTGTTACAATTCCGAATGACTGAAGAGTCATAGTTCGTGGGTTTTTTTTAATGGTAAATTTTCATTACAGCTTAAATTAATGATTATGAAGGAATGATAAGTAAATAAAGTTTGTATGTGTTGAAATAGTTGCATCAAACTACTAAATTAATCATTAAAGGGATTATCATTTAATTACACTGAGAATTGGTTCAAGTTGGGAATATGGATTATTGAGTTTCTAATCATCATCGGTAAAAGGTGTTACATTTTTGGATCTTGGTGGTGTAATACATTGTTGAGAAATTTTTTACCATGATGTCATTGAATAATGATGTACTTTAACCGAAGCCAATTAACCTCAGTCTGTGATGGAGATAAATCGTAACTAGTATCAGTGCAGGACACATTTCTTTTTTAACCGAGAAATCCGACAAATCCTATTACTATTTAGCCATGCAGAGATCGTGATTCAAAAATTCATGGATTTATACACCTGAGTTTCCAGGAATCATAAATCACAGTTTATGAACGACTCGGGGATATAACAGAACAAGACTCGGATAATTAAGGAATATTAAAATGCGTAATTTTCGTTCATAAGTCCAATAAAACACTAGAAAATTTGGAGTCTGGAAATCCAGTTATTTAACAATTACACAGTGGAAGAAAATGTGATAGTCCCAGTAAAATAATTCATAGTTACGATTTACCCGATATTTTTTTCTCTGCAACAGCTTGAAGCTAGTTCTAGACGGTGTAGAGCTCCGGATTCTTAGTTCAACCTTGACAATATTGGCCCTGGTTGGTTAAGCGCCGTACTGTTAGTACTTTAGACTTTTGAGATTATATGGATGGTGTTTAAGCCATGATAAAAAATGTTGCGGAAACCTGACAATTATTTATTTCACTGGTCACTGCTACAACCGAGTCTTGTGAGATAACTAACTTAAGTTAATGATGGATGTGTCGCTCAATTTCCTTTATTAGTTGAAGTTAGACAATAACACCACTGGATGCCGCCACAGTGGTCTGGAGGTTGTGTGAGACCGATAGGTCTTGTGTTCGAATCTCACGAGGTGGGGCCGTGGGTGTGCACTGCTGAGGAGTCCCACAATAGGACGAAACGGCCATCCAGGTTTTCCATTGTGGTCTAGTTTCAACGAACTCATGAACTCAACTATTAAATTTATTTGTAAGCCGATAATCGCTGGATCATTATTCAAAAGGACAACCACACAATAACCAGTTCTGAATTTCGATAATCGCATAGATGTCCAAGGTATGAGTTCTGGTAGGAATGAAGTTTTTTCTGGTCGGTTGTTTAATATATAAGAGCGGACTAACTGTAAATAGTCGCATATAATCTTCGTCTTGCCCTCAAACGACCTGGTACAGTCGAGAGCGAGGGGAGTCCGCTCCTCCTCGAAATGCGCACATGCATATACAGCCTCTCTTTGCCTTTTCGCGGCGTGGGTATTGTTTACGAGATTGAGAGGACGAAAAGCGAATGATTGCCGCTTGAATCGGTGAATATTGAGGATCCACCTAGGAGAGTTGAGAAACCCTGGTTCCAAACCAATGGTATACATGTACTCCAGGATCGTGTGGGAACAGATGGCGTATGAACCTATTGTTCACTGGCAATCATGGGACTGTATGTCCTTACGTTGCTCCAATACCTTTTGGATTAGACCCGTAGGTCAAAGACTATGGAAGTGCCCACCTAGGAAAACTACCTGCTTCGGTTTCAACAACCGAGCAGTATTCCCGCCCTCACGCAAACTGAACGGTGATGTGTAGCGCATATGTATTTGGTGCCCGCTTGTACCAATGTTTATGTGTTTAAATAAATGAATAATCTTTAATGTCAATCGACTTACATCGTCCAAGTTGCAGCATGTTCACTAGTTTCAATGGTTCGACATTATGAAGAATCAGTAGGAAGGCAACCCATGTTTCGTACTAGTTAGTACTGGTTCTCGAGTCGTTTCTACAACCTGAGAGGAGCAGATGTTCTCTGTGGAGTTCCGAACCGTGCCACAGTTATTACAATTGAATTCCTGAAGTTCCGTTTTACAAACTTTCCTCAACCCACTCAATTTCTCTATGCTCCTTTTTAGATGTTCGGACTCACAAGCGTTCAGCTCATTTGTAGGACTAGTCGGCTACTAATAAACAACTGCTATTATTTACATACTCGTTTATTTGAATTAATGCTAACAAGTTGCAAAGATGTTAAAATCTCACAGTTGTGAAACATCGTAGAGTCAATAACCACGTTTCTAACTGGGAGATGGTCAAACTGAATGTCAGAACATTGACAGGACAATTATGAAACTTAAATCGATTTCATCAACAAGAATGACACATGTATCTGAATCACTTTTGAGCAAATTACAAATTAGCAGGTATCTTAGATGGTCAACCATATGTGTATACGTAGCTTCCTACAATCACGTTTAAGACAAATTATCATTTAGTTATAAAACCAACATCTCTAAGGTAAAACTTACATTAAAGGTTGACTACATTTCCAACAGTTAGTTCCTTTGATGATGCAATGAGATGACAAAGGTTATAGGAATTATATGATATACTTGCGCAATACATTTCGAACAATCTGACCATATATACTTGTTAAGATATTATATATGCAAAATAAAAGATCAACTAGACAAACTAAAAGGTAAAAGGAGACATAAATAATAAAGTACACAAAAGTAATGTGAAAACTGCTCTAGTTAATAAGTCAGTATTACCAGGGTAGGTTAACAGCAGGAACAAATTGTTTTTGATCACACAATAGAGTTTCGGTTTCCCTATATCTAAGACTTCAATAAACTTTAGCATACGCCTTTGAAAACATTCGTACAAAACTAAAAAGGCTGACTTGAAGTCAACTTTATGACCTTACATACTTACGTCTGTTACCCCTCGTGGGGGATAGGCCACTCACTAGCATTCTCCATAGAACTCTGTCCTAGGCGATCCTGACCAAAACCGTATAACCAGTCTCAACCAAATGTTTCTTAATGGATGAACATATTTGTCTCCCCTGTGGTCTTATTTGACTACTGGGATTAATTTGTCTTTGTAGCCATTTAGATATTTTTTCAACCAGCCTCACCGGTAGCTCACGATTGCTCCTCTCTATGTACGTGTTTTCATACATGTAAATTGATAGACCTAATGAAATATGACACACGCTTTGTTTAGGTTTTTGGTGACACATAGACATCCACTTTTCGATAATCACGAGTTGAGTTGGCCAGAATGTAATATAGGGGTTGTGGAGATTATTAAGTTTTTGATTGAGATCATGAACCGATTGATGTTAGACCACCACAATTGAAAACCTGGAAGCACTGGACGGCCGTTTCGTCCTATTGTGGGACTCCTCAGCAGTGCGCATCCACGATCCCGCGAGCGGGATTCGAACCCAGGGCCTTCGGTCTCGCGCGCGAACGCTTAACCAACTGGACCACTGAGCCGGCATCCGATGGTGACCAGTGGAGCTAATCCTTGTCGGGTAGAGACAGGTATCTACCTCAGTACAACGGGAGTTGGTCGCGCAATTTCGTGGATTGGTTGATGTTAGAAACTATCACCATTGGATGCCGGCTCAGTGGTCCAGTTGGTTAAGCGTTCGCGCGCGAGACCGAAGGCCCTGGGTTCGAATCCCGCTCGCGGGATCGTGGATGCGCAATGCTGAGGAGTCCCACAATAGGACGAAACGGCCGTCCAGTGCTTCCAGGTTTTCAATTGTGGTGGTCTAACATCAATCGGTTCATGATCTCAATCAAAAACAGAATGTAATAATAATAGCTAATTTAAGTCTTTGTTTGAGTCACCTCTAAATGATAAGGTGATGTAGACATGTTTTTCGGGTGCCATACACATAGGTTTCATCGTATCGCTACCTTTCCAATGGTCATAAACATCAGTGATTATTATTGTTTCAGTTAAGAGCTTCATATCTCCTTCAATGGTATCACTAGTACAAATACAACTATCCTACTGAATAAGCCCTTTATTAATCCATATTTGTAATATATTGGATAATGACTACGGAATTTAAGATATTGCCCCGTTTATGTCGGTTTTTTTATATAGAGAACCATCGTTTCTCCTACTAGTCAGTATATCTTGAAAAGGAAGTTGATTGTTCATCACTTCTTCATATGTATGGTTTTTACTTGTATTGAGTTCTTTAAACAAACGGTTCACATCACGTTTATCACCTATGACTATGAAGTCATCTACATTTTCCTTAGACTATGAGAAATTCCGTGATGATGGAATTTCTTCATTTCACTTCTACGGTATACTGAACTGTGAAATTTCCTATCACATGGGAAATTCAGTTGTTAAATAGTTCGATCATGTTTAAATATCTAAATGAATCAAAACAAAAAGATGTGTAAATCTTTGTTTGTCAAGGCCGTATTGTATGAGTCTTTTCACTGTTTAGATTAATCTAACATTCATGGGAATTAGATGAATTTAAGCAAAAGCTTTACAAGTAAACTATGGTTTACAGCTCACTAGTGACTAACTTAAAGATGTTCTTAGAATTCTAGTGATCATTTGTAATCGATGGAGTTCATACACTTTGGTAGTGAAACAACTATCACCAGTAATATTGGGTAAACATCGTGCCATATCACAAAATGATTGTGTTAATTTCAATCTATTTGTTCTAAATCGTTCATTGTTAAACCTAAAGGTCCTAGGTTATTTTGTTGGTGGGAGCGTTGATGCGGACTACTGAAGAGTCTAACCTTAGGACATAACATCTGATCAGTGCTACTGTTTTCTAGTGGTCAATTTTGTACACAATACAACTTACAAATGAACACTAATATTCTTAATATTGATCATAGATAACAGAAATACATGTTTTCAGATTTCCCTGTTATTAATTATCAAAATGTTTCAAATCAAATGGTTAAACTCAACTCTCAGTAATATGATTCAAAATAAAATCAATAAAAATCAAGCAGGTAATCAACAACCACATTATCTTAGCACGTAACTCTTTAACAGTGCTAATCTACGTAGTTGACTGGCATCGAACTCATGACCTACAAATTTTGATAGTCAGTGTGTTACGTTTGACTATCTAATAGTTGGTAACCAATGGTTAAACATTTTCAAAAATGATTAACTTATGATTTTCATTGGCACAAAGGGCTAAACCATAACAATGATTACTATAAAACAAAACATTTTTTTAATAGTTGAGATCATGGGTCAATTGAAACTAGATAACCATGGAAAACCTAGAAGTGGTGGACGGTCGTTTCGCCTTACTGTGGGACTCCTCAGCAGTGCGCATCACGACCTCGCCCCCTGCGAGATTCGAACCCAGGACCTACTGGTTTCGCGCACGAACGCTTAACCTCTAGACTACTGAGCCGGTATCCAGTGCTGTTAATGTCTAATTTCAACTAATCCACGACATTGAGTGACACATACATCATTGTCTTCAGGAGTTACTATCTCACAACAGACCCGTTTGAACTCCACTGGTCACTACTTCCCACTAGAACTCTAGGAAATACCTCATGAAGCCAGTCACTAATGAGCATATGTCAAGTGCTAATTTGTTCACCGAGAAAAATGATGAAATTATGGTAAACTAATCAATGTTTCATGAAAGAATTATTTTAACTTCCTATGTTTTTCTTTTACCAAACATTGTTAATTCCATTAGAAAAAAACTATCGGCCTACTGGCTAATTTGTAGGTTTCATTCATAATTTGAAAAATTCCCATATTGTAATTTAGAACAAGATTAGATCTTCATCAGACTATACTCTAATATACAGTGATATTTTTCTATATGCACCTACGAATTGAATTAAACCAATGAAGGCAGTTTATGAGTCAATGATGATAACAGTGGGATAGATTACATAAATAAATGAAAAGTACAACTTGACAGTGTGGTTACAACTGTACAATTTGTGATAAGAACAATAAAGGCTTGAATTAATGTTACATAATGGGAAATAGGTCATTGATTAGAGAAATATAGACAATGGAATCACATTCATAATAAAATGATAATATTACGTAACCAGAAGTGTTCAGATACCTGGACCGTGAAGCGTATATTTGAGGAAAGAAAAGAGTGGGAGGAGGTGAAGAAAAATAAACAAAGAAAGAGTATGGAAAATAATAACAAATAAAACCGTTTATCAAAATCAAGTGAGAGATAAGAGTGTCACAAGAAGCACCACCACAAGGAATGGATCACTGTTGATACACTGGATAAGATTCAAGAAAGGAGGAACAAGAAAGCAGAAATCAATACCAGTCGAACAAGAGCAGAAAAAGCCAAGGCACAAGCTGAATACACAGAAGTAAACAAACAAGTGAAGAGGAGCATCAGAACCGACAAACGTTAATATGTGGAAGATTTAGCAACGACGGCGGAAAAGGCTGCAAGAGAAGGAAACATGAGAGGACTGTATGACACGACAAAGAAACTCTCTGGAAATCGCCGCAAACCAGAACGACCAGTGAAAAGCAAGGAAGGCGAGGTAATCACCAACATTGAAGAGCAACAAAACAGATGGGTGGAACACTTCAAAAACTCTTGAATCGACCAGCTCCACTGAACCCACCCAACATCGAAGCAGCACCCACGGACCTCTCAATCAATGTTGGCCCACCAACAATTGAAGAGATCAGCATGGCCACCAGACAAATCAAGAGTGGCAAAGCAGCAGGACCGGACAACATTCCAGCAGAGGCACTAAAAGCAGACGTAGCGGCAACTGCAAGGATAATCCACATTCTCTTCACTAAGATTTGGGATGAGGAACAAGTACCACCAGACTGGAAAGAAGGACTCCTGATCAAAATACCGAAGAAAGGCGATCTCATCAAATGTGATAACTACAGGGGCATCACTCTTCTCTCAATACCAAGAAAAGTCTTCAACAGGGTATTGTTAAACAGGATGAAGGACTCCGTAGACACCCAACTTCGTGACCAACAGGCAGGATTCCGTAAGGATAGATCGTGTACAGACCAAATCGGAACTCTACGGATCATTGCGGAACAATCAATTGAATGGAATTCATCACTCTACATCAACTTCATTGACTACGAAAAAGCATTTGACAGCGTGGACAGGACAACACTATGGAAGCTTCTACGACACTACGGCGTGCCTCAGAAGATAGTCAATATCATACAGAGTTCACATGGTGGATTACACTTCAAAATCGTGCATGGAGGGCAGTTGACAAAGTCGTTCGAAGTGAAGACCGGTGTCAGGCAAGGTTGCTTAATCTCACACTTTCTCTTTCTCCTGGTGATCGACTGGATCATGAAGACGTCAATATCTGGGGGAAGCACGGGATACAATGGACATCTAGGATGCAGTTGGACGATCTAGACTTCGCAGATGATCTAGCCCTTCTATCCCAAACGCAACAACAGATGCAGGAGAAGACGAACAGTGTGGTAGCAGCCTCAGCAGCAGTAGATCTCAATATACACAAAGGGAAAAGCAGGATTCTCCGATACAACACAGAATGCACCAATCCAATCACAATTGACGGCGAAGATTTGGAAGATGTAAAAACCTTTACGTATTTGGGCAGCATCATTGATGAACATAGTGGATCTGATGCAGATGTGAAGGCGCGGATCGGTAAAGCAAGAGCAGCATATTTACAACTGAGGAACATCTGGAACTCAAAGGAACTGTCAACCAACACCAACGTCAGGATTTTCAATACAAATGTCAAGACAGTTCTACTGTATGGGGCAGAAACCTGGAGAACTACGAAAGCCATCATACAGAAGATACAGGTGTTTATTAACAGTTGTCTACGCAAAATATTTCGAATCCGTCGGCTAGACACTATCATCAGCAACAACCTACTGTTGGATAGAACAAACCAGAACCCAGCGGACGAAGAAATCAGGAAGAAGTGGTGGAAGTGGATAGGACACACATTGAGGAAAGCACCCAACTGCGTCACAAGACAAGCCCTCACATGGAATCCTCAAGTGTTAGGATAGTCGGAAAAATATACCAATAATTATCGTGTTAAGTCTATGGTGTCCTTGGACCTTAAATGTACATTTCTTATTGGTCGATGTTTATTTCACTTGTTAAATATTGTACAAATGTTGTTTCCTATTTTATGGTACGATGTGGGTTGTTTGCTTGGTATATAAATAGAGTATGTTTGAAATACAATGATTCATAACTCAGAGGCTGTGACTTGCGTTCTTGACTCAACTGGCTAGGACAGACTGCGAAGCGGGACCAATCAGGGCACAAGGTCGTCCATACGTGTTTTCCGTGTCTACTGTAATCGATCGATATAAACGCTGTCTAGCATAACCTGCAGTCTCCCACACGCGTTACAACAATTGGCGACGGGGTAGAGAGAATTTTGAACCCTGTAATTGGACGAGATTCAGTATAATTGTTCTGACCAATCAGTATCCAGATTTTTCGTCGGCGTCCTTGGGAGTCATTGGTTGTTAGTTGATTACAGTATTTCTCATTACTCTGCTGATTCAGAAAATGACTATCCCCTCCGATCAATTGCAGATACTACTAGATCGTTTCAAAGAGAGCCAGTTGAAAGTTTTGGACTATATGCGCACGCGACTGCTAAATCTCCCGTGTTTCGGAGATGTGAAAGAGGTTGACGAACTATTTTCTCACCTGCATACTGAACTCGAGAATGACTGCAGGACATATGAAGATGAAAACAAAAGCCTCTATGAATCCCTTATGATCAGTAATGCAAACGTGGCAGTCGCGCATGATCCGTCCAGAGATCCAGAATTGTCCAATCCAGAAACATGCCCTGTTGTGGGTTCAAATCCCACTGTGCCTGAAACATGTGAGGTATCCAGCTTACAAGAAGAACCTCTCGTGCCAGAAAATGTTTCCCGTGCATCAAATGATGGTCAGAAATCTAATATGAATTTCAAAGATGCTGTTTGTTTTAGTGACCTATTATCCAGTGATCGCATTTTGAAGAGGTCTGAAGAATATGTTGCACAAAAATCAAACCTTAATGACGTCATGTCTGGTGTCGCTAATCCTTATCATCTAGTCAGTTTTAGTGAACCCTCTACTCAATGCGCGAAATATGCTTTAAATAGAATCAGACTGATTGTTGCTTGGGTATATGAGGACCCAACGTTATTTCGCGGGGGAGGACGGACGCAGAAAATTTTAAAGTCCAGATATTAACTCCGGATCTTTCAAAAAAGGGGAGGTGTTAGGATAGTCGGAAAAATATACCAATAATTATCGTGTTAAGTCTATGGTGTCCTTGGACCTTAAATGTACATTTCTTATTGGTCGATGTTTATTTCACTTGTTAAATATTGTACAAATGTTGTTTCCTATTTTATGGTACGATGTGGGTTGTTTGCTTGGTATATAAATAGAGTATGTTTGAAATACAATGATTCATAACTCAGAGGCTGTGACTTGCGTTCTTGACTCAACTGGCTAGGACAGACTGCGAAGCGGGACCAATCAGGGCACTAGGTCGTCCATACGTGTTTTCCGTGTCTACTGTAATCGATCGATATAAACGCTGTCTAGCATAACCTGCAGTCTCCCACACGCGTTACAACATCAAGGCTGAAGCAACGAAGAGGAAGACCAAAGAACACAATACGCCGAGAAATGGAGATAGACATGAGAAAGATGAACAAGAATTGGATGGAACTAGAAAAGAAGGCTCAGGACAGAGTGAGTTGGAGAATGCTGGTCGGCGGCCTATGCTCCATTAGGAGTAACAGGCGTAAGTAAGTAAGTAATATGAAATATTAATGAATAGTAACTCCTGTTTATTAACATAATAAATATATGGATTCAATCATATTAATAATTCAGGAAGGGATATTTTAACCTTGAATTTTACTTCAAGGTCACATGAATGCCCGTGTGAAGATGACCACCCACACATTGGCACTACTGACACATTTACGGTAAGATAATAAAATTGATTAGTAGGTACAACTTATATATATATATATATATATATATATATATATATATATATATATATTATATATATATATTATATATATAGCGTAGGCTTGAAAATATTGAATTCAATCACATGTATATTGGACATCATACAACTGACCTGGCGTCTAAAATAGGAAAATAACCTATCAGGATACATAAATCCCTTATGTCTCATTCATATTGGTTATAGAATAATCATGAACGAATATAAATACTGTATATATATATACGTGCACAATTGACCTTATATTCTAAGCTATCCAAAAGTATTTGCGAAAAAACAACCAAAATTCATCGAAGAGAAAATCTTTTTAATTTGATCATTACAATTAAATATACTACTTACTTCTTATAACATTTGTGATAACAGTAGTAGTGATAGTAGTAGAAGTTGTATTAGTAGTCGTAGTCTTAGTTGTTGTTGTTGTTGTTGTCATAGTAGTAATGGTATTCAAAGTGTATTATCTCTGATGATCAATGTTTCAATGGATTATTAGACAATTTTATTCAACAGAAACGATTGTAAATTGATTTAAAGAAATTAAAAACCAAAAAAAGAGAAGAAAACAAAAAAGAGAAAACAAAAAAAAGAAAAAAACAAAGAAAATAAAGAAAGTGATTATTTTTGGGAAAGTATTATATCATACTTTTATATATGTATTAAACTATATTCTTAAATATAAAACAAATGGGTGGTATTCATTCAAATAAACGAATTAATAAAACAGAATTAAAAAAACTTTCAGCGAAAACACATTTTACTGAAGGACAAATTAAAAAATGGTATAAAGGATTCATTGTAAGTTGTTTATTTCATTCATTTTATATATCTGTATCTATCTATGTATCTATGTATCTATCTATCAGATGTTTTATACTATTATTAGTGTAAAATCAGTCAGTTACCATGTAGGACCAAGCACGAATATGTATCGGTCCAAGTTGCTATAGCTCATTAGCACAATAGAGATGAACACTGGATTCATAGAAGTAGTTAACTCAATGGTGTAATATGTTATAACTTGTGAACCTGTGTGCCCTGTATATTAGGTAACACAACGATACCATCAATCAGAGAGCAGCGAATTATCAACCGAACTGGTGACACATGAAACACGTGCAAGCAGTTTAGAGTCCTGATTGGTTTCGCTTCCTATCTAGCCCAGCCAGTTGAGTTCAGAACACTAATCTCAGCCTCTGCAATATGAATCATTTATTTCAAACATACGGAGTTTATATACAATATTAGACCACCGTTGGAAGCGTGGAAGCACGCGATGGTCATTTCGTCATAGAATGTGACTCCTCAGCAGTACTCATCCACGGTTTCGTACGTGGGACTAGAACCCAGTACTTTCAGGATTTTAAGCGAACCAAATTGATGAATATCGATTACTTACACTTATAAAAAACTTCAACAGACTAGTATTAAATACTTTGTGAATGAATTCAGTAAGATAATCCACTATTTCTAACGTTTAAATCCTAATCTTATTCATTGTAAGTAGCACTAATATTTCTCACAAGAATATGTTAAACTTGATGTATGAAATCTATGAAAGCACCCGTATAAAGATTCGGTAATCAAATAGATGAAAACAACCCAATAGACTTGAAGTATTCCTTAGTTCAGAGGCGTATTATCTGTTCCTGTAAGACAAAAAAATGAAAATCTCCCTATAACAATCAATTCACCTTTTTTATGGTTCACTTAAAGTTAACTCTCAAGTTTCGTATTTCTTATTACGGAATGATCTTGGATCGACAACTAGTGTAAAACAGTAATCACTGTCCCAGTGTTGGGCTCCTCAATAGTACCCATCCACGACCTTAAAACTCCTTTAAAAAAATTACTGAACAATTTTATGAAATACTTACATCATTGATGGATTACTCTTTAATACTCATTCAGTCATTATTAGTGTAGGATCTGATTTACGCATGCATCAATCTAAGCTGAGGATCATTAAACAAACTTTGACATTTCTTGGAACCTCAAGACCATTAAGTCAGAAGGTAATGACTTTTTATATCCCATTATACATAGCCCATTATATATTACTGGACATCATAAACGAAGACTGATGTACTTCTAACATGATTGAGCTTGTTATTTACAACTAGTCATTTAGAGCTATGGAAATTGTCATCTTAAAATTAAGATGAATATAAATCTCTGAACTATTCAATGGTAATTCAATTGATATCACTTCATAATATGAGACTAATTCCAATTCACGTTCTTAAATAATAGCTAGCAATGAAGTCAAAGGGGTGAATTTCGTCCTAATTAACACTCTTCAATATTCACATACATAACTATCCCATAGAAGGCAATCATAAACGAAGAGAGACTAATCAAATACAACTTTGAATGTATCAATAGAAGAGAATAGTTAATAATGATTCATTTGAGAAGTTAAAATATATATATATATATATTGTTTTAACGAGTTATTTTCCACTATACAAGGTATAGAGAGTATCATGTAGTTGATTAGTAGGTGCTTCTACTAGACTCTAAATTAATTGATTTTTTACTTTTCTAGAATTAGAATAAAATGCTACCGGTAATGAGATGTACGATGAACCGAAATTCTACTCTATCTAACATTTTATGGCATTTCAAAATCTAACTATCCTTCATTCATTGCCTCTGAATTTTACCTACCTACCAACCGATTTATCTATCTATCTATCTATCTATCTATTATTTATGTTAACACATAGATATTGGTACAAGGAGGCACCGAGTAAATATGCGCCACACAGATCTCATTCGATATGTGTGAGGGCTAGGATACTGCCCGGGTGCCCAAACCAAAGCAGGTGGTTTACTTAGGAAGCCATACTCCGAGCCTTTGACCTGAAGGTCTGATCCACAAGGCAGTGGAGCATCGTAAGGAGATGAAGTCCCATGAAAGCCGGTGACCAACAATTGGTTCATACACCATTTGTTCCCGCAGGGTACTGGAGCCCATATGCACCATTGGTTTGGAATCCGGTTAAAGCGCCGAAGATTCGCTTTTCGTCCTCTCATTTTCGTAAACAACACCCCCACCATGAGAAAGCAGTGAGTAGGACTTCCCTCGCAGAAGCTATATACTCATGGCCATGTCAGAACACTTCGAGAGGGAGAGCGGACTCTCCCCGCTCTCGGCCTTACTAGGGCATTTGGGGAGCTATCTATCTATCTATCTATCTATCTATCTACTTATCTATCTAACTATCTATCTATCTATCTATCTATCTATCTATCTATCTATCTATCTATCTATCTATCTATCTATCTATCTATCTATCTATCTATCTATCCACACATCTATCTATCTATCTATCTATCTATCTATCCACACATCTATCTATCTATCTATCCACACATCTATCTATCTATCTATCTATCTATCTATCTATCTATCTATCTATCCACACATCTATCTATCTATCTATCTATCCACACATCTATCTATCTATCTATCTATCTATCTATCCACACATCTATCTATCTATCTATCCACACATCTATCTATCTATCTATCTATCTATCTATCTATCCACACATCTATCTATCTATCTATCTATCCACACATCTATCTATCCACACATTTATCTATCTATCTATCTATCTATCTATCTATCTATCTATCTATCTATCCATACATCTATCTATCTATGTATTTATAATATGGGCTAATTGCTTTACATTAATAATTATTTGAACATTTTATTATGATACAATTAAGTGATCTTTATTGTTTGTTTTTTCTTTCAAACTGAAACATTCACTTATTTGTTTATAATTTTTCATTATGTATTAATGTTAGTTAGGATAAATAGTTTACTATTATGACGTAATAATCTAATATTCACAATGTTCATTAGAGTGTTTTGTATCTAGGGGTTTCATCCAACATTCCTATTCATTTTATTACTTAAGTATTCTCTATTAAAACATTAGTTTACATTAGAGATTTTTATTACCCTTGGTATGTTGTTGTTGTTGTTGTTTTTTCAATTCTTATTCAATATATATACGGTCATACTTCATTGAATTGTTAATAATCGACAATGCCAAATAACTCTGGACACATGAATTCAAATGTTAATCGCATCAAAGAGAAAAAAGCCAAAAGTATTGGATAGTAAAATACTTAATGAATATTATAAATAATTTCATTGAAAATCAAGAGTTGATCTAAGCTAGACCATTATTGAAAACTTGTAAGAACTGAACGACTAGTTCGTCATAGTTTGAAATTACTCAGCAGTAGGAATCGATGATTCTGAAAGCGGAATTTGAACTAGGGAGCTTCGGAGCTTCGTGCGCAAATGCTTATTCTCTAAGTCATGGAGGTGGTATCCAACGGTACTGAAGGGTCTTATAACCGATACGGATTGGGTTACGCTAGTCATGGCTTCTCATTAGAACTCCCGGAGTTCCATCTTGAAGCTAGTTAATATTGAGAACATGATTCTTAATTATATGGAGATTTGTAAAAATTTCATAGTTGAAATCACCAGGAGTCTCATACTAGCATGAAACAGTCTTGTAGTGCTTTCAGGTTTTCAATGTTGGTCTAGCATAGATTGAATCGTGATTTCAACTGTGAAAATACTATAATCTTCACAAATCGCCTTATTGATAAATAGAAATGAGTTTGATTTAAAGTCATTTGATAAATGATCTCCTTGAAGGAATACTTAGCCAATGACTATATTTAAATATTGATTAAAGTTTGGATATGTTCTTATAGTCTTCACTTCAATTCAACTGACATCTTATTCTTTATTTTACGATAAAGTCCGAGTATTATATATATGTATGAATGAAACTCGTCACTATAAATCAACTTCATTGATTATGAGAAGGCGTTTGACAGCGTGGATAAGTGAACGTTATGGAACTTTCTTTGACATTATGGAGTGCCTGAGAAAATTTTCAACATCATCGGGAATTCATGCGACAGACTACACTGTAGAGTCGTGTATGCATGACAGATGACAGACACATTCCAAGTGAGAACCGGAGTCAGGTAAGTCTGTTTACTCTCTACGACCAAGCCATCTAGCTCAGAGAACAAAACTTTACCTAACTTTTAATCAGTTGTTTTGATACTTTCTAAATGTGATTCAAATTCAAGTATTTGGTCAAAACTATGCGGTAACATCGCCATCCATCACATATCTAAAGTATATCTATCAAAATTGAGTACATCGTCCTTCCTTTTTCTTCTGGTAACCAACTGGACTATGAAGACTTCCAAAGCACAGAATACAATGGACAGTTTGGATGCAACTAGACGATTTGAACTTTGCAGATGACCTATCTCTTCTGTCTTGTACACGCCAACAAATGCAGCTGAAGACAACTAGTGTACCAGAAACCTCTGCATCAATAGGCCTCAACATACACAAGGGAAAAAGCAAAATCCTCAAACACAACACGGAGAACACCAAAACAATCACACTTTGCAGTGAAGCTCTGGAAGAGGTGGAAATATTCACGTACCTGGAAAGCATCATCGATGAACAAGGAGGATCTGATATAGATGTGAAGTCAGAGATTGGCAAAGTAAGGGCCGCATTCTTACAGTTGACGAACATATGGAACTCAAAACAACTATCAACCAACAGAAAATTCTGAATTTTTCATACAAACATCCAGACAGTTCTACTGTATGGTGCTGAAATTTAGTGAACTACCACAACTATCATCAAAAACGTAAAAGTATTCATAAACAATTATCTACACAAGATACTCAATGTCCGTTGATCGGATACCATCAGCAACGATCTACTTTGGGAGAAAACAAACTAACGTCCAAATGAAGAGGAAATTATGAAAAGACGTTGGGAGTGGATAAGACATACATTGAGAAACTCAATAAACTGCATCATGAAACAATCCCTAACTTGGAATCCTGAAGGGAAACGGAGAGGTGGAAGACACAGAACCACCCTGAGTCAAAAATTGGAAACAGATATGAAAAAAATGAATAATAACTGGAAAGAATTGTCCAGGATAGAGTTGGATGGAGAATGCTGATAGTCAGCCTATGCTCCTTTTCGAGGGCTGACAGACGTAAGTAATACAAACTAAACTAGAGAATTAAACATGTCAGCAGTCATCTTAGCTTGATTATTAATTAACTTAGTGACAATCAGTTATCCTCATCAGACATATGAAAACTGTATAGTTGATAAATTTATTTGTACATTCTTAGTGTAAAATTCATCAAATAGTATTTTTTATACCCTAAAAATTACAGTAAATTAACAATAAATCCATGTGATTCATTTGTAGAAGGTATCTACTTGTTGATTCGATGAGACTATAATTTATAGACGAACCAATCACGTATAAGATAATAGGTCGTGGATTTTGGCGCGAAATTCACATATCCATTTGGCTAAATAGAGTTTTCACACTGTAACTGATGTCAAATCGTGATGCAAACACCAAATGTAATTCCTAACTCTAATCATCAACTGTAAATCATAATTCTAATTCCTTACACTGGATTATAACCTTCATTTAATACAGTTGATAGAAAACTCCATTTTTTTCTAAAATGATCTCTAAATGGTTTTAAATTCACTTGGTATTGTTTTACTTGAATCTTCCCATTGATGTTTAGGACTACAATCGATCAGTCTCTTATTGACATATGTGCATACTGTACAGATTGCCTCGATATTGCCTTAAATCACAAGCATTATAAGCAAAGAAGGATAATGATTAGCAGTGGAATACAGGATGCGCGTTTCATCCTATTCGGAACTCGTCAGCTGGATGTAAATGAATCCCAGAATTGATGTTCAATCCAGGACTCTTGCGCAGTACTGTTCGCCTCAAATGCCATTACTCTGTCTAATTAGCCACTAAGTCCTGATAACAACTTGGTTGTGCAATGGGGTGAAGTTTAAATTCACTTGGCATTGTTTTACTTGGATCTTCTCATTGATGTTTATGACTACAATTGATCAGTCTCTTATTGATATATGTGCATACTGTGCTTATTGCCTTAAATCACAAGCATTATAAACAAAGATGGATAATGACTAGTAATGGAATCCAGGATGTACGTTTCATCCTATTCAGGACTCTTCAGCTAGACGTACCTGAATCTCAGAGTTGATGTTCACTTCCGGAACTCGAAATTGTATTATTTAAATTTATACACATTTTCTCTCTTTAATTATATATTAAATTATTATTTCTTTTTCAATTTATTTTACAGAAAGATTGTCCTTCAGGTCTATTGAATCGTTCAACATTTCTTAGTATGTATACACAATTTTTTCCAGATGGTAAAGCTAGATTATTCTATGAACATTTATTTCGTACATTTGATCAAGATGCTAGTGGAAGTATTGATTTCAATGAATTTTTAACAGTAAGTAGATTAATAAATTAGATTCTAATATCTGAATATTATAGTAGAAAGAAGCAAATGGAGAAGATTTGTCGCTTAGATGAATGATTTGGATGAAATTTTTTTCGTCTCTGAACTGGATGGTTTCGTCATGGAGCTTTTTATCATTCTTCTGAACTATATCATCAACACAGAATTCAGGTAGAGGTGTACAAAACAAGCTGTGAATCATATGTGGAGAAATTCGAACAATTCACTTTTACATGAAGTTTATACATATGATGTTGTTCAGAAGAACGATGAAAGTTTCACAATCAAACCATCCAACTCAGTGAACAAAACTCCGTCAAAAAAAGAAGCAAGTGTCTGGTACTTAATGACTTTCAACGATTTTACAAACTTATATCATTTTAATGCAACAACTATCTTCAAGTGTTTATTATTGTTAAAATCTGTATACTGACTAGGTGAATTAGATTAGTCAATAAGTCAGTCAGAAACAATATAAGAAATCAGAAAACATGTACACTGACCAGAAATGTTACAAAATATCAGTGAAGTTGAAATGATCAACATGAATATTAGAATAGTGTTGTAACTTTAAGTTTGTCTAGTTATCCCGTAATTTATTCACCAATTGAATTACGACTTATTCACTTTTGTGCTGTACTAAACTAACGAGGCTCGATCGGTCTGACCAGCCTAGCGTCCTTATTAGTCCTTTGCTTGCCTAGCCCGTCCAGTTGAGTTCAGAACACTAGTATTAGCTTCCACTATTCGAATCATTTATATCATACATTCTTGGTTTATATACCAGCCAAACAGACTACATCATACCATAAAATAGGAAATAACATTTATACAATATCAAGTCAGAAAATGGCTGTAAATGTGGGAGACTGTAATTACTAAACTGTGTATAACTTAAAAATAGTAAGTCGTATCATTGAAATAGTCTATAGGTCAAAATGAAGCTTATAATAAGAGAAATATGAATATACATAATCTGGTTACTGGCAGTTATACAATAGGAATATATAGATAATATTAGTCCATTAAAAGGTCTTAGAAGTTACTCGTAATTTAATCTTCGCTTAGATCTAATCAGTCAGTCAGTTTTAGTGATCTGAGAGCGTGACCGCAGTGTCCAAGGGACAACTGCTTGAGATCGGTCACATACGACCTTTATGTAACTGATTTTTGTGTTAGCTCCGTACTTGTTGAGACCTAACCGCTGGAGACGGGTATCTGTGGGATATTGCGAAATGTGCATTTTTAAGGTCGACCTTTTCCAACCTCACCCCTTCTTGTGGAAAGGCAGCATCGCTGCTATGCTTGGTTGTCTGAAGGAAACATCTTACTGCTGTCACACCTCTGTGCAGTCAGCAGTACGACTTCGCCTTCAGACCTTGGGTTTGTTGCTTTTAGTCTTACTATTCTTCAACCAACCTGTCTGACATAGTAGGACCTTCAGGAACGGTTGTTTTAGCCAGTATAGCTCGATTGGTTCATCACGGTAGACAAGCCCGACCACCACTTCAAGGTAGCAACAACGGTCGGGCTAAAATATAACAAATAGTAGTATCACTGATTGTAAAAAAGATTCTATGTTATGTTACTAAATGAGTACAATTAATAGTTTCAATAGTCTACCCAATATATTATCTACATACTCCCCTGGCTGGTATTCATACAACTAGTTTGTACTAAAAATAGCAGGAATCAGTAAAAACCAAGAAACCTTTCTAAACTCATGTTAAGATTCCAATGTATATTAACTCACTAAGGGAGTTATTTTGTTATATCTAGAGCTTATATTCTGATATAACGCGTATAACTTGAACACTTGAACGCTAGAACCCTTCCAAGTCGCAATTGAGAAGACAGAAGACAAGTGAAAGGAATGTTATTCTAGACAGTATCAATTATAGTACAAAACTGTCAAGTATTTATAGTTTTTAGTAAAAAAGAAATCATCATTATATCTATCCAATCCTTGCACAGGGGTTATTAGCATTGTCCAATCGGGAAGCTGCACGTAGAGATTATAGAATATTCTTTCAAAAGATGATTAGATAGAATATCTTCAGCTCTTTCTCAGCTTCTTACAGCTTCCTCGAGTTCACCCGTAGACCGTCCTGACATATTTAATAACTACTTAAAATTAACGAAGAATAATGTAAATGTATTTTCACATCAACAACCCGACACAATCCAACAACAATGAACAATCAATGATAAGTGAGTAATAATGATAATAAGGATAACGGAATATAACTCATCTGACACACCAGTCAGACTATCTACATGTATGATTAAGCAGACAACCGATCATTATCATTCTCGCTTACACATCAAACAATATAGAATTTCACAGGTTGAAATCATGAGTCAATTGAAGCTAGACCACCATGGAAAACCTGGAAGCACTGGACGGCCGTTTCGTCCGAGTATAGGACACCTCAGCAGTGCGCATCCATGATTTCAACCTGTGAAATTTCCAAAAATCTCCACAAAACTCATTGTGATAATATAGAATTTGCTCTTCCACGAATTAAATGACAACCAGAAAGCTAAGAAGAAAAACAAGCCGTTCTTTGAGATTTCAAAAGTTATTGTGTTTTTTTAATAGATATCTACTTCGTTCTAGAAGGTCAATGTTTGAGCTTCGTTCTGTTGCTATTAAGTTACCTGTTCAAATGTATATCATAAATCGATGAAACTATTATTTATGAACGAGCCAATCAGGTATAAGATAATAGATCTTGGATTTTGGCGCGAAATTCACTCATCCATGGAGTTTTGGCATAATAATAATAATTACAGAATTCACGCCAGTTTACAGACATGATCAAATTGATATAAATAGTAACACTAGATATACAGAACAAACATATGATATGACATAGTTTTAAGTATACTAGTTCAGTAGTTGTTTAAGTAGTACATGTATTACAGCGATCCAATGCATCAGCCGGGAATTTTTAATATTTCTTAAATGGACAGCCTGTTGATTTATGAACAGTGTTATATTAAGGTCATTTCCTGTGCCAGATCGAATTAATGATAATTATCTATAACTAGAGAAATTAAAACGAAAACAGAGAGCATGGAACAACAGAGCACAATTACCAAAATATATGAATCAGGTCTACCTAAATGCGTGTGTCATGTGACACAGTGATATACTGTTTATGTTATTCAAACTAGTTAAACTTGCTAGGGACGGTGTTAACATAAAGCGATAGCGAGTAGGTGGTTTTACTTATGGAATGCACTAATAAAAATGGCCAAATATTTAAAGTTCCTATAATACTACTTGTGGAATGAGATACACTTACAGGTGGCTAGACCATTCAATACATTTTCAGAGGAGCAGTATGCATCGATGCAGCGAACAATGTCAGTTCATGATGAAAACCCTAAATCTAATTTTTAACCTTGATCATCAACTGTAAATTATAACCCTCATTTAGTCCTAGTTATCAGGTGAACACTTTCAAGATTAGTTTGGCTTCGCACAAATGTTATCCATAAATTAAAAATCTCACCTATAAATCATCTAAGAAGTTTTTGAGTAGAAATCCTAATCATCAATTCTATACATGGTACAAATTTTCCCATCAAAAAATATGAATGTAATTGTATTGATTTTAAAGTGTTAACATTGAACTAGATAAAAACAAACATGATAACATGTTCAAATATAGTTGGGCGCCATCATGTTTAGTACTTCACTAAAAACGTACAATGATAGAAAATTCAATATGGCTAGCACTTAATGATATATATATATATAGGGATATAAAAGATTTATATATTAAAGTACATTTAATGTAGACATATATCAATGAAACCAATGATTACAATCAACATGTAACTTCATTTATAAAAACAAAAGACAATCAATTATCTCAAACTTCATCGTTTATGAAATGGATTTGTGAAGTGTAGTTAAGTTTTTAGTAAATTATTTATTTATTTGAACACATAAATACTGATACAAGAGTGCACCGGATACATATGCGCCATACAAATCTCATTTGATATGTGTAAGGGCTTTGATACTGCCCGGATGCCCTAACCAAAGCAGGTGGTCTTCTGAGTGGGACACACCCGAAGCCTTCGACCTGAAAGTCTGATCCACATGGCAGTGGAGCAACGTAAAATGATGCAGTCCAATGGTAACCGATGACCAACGATCGGTTCATACGCCATTTGTTCCTTCAGGATACTGGAGACCATGTGCACCATTGGTTTGAAATCAGGGTTTTCCAACTTCCCTAGATGGACTCACCGTGTCCATCGGCCCGTTAAATCACCAGACATTCGCTTTTCGTCCTCTCATTTTCGTAAACAACACCGCCACGACGAGGTAGTGAGTAGGACATCCCTGGCAGAGGCTATATACGCGTGGCCATGAGCGAGCATTTCGAGAGGAGGACCCGACTCTCCCAACTCTCGACCGCATCAGGGCATTTGGAGGCACTTTTAGTAAATAGTTTGTTTTTAACTGATATTATATCCCGTGTTATATAATTTGATTATTGACAGTTTGAACAATCACAATGTTTTCTATTCAAGAATTATGTTAACAAACGAATTGAATTGATGGTTAGCTGAAAAATCAATTAAAATGTTTGTCATTATATATATATATATATATATATATATCAGTTTAACTGTTGAATCCATGAGTCAGTTGAAGCTAGACCATCACGGAAGCATTGTAGTTCTAGTGCGAAGCAATGATCAGTGGAGTTCAACCGGCTGTGTTGTGAGATAGTAAATCACTGAGGAAAATGGTGGATGGTGGTAAAACTTCGTGGATATGTTAAAGTTATACTTTAACACCGTTGGATGTCGGCCAGCTCAGTGGTCTAGAGGTTAAACGTTCGCGCGCTAGTCTGATAGGTCCTGGGTTCATGGACACGCACTGTTAAGGAGTCCCGCAATAGACGAAACGGCAGTCCAGTGCTTCCAGATTACTCATGAATTCAACAATTAAATTACTATAATATCCACAAAACCCCTTTCTGATATCTATATTACTTTATTTGTGGTTAGTAGCAAAGTGTTGTTATGTGGCTTGTAACAAGAAATCGTCACAGACAAACGTTTAGTTTCCAATTAAAAAAGCAATAACTAGCTTAGTTTTTATTCAAGTCAAGTATCATAAACTGTTGGGATATTCAGGAAAATATCCCAAAGATTATTCTGTCAAGTCTAATGCTATCCTTGGACTTGAAATGGTGTTGTTTTCTTATTGGTCAATATTTACTTCACGTGTCGTTTTCCTACTGGTCAGTATTGTACAATGTTATTTTCTATTTTATGGTACGATGTGGTCTGCTTGGTTGGTATATAAACAGAGTATATTTGAAATATAATGATTCATATCTCCGAGGCTGAGACTTGCGTACTGGACTCAACTGGCTGGGCTAGACAGGAAAGCGGGACCAATCAGAACCCTAGGCCGTTCTTACGTGTTTGCGCGTCTTTGGTCCGATCGATAATATGCTGTTCTCTAATCTGCTGCCGTCACAGTTATAGCATAAATACAACATTAATTGTGGTAATAAATAAAGATAACCTCATCATCATGAGGTGTAAAAGTTTTCATATAATATGGAATAAGCTTTTGTTTACATTAGAGTAGTTACAGCATTTATAATTAGTTATAGTTCGCAGTTGATGTAAAAGAACCATTATTTTTATATTATTCACCTTACTCATAATATATATATATATATATATATATATATATATATATATATATATATATATATATATATGGGAGCGAATAAACAATGCATGTACAGATTATTCATAGAACAAACTAATCATGATGGAAGGTAGTAGGTGAACAGTGCTAGGCAGTCCAACACTTGATCAAAACATATAAACTGTATTCAGTGGATTTCATTAGTATCTAAACTCATATCAACCTTTAACAAATACCATCTACAGTGAGACCTTAATTTATGGACGAACCAATCAGATACAAGATAAGAGGTTTCGGATTTCAACACGAAATTTATTTATCCATTTGGCTAAATAAGGTTTTGGTATTATAGTTTGTGTCAATTCGTGATGAAAACACCAAATCTAATTCCTTAACTTAACCATCAACTGTAAATCATAATTCTAATTCCTCACACTAGCTTACAATCCTCATTTGCTTCTAGTTATTAGGTAGACACTCTCAAGGTCACTTTGGTGTTGCTCAAATGACGCCCATAAATCATAGTAGAATGGTAGTTGGAGGTAGTCAACAGGAAATCCTGGACCCGGGTTTCGTGCTCTTTGGCATTCGTCAGCAAGGTGTGCTGAGGGAACTGGTGCTCCCTGACGGATCCAATCACATGTCACTCAGCTTCATAGTCAGAGACGTTACCACTGGGCTATCCGGGACGCGACCGACCTCCTGTAGGACTGAGATGTATTCACATTTGATTAATCACTAGGTGGTGATCAATTAAATGTGAATACATCTCAATCCTATAGGAGGTCTAATCCCATTTACAAATTTAACCAATCTCTACAAAACCACTTTGTTGAAACAAGAATCATTTATTGATTGAATATCTATTAAGAATTCCTTATTATATTTTAGTACAAAAAAGATTTATATGAATCAATTCAACCATAGATATAAAGATAAACATCTATAATCGTTATGAGAAAATATGATTGTATCTAGGTTCATTATATATTACTTAATTATCTTATCAATAGTATAAATCATTTTGTTTGTGTTTTTCTATTCAAAAAAACAATACAATACAGGCTATTAGTATTACTCAATCAGGTAGTCCAGAGGAAAAACTTGAATTGGCTTTTCAATTATATGATATTGATAGAAATGGAACAATTGAAGAATATGAAATGACACAAATTATTAAAGTAAGTTATTACCATTATTTATTTATATTTAAATAGATAATAAAGTTGATGATGGTTTCCTTTTCTACTATTCACTGATATTACTTATGACTACTATTAATTTGACAAAGTGAACTGCTGAAGAGTCTAACAATAGGACGAAACGGTCATCTAATGGTTTCAGGTTTTACATAGTGGTCTAGCTGTAATTGACTCATGATTTCAACTAGTGAAAAGCTAGTAGTATTGAATAAACATACGTTAGTAAAATCAATTATGCGCACTACTGATGAGTCCTACACTAGGACGAAGTGGTTACCTGGTAGTTTTAGGTTTTTCATGGCAGTCTAACTTCAGTTGATTCATGATCTCAACTATTAAAATTGCTATAATATCCAAAAACCTCCTTCTGGTACTCATAACTACAGGTCAACAAACTGATAGGAAGAGAGATAACTATTAAAGAAAATGACTCTTTAAGGCATAGTTTGTTTCCACAAATTTCTAATTCATTACTAAATAAGGATTTGAACAAAAATCCTTAAGAATTAAATAAGTTTAATCCGATGAGTAGTATGTGTTATCTCCCTAAGTAAAATATTATTATTATTAATGGCTTTATTTGCTATTGTATTTTTGGTACAATATAGAATTCTTATTAGAATGGGTTTTGTGGAGAGTTTTATAAATTTCACGGGTTGAAATCATGAGTTGATTGAAGCTAGACCACCATGGAAAGCCTGGAAGCACTGTACAGCCGTTTCGTCCTAGTGTGGGACTCCTCAGCAGCGCGCATCCGGCTCAGTGGTCTAGTGGTTAAGTGCTCGCGCACGAAGCCAGTAGGTCCTGGGTCCGAACCCCGCGTGGTGCGGGAGCGTGGATGCGCACTGCTGAGGAGTCTCATACTAGGACGAAACGGCTGTTCGGTGCTTCCAGGTTTTCCATGGTGGTCTAGCTTCAGTCGACTCATAGAATTCTTAACACAACAACAAGTTTCCTCTTCCTATTTCGTGATCGATATTGACGATAAATATTAAGTGATCGTCAGTTAGATGTTCACAGTTCAGGAATCGATAGTTGAATAATATTGATTCTTTTCAATGCATAATGCCAGTGACAATGATGTCTATGATTGGGCTCTTTTGTAACATGTACAGTGAAAGATCGTAAACTTTTCATAAACGTACCTGAATAGGTTATCCGACTAATCGGCATAATGATGTGTTAGAACAAACAAGAAAATAGAAAATCTTTTATGAAATATGTAGATGGTAGAAACAAGTAACCCAGATATCTAAATAAGTAGTCAAGATAGTTTTATCATTTGTTATCTCATTATTTTGCTTGATTGAATAAAGTTTTAATAATTTCCCCCTGACAACCAAACAAATTGATGTAATAGACTTTGACATACATCTACTCAGCTAAAATCTCAATTGAAAACCGGGAAACATTAAATGACCGTTTTTATCCTATTGTGGGACTCCGCCATGACAGTGCGCATCCACGATCTTGCTAGAGGGATTCAAACCCAGTGGGATCGAAATGGCGATCCAGTGCTTCCAGGTTTTCAATAGTGGTTTAACATCAATCAGTTCATGATCTTAATCAAAAATATAATAATAATCTCCACAACCCCATTACTGATAAAATCTCAATATCTAAGATAGAAACTAACCCAAATTCTTAATAATAAACTAATCATATATATATATATATATATACCAATGAGAGGCAAATTGAATTTCTGACATTTTATGATGTAACATAAACTATTACCATAGTAACAAATAAACAAATCACCGAATCTAATTACCACAAGTTCAAATTGTATAATTGAAAAAATACAAAAAAGGGAACAATATTTGGTTAAATCAAAGTCAAAATTGATCTGATTACGTCAATATTATGTCATTTTTAGTCATTTAGCATATTTATATACATGCAATCGAGTACAAAACAAAACAAAAAAACCCAACAAACAAAAACACACTGTGTAGTTCGTAATATGAAGGAAGCAAGTTGAAATTCGATTATGTAAGTGGTTTTTTTTTCAGAAGGGGTTTTGTGGAAATTGTAGTAATTTCAACAGTTGAGATCATGAGTCAATTGAATCTAGACCACCATGGAAAACCTGGAAGCACTGAACGGCCGTTTCGTTCTACAGTAACTCACTGATGACAATGATGGATGTGTCGCTCAATTTCGTGGACTAGTTGAAGTTAGACATTAACACCGTTGGGTGCCTAGCAGCTCAGTGATCTAGTTGGTGAAGCGCCTGGCGCGAGACTGATAGGTCCTGGGCTCGAATCACACGAGGTGGGGTCGTGGGTGCGCACTGCTGAGAGGTCTCGCAATAGGACGAGTTGGCCGTCCAATGCTTCCAGGTTTTCCATGGTGGTCTAGCTTCAATTGACTCATGATCTCAACTGTAGATTTTTTTCCTTTGGATAGTGAGAGAAATGAACAGAACTAAGGTTAGTTATTTGAATAAATGGGTCAAGTGGAATAGACAATTCGGCAAAGGATAAATGATCAAATCTTATCTTGGCAGGAATAAGTCACATACTAAAATGAAAGGGCTGTCTAGAACTCTCAGTTTTTCACTGGTGATCTAACATGGATCAGTTCATGATCTCAATTAAAATTTAACCATCTAACCTGCTTTAGTCTGCGCAACCTGGTAGTATCACAGACCACAGACACAAATCATGTGAATTTTGTGGTGCATATGCATTCGGTGCTCTTTTGTACCAATATTTATGTGTTCAAATAACAATAATCTATACAAACCTATACTGATAATTATTATGTGTTCATTAGTGATTAGTTTCGAGATGTAATTCTCGGAGTTCTAGTGAAAATCCGTGACCAGTGAAGTACAACCGTGTCGGGTGTGAGACAGTTATTTATCGAAGAATCAGGTTCATTAAAATTTATGCACACAAAGAAAATTACAAAAGCCATGTCACAAAACATCTGTAAAACATGACTAAATTAAAAGCCTGTAACTTTGAATGTGCACGCATACTTATTTACTTACTTATGCCTGTTACTCTCAATGGGACATAGGCCGACTTCCAGTATTCTTCAACACACTCTGTCGCGGGACTTCCTTTCTAGTTCCATCCAATTGTTGTTCATTCTTATCATATCTGTCTCCACTTCTTAACGTTATCTGTTCTTTGATCTTCCTCTTTTCCTTCGACCTTGAGGATTCCATGTGGGGGCTTACCTTGTTATGAAGTTGGGTGCTTTCCTCAATGTGTGTCTTATCCACTTCCAGTGCTTCTTCCTGATTTCTTCTTCCTCTGCAATCTAGTTTTTTATCTCCCACAGTAGGTTGTTGTTGATAGTGTCCGGCTAATGGACCTGAGGTATTTTGCGCAGACAACTGTCAATATGCACTTTTATCTTCTGGATGATGGCTTTTGTAGTTTTCTACGTTTCCACCCCATACAGTTGAACATTTTTATTGAAAATTCTGACCTTGGTGTTGGTTGACAGTTGTTTTAAGTTCCAGATTTTCTTCAATTTAGATATGCTGTTCTTGCTTTACCGATCCGCTCCTTCAGATCTTCATTAGATCCACTGTGTTCATCGATGATGCTACCAAATATTCACACATATTATTCACTATTGTGAAAGAATGCTCTTCTCTTTTGAAAACTTCATTTCGTTTATTTATTCTATGTATATAGATTTTCTTTGTGGTATATATGAAGGGGGGAGTTGTGATCTCTTCAGAAATCCAACCCTAATTTTAAATGTATTCAACATTATCTTTGTAAATTATACTGATTCAAGTGATTTGATCCGCTGTGTAACCTGGTCATGTACAAATTCAATTCACTGATCAGTACATAATTAATGAAAGAAGACAGATAATGTAGGAAGATCCGTTAATGAATAAACACCCAATCAAATAGTATATGAAACTAATATATAGGTACTGTGATGTTAATTTAGTAAGTCAACCAAAACAGTCTTCAGATTTAATCACAATTGATTGATCACTGGGTGGTGATCAATCTCATGCTTGTCTAGTCCTTATTATTAGTGCAGATCGATTGCTATCGATCATGTTGCAATGTGGCCACCAGTCTAGGTGACTCGACACTGCGGGCACTATGTATTGAGATTAGCATTCGATCTGCACTAATAAGGACTAGACAAGCATGAGATTGATCACCACCCAGTGATCAATCAATTGTGATTACATCTCAGTCCTACAGGAGGTTAGTCACGGCTCGGATAGCTCAGTGGTAACGTCTCTGACTGTGAAGCTGGGTGACACGAGGTCGAATCCGCCAGGGAGCACCAGTTCCCTCAAGATTACAGGTACACCTTGCTGACGAGTGCCAAGTAGCACGAAACCCGGGTCCAGGGTTTCCTGTTGACTACCTCCAACCACCATCTAGTCTTCAGATTTTGATCGTCTTAGATGTTATGGACTGCGGTACATTTCAGAGAATAAGCACGTTCCAAACGCCTAACTGAACTAAGGGATGGGAAAATAAAAGAACATCAAAAGAGGCGAAAAAACGTAGTTATATACATATATATATGTACCCTCATTGGATCAGACATAGAGATATGAACAGTAATCTTCGCTAGGTGAATAGTTCATTACTCAGAACAGCTATCACAACAGTTTCATCTGACATACAGTTCAGTTTTTAGGTACCATACATCATGGAAAACTGAAGTTTGCTGTACTCGACCCATCACTGTGTTTGATCACTTATCTCTGGCCAGCTTTTTTGCAACAAGATTTTTTACGAGGTTTGAGTGTTACTAATCCTATGCCCAATCCTCTTACCTCATCCAAGCTTGGGACAGGCAGTAATCCTAGACGCTCTGCAAAGGAAGACTCATCAATAGAAAACATCACTATTCAAAAAGTATCCATTTCTAATTTATCAATTTAATTTTCTAACATTCTCATTTTCATTTCTCGACAATAAATTTTTCTCCAGGCTATTCACTTAATGGTTGGTGATATTGACGAAGAGAATAGTAAAACACCAGCAGAACGAACAAGAACAATTTTCACCAAAATGGATATTAATTCAGATAGTGTATTGACAAAAGAAGAATTTATTCAGGGATGTTTGAGTGATGAACATTTATATCGATTACTTGCTCAGAATGATGGTCAAAAACAGTAGATTTAAATATTATACATGGAATTTAAGTAATGACATATATACTTACTACTATTAATACTTTTGAGTAATATATATCATTCTACAAAATATTACACGAGTTGTCTATTTAAATTGAATAATTTTTCTTGTTAAAATACATCTTATTGGAAATAATAAACCATAACAAGTATTTAAATGGTTCTCTCTTTAGGAATAAAGCCGTTGAACAAGTAAACAAGTCTTAAACAATGCGAATTATAAATAGTAGAGTAATATATAAATAATTATTGAATCAGTCATACGTACGTGCATCAGTTCGAGTTGCCACACCACATTAGCACAGAGATGCAGTTGTCGATTCAAATACCGTAGTGGTAGAGGTAATAAGAGTATAAGCAGTAATCGGAAAGATTAGGTTTTGGAGACGTCATTCAATAAGTATAATTTGTGAAATAAATTTGGAAAGAGAAAATAAAAAAGAGACAAGGAGGAGTAAGGAGATCAAAATTTGGGAGGACACAAAGAGTAGACGCATCTGCGCCATTCCAAACGATTTTGAGCCATGTCATTCAGGGTCTCTAACCATCGGTTGCTATCATCTCGCGGTCCCCAACCAGGTAGTCTACACCTACCAACATGACTCAGTCCACTTGTCAGTGACTTCATGGACTTGTGCCATGTTTTGGTCTGGCCGCCCCTACCTTTCTTCCAACCTACTCCTATACCACTGAACATAGCACGTCGAGGCAGTCGGTCGTTGGGCATACGTAACACGTGTCCCAGCCATCTCAACGGATGAAGTTTCACTACGTCATCAATTGATTTGCCATCCTTACCTAGTACCCGTTTCCTAACAACTGCGTTGTTTATTCGATAGTCCCAGGGTATACGAGCAATATTTCGAAGACACCTATGATCAAATACTGGTAACCTACGGATATCCTCTACTCTTACCGGCCATGTTTCACTGCCATAAAGTAGGACGGAACGAACTGCTGCACAATAAACCCATCCTTTGGTTGGTAGACGGATATCTCGCCTATTTCATAAATGACACAAGTTGGTAAAAGCTAGTCGAGCCTTCTGTATCCGTGCTGAGATTTCGTCACACACAAAACCATAAGGGCTGATGAGACTTCCAAGATAAGTGAAGCGGTCGACACACTCAACTACTTCACTCCCTATCACTAGTTCGGGTGTCGATGTAACCCAATCCTGAAGCAACATTTTGCATTTCGAGGGAGAGAATCGCATCCCGAACATGCTTGCATTGTTGCTTAGAGTGGTCAGAAGATTCTGCATTTTGTCAGCGTCTTCACCAAATAAAACTATGTCATCTGCATATTCTAAGTCAACAAGTGAACCTCCCGGTAGAAGTTCAACCCCTGTAAATTTAGATGAGGAGAGTGTTATCTCTAAAAGTACGTCAATGATAAAGTTGAACAAGAATGGGGAGAGTGGACAGCCCTGACGAACATCACTTGAGGTAATCAATTCTGATGACAGTTCGCCATAAGCTCTCACTCTACCAGTTGTGTTCGAGTAGAGAGCCTTTATAAGGTTAATGTACTTCTTTGGTACTCCTTTCAGTGACAAACACTGCCATAGAACCTCACGATCAACAGAGTCAAATGCTGCTTTAAGGTCGAGAAATACTACGATTGTGGGGCGTCTGAACGTGTGTCTGTGTTCTAGAACCTGACGTAGTGTGAATATGTGGTCTATACAACCACGTCCAGGTCGAAAACCAGCCTGGTTTTCTCTAGTTAATTGACTCATGAACTCAACTATTAAATTACTAAAATTATTCACAAAACCCCTTTCTGATAATAGTCATCATATGCTCACTAGTGATTGGCTTCAAGAGGTATTTCCTGGAGTTCTGGTGAGAAGTAGTGACCAGTGGAGTTCAACCGGCTCTGTTGTGAGATAGTAAATCACTGATGACAATGGTGGACAGTGGCTCCAATTCGTGGATTGGTTAATGTTAGACAGGCTGGATGCCAGCCAGCTCAGTGGTCTAGAGGTTAAGCGTTCGTGTGTGAAACTGATAGGTCATAGGTTCGGATCCCGCGGGGTGGTGTCGTGGATGAGCACTGCCGAGGAATCCCATTGTAGGACGAGACGGCCGTCCAGTGCTTCCAGGTTTTCCATGGTCGTCTAGCTTCAATTGACTCATAAACTCAACTATTGAATTATTGTAATATCGACAAAACCCCTTTCTGATAATTATTGATTTGATAGGTGTTGACTTACGACTGAGAATTATACAAAATCTATGACGTAAATATTCATTCTCATCAGACCTGTTGGGTTAGTAGCCGATGAAACCATTTTGACCTCTATTGTGGCTTCGAATAATGACAATAATGTAATGTTGTTTTTCATTAGTTTTTCCGACTTAACACGTTTTATAAAAACGATACATCAAAAGTTGAAATACCAGTGTTTAGGACACATATTACTGGTATTCATATGAAGGGAAAAACCAAACAAGAGTATGAACGAAGATAGAATGATCTTTCAATTGATTATAGAATACATGAATCACTGTACCAGCTCATGTAGATTTACACAATCGTTGGTAAGTAATAAGCAAACAAGTACATACTGACTAGCACACAAATATGTATAGAAACTTGTATGGAAGTGAATGACTATATGCTCGAAAACGAGTACAATGAATAATTTCTGGTTAGCAGTTTTTTAGCGAGTTAGTTTTCTACGGGATGGGGTCGCTGTTATAACCCAGTGAAGATTAAATTACAGGTAACTTCTGAGACCTATTAATAGACTAATATTCTATAAATATTCTTATTGTAAAACTATTGAGTAATTAGATTATGTATATTTATATTCCTCTTATTATAAGCTTTATTTTGACCTATAATTTATTATTGTACGATTTACGATTCTTAAGCTATGCTCAGTCTATTAGTTACTGTCCCCCTCATTCACAGCCACTTTTTGGCTTATTTGTGTACACATGTTATTTCCTATTTTATGGTACGTTGTGGTCTGTCTGATTGATATATAAATCGAGTATGTCTGAAATAAACGATCTGCTCTGATTCGATTCATATTACAGAAGCTGGTATTGTGTTCTGGACTCAAGTGGAAGGGTTAGGAGGACATAGGACCAATAAGGACGCTAAACCGCTCATACCGGTTGAACGTCATTGGTTGGCCTAATGTGAAGATTCGTATAAGTCGTATTCGGATTGGTAGATAAATCGTGTGATAGAAAAGCCAGACATTCAAGGTCATAACAGTCGCTAACCCCATGCCCAACCCTCCTCCCTTATCCGGGCTTGGGACCGGCAGTAGCCCCTAGAGGGACTTTAGGCGGAGTGACACATTAAACAGCCTGCTTTCTCCAGTTTACACATAGATGGATGGAAAGGAGAATAACAGCAAAGAATCTTGTGCACATACTAGAAAGAGTTCAGAAAGCGCACATGGTTATCAGAAGCTTACATCGATTGTGGTATAAGTAAAATGGTTGTCGAACAATAAAAAAATTTCATCCACAATTTAATTCTATTTTAATTCATGTTTGTCAGAATAGAGGTAGTTTGGAAGAAATCTAACGGTGAACAAATTAAAAAGTGGTATCAGTTCATGAAGTTATTATCTGTTGGTCTTAGTCATGTTAGTAGGTTCAGATTAAAAGGTTATAGTCAGCGCGATCACTAGGTTAATACGTTGGATGAGACAGTTTAAATTGTTCGCAATGGGGTAGATGTACTCATTCTTTGTTTTCCCTTATGCTTTGCGTTAGAAAATGATCCACACTTTTATTCCCAGAATTCATTTTTTATTCTTGAATCGTATTGTTTAGACCTAAAGTTTTGTACTAATGCTGCTACTCCTACCATCCAACGTGCAATGCTAACCGGTGTTGGAGATGGTTAGAAGAAGGTTAGGGGCGCCAAAACCAAAACGTGGCATCAGTGCTTGAAGTCACTAACTTGTAGTCTGGGCCATGTTGGGAGATGCAGACTACTTGTTTGGGGTCCGAGTGACTATCGTAACCAATGATTGGAGACCCTTGGCGACATGGCTCAGAATCAATCACAATGGCGTCGGTGTATATACTCTCTGTCTTCCCTTAAACTAAGAGATTAAAATTGTTTCATATCTTTCTTTCTAGGAACTAATTTTTTCTTCCTGCACTATATCCTTATATGCAATCTTTCTTTCATATATTACCACCTCTGAATTAACTACTTTTATGAATCCGGTGTTCATCTTGTTGTGTTAATGAGGTATGACAACTTAGACCGATGCATATATGTGCCTGGTCTTACGTTGTAGCTGACAGACCGACTCCTAACATTTGTTTAGATAATTTTATCCCGCTGTCCTAATATAGTATGACAATTGGAACTGTTGCATGCATGAGTCAGGTTCCACGTGATTGAATCCGATTCGCCAATAAAGTCGCTAGCTGATTTCCAGGTATTTCCCGTTTTTTAACGAATATTTTATTGAAACGAAATTCTGAGATGAACACTGAGCCGAAAAACATTTGAAAACTATCTAGTTAAGTATATATATATATATATGAAAATCTTTTAAAAATAAGAATGTAATCGAAAGACAATATAGTTATATGTTATGCTGACAATTCATTCATGTTCTGTTTACGACGTTCATATTCGCGTACTTTCCTCTCAGTCACGCTCTATATGTGAGGGCTGGTGACACTATCTAGTTTTCAGAACCATAGTATGTGAATTTAGATTCAAACCTACCATTTCGTGGTTTGACCGCTGAGCTACTGCTTCACGTTATACTAGTGGACATAAAGCATAACACAACTTAAAATGTATTAAGAAAAACTGAAATTTTAGTGAGATGTCTATAATCTCAGTAACGGGAAGTAGAATTGTCATCAAAAGAATACTATACTGTACTGCTGAGCTAGAATGATGTTAAAAATAATCAGGCAATACTCAACAAGTAGTAAGGTTTATGGTGTTTGTACCCCTAGACCGAATAAAACTTCAATCTTCAAAGAAATGCTTGTGTTTTCTTCTGTTTCTATGATCCTCCTGATAACAGTTAATCTCAATGTCAACATTCTGAATCTTCATTAACCAATGATAATTTCCCTATCAATCTTGTTGACGTACATTCAAGCCCCTTATTAATAAAACTATTATTAGTTTGCCTAATAAAAAAAATAACGTTTTAATGCCTTTATTTATTCTGCTTCACTGCCACCATATTTAACCGAACGTAGTTGCTATCTTGTGTGGTGGTCGGGCTTGCCTATCGTGATGAACCTGTCGAGCTATACTGGATGGAAAAATCGTTCCTCAAGGTCCTACCATGCCAGACAGGTCGGTTAAAGAGCGGTAAGACTAAAGCCAACAAACCTGAGGTCCGAAGGTAAAGTCGTACTGCTGAATGCACAGAGGTGTGACAGCAGTAAGGTGTTTTCTTCAGACGGCCAGCATAACAGCGATGCTACCTTCTCACATGGAGGGCTGGGGTTAGAAAAGGTCGACCCTAAAAATGCACACCTGGCCTCATCCCACGGATATCCGTCTTCAGCGATAAGTTCTCAACAAGTACGGAGCTAACACAAAAATTAATCACGAAAAGGTCGTGTGTAACTGATCTCAAGCAGCTGTCCCTTAGGCACTGCAGTCACGCTCTCAAATCACCACCTCTAACTCAATTTCCTATTCAGGTACTTCCAGAAGATTCCTTCCACGGTGTGGGCAACCGGGAAGTGATAACAGCCTTCATACCTCTAATAACACTCAAGACCATTATTAATCATTTTGGAACATATGTATTCAGTTTCCGTATAGCCAATGTTTCAATAAACCTTAGTATACGTCCTGGAAGGCTTTTGTATAACACTACAAATGCTGACTTGATGTCAACTTTCTGACCGGTCTCAATCAAATGTTTCGCAATGGAGGATGATGTGAGTCTATCATGTGATCTTATTTGACCATTGAAACTCATCTGTTTCTGCAACCATTTTGGTATATGTTCACCCACCCTTAACTGCAAATCACGACTGCTCCTTCCTATGTACATGTTTTCTCCGGAAAGAGAACTCTTCACTGAAGTAATCATTCTTAGTTTAATAAAAAAATTCATCCCATGTTGGTGCATTGCTTTCTTCAAGAAAATAATACATATTCACTTTGTCAGTGTATGCTATGTCTTATCATATTTTCAATGTAGTTAAAGATATATTTATATAGAAATGCTATATGCTTGAATTATTCTACTTTGGTGGTTTCTTAATTCCGCCTGTAGCTCTTCTAGAGTTACTGCCGGTCCCAAGCCCGGGTAAATGAGAAGGGTTGGGTATGGGGGTTAGCGACTCCATCCCGTAGAAAACTAACTCGTTAAAAATACGCTAACCTATTGGTTTCTTCTCATAAAATATTTCATGATATCTTTGTATTATATGGAAGTAGAGGTCGAATATTAGTCTGATATAGTCGGTTGTAAGCTACGTGTTTCTTTTCCATGTCAAAGACAACAAGTTTGAATGAATTCATTCCAATGTTATTGTATCTGGAGTTTTGAACATACAGTACAGTAATATGGAAACAAACAAATCGTTACATATATATATGTGCATAGATATACACACAGAGACGTAATTATTATGAATACAAAGTTACTAATACCTAAATAACATTGACATTAATCAGAATACTACTAACAATAGTGAAATAAGTAGACAAGTATGTATATATAAATGTATACAAATGGTATACACCTAAGGAAAGAGTAAAGTTTGTCTGCAAACAAAAGAATCCAAGGAGAAACTGATAAAGCTGAGAGAAACTATGAAGAAGAAGAAAAAGTCAGTCATTACAACATAGGGCCAGACACATAAATGCATCAGTCCAAGTTGCCAAACCTCAGAATAAGAAAAAGAGAATGAAGAAAGCGAGAGATACTTCATTTTATCAGACTACACTTGTAAAGATAATTTGTCGATTACGTACGTTTATGACTAAATGTATTCAATAATCTTCTAGACAGAAAGCATCATGAATAGTATCAATGAAGAAAACATGAAATAGAAAGAGAGCATAGTGATCTCTTAAGAAGAAAATCTAATAGAAGAAATAATTTTTAAAAATTTCTAACCACAATCGATAGCGATAGCAACAACAACAACGGTAGTAACAAATGAATTACCATTATCATCGTAGTTACCAACATGTACTTGATCAATAAAATAAAGAAAAAAAGGGGGTGAATTGTTTATGTTTTCAACCATGGATGAAGTTGTAAAGTTTCTTTATCACGATCACCATAATCATAGAGTAGTTCTTCACCTAGACAATAAATAAAAAAATGTAATACAAAATAAACAATAACAAGGATGATTTAATTTAAATTGAATAACAATTCACTTGATATTCTTTTACTTGTATCTTTCCATTGTTATTTAGGACTGTAATTGATCAGTGCTGGTTCGAGTCCCGGAGTGAATATTAACTCTGGGATGTAGGTATATCCAGCTGAGGAGTCTCAAATAAGATGAAATGCGCATGCTGGGCTCCACTGCTAGCCACTATCCATCTTTAAATAACAATTGCTCATCACTGAACCAATGTACATTGATACATCAATCGAGAAACCTATCTTGTAACTCATTTATTAAGTATAGGTCTTAAAGAGAGCAAGAATGAAAATTGATGCAACTATGTGTATGAAATTTCTCAAAATGCGTCTCCCTGCACAGACATTCAAGTCACTGAATCGCCTGGTGACAATACGCTGCAGAATATCGAGAGAAACGACTCGACTTAAGTTTTTTGATGAATGTCTCAAGTCATGCCGTTAAAACATACAGAAACAAAAGCTTTGTCGCTTGAATTTAAATTTCATATCCCCAAAATATATACCGACAGAATCGACACAAAAACCCAATTTGAGAATTTATTTGATCAAATTAAAGAGTTGTACCCAGTTAGTGAAGAGAACATAGGCTGGTTTAAATCTAAACTAGTTGATATCGCAAACAAATATCTCGTTTCACCCACACCACAGTCTAAACGTTTATCCAAAGACCACATAAGAGCATTACGAAATATTAAGCGAAATGACTGTACTAATCTTCGTTCTTGCTCTCTTTAAGGTAATAAAGGGAACTATGTGTATGGAAGTACAGGTTTCATGTATTAGAATGAAACCAAGACTATCTACCTTGAGGTTTCATAATGTATATATAAATTTGATCACATTTTAACCGACTCAGCGGTAATTAACATAAGAACTTGTTAAGGTCTACAGTCCAATTTATTCTACGCCCATCATACAAGATTGTGTAGTGAATAATTAAAATATCAATTAAGAGTACACCATCAATAGAACTTAGCATTATATATAACTGTTAATCGACTGTTGACAAGTTTAAAGTGGTCAATAGTCCATGTGTGCTTGAATTTTCATCAGTTGCGGCCCAAATAGCTAAGCAGTAACGTCTCTGATTGTGAAACCAGACGACACGAGACCGATATCACCAGAGTAGTAGTTCCCTCCAGATTATTTGTTTGAACACATAAATATTGTTATATCGGGGCACCAAATACATATGCACCATACAAGTCACCTGATTTGTTTATGGGGTGTGATACTACCCGGGTGCCCAGACTGAAGCAGGTGGTTTTCTTAGAGGGCCACACCACCGAACCCTCGACCTAAAGATCTGATTCACAAGGCAGTGGAGGAAAGTAAAGAGATGCAGTACCATGATACCGATGATCAGTAAAAGGTTCATACGTCATTTTTTCCTCAGGATCTTAGAGCCCATATGCATCAATGGTCTGTAATCAGGATTTTCCAACTCCCCTAGGTAAGTCTTCTATATCAACCAAACCGGTTAAAGCGCCGGACATCCACTTTTCGACCTCTTAATTTCGTAAAGAACAAGCCCGCCGCGAGAAAGCAGTGAGTAGGACTTCCCTGTCAGTGGCTGTATATGCGCGATCATGTGTGAGCATTTCGAGAGGAAGAGCTGATTCTCTCCATCCCCGGTCGTACCAGGGCATTTAGGGGCTGGTTACAAGCGTACCTTGCTAACTAGTGCCAAATAGCAAGAAACCTATTTCCAGGGTTTCCAATCGACGACGTCACAGCTGACGCCAAGTAACCTAAGCTGGTGGACACGTTGGATCGATAGAATTCGATCAGGACTAAAGTGGAAACGACATTGGTAACTACTGAGATTTCGATGTTTTTCAATGGCAAGGTTCAGACCTGCAATCTGAGATCGACATAATTCGACCATCACAAGAGACTAGACACTCCTAAGCTAGATCAGTCGTGATTTGAATAACACAGTAGAAATGTCATCCAATTGTATGGTGTAGGTTTGATTCTTCGGGAAAGCAACCAACTAACAGACTAAACAACCTGGATTTTAGTCCTCTTAATTATTACCATCAAATCAATAAACCCTTAAAGAAATTGCATTATGATGTCAAATCAAGCTGTCCAATATTTACATTGCAAACCTAAAAGATTAGGCAATTCAGCATTATCAGTATGAAGTTGTATAGAATGTTAAATTACATTAAATCCATGAACCGATCAATGTCAGACTACCACTGAAAACATAAAATAAAAACAACTTACCAGGAGAAATTGATTTACGTGCAAATAGTGCAAGTCGAGGAACACCATCAATTGGAATTACTTTAACAATACAATTCGGTTTTAATCTACTATGATTAATCAGTCGACCAAGTCGTGAGGTCTCTTCTGTTGCATCTACACAATACCGTTGACCTCTGAAACAATAAATGATTTAATACACTTTGTGTTGGAGAAATGTAATAATATATATGTATTCTAAATGGCAGATTATAAAAGAAACACTAAGAATTTTGATTGAGATCATGAACCGATTGATGTTATACCACTATTGAAGACCTGGAAGTACTAGATGGCCGTTCCGTCCTATTGTGAGACTCCTCAACAGTGCGCATCCACAATTCCGCTCGCGGGACTCGAACCCAGGGCCGTCGGCCTAGCGAGCAGACGCTTAAACTCTAGACCACTGAACCGGCATAGAACGATGTTAATGCCTAACTTCAACCAACCCACAAAATTGCGTGACTATTTCCCGTAGTACTTAGGTAGATACCTGTCTCTACCTGACATGGATTAGCTCCACTAGTCAGGGCTTCTCACTAGAACCGCGAAAATTCCCTCACAAAGCTAGTCATTAGTGAGCATATGGTAATAATTTTAGAAAAAAAATACTCAAACTTTTTTCAATAGATTATCGTAGTTTGGAGCAAGGTTTGTGTTTCTAACTATGTTTCTTTTTCGGATCTGCCAATAGTTTGAGGGCTGGGTTAGATAATAGTTTGGAAAATGGTAAAGATTATGTTGAAGAGTAATGTGTTGTGTTTACTAGTGCAGCAAGAGTCTAATAATAATAATAATACTTTTTGTATTTTTAAAGATCAATCATTTGTCAAAATGTTCAGTGATTACTTCTAAAACGAGAATGAAGCGGTTAATTTAGATCTTTGAAATGGATGTACTCATAATTAATAATAATTTGAGTCAGTATTAAGTACTAAACAACACAAATTTGGTTCAGTCAATCAATCGATCGTAAGCAATGCAGAATTTGACACATAAATGCATCGATCCAAACTAGTATATGATAATAGTAAACCAATTAAACTTTAAGTACATAGTTCTAAAAGCATCAATGCAATTTAATTTTGACATATACGACCGATTTCAAGGCATATTACTCAAGATTTTTAATTATAAACTGAGCAGCTAACGTGAAGGCAACGACAAGAAATTTCGAAATTTTCGATATAACTAGAGATGTCATCAGTCATTAAGTCAGTAACAACGTAGAACTTCTTACGTACGTACATCAGTTCGAGTTGCCACACCACATTAGCACAGAGATGCAGTTGTCGATTCAAATACCGTAGTGCTAGAGGTAATAAGAGTATAAGCAGTAATCGGAAAGATTAGGGTTTGAAGACGTCATTCAAGGAGTATAATTTAATGAAATAAATTTGGAAAGAGAAAATAAAAAAAGAGACAAGGAGGAATCAGGAGATTAGAATTCGGGAGAACACAAAGAGTGAATGCATCTGCGCCATTCCAAACGATTTTGAGCCATGTCATTCAGGGTCTCTAACCATCGGTTGCTATCATCTCGCGGTCCCCAACCAGGTAGTTTACACCTATCAACATGACTCAGTCCACTTGTCAGTGACTTCATGGACTTGTGCCATGTTTTGTTCTGGCCGCCCCTAGCTTTCTTCCAACCTACTCCTACATCATAAAACATAGAAATCATGAGTCAGTTGAAGCTAGACCACCATTGAAAACCTGGGAGCACTGGACGGCCGTTTCGTCCTAGTATGGGACTCCTCAGCAATGCGCATCCACGATCCCGCACCACGCGGGGCTCGAACCCAGGACCTACTGGCTTCGCGCGCGAGCACTTAACCATTAGACCACTGAGCCGGCATCCAACGGTGTTAATGTCTAACTTCAACTAATCACGAAGTTGCGCCACCATATACCATTGTCTTCAGTGAGCTGATATCTCACAACAGACCTGGTTGTACTCCACTGGTAACGGCTTCCCACTAGAACTCCAGGAGTATCTCTTGAAGTCAGTCACTAGTGAGCAGATGATTATTATCAGAAGGGGTTTGTGGAGATTTGTAGAAATTTTCACAGATAGAAATCAGAGTCAGTTGAAGCTAGACCACCATTGAAAACCTGGAAGCACTGGCGGCGGCCTGCTTGAATATCTGGGCTACCTGTTCCTTCGATCTATATATTTCTTCAAGTTATCTGTTTTGTTGTTCGTTTTAGCATATCAATATGTCTATTGTGCTCACAATCTATTCGGGCGCGTTTATGAAAAGTTTACAACCTTTCGCTATACGGGATACAGAAAGGTACAATCAGCGACATCATGGTGGCTGGCAATATGCATTGAAACGAACAAACATTAATCAAATGCGGATTATCGAATTCCTAACATCTAACTGGTCATCATTCGAAATTTATCGTCACAATCGATCAAGATATAAGAAAAAGAAACTTGTTGAAATACTTTATGCTGAGAATTCTATGTTGTACGAAAAGTATAATGTTGAATAAAGCTTCTTATAATAATAATAATAATCGCACGTCGGGGCAGTCGGTGGTTGAGTAATGTTATAGTTAACATGGCTATGAGTAGATCACAGTGGAGAAACTGCATTCCTTTTTTTTCTCTCCCTCTCTCCATATATATATATATATATATATATATATATATATATATATATATATATATGCAGACGTAGGGTCAAGAATCAAATTGAAGGGAGATAGAATAAAAATAAAGAGTACGGCAAAGACAGGTGTTATAGGTCAACAATAAACAACCAAGACCAAGGAAGAAAGGAATAGAAATTCGAGCATTTCACTTCTATCTGAAGTTAGTGCTGATGATGTTGTTGAGAAGAAGAACGAAAACTCCATGACCAAAGCATCTAGCTCACAGAAAAAAAAACTCCACTTAAGTTACAAATTTTCATCACCATGTCAATTAATTTGAAAGTCGAGGTTTAAATACAATAAATCTATTGTACAATATAGCAAAACGAGAACTTACGCATGTACAAAAAAGAACATATAGGAACCAATTGCTGGATTTTGTTTATATACAGCTTCACGTTGTTTAGCTAATTTTTCTGAGATTAAATCTCCAGCATATTCCACAACAAATTCACCTTCATAAAATGTTCGTGTAGCAATTATTCCACGACCTTTTTCTTCAGTTTGTATAATCTAATGGAAATTTCAGAATAGACAGAATACTAAATTAAAAGAAAAACAGCTGCCATTTATGATAAACAAAATCAGTGAAAAATTCTATCTGAACTACTTACAAGTAGTGTAATGTCGGTTACTATGTTAAGCCCAAATAATTTATTCTAGCTTCTGCCCCCAAATGCCCTGGTATGGCCGAGAGTGGGGAGAGTCCGCTCTCCCTCTCGAAATGCTCGCTCATGGCCACGTGTATATAGCCTCTTCCAGAGAAGTCCTACTCACTGCCTCCTTGTGGCGGGGGTGTTGTTTACGAAAATGAGAGGACGAAAAGCAAACGTCCGGAGCTTTAACCGGGTTGGTGGACATGGAGAGCCCACCTAGGGAAGTTGTAAAACCCTGATTCCAAACCAATGGTGCACATGGGCTCCAGTATCCTGAAGGAACAAATGGTGTATGAATCAATTGTTGGTCACCGGCTACCATGGGATTGCATCTCCTGACGTTGCTCCGCTGCCTTGTGGATCAAACTTTCTGGTCGAAGGCTCTGGGTGTGGCCCCCTAAGAAGACCACCTGGTTTGGTTAGGGCATCCAGGCAGTATCAAAGCCCTCACACATATCAAATGAGATTTGTATGGTGCATATGTATTTGATGCCTCCTTCTACCAATATCTATGTGTTAAAATAAATAAGTAAATTCTAGCTTCTGGACAGGCCAATTTATTCATTCTTCTTGAGTCACATGTCAACCTTGTTAATTATTCGCTTATCAACCTTTACTGTTTTTACATGAGCATATCTATGGTTAAACTTCTTACCATATTCATCACGTGTCTAACTTATTTTTGCGTGACTATAAATGTCGATTAACGCTTGATTAAGCCGAGTTAGCTCACGTCCGTTCTCCACTACACGTCATTTCGCTTCGCTCTCTTCTCTTCGTCTCTCTGATCGTCTATCCAGATCAATGTGTACAAAATATACGAATTCAAAACATCCCTTCTCATATTTGAATTATTTAATTCCGTTATTCACTAACGTGATCTAAGTCGATAATTATATACGAGAATAATCAGAATGTATATTTCACAATAACGATCATTCGTACAATCCAAGTGGAGTCAAATCCCAGGCCAAAAAAGTAGTATAAGTTGGTATACTGATTTATCACAATGGTAACGAAAACTATAATGTAACCACTAGTCTAAATAAATGAATATTGCATGCCGTATGTACTGTTGCTAAGTGATTGGATATACTCTTAACATCTATCAGATTACAGAATATGAATGAAACAGTTTATGACATTTTCTTGAACGTTTCTATGTTCATTATCAATCCGATATTTATTTGTTCAAAAGAAAACATTATCTAACGGTCCCGCACAACAAAAGCTTGCAGTGATTTAAATAGAAAAACTACCGTAAAAAAAAGTAATTGAAATAGTTATCTAGTTATATATATTGAAATCAATTGGTGTTAATCAGATACAAACACATATACATGCAATTACGGCTGAGCTAAGAGTGTATCAGAAGGAAGTCAGAAAGGCGACGAAAACAAAACTGGACATTAATCTATGAAGTCATTAATAGTTGAACTGAGCCATATTGATAGATAAAAGGTACTTGGTTGAGGTTCATGTGATAATCACTATCATTGTTTGGAAAGGTTGAGTAAGAACGCTTAGAATAGGTCATAATGGTCCAGATTTATTCACATTTAATTTTCCCTCAATATTTCAAATTCCAGTGTTCTTTCAAAAAATACCTTTTCATTACATCTTATCAAACCATATTCTATATCTTTAGTCTTTCTCATCATAATTGGGATGAAAATCATTTGGATTTACCCAGTTTATTCAATCTCGTTGTGATAAAATGGTATACGAAAATCGGACAAACACATATTTGTCCCATACTCTGAGTTCATTATGACTAACTGACATGTACATAAAGAGAAAGAGAGACAAAGAGCCAAATAACAACATAATTTCAGTCAGTCAGTAACAACGTAGAACTTCGTACGTACGTACATCAGTTCGAGTTGCCACACCACAGCATAATTTATTACACTTACTTTCATACCACTTTCAATATTGTTTTTTAAAGCATTTAAAAAATTGTTTTCACGTTCACGCTAAAAATGAAAAACAAATAAGAATGAAGAAATTTGGAAGTTTACGAAATTAATATTTCAGTTTTTTTAAACAATAAGTTGAAGCTCTACTTAGATATTTCACACTATGAGTTGTATACTGTGGGCGTGGGTTCGAATCCCACTCCTGACACTACACTTATGCCCCCAAATGCCTTGGTATGGCCGAGAGTGGGGTCGTCCCGCCCTCCCCCTCGAAATGCTCTCACACGGCCACGCGTATACAGCCTCTGCCAGAGAAGTCCTACTCACTGCCTTCTCGTGGCGGGGGTGTTGTTTACGAAAACGAGAGGACGAAAAGCGAATGTCCGGCGCTTTAACCGGATTCCAAACTAATGGTGCACATGGGCTCCAGTATCCTGCGGGAACAAATGGCGTGTGAACCAATTGTTGGTCACCGGCTACCATGGGACTGCATCTCCTCACGATGCTCCATTGCCTTGTGGGTTAGACTTTCTGGTCGAAGGCTCTGGGTGTGGCCCCCTAAGATAACCACCTGCTTCGGTCTGGGCACCCGGTCAGTATCCCAGCCCTCACACAAATCGAATGATTTATGTGGCGCATATCTATTTGGTGCCTCTTTGTACCAATGTTTATGTTTAAATAAATAAATAAAATGAGTTGGATATGAACTTCTATTTGGATTATAACACCAACGATGTGTTTCAAAAGGACAATAAAAGCTTCACAAATGGAATTATCAAGCTCAGGAAACGCATGGCGAGACTATAATTTGTGGACAAACCAATCAGATCTAAGATAACAAGGTTCGGATTTAGGTAAATAACATTTTAGCATTATAGCTGATGTCAGTTCGTGATGAAAATTTAACTCCTAATTCTAGTGTACGACTGTAAATCCTAATCCTGATTCCTCACACTTACTTATAACCTAGTAAGTTAATGGACATTATCAGGGTCGATGTAGCATTACTCAAATTTCGTCCATAAATTATAGTCTTGCCAGTATACTCAACAATAATTGTGATTCATCAACAACTGTGAAGCCCCAATCAGTCTTGGGTGCTGTTAGAGGTATGAGGGTGGTTATCACTTCCCGGTTGCCCACACCGTGGAAGGGATCTTCTGGAAGTACCTGAAAAGGAAATTGGGTCAGAGGTGGTCTTAGTGACCTGAGAGAGTGACTGGAGTATCAAAGGGACAACTGCTTGAGATCAGTTACACATGACCATTTTTGTGATTAATTTTTGTGTTAACTCCGTTCTTAAATAAGAAAGAAAGATTAGTTCAGCGAAGAGTTCTCTTTTCGGCGAAAAGAGAACTCTTCGCTGAACTAATCTTTCTTTCTTATTTAATGTCATAATGGGTGTATTCCGTTTATTAAAAAACTCCGTTCTTGTTGAGAACTTATTGCCGGAGATGGATATCCATGGGATAAGGTGAGGTGTGCATTTTGAGGGTCGACCTTCTCTAACCCCAGCCCTCCATGTGAGAAGGTAGCATCGCTGTTATGCTGGCTGTCTGAAGAAAACACCTTACTGCTGTCACACTTCTGTGCATTCAGCAGTACGACTTTACCTTTGGACCTTGGGTTTGTTGCTTTTGGTCTTACCGCTCTTTAACCGACCTGTCTGGCATGGTAGGACCTTGAGGAACGATTGTTCCATCCAGTATAGCTCGACTGGTTCATCACAATGGGCAAGCCCGGCCACCACTTCAAGGTAGCAACAACGGCTGGGCTATGGAGTCTAAAATATACGAATTTTAGTTACTGAAATGTATTAAGTAGAAATATCAGTGAAAGATGTTTGCCATTTCACCAATTTTGTAAAAATTTCTTAAGGTTGTATCTCTTCAGTCTGCAACTGGTTAAAACTTTAATAACGATATAAAAAGCCAACAGAGTCACTTGAGAATTGTCTATCTATCGATGTACAAGTAAATCTCTCCGTATTACTTTCGGGCTTTGAACTATGTCCTATAAAGGCAGAAGACACAATACGATTGCGATTACTTAATTATAGGTGGATTCAAATGGCTGCTCATACATGGTGGAACTACCAAGTTAATAGCCCTGATATTGAGGTATAGGATAGTGTGTAAAAAGGTAAATCAATTAAACCTTCATAGACTAAGGCGACTGGGATATGTATTACTCTTTAACCTGATGAACAATAGTTTACAGCACCAAGGTAGTTTGGAAAAAGGCTAGGGGCAAGTAAATCAAGTCAGTGACTATTGATTCAAGTTGTATCAGATGGTATAAGAATTTTGTAGTTGGAGTCCCTTTAATGGTTCCACTCAATCATCGGGTTTACAAGCTGCAACCGGTTTCTATTTGATAGAACGGTTTAGACAGTTGATTAGTATATCTACCCGAATTCACTTAGCCTAAAAATGAAGCAACCACCATTGAATATCATGCTGAAGAAAAGGAAGTTTTAATAGTGAAATATATTACCTCAATTTCTTTAGCATATTGTCGAGCGGTTTTTCTAATTCCATATGATGTAAGTTGTGTTTGTAATTGTGTTTTACATTTGTTTTGTTTATTCTGTGTAGCAGCATATACATCACTTGCTACGTGTAAATTCTTTTTTGGACTGACCGTTGTTGATTTACAAACGCGTGTGGTTGTTGTTGTTGTTCTTGTCTGACAAGAATTAGAAGTTGATAATTTGACAGAATCATTTTGATTTATATCATTATTAGTGGTACTATTGATATGAGGTGAATCTACGCTACGAGAACGTTTCACTTGTGATCTAATATTAAGGACAACAAATTATATGAATATTATTGAAAACGATGATCAATTGCATAATGAGACTAACTGATTATGACTACTGAATAAATAAAAAGTAGTAAAAATATGTTTCGTTACATTTTTCAAGTACTTTCATGGAATATGGGTAGACTTAGTTACCTTCAAGGTTAATTTTTTTTAAAAAGTGTGTATTACATTCAAGCTACTTAAGTTAACATACTACTGGAAGTTATAAACTATCTTTTTGTTCAATCGCATCAATATTCAAAGAAATATTTTTGTATCAGAAGGGGTTTTTGTGGATATCATAGTAAGCGTTCACGTGCGAGACTCATGGGTCCAGGGTTTGAATCTCGCAAGGCGGGATCATGGATGCGTACTGCTCAGATGTCCCACAATTGGACGAAACGACCGACAAGTGGTTCCGGGGTTTCGATGGTGGTCTAGCTTCAATTGACTCATAATCTCAACCATTGAAATATTTTTGTCTTCGATTTGTTTAAAATGATTAACTATGTTTGTTAATTGTATAGATGCACTCACGCACTTTTATAATAAAATAATCACAGATCATCATTAAACGAAATATTTTATGAACTCAGATCGACGAACAACAGCGATTAGAGTATAGCTTTTTTATTGTCTCATTAGGTCAATGGATCTAGATTATCACTATCTGGATAATTATAATTTCCTGGTTGAAGCCCATGGAATACTTGTAATTCATGAGTGAAGAAAGTGGATGACATGATTGGAAATTGGTCACAATGATAGCCGTATTCACTCTCCATCATTTCCGACTTTCTATATATCAATACTATTGATTCCGTTTTGAACTACAATTTTTATATTCATGTTTCCATTATTTTATACTACTTCTCGTCTCATTAATTTTCTTCCGTTTCACTGACATGAAGTGCGGTAACGTGGGAATGCCATACACTTGCACTACATGTAACATACAGTTCTTGATTACGTAGAGATGATGAAAAGTATAAATTTTGCCAAAAGTTTTGTAAAAACGAGGGACTGATATTAGTCAAGCCAAAGTTAGTATAAGCCCCCTAAGCCATGATGGTTAAACCGAGAAACTTTGATAAATAAAATGCGATATGTGACATTTTAGAAATCCTAGTACAAAATAGTAATGATGATGATCGTTGGTAGGATGAGATAACTTTAATTGTGCGGAGATTACTTAACTGCGTAACCAGACACCCTTTTACTGATAACTTGTTTATTAAGCACATGTTCATGTTTAACGGTTTACATTCGAGGTCGACTCCGGTTAGACAACCATTGAGAAACAGTAAAGAGTGGACAGCCGTTCGGTTTTGATATAAGACTCCTCAGCAGCGTCCATACATCACCCTACCGGGAGTCAAACGCAGAGCCTTCATTCCTTGTGGCCAGTACCCAACCTTTGGAGCACTAAACAGACAACCGATGGTTTACACGTGTAACTTCAATAAACCCGCAGTGTTTAGTAACTACTTTTAAATACTATTGGTGAGTAATTGTCTCACAAGCGACATGCATACGCGTTTAGATTTGAGTCATATTGTTTATGTGAAGGGGTAGTGACACTACCTTGTTACCCAAACTGAAATAGGTGGAGTTGATTTCGGACATAGTGAATAATATTTTTATTAGCTACTAATAAATGAAAACGTAGAATTAAGCTATAGACATATCTCTCAAATTAATCACTACTGTTTCAACTCACAACTTACATATGATCCCTTTTTTATCAACGTAAACTCTTCGCCAACTAAAGATTGTACATCAAAGAAGGTGGTGAGGTAGGGGTGAATAAAACGCTTTCCAATCACTTTGGATGACGAAAGTTTGTGGTCACATAAATCAACTTACAACTTACATCGAAAAATGAATGCTGAACATTAGTCTAATTCATGGTTATAATCAAGTATTTGCAATTTTCCTAATGTTCCTTATTATTAGAGCAGTGGAGACTGTTGTGCTATGCACTCAATCTGAACGTCATCTACTTCACAGATGACATAATTTAGGAGTAATCATATACTTAAAAATATGAGATGTAAAAAACACCCACTTTTTAATAGTGCCAGCTTTCTTCTTTCTGATCGGTTTTTTGAATACATTTTCCGCCGGTGAAATCCCTGTTTCAGTTATGATAGCCTGTTTCATTATTCGCGTGGGGCTAGTAATGATGGACTTTGGAGATTTGTTCGAAGACTCAGCAGTTGAGATTGACGGTGGTTCAAGTTTAATGGAAGTTTGAGGATATGAATTACGTTCATTTGATTTCAAAGAAGCATTTTGATTAGTAATCCGATTAGTGTTATCAAGTTCGATACCATCTATAACATTTTCAAATTGTTTAGACAGTTTCGTTTGGTGATTTGGTGAGAAATTTAATTGGGTTTGTCGTAGACCAGGTGATGAACTATTACATGAGTGTAAACAATGTTTCTTAGAATAGGAGTTTTCAAGAGAGGAGAAATCTTCCCATTTCAATGCATATGATTGGGAACTGACTTTAACTGAATTCATCATATATCTATAACAAAAGAAGATTGAACATTAACATTATTAACAAATCTGAATATGATAAAGAGACATATATGAATAACAACAGAGAATAAACTCAACAGGAGAGTTTATTATATTTATGAAACGCAAATTCGTAATATCAGCTAGAAAGAGCTATAAATGCCCCCAAGTGCCCTGGTACAGCCAAGAGTGAACAAAGTTAGCTCTCCCTCTCAAAATGCTCTCACATGGCCGCGCATATACAACCAATGACAAGAAAGCCTTACTCACTGTCTTCTCGCGGCGGACGTGTTCTTCACGAAATTTAGAGGATGGAAGCGAATTTCTTTTGCCTTCACCAGGTTAATGGATATAGAGGATCCATCTAGGGAAGTCGGAAAACCCTGGTTAGAAACAAATCAGTCAGTCAGTCAGCTACAACGTAGGGCCAGGCACATATATGCATCGGTCCAAGTTGTCATACCTCATTAACACAACAAGATGAACACCGGATTCATAAAAGTAGTTAATTCAGAGGTGGTAATATAGAAAAGAAAGTTTGCATATAAGGATATAGTACAGGAAGAAAGAATTAGTTCGTAGGAAGAAAGATATGAAGCGACTTTAATCTCTTAGTTTAAGGGAAGATAGAGAGTGTATACACCGACGCCATTGTGATCGATTCTGAGCCTTGTCACCGAGAGTCTCCAACCATTGGTTACGATAGTCACGTGGACCCCAAACAAGTAGTCTGCATCTACCAACATGGCTCAGACTACAAGTTAGTGACTTCAAGCACTTGATGCCACGTTTTGGTTTGGCCGCCCTAACCTTCTTCCAACCATCTCCAACACCGGTTAGCATTGCACGTCGTGGTAATCGGTGTTCGGGCATACGTAACACGTGGCCTAACCATCTCAGTCGATGAAGATGCACAACCTCATCGACTGATTTACCATCATTCCCTAATACCCTGCGTCTAACCTCACTATTACTTACCCGGTGATCCCAGCAGACGCCAGCAATATTTCTAAGGCATCTGTGGTCAAATACTAGTAGCTTACGGGTGTCTTCTACTCTTAATAGCCATGTTTCGCTGTCGTAAAGTAGAACAGAACGGACTGCCGCGCAGTATACTCGTCCTTTTATTGATAGACGGATATTTCGCCTTCGCCATAGGTGACGTAATTTGGCAAAAGCCAAGCGAGCTTTTCGAATCCGTGCTGAGATTTCGTCAAACACCAACCCGTTAGGGCTGATCAGACTTACAAGATAAGTGAAGTTGTCAACGCGTTCGACTACTTCACTCCCTATCCTTAGTTCAAGTGTTGACACAGACCAGTCCTGAAGCAAATGGTGCACATGGACTCCATAATCGCGAAGGAACAAATGACTTACGAATCTATTGTTGGTCAACAACCACCATTGGAGTGAATCTCCTAAAGTTGATCCACTGCCCTGTGGATTAGACCTTCAGGTCAATGGCTCGGGGAGTTGCCCCCTAAGAAAAACACCTACTTCCGCTTGGGCACCCTGTCAGTATCACAGCCTTCACAAAAAATTACTACTACTGGCCTCATTGTTATTGTGCTACTTATGAGCAGATAGTCTAGCGGTGGTGAGTGAAGCACATAACTTTCAGCTATTGAGCCGAAGATTGAGTCAGCTTGTCATATGCAACGCAGAGCCTGATACTTATGCGCCACCTCAAATAGTCACAACTCATTAGCACAGTGAGGAAAAAACAATCCAGACAAATCCCGAGTGAATAGAGGTAGAAAAAGTATCAGTAGTAGCAAAGAAGATAGGGTCTAGTAAAAGAGGGAAAAAACTGCACAGGATTCGTTCCAGCCTTTCTATTTACTAGTCAACATCGATCAGTGAGATACGTGATGGTTGGACACAAGTAATATATACCCCAACCATTTCAATGAACAAAATATTACAGCCCTATCGGCCGACTTAGCATATTTACCAAGTACCCTATGCCTAACTCCAGCATTGCTCATTCGATGATTGAATACCAGTAACTTACGAATATCCTTTATTTCCAACGGGTATGCTTCACACTCAACAAATAACGAGCGAAATGCTACCCAGTTAACTCGTCCGTTTGTTGGCGAAAGGATATCTGGCTTACATCACAAATGACCCAGATTTGTAAAGGTCAACCGGATACAATCAAAACCAGCTCATCAGGGCCGAGAATACTGAGGTGAGTAAGATGGTTGGAACACTCAACCACATTATTATTATTAATTTAGGCGTCGACAAAGGGCAGTTCTGAAGCAACATTTTACATTGAGAGGGAGAAATGCATCCCAGCCATGCTTGCATTGTTGTTTTAAGTGGTCAGAAGACTGTATTTTTTTTCAGCATCTCCACCAAACATAAATACGTCATCTGCGTATTTTAGGTCTAGTAGAAAATCTCTCGGTAGATCAACCTTTGAAAGTTAGACGAAGAGAGCGTCATCTCTAAAAGAAGTTTATGACGAAGTTAAATAAAAATAGGGAAAGTGGACAGTCCTGACGAACACAACCTGAGATTGAAAATTCTGAAAAGAGATCACCATAAGCTTTGAATTGATTATTAGTGTTCAAGCAGAGAGCTTGTACAAGATTGATGTACATCAGTATCCCTTGTAATAACAGATCTAGTCACATAACCTCGTGATCAACCGAGTTAAACGCTGTCTTAAGATTAAGGAATACAATTACAGTCGAAAGCCAAAAGTATGGCAATGCCCTAAAACTTGACGAAGAGTGGACATCTGGTTTACACATCCACGTTCAGTTCTGAAACCAGCTTGGTGTCCCTGAGTTTGCTCTTCACAAGCTCTAACCAATCGACGGGTTATAATAGAGGCCAGTATTTTACACACTATTGGTCGAACTGATTTTTCGGTGGTTTTTACGGACTTAGATCGTCAGAGATCGAGGCAAATCAGATGGATTTACAATTGAACAGCCGCTAAGATTGCTTTACCTATATGTTTCGTCTCCTGGACTGAGTGAATAATGATATCTTTACTCAAAATTAGTCTCACTAACGGTCAGATTTCTAATACTTGTCTCGCTGATGAGTCTGGACAGTTGTTTACAGTAACCCATCACTGATAAGTCTTCCATCACTTTTCGTTTTAATAACTACGACTGCTCACAACCATCACCTAAGCCTTTAGAATACATTAAAACCCTGTAGCGCACACTTCAAGACACTGAATCGGCATATGACACCTATGAATGTTAGTTTCAGGCGTGCTTGGAGACGCAAATACCTTAACTAGAGTTGGTGAAACTAAGACCCACATTTTCAGAGACTAGTGATACTGACCAGTTGCCATAATGGGAGCACAAGGACTTAAGACCAAAGGAAAGAACCGGTATAGAGTGAAAGTACATGCACGAACAAGCGACTGCAAGAAGGATAAGATCATTCCTAACATATTTATATACACTGTCCTGTAAATCGATGGATAAGAAACACGAAATTCCCCTTCAATCAGCATGACTTTACTAGAACCTTAAAAGCACTTTGGCATCAGAAGGATGAGGACGTAAACAGCTTGGAAAGTAAACAAGGACGGTCTTACAATTTTTGAAACGCTATTTCGCTAGGAAATGAATTAGGTTACAAAATGAGAACGTCACAGAACAGAAAATAATACATGACAGTTAGCTAGAATGAATCCAATACATACTTGTAAATTGGAATGTTTCAATTATATGAAACTATGGCAAATATTCTATATACAAATGCGGCAGCAAAGGGCCACAAGCAATTCCAATTTAAATGCAAACTGACCTTGAAATAAATTAGCGTGATTTAGTAAAACAAAAACAAACAATTTATGTCGGTGAAGTAAATGTAATTAAAATACTATTAATTCATTTTGTACTGTACATTTTCTTTTTCAAGTCCAAATAAAAGCAGTTGATTATCGCACAATTATGAATTGTCTCATTGCTAACGGATAATGCTATACGAAAAGGAAATAACTCGAGACATTCAAAATTTTCAAAAGTTATGTAAGCAAAGGAGGCAGAATATATTACAAGATTATAAGAATGAAGAAAAAGTAATTCCGTCTATTTTTTGTTACATGGTGTTCAGGATTTAAATGAAAACTTTCATAGGAATTACAGAGTATTGGTTAAATCTCATAAGAAACAGTTAGGCGATCTTCAGTCGAAGGCTGAGAAAAGTAAAAGAAAATTCAGACGGCAGCTGGAATGTGAACTGGTAAGTCAACTAAATATTCGTCTAATAAGTTTCATATTCCTGATTTTTTTTATTTTGTTAAAATGATGTTTGCGGATTTTCCTCTATGGAGTATAATATATGAAATTTAATTGACTTTCTCCATACATTTGTTACCGTTCAAATGTTATATGAAGTACATGCAATACAATTTTCTTCGGATTTATCATTCATCAAGTCCACATTAGGATTTTATCATCTTTTTAGATAATTCAGATTGAATATACCTTACATTCAAGTTGTTGAGAGACCCATAGATTTTGTGTAGCAAATACACTTGAACAACTAACAGTATATCATTATCTCTGAAAGATAGTCTTGTAATTTATGTTACACTATTCTTAGTTTCAAAACATCATGTAAATTATTTTGGATATATACTCGTGTACAGATCCGATTATGGCAATTAGTGTGCATTTTATGACCGATATAAATGTTAAATTTTATCGTAAAATCTTAATATTATTTTATATAAAACATTAACCAGCCAATATCCCGAAAGTTATTATGACAATCAAGATTATTCAAAGCTTTCTGATCTATTTAAATTAAGTTTAAGTTCTCTTTTTATTTTTATTATTTTCCAAATTACCACTTTTATGATACACTAAAAGGTATATATAAATGCCTAATAGCTGGTCAAAAACACTTCTGTTTATTTCAATGTATTTCTCATTGAACTTTATAATTAAAATGCTAAGATATAGTACTGGAGAATCTATAAAGCTTTATTAGTTCATGAATAGGGCATTATTGTCTACAGAATGTGGTAACTCATTCATAGTTAAGTGACTTATTTTTTTATAGGTGAGCTGTATTATATTATATGAATAAAGCTGTATAAGAACGCTAATAATTAAGAGTTAGGGTAAGGGACGATTTTAACCCAGTAAAGTGTAAGATATTTATTCATCACAGTCAAAATAAAACTGTTGCACAGTATCGCGAATCGATGGGAATTAGACAACTTCACGATTGGTTACGAGTTCACTGACCTAGAAGTTAAGTATTCACACTTAAGAATAACAGACCTGAGTTCAACCCATTATGGTATGTTTTGGGATATACACTACTAAGAAGTTTTCTACTAGAACAACATAGGTTTTCAGTCCATTCTCGATTTTCATTGATTATCTAACTAAGATCAATCCGTGATATAATCTATGAAAATTGTATAATCACCAAATAACTTCTCTTGTACTCATAAGCTTTTAATAAATGTTCGAATGTGTTCTGTTATAGACAGTGTTAAATTCTATTTCTCATAAAATAGTTCAGTATCTCCTAAAAACTATACTTTTTTTCCAATTGATGAACATTAAATAACATAAAGCTACTTCTTTTTGATTTCTCTTTCTAGTTCATATAGGGTGTTATTATTCCTACTTAGTAAATTATAGTCTATATACTTACATATGAAAACTGCTTCTTCTAGCTTATATGATTTTATTGACTGTAATGATTTAAAAATGACCAAAAAAACTGAAATATACCCAAACACTGCTAAACTATTGGATGAGACTATAACTTATGGATGACCTTTGAGTGACGCTAAACTGACTTTGAGAGTGCTCACCTAATAACTAGGACCTGAAGATGCCACAGGTATTCGTAGTTTGACAACGCTTTAACCAGTAACACCTTCTAATATGAAGCGTACCCATCAAGTGAAGGAGGTTCGAAGATATATTTGATAGGCTATCAATTTATCGAGTATCGTCTAATCTAATCTGGCCAGCGATTGCAGGGGTTGTTGAGCACGGCATTCCACTCGTGACTTGGTGCGGATGCATGACCGAGCTCCTTCAGCTAGGTGAGTCCATTAAAACTAATGTGGTCAGCATCCAATTTCGAAAACTTACAGAGCTATTTATTTTGGGGATTTATTTACCGCTACAGACCAAATGAGGATTATAAACAATTGTGAGGAAGTAGGATTATGAAATACAATTGTTGGTTAGGGTTGTGAATTAGATTTTGAGTTTTCATCACAAGCTGACATTAACTATAATGCCAAAACTCTATGGGTGAGTAATATTCGCGCCCGAATCCAGTATCTGTTATCTTATACTCAATTGGTTTGTCCATAAATTATAGTCTCATCATCTACTGTTTATTTAAAAGTTAAAAGTTAAGCGTAAAAGATGATGATTTCCATGAAAGTAGACTATTATTATTATTAACATTTTGTTCAAAAGCCGAATAAAGTCAATTAATTATCAGTTAACAAATAGAATAAACCAATGCACATTTTCAATATTAATGTCCAGTAGTTGAATTTATATAAAGCAGATCATTTAAGCACTAAGATAAATCTTGACAGTTTTATTTTTCAAAGATACTAGCTTATTGATCTAGAAGTTAGACGTTTGTGAGCGAGACTCAATGTCCTGAATTCGATTCCTGTGTGAGGAGTAATGGCTGCTCACTTCTGAAAACTCTTGTACTAGGATGAAACAGCTGTTCAGTGCTTTATGATTTCAATAAAACCCAACAATCCCCATAATCCTAAACTGATAAAAATAGAATACACGCAAGGAAATCCAAGAGTACAATAAATTCAAACAAATTATGATCAGAATGGAGTTTATGGAGATTTTAATAATTGAATTCATGAGTCAATCTAAGCTAGATCATCATTGGAAAACCTGAAAGTACTTAACGACCATTTCGTCTTAATATAGGACTCCTCAGAAGTGCACGTTTAAAGTTCACAAAGTAGCAATCTTCTACAGCCAAATTTAATAAAAAAACAAACTGATATAACTAATGTATATAACTCTCTAAATTGTTCTAAGTGGAGAACTATCAAACGTATGTTTGATTGGAAAAATTGTTTCCTTCAACTTCATCATTACACTTCACAATCATTTTCGCACTGAAATATTTAAAATTGAGGATACACCTAAAATGTTTCATAAATAAACTCCAATTTGTATTTAAGAAAAGAGGTAAAAAAAAACTTGTTGCTAAGGGTCAAATTACAATCAATATATTACAATCATTCATGTGAACAAAATGAACCTTAAGTGAAATGTTATGTCGGTTTGAGTGAGACAAGTTGAACGAATATAATCTGTAATGAATAGAATCTCTAAATTGGATCTATCTCTACAAAACCCTTTAATTATAACTATAATAGTCAGTTCTTTAATGATCTACTTCAAGATTACCTGAAGTCCTAGTGAGAAGTCATGACGGATAATTTAATTACTCATCAAATATTTGAATATGAGCTACACTTAATTTGTGAATGGTATTGGTACTAACCAGTTACCCAAATCAAAGTAGGTGGAAAGAGGCTTGGACCTGTAATTCAGTGACTGTAAGTTGAACGCTTTGACTAGTAAACCACCTCTCCAAATCTTAATTAGTAGAGTTTAGACATTTGGCATTGAAACACTTAACTGTCACATTATTGAACGGTCGTCTCACTATGCCACAATCTGATTGAGTATTAACTTAGGGGTTTGAATGATTCAGCATTTACTATGAGACATGAGGATTATGGGTTTAACCTCTGTTAGGATGTGAGGTAAGCGGCATTGAGGAGTTACACACTACGATGAAACAACTGTTCTGTCCCCTTGATTTTGAATGTTATTACAATTAGATTAGTTTGTGATGAATCTTATAAAATAAACTGATCACCAAGATACTTTTTCTAGCTAAAACTATAGCGACTGAAATGTTGCTTATAATAACAATAAGAAATTCATATAGATTGAGAAAGATAAATTTTCAAGTTTAGACGGTAACAAGAGAAAGAGCGAGAGAGAGATAAGCATAAAAGTGGATTGAAGGGTGACAAGAGTTTACCCTTTTTATGTCTTATGTATGAGATATAGAAATAACACAACCTAGGAAAATGATAATCTGTAAGATAATGACACTAAATTTGCTTGTAAGGTAAGGTAAACTTTATTCAGTTCACTCCATGGCTACATTCTCTGTTGTTATTCTTATATTAAAAAAAGTTTTTCAAGACAGATCATTCATAACAATTGCAGAACTAGTAATGATATAACCATAATTAACAGTAATATGGTACTACTAATAACCATATTATTAACAATAGTAGCATCAATGATAATGATTCAAGATGATGAATATGAAAACTAATGTGAAAGGAGTCCAAATGTCCTCTGATTATTATTGTGTTGAAATTAAATGATATAAGGAATGTATGAATAGTACTTGTAGTGGTTAACATGTACAATAGAAACGTGAACAAGAAAACTTAAATAGGAATATTCAATCAATAAAGACAATCTCAAGTGAATTAGTGTCTGGTTAAACTAATGAATTCTTGATGCTTTTGTAAAATTTAATGGTTACCTTATTTTATGCTTATTATCAGTTTAGGTGTTGTGGAGAATCTTAAGTTTTTGATTAAAATCATGAGTCAATTGAAGCTAGACCACCATGGAAAACCTAGGAGCACTGGAGGGCCGTTTCGTCCTAGCATGGGACTCCTCAGTAGCGCGCTTCCATGATCCCGTCCCTCACGAGATTCGAACCTAGGACCTATCAGTCTCGCGCCAGGCGCTTAAACAACTAGACCGCTGAGCCAGTATCCAATGCTGTTAATGTCTAACCTCAACCAATCCACGAAATCGCGCGACCATCTTCCATTGTACTGAGGTAGGTATCTGTTTCTACCCGACACGGATTATTTCTACTGGTCACGGCTTCTCACTAGAACTCCGGGAATTTTCTCACGAAGCTAGTCACTAGTGAGCACATGGTAATTATCAGTTTAGGTGTTGTGGTTGGTTAAGCGCCTGGCACGAAACTGATGGGTCCTGAGTTCGAATCTCGTGGGGTGCGGGGTCGTGGATGCGCACTGCTGAGGAGTCCCATGCTGGGACAAAACAGCCGTCCAGTGCTTCCAGGTTTTTCATGGTGGTCTTGCTTCAATTGACTCATGATTTCAATCAAAAAATTTATACTTATTGGTTAATATAAATGTAACTGAACTTAATATATTACTGAAATAAACAATATGACCACTTATAGCACTGTTAAACCGTCTAGAGATATTCAGCATCTAATTTTCTTAGGTATAACTCTTTGTTTACTCTTCCGAAATATATGATATCAGATAAATTGATAATATAGATGAATACAGTTGGAGATAACCTTTTGAGTAAGTTTCTAGTACAATTTTATGTTGAGTAAATCAATCAGACGTGAAAGTTATAGGGTTACTTTCATTTTGTCAACAATTACTTGTTGATGTCTGTTACTCCTCATGGAAGAAGACAGGCCAACCACCAGCATTCTTCATTCACTTTGATCGAGTAATTAGTTTCTGATATCACGAGAAATCTATTCATTTCAAGGATGGTAGCTGATTATGATGTTATATTTTTAAATGAAAGTATATGGTAAAGAACTTTGCTGGATAATTTCTGCTATTCAATCAGTTACAAGAAGGTATTGGTTAAAACACTATTTTATAGGATAGAAAGGATATGTACCACCGACAAACAGGAAGAAGAATTAATGAACGTGGAAAAATGCCTAAACGATAACTTTTACCCACAAAAATTTATTGACGTGTATAATAAGCCCAAAGAAGACAAGACGGAAATAATTACGGTCAATAAAAAGCCAGTATCTATAAATCTTAACTTCAAAGGTGATGATATCGCACATGTAATCAACAGGAGACTGAATACTCCGCTAGCCAAAACTTATCCGACGGCTAAACTTTTAATTCTCTATAAAACAACATGTTCAATAACTCAATCAAATGTTGAAAAGCACCCCTTTCATGTTACCGCCAACTGTATTTATAAATTTAAGTTTATTTGCCAAAGTAGCTACATTGGCCAAACAAAAAGGAGGACATAACTTAGATTTTTTGAACATGTTTGAAAATGTCTCAGAACAAGAGGAAGAAAGACTCTAAATAATGCAATCACCTAAGGTGATCAGTAAGCAGCCAAACTCCAGTCTTCTGAAGTTTACAGAAGTCTTTTCTAACAGACGTCAAAAATCCGACTTATGTGTTTAAAAAGAGATGGGTATTAATCTTTCCTTGGCTTGGTGACAAATATTACTTCGGCGCATCTGAAAAGTTTTATTTCTTTTTCTTTAAACTCTTTCTTGCATTTATAACAACATCATTGAGTTTTGTTTCAACTATCTTCCAAATTAATAATCTTATTTCATCAACTGAGCTTTATTCACTATATTCCTATCCATGTTTACTCATTATGTAATCACTTGTTTCTAGCCATTTGAACTGTTGTCACAATCAATGTTGTGGAATGTACTTTCACATAAGGTATATATTCACAACATTCAGTCTATTAATTATAATTACACTCTTTCTATACTATACGAATATGCCTTCAATATAACTTCCAATCAAACTCTTTGATGTAAGTAATTTAAACCCGATATGTAATTATGATTTTTAAATATCACAGGTTGTAAGCAGCTGACGAGACCCAGACGAAATAAAATGAAATCATGCTATTCTGGTAGAATCTTTTGTTCTTGCTCTTTTCAAAATAATTACTTGTTTTAAATAAACCATTGCAATATAGTGGGATTTCCCAGCAGTGCGCATCCACGATCACGCTCGCGGGATTCGAACCCAGGAACTGTCGGTCTCGCGCATGAGCGCTCGACCAATAGACTACTGAGCTGGCCGGCATCCAAGAGTGTTAATGTCTAACTTCAACTAATCCATGAAATTGAGCGACACATTCACCATTGTCCTCAGTCAGTTACTATCTCATAACAGAGCCGGTTGAACTCCACTGGTCACTACTTCTCACTATAACTCCAGGATATACATCTTGTGGCCCGTCACTAGTGAGCATATGTTGGTTAATACCAGAAGGGGTTTTTATAGATATTATAGTAGTTTCAATAGTTGAAATCATCACCGCTGGATACCGACCAACTCAGTTGTCTAGTGGTCAAGCGCTCGCGCGCGAAACTGGAAGGTCCTGCTTTCAAATCCCGCGAGGAGTCCCACACTAAAAAAACGGCCGTCTAGTGCTTCCAGGTTATCCATGATGATGGTATAGCTTCAATTAACTCATGATCTCAACTTTTTAAATTACTACAATCTCCACAAAACCCCTTTTGATACTTTATAATATAGTCTGATAAACATAACAAGACTGATTTTATCGATACAGTGGTAAAATTGTAATAATTACAATTATTCAATTATATCATCGTCAATCAGTACTCTGTTATGAAGTTTGTCCAATAGAGTTTTTTTCAAAGCTGAACTTACACTAACCTTATCCTGTCTTATATATTTCAGTATTATTGTTCAAAGCATTATGGGAAGTCTGTTGAAGTTAGGTATCTTTAGTCTCCACATTGTTTTACATATTATAAATTGCTAAGATCCTTCCGTATTCTGAAGTGTTTATTCTCTACCTTCTGTTATATAATTCAATAATAAGTCTGGATGAATTCTTCAGATTACTATACATTTGTTCGTGAAGTTCAATAATAATTATTATAGAAAGTTTATCGTAGTATGATGGAATTTCGTTCTCTGGGCTGGATGATTTGATCGTGGAAGAAGTTTGTGTTGATAATGTCGTTCAGGAAAACGATGAAAGCTCCACGATCAAACCATCCAGCTCAGAGAACAAAACTCCACCAAAATCATCCACCTGAGCTGCAAATCACCTCCACCATCTCATCATCATATTATACATTTCTTTTCAATGATAAGTTTGATACACTTATATGAACATTAAACAAAATAGAAAACTAGTCATCTAGAATCTGTAATATGCTTATTGTCTGTCTTCCATACAATAATGTTTCTAGTCGTTTACTTGAAGATGGGAAAATCGAAGTGTGATATCCCAGGTGAGATTATAATTTATGGATGATCTTTGAATGACGCTAAACTAACCTTGTGAATGGTCACCTAAGAACTAGGACCAAATGAATGTTATAAACCAGTGTGAAGAATTAGAATTATGATTTACAGTTAATGGTTAAGGTGAGGAATTAGATTTCAGGTTTTCATCACGAATTGTCATCAGCTGTAATGTCAAAACTCTATTTACCCAAATGGTTGAATGGATTTCATGGCAAAATCCAAGACTTGTTATCTTATACATGATAGGTTCGTCCATAAATTATAGTCTCGTCGTATTTCATTTAATTATGATGATAAAATGTTTGCTCACAAAGATCTACTGAGTTAGATGTTACATGTTTTAAGTATTAAACAATTAGGGAATTTTTCTAAGACTTTTGTATAGTTTTATTGGTAATCAGTGTTACGAACTGATATCAATAAAAGCGATTTAATATCTCCTTTTTTCCCGATTTCGAACAATCTAACGATGTGTATTTGTGGTCCAAACACAGAATCGAATCATTAAGACCTTTCCATAAAACTCTCACCTATGGTAAACTTTCAGTATTCATAATCATGGTTTATTTTAACGGTATTTACTATTCTTTCATGGACTGATACTTACTTATTTATGCCTTTTACCCTCAATCGACCAGCATTCTCCAGCCCATTCTGATCTCGGCCTTCTTTTCAAATCCCATCCAATTGTTGTTCATTCTTCTCATGTATATCTCTATTTCTCGACATAATGTGTTCCTTGGTCCTTCTCTTCACCTCCTTTGACCTTGAGGATTATATGTGAGGGCTTACCTTGTCACGCAATTCAGTGTTTTCTTCAATGTGTAACCTATCCACTTCCAGTGCTTCTACCTGATTTCTTCCTCCACTGGAATCTGGTTTGTTCTCTCCAACAGTAGTTTGTTGCTGATGCTAGTGTATGGTCAACGGATTTAAAGTATTTTGTATAGACAACTGTTGATAAACTCTTGTATCTTCAGGAGGATAGCTTTCATATTAGGGACCATTACTGAACCTTTATATATATATATATATATATATATATATATATATATATATATATATATATATATAATACATTGATTGATATAAGTATATTCAGAACTAAAACAATTACTAAATTCATTGATTCATTATTATTTCTAGCGTTCAGAGAAGAAGAAGAAGAATTTAAAGAAAATCTATGATGGGAAATCACAAAGTGTTAACCATTTAACAAATCTCGATGATTTACCAACATCATCAATCTCTTTGAATAATTTACAAACGTTTCAATATAATAATGCTACTACTAATAATAATCATCATACTACTGATAATCAATCATTCATTGATCATTCAAATAGTTCACCACAATTACCACCGGTTACATCATCCATATCACCATTGTCGAATTATGTAAACAAAAATGAAATAAGAAGTAATAATAATAATAATCGATATATTGGTGGTTTAAATAAACATTTAAGTCAAAGTGAACATATACTGAATTCCAAGAGAAGTTTCCATGGAATAGAATATAATATTCATGAATTAGAAGAACGTTTTGATTATTATTCAATGAATCATAAAACTAGAATAGCTGAATTCGAATGGAAATGTTTAATGGAAAGACAAGAATTAAGAAGAGGTATGTTATGGAATAATAATAGTTTCTTTTTTTTAATATGTGGAATGAAATTGTGTTGTCATTTCTCTGATTACGATCCAGATATTTTTATTGGTTAGTAGTAGTCTTAGATACTACATCACTTGACAACTACTTAAATCAGAATATGGTTGAACAGGAACGTCATTATATTCCTAATAAAATGGTTAGATCGAAGTAGTAATCACAATAAGAAAAACGTTAGTATATTTATAGTTTTTACATGAGAATATTCTAGAGTCTTCTCCAAGTGTCCACTTGCGCTCTGACTAGATAAGAAATAACCAATCAGTGCACTCTTACATAACCTTGTATGAAACGTGCTTTAATCCAAATTATATCCTGCTAAGTAAGTAATTTGCGGAAAGATAGAGTAAAGGTATTTTCCTTACTATGAACAATTTTGAACCGCATCAATGGTTTTCATTATGATTTTGGTGAAGACACAAACCAGGTGGTTTAAATTTACTGGTACTACTTGTTGGGTTAGCTATCCCTATTTGTCTTCCAACCTTGTCCTACTCCATCCAAGATGACATATCGGGATTGAGAGCTGATTGACTTTACATAATGCTTTCTCATCCACTTCAACCACTACTGGTTTACAGCCATAATCAGAATTGTAGCATTTATGTAGTAGCATACTATTCTGTACAATAATAATTTATATATTCTGAAGATAATAATTACAGAATTCACGCCAGTTTACAGACATGATCAAATTGATATAAATAGTAACGTTAGACGTGCAGAACAAACATTGATAGAAGTAAGTTTTAAGTATACTAGTTCAGTAGTTGTTTAAGTAGTACATGTATTACAGCGATCCAATGCATCAGCCGGGAATTTTTAATATTTCTTAAATGGACAGCCTGTTGATTTATGAACAGTGTTATATTAAGGTCATTTCTGTGCCAGATCGAATTAATGATAATTATCTATAACTAGAGAAATTAAAACGAAAACAGAGAGCATGGAACAACAGAGCACCAATTACCAAAATATATGAATCAGGTCTACCTAAATGCATGTGTCATGTGACCCGGTGATATACTGTTGATGTTATTCAAATTAGTTAAACTTGCTAGGGACGGTGTTAACATAAAGTGACAACAAGTAGGTGGTTTTACTTATGGAATGCACTAATAAAAATGGCCAAATATTTAAAGTTCCTATAATATCACTTGTGGAATGAGTTACACTTACAGGTGCTAGACCATTCAATGCACTTTCAGAAGAGCACTATGCATCGATGCAGCGAACAAATAATGGGAGTGATTTTATCGTACGGATAGATTGTGGTAGGTTATTCCAGAGTCTAGAAAATTTACAGGTGAAGTAATTCATATAAAGAGATGATTTAGAATAAGTTTGTTCCACTAGTGACAAAGAATTACGGATGTCATAATGAGAAGTTTCTGCATATTGAATCGCGTGATTGGATGTAAACGATAGTTTATGAAGTAGTTTGAAGAAAAAGATATTAATTGTGTTTCTCTTTATAAGATCATTTGAGTAATCTTTGCAGTGATGATATTAAAATACGAGTAAAAAAAAGAGGCGATGAATGGAATTCAGGATGATATGTTTCTCATCTTGTTTACAATTTGTCAGTTTCCATTTACTTACTGAGTCCTGATAGACACTTCCTTGTACAATGGGGTTTGTTTGATATTCATTTATAATTAACCGTAAGTAAGTGCATTCTTGTAGGAGAGGATTTGAGTTTATAGTCTACTGGTTTGAAATAGAGTGCTTTTAATCATTAGATGACCTATTCTACATCCTTGTGGAACTCTTAAAATATATTCTAAATAGTAAAGCTAGCAGCATAGTGGAATAGTAAGGCTCTATTCTAGGTTAACTATACGTTTTATACTTTCTGAATGTGAAGAATTTCTTTACTTTTGATTTGTGATTACGTTCACACTAATGATGTAAATGAAGTAGATGGTTGCCTTAGTTACTTTGGAAACTCTTGTTAATACTAGTAATTTAGTGTCAGATGAAATCTCTGTATGGATTCAGAATTTTTTTTACTAACTTTCATCGCTTGTCACTCAGGCGAAATGTGCATCTACCAACCAAATGGCTTGTATACTATATAACAGTAGGTTCTGTGTTATGATATTCCTGTCAATATGGCCTTTCAAACCAGAAAACAATCTTGGTATACAAATATTTGGTTGGAATTGTTTGCATATTATAGATCAGTCGAGTGAGTAATGTTGAGTTTAAACATAGATTGCTTGACAAATATTACAGATTGTTTGAGAAGGTAATGAAGCTTTATCTAAAGCAATAATTAAAATATGTACCTCGATACATGATGTTAGTGCCAGTCCATGAAACTATGATCTAGAGTCATATGGGCAGATACAAGCTATCTGGTTAGATTTCGGTTGATAAACTCTATCAGTCATTAGAGGCATTAGATAACATAACACAAATGGTATAGATGCAATAACCCTATTCTTCTCATGTCTTTTAACTCTCCTCTCTTCAACTGTATTTTCAATGTTGTTTAATCTTTACATTTATCATTGTTATCAAAAGTATTCTGACACTTCCAATTTCTATCCTGCTAATTTCATCTACTTACTTTGTTTCTGTTATAACTTATGCCCTGTCTCCTATTAATGTAGGTTGTAATGATACCGCCAATTAGAGAACAGTGATTTGTCGACCGGACCAATGACGCAGAAGTCCATACGAGCAATTTAGATTCCTTATTGGTTCTTCTTCCTGCCTAGCCCTGCCTGTTGAGTCGAGAACATCAGTCTCAGCTTCTGCAATATGAATCCTTATATTTCAAGCATACTGGGTTTATATACCAACCAGGCAGACCACATCGCACCATAAAATAGAAAATACACATGTGTACAAAATCAAGCCAAATGTGGCTATGAATGAGGGAGACTGTAATTGATAGACGGGGCATAACTGAAGAATGGTAAATCGTATAATAATAGTTCATAGATCAAAATAAAGCTCATAATAAGAGAAACATAAATATGCATAGTTTAGCTACTTAATAATTATGCAATAAAATTATATGTATGGTATTGATCTACAAATAAATCCCAACAGTTACCATTCATTATACTCATCGTGATATAACAGTTTCAATTAAGAAACTTAAAGCCAATTCGAATTCCTACTTTACAATCTTATTACCGAAATTATTAGGATCTTCAAAAGCTACATTAAAATTAACAGTTAACATCACGAATCAGTTTAAGCTAGACCACCATGGAAAACCTATAAACACTGGAAAGCTGTTTCGTCCTATTTTGGGTCTCCTCAGCCACTAATCAAAATTGATAATTTGATGAATCCTGGTTTGATAAATTTGAATAATTAATGAGATAGATAAATAAAAAAAGGTATAATCATTGTAATTTCATAATTTTTTTTAAGATTAATTATGTAAAACACTTGAATTTAGATTAATGAAGCAATAAAAAAATTGAACTTTAGAATAATCAGATCGACTTGTTATAAAATCTATGTCATTTAATTAGTACTGATTTACAATATTCTATAGATAGATAGATAGATAGATAGATAGATAGATAGATAGATAGATAGATAGATGTGTGGATAGATAGATAGATAGATAGATAGATAGATAGATAGATAGATAGATAGATAGATAGATAGATAGATAGATAGATAAATGTGTGGATAGATAGATGTGTGGATAGATAGATAGATAGATAGATGTGTGGATAGATAGATAGATAGATGTGTGGATAGATAGATGTGTGGATAGATAGATAGATAGATAGATAGATAGATAGATAGATAGATAGATAGATAGATAGATAGATAGATAGATGTGTGGATAGATAGATAGATAGATAGATAGAGAGAGAGAGAGAGAGAGAGAGAGAAGGAGAAAGAGATGGATCACTTACAAATACATAGAAAGGCTGTTTCTACACTTGATAAATAAGCTTAGAGTACGGTTTTCGGTGATCAAAATCAGATAGAGTAAACTTAACAAAACAATGAAAACTGTTTCTTTCTCTATATTTTTTAAATTTTTCTAAGTCTCAGTAACACCTTTACACCTTTATTGATAGAAAAGATTAATAATCACAATTGTTTGATCATACAATATGCTAATCATGTTTGTTTCTATATATGTATGTATGTATGTGCATCCGTGCGTACGTTCGTGTGTGTGTGTGTGTGAGTTTGTGTCTGTTTGAAGGTAATCTGTAGGCATCTTAATTTTCATAAGTTTTTTTTTTGTCGTCACGGTTATGTAAAACAAAAACAAAAACACAAAAACATTTATCATAAATATCTATATTCCTGTATCTATATAGATAGTTTTATGTGTAAAATGTATCTAAGGTAGAAGTGATTACATTTTTTATTTAATCAATTTACTTCAATGAATCCAATTGTAGTAAAACATGATTTAAGTCTTAATTACAGATCAGTCTACTTGTGTTATTACAAGTAAATAAAGTAAAAAGAAAAAAAGAACAACGACATCAACAACGACGAAGAATAACTTGTTACCTTTAAGTATGTATGTATGTGTGTGTGTGGGGGTGGGTGGGTGGCTATGTATGTACTTTTTTATTTAGATTTTCTATTCTCTATTTAGATTCTTCAGACCATTGTATTAAAATGGATTATATTAAAACAACATTTTATTCATGTAGGCATCCATATATCTATGTGATAAATGATTATGAAATGGGTATTGCTTTCATTGACGTAATATATGTACATATATATACATATACATATGTATATTTGTCGAGTTAATATTCATTTGACTCAAGTTTATGGTAACTAAATGCATCTCATTTTGGTTGAATAAATTTTGGTTTTTTTTTTTAGTTTTTCAAAATCAATGAAAATTTTTCAGATTTTTTTTCTAACTTTTTTCTTATTTCTATCTATAATATTGTTACTGATAAACTACGAATAACATAAATGATAAGTAAAGATCGATAATGGTTAATAATGAAATTCAACATGTATGTTTCGTCTTATTTAAGACTCATCAACTGGATATATCTACATTTCAATATTAATGTTCACTGTGGAACAAGAACCCAGTACTGTTCACTTTAAACAATAGAATAACATTTCGAGATGGTGGAGAAGATTTGTAACTAAGGTGGATGGTTTGATCGTGGAGCTTTCATCGTCCTTCTGAACGACATCATCAGCACAAACTTCAGATATAAGTGGAGTGTTCGAATTTCTCCGTATGCGTTTCACACCTTCTTCTGTGCACCTCATGTTGATTGGTTCTTATTGACCCTAAATTTGTCATTGTTTACTTCTTTGTTTTGGTTGTGTCTCCCATAGGAACAAAAATCAAACCAATGGGAGACACAACCAAAACAAAGAAGTAAACAATGATAAATTTGAGGTCAACAAGAAGCAATCAACATCGAGGTGCACAGAACAAGCTGTGAAACACATATGGATAAATCTGAACACTTCACTTCTATCTGAAGTTTGTGCTGATGATGTCGTTCAGAAGAACGATGAAAGCTCCACGACCAAACCATCCAGCTCAGAGAACAAAACTCCACCAGAATAACATTTCAATGGTTGAAATCATGAGTCAATTGAAGCTAGCTCATCATTGAAAACCTGGAAGCACTGGACGGCCGGTTCGTCCTAGTATGGAACTCCTCAACACTACGCATTCATGATCCCGCCTAGCGAGATGCGAAGTCATGACTTATCAGTCAAGCACGCGAGCGCTTAGCCACTAGACCACTGAGCTGGCCGGCATCCAACGGTGCTAATGTCTAACATTGACTAATCCACGAAATTGAGCGATACATCCACCATTGTCTTGAGTGAGTCACTATCATACCACAAACCCAGACGTCCAGTGCTTTGAGGTTTTCCATGGTGGTCTAGCTTTAATTGACTCATGAATTCAGTCATGAAATCACTAAATTCTCCACAAAACCCCTTTTTGAAAATGGATTCCTTAAAATTTGTAAACATATAAATGGTTGAATTTAAACTTGCTGATATACATTTCTATTGTATGTGATGAAACTTAAGTTTCTGATCATAATCCTATTTTGTCTTATAGATACATACTACAAATTAACTACTAATTGTAGTAAGATAGCAGTGTAACACTCACTGGTTGATGCTGATTCATAACAAGTTTAAATAATTGCAATTTAGTGCTAATAGCCCCTTATTGTGATACAACTAGAAAACAAAGTTGTATATCTCAACAGAATAACACATTTCCTAATGATTGAAGTCAAACTATACTGACGAATGTAAATCAACATAAACTTTAAGTGTAAAGTCACATATCTACTGATTTAAACCAATTTAAATATGATTATAGTGAACCTAATGTTAAAACAGGTTGAAATAAATCAGTACAATTCGATGAATATATACCTGTATTTGCAACACAGCTACTCATATGAATTTAAGTAGTATAAATTTCTAAGAAACAAATTATTCGAAAGTTTGTAGAACAAGAACACGAGTGGGGGACAATCGATTGTATTTGAACATGAATTTACAGAATATCCCACTAAAATCTGGAAACCATACAGTACACTCTATTCCTGACTATTGTTATGTACTACTTATGTGGATGTGAGTAGCTCACACCACAATATAACTATCAATATTCATTTATATCCATTTGGTTCTTATTAGTTCATAATACCTCCCAAGATGAAAATAAAATTGCAATTTTTTAAAAAAAATGGAGTGTAATACTGCTCTACATTGTTTAAATGTCTCATTAGGTTCATAGAAGTGTGATGAATTACAATTAGTTTTTATACCTTAAAATCAATAATTTTTATTATAGAAAGGTATACATGTAGTGTGGAGTCGAGTCGCGGTTGACTATGACCACCACTACAGGAAGACTACGTGCCAGTTAACCGATAAGATCCCCCATAAGCCAAATATAAGAAGGTAGTTGATGGCTGTGGTCCAGATGTATTCGTTGGCGATCTTGTGGTATCGAAAGGATACCGAGATCGTGCCAGGTTACTAGTGTGGTTACTGAGCGTAACCGAATTCGTGCAATGTCACAATCAACGGAAGAATGTATGTCTTCAGTACAGTTAAACAAACAAGTACAGTAAAACAGTTACTCGTACAATCGGTTATAATGATAACTGTTCCCATTAAATCAATCGCGTTCTGTTGATAAAGGTAGGTCACTAAATACCAATGCACACATAATCATTTTCTTTGAGAATTCTTTAGAAAAAACTGGGGGAGGACTGTATGAATACTTTTATAAATGATCCTACACAAAGATTCTCACTGTTTGTATGTGGGGACTTATTGAATTGTTTACAAAATAAAATTTTGCAACAAAGATGAGATTTACTAACTTGCTTATGTCTGTTACCCGTCGTGGAGGAGCATAGAACACCCATCAGTACACTCCATTCAACCCTGTCTTGCACAGTTCTTTTCAGTCTATTTCTAATTCTCAGAGCATTACATTCTTTAGTCTCCGTCTTCTCTGTTTCCCTTCAGAACTCCGAATTAGCACTTGTCTAATGATTTCTCCAATGTGTGTTCTATCCACTTCCAACGTTTTTTGCCTCCTAATTTTTCCGTCAGATAGAAGTTGGTTTATTTTCTCATACAATAGATTGTTGATAATGATAACTGATCAACGAATATTGAATGTCTTACGTAGACAATTGTTTACAAATCCCCGATTCACCCTCATTTTATTTAAATCATCTATCATATTACATCTGCAGCAGCAATTTGGAAGACTCTCTCATTCTCCCACATTGTACGAGCATTCCATGGACCAAAATGAATGTTTGCTCTGATTTTCAGAAATGGCATCGGCCTCGTGACTTCCGAAGGAATTCGGTTTTCACCGTGAGGCGTCATAACTCTTTTAAATGAACACCTTCTGACTCCCATGGCAGAGTCTAAATGGCTTGAGTAATTTTTTCTGGTTAGCGTTTTTTTTAGCCAGTTAGTCTTCTAAGGAATAGGGTCGCTAACCTCATGCCCAACCCTCTTCCTTTATTCGGGCTTGGGACCGGTGGTAGCCCTCGGAGGGACTCCAGCAGAGTTACATCACATATATATATATTGATTCATTTAATCAATAAATTCCTTTATTATTTTTTTAAATAATTTAGCTTATCTACTAAATCTTGGTGAATTAAAACAACGTCGTATTATGTCATTATGTAATATGAATAGATTACATATTAAAACTTATTATGATATACAAAAGAAATGGTTATGTAATATTCATTCTAATGAATTAACACAACGTAAACAAATAAGTCATGAAACATTGAAAAAATTAACTGAATCACAAATTATTGAACGTCAAACAGCATGTAAATTATTAAAACAATCTATTAAAGGTCAAAAACAAATGATACAATTATTAGAGGATAATTTAAAAAGAAAAAATGAATCTTTGAATAAATCAGAACATACATATACTACTACTAATAATACTACTACTAACAATACTACTAATAAAACTACTTATTTATCTAATATTAATGAATATCCAAAATCAAGATTATTCATTGAACAATTAATGGAATCACCATATTTTGTTCAGGAAGATTATTCATCTGAAGATATGATAGGGATACAAAAAAATCGTTTAATACCATTATATTCACCAAGTTCAATAACTTCTATAAATGGGAGTAGTAATAGTAGTAATGGTGGTCGTGGTGGTGGTGGTGGTGGTGGTGGTGGTCGTTGTGGTGGTGGCGATGGTGGTGGTAACAGTAGTGGTAATAGTAGTTGTTGTAAAGAATCACAACAATCAAATGATTTAAATGAACAATTCAAACAATCTAATTCAAATTCTGTCAAAACAAGAATTGTTGAAATACCAACAGATTTACATCAACAAAATGATATAATCAATAGAGCTAAATCAACACAAAGTATTCATTCAACAATAAGTGTAAGTTTGTTTGTTTATTTAAGCCTTTTGATATAAAATGATTTTTTTGTTGTTGATAATTTACTTAAGCCAGTTACTCTTTCAACTCCCTCGCCCTTATAAAGCATTGACCATCGATCAGTAATTTGTAACTAACTCTGTTCTCGGGAGGGGGGAGAATATATGATTTTGTATTCCGTGTATAATGGTTGAAAATTTTTTGGCAGTTAAACGTAATCAGTTACCTAAACGAAGATGGATAGTGGCTAGCAGTGTAATCTAGGATGTGTGCTTTGTCCTATTTGAGACTCGTCGGCCGGATGTACCTGCATACCAAAGTTGATGTTCACTTCAGGTCTGAGTAGCTAAGTGGATAACGTAATGGTGTTTCAAGCGAATGGTACTGGATTGGAGTCTCAGAGTGAACATCAACCCTGAGATGCAGGTAAATCCAGTTGACGAGTCTCATATAGGTCGAAACGTGCATCCTGGATTCCACTGCTAGCCACTATCCATCTTTGCTTAGAATACTTGTTAACTAAGGTAATATCAAGGCAATCCGTACAGGATACCCATATGCCAATAAGAGATCGATCATTCGCAGTCCTGAACATCAATGAAAAGATTCAAGTAAACAATACTAAGTGGATGATCAATTACTTTTTAAAGTTAACTAATCTTATTTCTAAAGATGTAGTACGTCTATACTTCTTCCGTTCAAGATTGATTCCATTATGACGAATCCGTAGAAGTTCAAGATCATATAGAAGCTGATTCGCCTTAATATGAAGTTCCTTAGTAATATGAGACAGAGACCATTCATTTTCGAATTAGACCAGCCAAAAAAACTTAATGAACACAAATTACCATTAGAGTGAATTTCAGTTACTTATGGTCTATCAGTTTGGCCGGACACTATTAGCAACAACCTACTGTGGGAAAGAACAAACCAGATCCCAGCAGAGGAAGAAGCGCTGGAAGTGGATAGGACACACATTGAGGGAAGCACACAACTACGTCACAAGACGAGCCGTCACATGAAATCCTTAAGGCCAAAGGAAAAGAGGAAGGACAAAGAACACATTACTCAGAGAAATAGAGATTGACATGAGAAAAATGAACAAGAATTGGATGGAACTAGAAAAGAAGGCCCAGGACAGAGTGGGCTGGGGAATGCTGGTCAGCGGTCTACGCTTTATTAGGAGTGACAGAACATCTTTGTAAAATATGTGAAGCATACATTAAATAATTCATTTGCAAATCTTCCATCAATTAGCTTTCACATTGTGTATGATTCTTCCAATTCACAATTCCTTTGTATTTCCCTTTCTGTTTTTTCAACTCGATCCTCTTAGCCTCGTGGTACCGTGCAATGCACCTTTGATGGGTGTTACGTACTATTTATTTCTCTCGATATAAGTACTACTACTACTACTGCTACATATGGGGGATTTTTAGAGATGGTCGAATTTTGTAATGGACATAACGGACTCATTTTATTTGGGCAACCGTTGAAACCCAAGGACCACTGGGTCACTGGGAGAGTCGTAAGTGCACAACGGTTGAGGAATACAATCAACAAGCAACTGAAATCTACATTTTTACAGCATATACTGAATTCAAACTGGTATTCTTTTGCAAAATAATATATGCTGTCTCATATACCTTGATGCTCTTTTACTCGTAAGGCTCACTCATACCATAGATATTGATTAACAGTCGAAGATAGATATTAGGATTTCGTTACTTGGAAGTAATAAGATGACAAGCTCAAAAGGGATAAATTAACTCGAAAATCTGATTAGTCATGACCATGAATTATTGGATTACTAAAAGTAAACAATAAAATATTCCTACGACACGGTTAATTAGTGTATCTCTGGATTACTTATGTACCGAGCAATTTGAGTACTAAACATTAGTGATTTCACGTTATTTATAGACTGAAAACTTTAGCCACTTGTTTGGAAAAGTGTCTAACACTAATCAGAATTCTGATCTAAAACAATATGAGTGGTCTCACCAGAACATCGGCTATTCCTGAGATTTTCGCAAAACAATTATTTTCTAAAACTCTGGCTACTTTTAAATTATAAGTAGTTAAAACCATATTAAGAAAACCGTTTGGCTTCGTTGATACATGTGTATTAAATTCAAGTTCTGGTGGAGAAGATTTGTAGCTCAGGTGAATGATTTTGATGGAGTTTTGTTCACTGAGATGGATGGTTTGCTTGTGAAGCTTCATCGTTCTTCTGAACGACATCATCAGCACAAAATTCAGACAGAAGTGAAAGTCAATAAGAACCAATCAACGTCAAGGTGTACAGAACAAGCTATGAAACGCATATGGAGAAATTCGAACACTTCACTTCTATCTGAAGTTTGTGCTGATTAATTCGTTCATAAGAACGATGAAAACTCCACGATCAAACCATCCAGCTCAGAGAACAGAACTCCGTCAATGTTTAAGTTCTACCTGGAGCCCCTCTGAGGCTACTGCCGGTCCCCATCTCGGATAAAGGAGGAGGGTTAGGCATCGGATTAGCGACGACATCCCGTAGAAAACGAACTCGCTAACGAAAACACTAACCAGAAAAAGCAATTCTATCCTATATTATTCATACTTCCATATTTCAATATTACAATGATTACATCATCATCATAAATTCTCTTATATCATTCCTTTCAAAAGGCATATGAATCATTATCTAGAACAGTTTTAAACATTATAACGAATCGTCAAAATGATTTATGGACAAGTATATTAGAGCAAGAACAATCATTAACAGAGAATTTATTGAAAGCACAATTAGAACAATTAAAATTATTGATAACTAGTGAAAATGCTGCTTTAAAACGTTGTCAAATGGATTATGATAATCGTATTGCTTATTTATCAGTTACATTGGAAGCTACTCAAAAAGTAAGTTATCAAGATCGATTAAGTTATTTTATTTCCTTATGTCTGTTAGATCTATCGAAGCATCTAGTTCATCCGATTTTGATACGCGCATAACCGAAGTTCCAAAACAACGATTTGTCTACAACAGCGATTCTTTATTGATTAATACACAAGTTTTAGTTACAAACCTCAACTTGTGAGGTGTCTGGGGCGTTTAAACGCGTGCTTCAAGTATGAAATAAAAGGCTCTCTGTAACAGTAACATAAAGAATAATTGCAACATACGATAGTACAAAGGACAGCTAATAGCTGTGTCTAAATTCGATAACAGTTTATGAACAATGGAAACCCGAACCAAGAGCAAAACAGTATGGAAACTGTTACGTTTAAACAAATGCACAAAACTGTGGATAACCGCTACAGTGATTAAGGTACAGTAATTACAATGATAAGTACAATAAACGTTATAAGTATATGGGAACATTTCAGAATATTACATTACAACTTGCGCTACAACTTAAGTTTAAAAATTGTTTGGAATACAACTGTTTACTGAATGTAAATAAGTAGTATAAAACAATATACAAATGAATGGAAAGGGGGCGAGTAGGAACAATGTAAGACAAACTTAACAATATCACTCTATATGATATATGAGCAAGGATGATAACGAATGGTTGTTTGCATAATCAAACTTGTGGATAGTCTGACAAGCATTGGACGAGTTATATTACTCTTCTATCCTTATTATTATTGATTGATTGTTGCGGGATTGTGTTGGATTGTTGTCGGTTTTTGGTGTGGAAATATATATTTACGTTCTATTCAGAATAGTCACGTGTTCTTGATCTGAGTTGTCTTGAAGTCCTGTAGAATAAAGTCTGAGAAGGAATCTATTGTAGATAATCGTAAATTAATGTCCCATTCGTATAGACATGGAAAACTAAGCGTTATAACACTATACTAAGCTGGACACCATTATCTATGATAGTCTATAATCGTAATAAAAGAATTTAGAAAGAAGGTGAGACTATAATTTATGGATGACCTTTGAGCGACGCTAGACTGACCTTTAGACTGTCCATCTAATAACTAGGATCAAATGGGGGGGGGTTGTAAACCAATGTGAGGAATTAGAATTGTGATTTACAACTGATGATTAGAGTTTGGAACTAGATTTGGAGTTTTCATCACAAACTGAACACTTATGATACCATGAATCTATTTAGTCAAATAAATGAGTGAATATCGCACCAAAATTTAAGACCTGTTATCTTATATCTGATTGGTTCATCCATAAATTATAGTCTCTTCAGAAACCATTTCTCATTTAAGTTGACTTATTTATTAGTCTAATACCAAGAATCGTCAACAAATGTGATTACAACTTCCCAAGCATATTATTTCTTATTATAATATTGTAGTGTGTACCACTGACTTCGACAGATATAAGTAGTAGGTATGATTAATTGAAAGTGAAATATCTGGTGGAGGAAGGTGAAGAAGATCAAAGAGAAATGAATGAGAACAAAGACTGATTGGTATGAAAACAAAAAAAAACGATGAAGTCTGAGACAATTGGTGGACATTGTGCAAATGAAGTATTTACTGTATGGTACTCAGATGTTACTAAGATGTTCTGTAATTTTGTGTATTCAACACATTCGATTGCCACCACTTATGTTCTCGTTCACTACATTAAAAGGATGTCAGAAAATAGTAACTCACCTATATCTGTTAATAAATATTTATTCAGTAAGAACTCTTCATTTATATTTTCGCCCAACATAAGATGGTAGTCAAAAATTGTTGAATGAATCGTACTGATTTGTTCAGTAGTAGAATAGATGAACTAATATAACTATTAAGGCTACAATCCAGTACACCTCGACATCTGAAAGTAAGCACGGAATACAATGGATAGCTTGGAATCAGTTAGAAGATTTGGACTTCACATATGACCTAGCTCTTCTATCATATTCTCACAAACGAATGCAGATTATAACAATCATAGTAGTAGCAGCCTCCGCATCAGTAGGCCTCAACATACACAAATGAAAAATCAAGATCCTCAAGTATAACACAGTGTACACCAACCCAATCACAATTGATGGAGAAACTCTGGAAGATGTGGAATCTTTCATGTACCTGAGAAGAATCATCGATGAACAAGGAGGATCAGATCCAGACTTAAAAGCGAGGATTTGCAAAGCAAGGGCCGCATCCCTACAATTCAAAAACATATGGAACTCAAAACGATTGTCAACCAACATCAAAGTCAGAATCTTTAATACTGACGTCAAGACATTTGAAGTGTAAGAAGCTGAAGCTTGGAAAACTAACACAAACATCATCAAAAGAGTACAAATATTTATAAACAATTATCTACTCAAGATACTCAATGTCTGTTGACAGGATACCATCAGCAACAACCTGATGTTAGAGACAACAAACCACTTTACATCTGAAGAGGAAATTAGGAAAAGACATTGGAAGTGGATAAGACATATATTAAGGAAATCATCAAACTGCATCATGAAACAAGCGCTCACTTATAATCCTGAATGAAAACGGAGAAGCGGAGGGTCAAAGAACATAATGAGTTGGGAATTAGAAGCAGACGTCAGAATAATGAATAGCAACTAGAAAGGATTGTCCAGAACAGAGTTCAATGGAGAATGGTGATGGGCCACCTATGTCTCTCTACGATAGATAACAGGAGTAAGTAAGTGAGTAAGTAAGTAAGTAAGTAAGTAAGTAAGTAAGTAAGTAAGTAAGTAAGTAAGTAAGTAAGTAAGTAAGTAAGTAAGTAAGTAAGTAAGTAAGTAAGTAAGTAAGTAAGTAAGTAAGTAAGTAAGTAAGTAAGTAAGTAAGTAAGTAAGTAAGTAAGTAAGTAAGTAAGTAAGTAAGTAAGTAAGTAAGTAAGTAAGTAAGTAAGTAAGTAATTAAGTAAGTAAGTAAGTAAGTAAGTAAGTAAGTAAGTAAGTAAGTAAGTAAGTAAGTAAGTAAGTAAGTAAGTAAGTAAGTAAGTAAGTAAGTAAGTAAGTAAGTAAGTAAGTAAGTAAGTAAGTAAGTAAGTAAGTAAGTAAGTAAGTAAGTAAGTAAGTAAGTAAGTAAGTAAGTAAGTAAGTAAGTAAGTAAGTAAGTAAGTAAGTAAGTAAGTAAGTAAGTAAGTAAGTAAGTAAGTAAGTAAGTAAGTAAGTAAGTAAGTAAGTAAGTAAGTAAGTAAGTAAGTAAGTAAGTAAGTAAGTAAGTAAGTAAGTAAGTAAGTAAGTAAGTAAGTAAGTAAGTAAGTAAGTAAGTAAGTAAGTAAGTAAGTAAGTAAGTAAGTAAGTAAGTAAGTAAGTAAGTAAGTAAGTAAGTAAGTAAGTAAGTAAGTAAGTAAGTAAGTAAGTAAGTAAGTAAGTAAGTAAGTAAGTAAGTAAGTAAGTAAGTAAGTAAGTAAGTAAGTAAGTAAGTAAGTAAGTAAGTAAGTAAGTAAGTAAGTAAGTAAGTAAGTAAGTAAGTAAGTAAGTAAGTAAGTAAGTAAGTAAGTAAGTAAGTAAGTAAGTAAGTAAGTAAGTAAGTAAGTAAGTAAGTAAGTAAGTAAGTAAGTAAGTAAGTAAGTAAGTAAGTAAGTAAGTAAGTAAGTAAGTAAGTAAGTAAGTAAGTAAGTAAGTAAGTAAGTAAGTAAGTAAGTAAGTAAGTAAGTAAGTAAGTAAGTAAGTAAGTAAGTAAGTAAGTAAGTAAGTAAGTAAGTAAGTAAGTAAGTAAGTAAGTAAGTAAGTAAGTAAGTAAGTAAGTAAGTAAGTAAGTAAGTAAGTAAGTAAGTAAGTAAGTAAGTAAGTAAGTAAGTAAGTAAGTAAGTAAGTAAGTAAGTAAGTAAGTAAGTAAGTAAGTAAGTAAGTAAGTAAGTAAGTAAGTAAGTAAGTAAGTAAGTAAGTAAGTAAGTAAGTAAGTAAGTAAGTAAGTAAGTAAGTAAGTAAGTAAGTAAGTAAGTAAGTAAGTAAGTAAGTAAGTAAGTAAGTAAGTAAGTAAGTAAGTAAGTAAGTAAGTAAGTAAGTAAGTAAGTAAGTAAGTAAGTAAGTAAGTAAGTAAGTAAGTAAGTAAGTAAGTAAGTAAGTAAGTAAGTAAGTAAGTAAGTAAGTAAGTAAGTAAGTAAGTAAGTAAGTAAGTAAGTAAGTAAGTAAGTAAGTAAGTAAGTAAGTAAGTAAGTAAGTAAGTAAGTAAGTAAGTAAGTAAGTAAGTAAGTAAGTAAGTAAGTAAGTAAGTAAGTAAGTAAGTAAGTAAGTAAGTAAGTAAGTAAGTAAGTAAGTAAGTAAGTAAGTAAGTAAGTAAGTAAGTAAGTAAGTAAGTAAGTAAGTAAGTAAGTAAGTAAGTAAGTAAGTAAGTAAGTAAGTAAGTAAGTAAGTAAGTAAGTAAGTAAGTAAGTAAGTAAGTAAGTAAGTAAGTAAGTAAGTAAGTAAGTAAGTAAGTAAGTAAGTAAGTAAGTAAGTAAGTAAGTAAGTAAGTAAGTAAGTAAGTAAGTAAGTAAGTAAGTAAGTAAGTAAGTAAGTAAGTAAGTAAGTAAGTAAGTAAGTAAGTAAGTAAGTAAGTAAGTAAGTAAGTAAGTAAGTAAGTAAGTAAGTAAGTAAGTAAGTAAGTAAGTAAGTAAGTAAGTAAGTAAGTAAGTAAGTAAGTAAGTAAGTAAGTAAGTAAGTAAGTAAGTAAGTAAGTAAGTAAGTAAGTAAGTAAGTAAGTAAGTAAGTAAGTAAGTAAGTAAGTAAGTAAGTAAGTAAGTAAGTAAGTAAGTAAGTAAGTAAGTAAGTAAGTAAGTAAGTAAGTAAGTAAGTAAGTAAGTAAGTAAGTAAGTAAGTAAGTAAGTAAGTAAGTAAGTAAGTAAGTAAGTAAGTAAGTAAGTAAGTAAGTAAGTAAGTAAGTAAGTAAGTAAGTAAGTAAGTAAGTAAGTAAGTAAGTAAGTAAGTAAGTAAGTAAGTAAGTAAGTAAGTAAGTAAGTAAGTAAGTACGCTACAGTACGCATTAAAATTCAAAGAAGAGATACTTGTACGTTATATACCAACCAGTTTTGTATACATATTAGTGGATATACTATTTAACATTGAATTCGGTGATTTTACGAATAACCTTGTTTAAAGATTAAAATTTTCTTAGAAGAGTAGACAAACGATGTTAACTAGTTAGCATGTGGGGAATATCAGAAGAAGTCACCTCTAACTGGAATAATAATAATATTATTAACATGATGAAATTGATTTTATTTAAGGTGGATAATTTTCGATAGTTTTCAGTACTTTAAGTCATATAGTTTGATTGGAAACCATTGATTATCATTCTGAACAACATCTTCAGCCAATTTGAAGCAAACGGCATTGGATTTGAGTCCCAGAGTGAACATCAAATCTGGGATACAAGTAGTTTCAGCTGACATATACCAAATAGAACGAAACGCGCTTCCTGGATTTCACTGCTAGCTAACATCCATCTATTTCAGTTCCTATAGGGTTAACTCTTCCTAAGATGTGTGATTTACATTTGAAAAAACGACTTAATATTCCAATCGCATATTTCAAGTTGACGTTGCACAGATATAAGACGAAGTAGTAGTCCCATTTGTTGAAGTCGCTCAAAAATCACGTCTTCTCTAAAATTCTCTGTAAACCGATCGTACGTGAGCATCAGGTACTGAAATTGGCTCCGTGACCTTGAAATCCCTCAAACGCTTCTGATTGGCTCGTTCATAAATAACAGTCTCGCCGTGACTACTTATTTTGACTCCTAAATTTTCATGTTGAATGACTTTATCGTAGAGGTATTCCACAAACGGTGTTGTGATGATGTTCATCACAAATACTAACTGATGTTATTATACTTGGTACTTCCAACAGTCATATATTTAATCAATCAATCAAAGAATGTAAACCTTCCTGTAATCCTTTCTTTATTATCATCAGTGTATATGGGTATCCATACTTCATTACTGTTAGTAAACAATAAGATAATTGACTTTACCACCCCCAGCATAACAAGTTACATAAAGTAATGATTGAGACGGGTTAGAAATGTCTCTTCGGGAACTCCACTCCCAACAGATTCACATGACGATAAAGTACCGGTTACTCTCACATGTCTCTCCCTATGAGTAGTAACATCTTTAATCTGACACCTAACTTAACAAAGGATTCCAAAATGTCTTTGTTTTACTTCAATTCCTAACTGTGAAACCTTAATTAAAGCAGTAATGGAATCTATAAATATTACACATACGGTCATGTTTCCATCCATATTCAGTTTTTTTTAGTGAGAACGTTAAAGGAACAGAAACCACATGTAAAAAAGCCACATCTTCGTCTAATTAAACCGTTATTCTCCTTGATCTCATGTGGGATACAGTCATGAACTGTTTAAATCCATTTTCTTCGGAAACATTTTTACCAAGACATATAAACTTAAATTTCCTAATTTTGCTTGCTACCGAAGAATATCAAGCGTAGAAGTATGTTCGTATGGAAGTGATGAGTCATTAACATCAACTTTGTTTCATGGTTATCTTATGCTAAACGAAGTACTTTAAGCTGTTAAAACAGTCATGAACTATTAAAGATTGAAAACAGTTATCGTACCAGTTCATCGAATGATTTAGTGAAAGGATCATAGTCAATGCACCTCGGTTATTATGGGAAAATAGAAAAATTCAATATAAGTGACCGTTAGGAAGTAAATAACAGACTTATGATGTAACAAGTTATAAATCAATGATGTGTACTGTTGTCACTATCACTATCACATATATTTTGTTAAATATTTTAAGTTACTTAATTTTAGTAGTAAGTAGTATAATATTTAATGATAAAAATGTTTCATTTTTACAGTTTGCTGAACATGAATTTGCTGAAGAACAAGAACGCTTAATACAATTTTATTTTCCTAATTCAGATATGAATAATTTACGTTCAGCTTCTGTTTATCCATCAGAAACGTTTCAAAGAGATTATTCTTTACATGAATTAAATAATGATAATACACAACTATTAAAAAATAATACTGATAATATTGAAAATTCACCAGAAAATATACGTCCAGTATCAAGTTCCATAAGAAAATTTGAAAAATATACAAATGAACATGGACAAAAAATAATTCCAATCACATTTAAAACACCATCTTCATCAAAATTTAATTCAACTAATATTCAAAGAGAAATGGTACTTCGACAAGATACAAATTAAATTGAAATTTCGAATGTAAACGATTCATAGTTGTATGAATATGTATTTAACTATCAAATAGAGAGGGAGGATGTGGATGTGTGTGTGTGGATGGGTGCGTGGGTGTGTGTGTACATGGGAAGGGGGACGTTGTAACCATGAAACTTATAATTCAATAACTTTTAATGATATACCGATTTTCGATGATTGATTAGTTTGTTTTTCATAAAACTTGATTTCAAGCATGTATACTTAACTACAAAAATACATTTTCTTTCATGTATGTAGAATAGAGAATTTCATTTTTACCTTAGTTATTCTCATTTTAATAGATGAAATTGATTTGAGATGGTTTAAGATGAATAGGCTTGTAGCTACGCAATATTGGGTCAAAATAGTTAACTAAATAGGTGTTCGATATTGATTCGGAACATTTTACCTATAATCGTAATGATTTTCCTTGTACAACTTTGCCTATCCATTAGATAGTTATTTATTTTCAAGGTAGTTTCACTCTTGTCTACTTTTATCTAAGGTAGAATATGATGTTTCCATTATCTATTATAGTCTATTTCGATCATTAGTGTTTGTTTTATGGGTATAATATTACAGATCAGCATCGTTTGATTATGATAGATCACGCTAACCTCTTACCTGTATATACGATTATGGTAATATGACTTTAGTAAATACTTTGTTGAATGAAGTTATGTTTTATTAGTGATTACTAGCACCTGGAACACTAAAAGCAATCAACTTCAAGATAAGTCTGTTACATTTTTAACTGAAATGTCACAGTCTATTTATTCTAAAACATACATTTTGATGACTGTATCGTGGCAATACACTGATGATTCAAGAATATGTTAACAATAATGATATAAAATTCTATGCTAAATGCCAGAAACCCGATATTGTTATCAGAAGGTGTTTTGTGGAGATTTTATAAATTTCACTGATTGAAATCATGAGTCAGTTGAAGCTAGACCACCATGGAAAACCTGGAAGCACTGGACGGCCGTTTCGTTCTAGTATGGGATTTCTCAGCAGTGCGCATCCAGTGATTCCAGGTTTTCCATGGTGGCCTAGCTTCAATTGACTTATGATCTCAACTAATGACATTTCTAAAATCTTAACAGGACCCCTTCTGTTAATAAGCATCTGCTCACTAGTGACTGACTTCAAGAGATACTCCTAAAGTTCTAGTGAGACGCCGTTACCAGTGGAGTTCAACCAGGTCTGTTGTGAGATATCAACTCACTGAAGACAATAGTGTACGGTGGCGCAACTTTGTGTATTGGTTGAAGTTAGACATTAACACCGTTGCATGTCGGCTCAGTTGTCTAGTTGGTTAAGCGCCTGGAGCGAGACTGGCAGGTCCTGAGTTCGGACTTTGCGGGGTCACAATTGCGTGCTGCTGAAGAGTCCCATACTAAGAAGGGGCGGCCGTTCAGTACTCTCAGTTTTTCATGGTGGTCTAGCTTCACTGACTCATGATTTCAATCGGTGAAAAATCAACTATTGTAAATATTTTTCTTCATACAGGGAGTCGATAGTTGATTACTAGTAACCCCTCTAGCTGTTATAATGAATGACAAGATTTTGAACCTTTTAAAGATTATGAGTTCTCGTATAATTGTAGATAAACCTTGTTATCAATTGGAATTTAATACAAATCAGTATCAATGGCTCTTTTCTTATTTTCGCTGACCACTTAATTTTAATAATCAAAACGCTTCACGATTTTACGTGTCATTCTTGCGCTTCGGCGGTGCATATACTTAATTTGGAACGATACAGAGAAGATTAGCATCGCCCTCTGCAAGAAATGGTAATCATAAGCATTTTACAATTCAGAACATAGTTAAACATGTAAAATAAAGAAAAAAAACTCTATCTTTATTGATCATCGTTACAAAGTCACAAACAACCAGTAGAATAATTGGATCATGGCTATCAGTGTAACTGAGGACAAGCGTTTCATTCTATTTAAGAACTCAAAACAATTGTCTGTCAATCAATATCAAAGTCACAATCTACAAGACGAACGTCAAAACAGTTCTACTGTACGGAGCTGAAACTTGGAAAACCACTACAATCATCATCAAAACAGTACAAGTATTTATAAATAGCTGTCTACGTAAGACACTCAATATCCATTGGCCAGATACCATCAGCAGCAGCGTTCTGTGAGAGAGAATAAACCAGCTTCCAGCTGAAGGCGAAATTAGGAAAAGACGATTGAAATGGATCTGACATACATTACGCAAATCATCCAACTGCATCTCGAGGCAAGTGCTAACTTGGAATCCTGAAGGGAAGTGGAAAAGTGTAAGGTTAAAGAACATATTACGTCGGGAAATCGAAGCTAATATGAAAAGGATGAATAATAACTGGAAAGAGTTGGAAAGGATTGCCTAGGACTGGGTTGGATGGAAAGTGTTGGTGGCCGGTGTCTGTTCCTTCACGCGTAATTAAGATAGTTAAGTCTAGACTTCAGAATCTTTGATGACAATGATAATTTGAACCAAAAGACTTTCATTATTAGCTCTTAATGCGTTATCTACTGAGCTACCGAGTTCATGGAGCTACTGGCTTATGTAAATTTAATATGATTTATAGTGGTATGAATTATCTCTTTCACTGATCAAAATCCAGTTAATCGAAATCATTATAAGTTTAATTCAACAAATGATAATCATAGTTTAGAATAGGACATTATTTCACATCTTCCGAAAGCTTATATTCAATATGCTTCACTATTATATACACAATTTCAATAATCCATCCAATATTGTTTTGATGAGCAACATTCAACTATTAAATTAGTACGATCTTCACCAAACCCCTTTCTGATAATAATCATAATATGCTCACTAGTAACTGACTTGAAGAGGTATTTCCTGCAGTTCTAATGACAAACCATATCCAGTGAAGTCCAACCAGGTCTGTTGCGAGATGGTAACTCGCTAAAGACAATGGTGGATGTTGGTGCAATTTCTTGGATTAGTTGAAAATATGCAATAACGCCATTGGATTGCCACTCAGTAGTCTAGGGGTTAGGTATTCGCGTGCGGGACCGAAGGCCACTGGTTCAAATCCATAAGCGGGATCGTGGATATGCAGTGCTGAAGAGTCCCATACTAGGATAAAACGGCCGTCCGGTGTTCACAGGTTTTCTATGGTGGTCTAACATCAATCGGTTCATGATCTCAATTACTGGGAAAGTTTCAACCAAAAAATTAATAATTGTTTGGGAGTGTGTGAATAGTCGATTTATGTGCTTAACCACTGACACATCCTGATCATACTGTCATACATGAAAGTTCAACTTTCTTCTTGGATTAAAAGTGACATTTACACAGTTCAAATATCCTTAGCTATCAGTAAATAAGTTAGTTAGAATTACAAATACTGTCAGTTGCTTCCGAGAATTGACGTCATCAACTTTTTTAATGAATTCCTAATTATCAGTATAGGGTTATGGAGATTGTTGATATCATGAATGAATCAATGTTCAACTACCATTGGAAACCTAAAAGCACTGGTTGACTGTTTCGTCCAAGAATGAGATTCTTCAGCAGTATGCATCTACGTCTCCGCATGCAGGACTCGAACCTTCTGGGTTTGAATCGTCGATGTGCACTAGTTGAGAATCTCACACTAGAACAAAACGGTCGTTCAATGCTTCGAGGTTCTCCAGGATGGTTTTGCTTTACAATCTTCACCAAAAAACACCTTTCTGATAATATACACTTGTTTTAATTAACTTTAAAAATCAAATCTATAAAACACACAAAAAGTACATCTTAATAACAATCTGTTTAAATGATGTTGGCCTTTTTTTCAGTTTTATCTAAGAGACTACAAACACAATTACATAACAGGAACCAATAGTTTTATATTGAGATGACAGATTTAATTGGATATACATTGAATTATACTCTCATCTCAAGCCAATATATGTATATATGAGTGTATTCTAGCAATTCACGTTTTAAGTTTCCAATTCACTTAGTTATGTATAGACAATTGCGCAATTACATTCTTTAAAATAAAACGATATGGTTACTCTTGATGATATGAGTTCAATAATCAATAGTAACTATGACCGAGAGAGTGAGAGAGAAAAAAAGGGAGAGTGAAGGAGGGAGGGAGAGAAGGGGAGAGAAAGAAAAACAAATGAGTAATAATAAATAAATTCTATTTTTTCAGTCAGTTCCATATAAGGCACATAAGTGTAAACATATTGATCGAATAAAAATTTAAAAAAATATTTTAGAATCCATGTGCAAAACATCAACCAACCAACTAACAAACAAACAAAACTGTATCATTTTGGAAGTAAATTATAAATTCATTTATTCAGAAATTATACATGCGATTCATTTCATATAGTATGGATGTGCACTGCTGAGGAGTCCCATACCAGGACGAAACGACCGTCCAGTGCTTCCAGGTTTTCAATGGTGGTCAAGCTTCAACTGACTCATGATTTCAACTTGTGAATTTCTAAAACTCTCCACAAAACCCATTCTGATCATATAGAATAGTTATCCTTTGTTGATGAGCTGAATAGTTTAGTTGTGAAACTTTCATTGTTAGTCTGAACGATAACAATAGCACAAACTTCAAGTAGATAGCTCGAATAGTTGAATGATATGGATTCGAATACTATAGTGAGCATCCATTCTCAAAAGATTCCGAGTATGATTTGTCGGTCTATGTGTTGGGGACAACTCCGCCTGAAGTTCCTCCAGGGGCTACTGCCGGTCCCAAGCCTGGATAAAGGAGGAGGGTTGGACATAGGGTGATCCACCCTATCCCGTAGAAAATGAACTGGCTAAAAAAAACGTTAACCAGAAAAAATTACTCAAACCATTTAATCTCTACCCTAGGAGTCAGAAGGTCTTCAGTTAGAAGAGTTATGACGCCTCATGATGAATACCGAGTTCCTTCGGAAGTCACGGGCCATTAAGAGTAACAAGCATAAGTAAGTAAGTATGTGTTGGGGACGTTAGATCCTTAGAATTCACTTGGATAAAGATCTAATTTTGTAATTTCATTTAGAACATTTGAATTTGTTTGTTTTCGCGCCAAAAGCGCTCTTGTCATCTTCATGTCGTATCTCCCACTTAGGAAAATCTTAAATCTTATTGGTCTATTATGCTATTTTGTAACCCATCTCAAGAACGGTTTTGTGCTGTATATATACGTTTTGATTTGTGTCAGTTGTTATCGCTTATGCTTGTGGCTTTTTTGCGGAATATACTTCCCCGTTCGGACTTCGACTTCTCTCTCTCTAGTCAGCGGGTCTGGGACGCAACAGAATAGCTAGTTTATTGATCTTTCGTCACAAGTCTTTGTTCCGTTCGCAGACTAAGTGAACTCGAAACGGCTCCCAACCTAGCACAATCCCAACTATTATGAAATCTAGATCCATTATCTCCTACTAACTATTTTCAACGATCTAATATGAATAGTAAACATATTTATTCAAACATTGAACTTGGAATTATAAACTTTAAAGATTATTCCTATTTTATGAACTGATTTCCAATGAAGATTATTTTGAAAACAGGCGAATATATCATCGTGATCTTTTGATGAAGTTTTGTTCTTTGAGCTGGATGATTTAATTGTGGAGGTACAAATCTTCGTCATCATCATTGTCTGTGCTTAATTGGGGATTTCTCATCAACAATATATATCTATGATTCAATTGTGTTTAACTAGGACTAATCTAAAAGTATTTCATTCAAATATTTTTTGTAATGAATATGAACTCAGTTGGAGAAGACTAATTTATTGTAAGCTATGAAAATCATACATCAACTACTTTATGTATACATCTTTCATCAGTTGTCCTTTGATGGAGTTTTGTTCTCTGACCTGAATGCTTTGGTCATGGAGCTTTCATCATTCTTCTGAACGACATCATCAGTACAAACTTCAGATAGAAGTTGTCCTTTACATATTTCATGATACTTTCAATTTTGTTGTGATTACAATTACTCACTACTTACATTCCTAATCTCTCTATTATGTCTGTTAACATAAGTAGCATAGTACAATATTATTAATCCAAATTAACAATGTTAAGCATTCATAGACTTATTTACTTAGTTACTCCATGTTACTTCTCGTGGAGGATCATATGTTGTCCATCAGCCTATTCCATCGAACTGTGTCCTGGGCAGTGCTTTCTAGCTTTTTCCAGTTGTTATTCATTTTTTTCATATCTGCTTCCGATTCTCGACTCAATGTCTTCTTCGGCTTTCTTCTATTCTATTTCCCTTCAGGATTCCAAGTTAGCGCTTACCTCGTGATGCAGTTTGACGATTTCCTCAATCTATGTTCTATTCACTTCCATCGTTTTTTCCTAATTTCATGATCCATGTTTTAACGGTTGACTACATGACCTCCAGATTTATTTGACTCATTATAACAATCAACGAAGATGTTAAAATAATCACTTAAAAAGTATTTGTATCTTTTAGGTTTGGATCTAACTAAGATTATCATTATTGATATTATAGGCTATTCAGTTTGATGTTAATAAAAATTGCTTTTATAAGCTATCATATCTATTATTTAGGACTTCAATTGAACAGTCCCTTATTTTCATGAATACATTCAGTGTGGATTGTCACAATATTGCTTTAAGTCATAAGCATTATAAGCAGAGATGATAGTGGTTAATAGTGGAATACAGGACGCGCATTCCATCATAATCGGGACACGTCAATTGGATTTGCCTATATTTCAGAGTTGATCTTCACTACAAACTCAAACCCAATAGAGTTTGCTTAGAACGATATCACGTTATTCACTTCGTTACTGAATTCAGATAGCACCTAGTTTGTGCTTATAATGCTTACGACTTAAGGCAATTTGTACACGATGCACATATACCAAGAAAAAACTGATCAATCGTATTCCTAAACATCAATAAGATTCAAATAAACAACATAACATAGATCTCAATATTGTTATAATATAGTACTGAATTGTAACTGACACCTATTATTATCCGTTTCTCAAAACGTATTAAATGCACTTACATCATGAACTCTTCATTATACAGAATAGTTCCTGTTTTATACCTTCTTATTCGAGTACACTTGCTATCATGAACAACAGGGTTGTTGTATATGAAGCATTTAATGTATTTGTTAACGTTAGATTCAATGTTTTTAATGATAAGTATCTTCTATTGTTTGTATTTAACAATTTCATAATATCAAAATTAAAAATACATAAAGTGTAAATCCACTTGGTATTGTCTGATTGAATCTTCCTATTGATGTTTAGGACTATAATTAATCAGTATCTTACCGACATTTTTGCATCCAATGTTGATTGCATCAATATTGTCTTAAATCAAGAGCATTATCAGTGAAGATGGATGGTGGTTAATAGTAGAATCCAGGATGAGCGTTTCATTCTGTTTGGGACTCATCAGCTGAATCTACGTGCACAAGTAAGTGGTTATCAAGGCTCACTAGCTAAGTGAATAACTTGATGGCGTTTGAAGCTAACGTTACTGAGCTCAAGTTCTGGAATGAACATCATTTCTGAGATAAAGTTACTTCCAACTGACGAGTCCCAAATAGAACAGGATTCACGTTTTGTATTCCATTACTACCCACCATTCATTTTTGCTTATAAATTGTAAATGTTTCTTTGTTTATAAGTATCAATATAAAGGTTAGACTTGATAGTTTTAAATTGATTGAACATTAGGTAAACAGTTAATAATACATATACATTTCTTGTTATTATCCTTATGAACAGAAAAAATTATATTTCTGGCGATGTTTCGTAACTTTATGAAAGACACTTCTTCAGAGTAGATCAAGATCCAACTGTTATAACTTGTGAATCTGCGTGCCCTGTTTATTGTATAACGCAACGACAACGCCTATTAGAGAGCAGTGAATTATCTATCGGACCAATGACGAGTAAAACCCATGCGAGCAGTCTAGAGTCCTTATTGGTACCGCTTTCCGCCTAGCCCAGCCAGTTAAGTCCAGCACATCAATCTCAGCCTCTGCAATATGAATCATTATATCTCAAACATACTAAGTTTATATACCAATCAAACAGACTACATCGTACCATAAAATAGGAAACAACATTTGTACAAGAATTAGCCAAATGTGGCTGTGAATGAGGGAGACTGAAATTGATAGACAGGGCATAACTCAAGAACGGTAAATCGTATAGTAATAGTCTATGGGTCAAAATAAAGCTTATAATAAGAGGAATATGAATATGCATAGTTTAGTTATTTAACAATTATACAACAGAAATATGCGTTTAGTATTGGTCCACAAAGGGATCTCAAACGTTACCATTCATTATTCTTATCAGGATATAACACCAACATTAAATAAACACAAGTTTAATTTCAATTATGAGTTTATTGGAAATAAGATTAAGTGATCATTATAGACATAAGATACTATTTGTGCATTATTATGATGATGATGAATTCATTTATCTAAAGTACAAACATGTGATGATTATTGTTAAAAGTACATATTTATTAAAGAGAAATTTTTTCACATGAGTATAGTAGTCTGATCATGAGTTAGATATTATAAAGGAAGAAAATGTTTTCAACTAAACTGATCGCGCACACACACACAATAGACGAAGAGTCCTGGGTTCGAATTCCACCAGTGGGATCATCAATGAACACTACTGAGAAGTCCTATACTATGAAGCTCTTCTTATTGATGAGCTCCAGTTAGAAGAAAACCTAGATCCACGGTTTCCTGCTGAATCAAATAAAATCTTAACATAGTATATGTAATACCGGATAATTCAGAAAAATAGCTTCATAGTAGTTTGATGGCTTTATTCAATATTCTATATTTGGTAAAATATAGAATTCTCAGCAAAAAGTATTTCAAAAAGTTTTCGTTTCTTATTTCTTGGTCGATCCTGATGACAAATATTGAGTGATCACCAGCTAGAAATTAGAAGTTCAGGAATCAACATCTGGACAATATTCATTCATTTCGACCCACACGTCCGCATTTTGCCTCCTGGATGGTGGGACGAATGACTCATGAACTAACGTCAGCTGTAACCCTGGTGGTAGAGATCGGGCTAATCACCTGCTCGACTGATACCCTCAAATCGGTTACGAACTTTACAAAGAAACGCAGCACAATTACTCTTGGGTGGAAAAGAGCCAAAAAGCGGTAAAAGTGGTGCACGTAATGCACTGGGTTGCCCCTCATGGGGTAAACTCCAACTGGTTGTAAAAACGGCTATTCTAGCCCCGGTGGTTGTGCCGTGCTTTGATGTGGCCTGTTTCTCTCCACAAGGGCCTACTAGGCTTCATCAACTTGTTTGGCTGGAAATCAAGAGGTTATGCAACAAACAAGTAAAAAAATAACTTGTTTAAATATCTAGATGGAAGGAACAGGTAACCCAAATATTCAAATGGATCGCTCTTGAAAATTAACTGAACTATGCAAAGCTCAGAAACCAATTAGACGATTTGAAGTTCGCAGATGAACTAGCGCTCCTATCCCATACACACGAACAGATACAGATAAAGACAGCCAATATAACAGCAGTCTCTGCATCAGTAGGCCTCAATATACACAAGAGGAAAACCAAGGTTCCCAAATACAACACGCAGAACACCGATCCATTCACATTTGATGGAGGAACCCTGGAAGATGTAGAATCCTTCATATACCTTGGGAGCATCATCGATGAACAAGGAGGATCAGATGCAGACGTAAAGGCAAGGATCGTTAAAGCAATGACAGCATTCCTACAATTGAAGAACATCCGGAACTCAAAACAACTGTCTGTCAACCAATAATAAAGTCACAATCTACAATACGAACGTCAAAACAGTCCTACTGTATGGAGCTGAAACTTGGAGAATTACCACGACTATCATCAAGAGAGTACAAATATATATATGAAGTTCTCTACGAAAGATACTCAACATCTATTGGCCAGATACCATCAATAACAGCCTTCTGTGGGTGAGAACAAACCAGCTTCCAGCTGAAGGCGACATTAGGAAAAGACGGTAGAAATGCATAGGATATACATTATGGAAATCACCATACTGCATCACGAGGCAAGTCCTAACTTGAAATACTGAAGGGAAGTGGAAATAAAAGGAAGTCCTAAGAATATATTACTTCGGGAAATAGAATCAGATATAAAAACGATGAATAACAACTGTAAAGAGTTGGAAAGAATTGCCCAGGACAAAGTTGGGTGGAGAGTACTGATGAGAGGCCTATGCTCCTCTACGTGGAGTAACTGGAATAAGTATGTGATTAATGCATAGTGAAATATTTATCCAGTTTAGATGATAGTTGGAGATAGTCGACAGGAAACCCTGGACCCGTGTTTCGTGCTACTTGGCACTCGTCAGCAAGGTGTACCTGTATTTTACTCTCCTTTATATAAATTATGCATGAATTTGTAGACACACAATGCACACTTTATTCTTAATGACATTCATATAAATTTATCTTGAATCAACTTGATAATCATAAATTTGGTTATCGTTTTTTTTAGCGAGTCAATTTCTTACGGGATGGGTTCGTTAACCCTATGCCCAATCGTCATCCTTTATTCAGATTTGAGATCGGCAATAACTGTAGAGTAGCTTCAAGCAAAGTTATAATCATAAATCATTGTATACTATTTCAGTGATTTAAAAAGAACTTTTCATTTATTTAAACTTTTAATGTCTTGATTGACATGTTGACAAGATGAAAATTTGTGCAAACTATCGATTGTGTTTTTGATGGAGTTTTGTGCTCTGAGCTGGATGGTTTGGTAGCTCAGAAATAAAAAAACTCCATCAAAATCATCCATCTGAGCTACAAATCTTCTCCATTATCGATTGTGTGAATGGATATTGATGCTGATGACAGAAAGTTTAATTGATTTCGTTTGAAACGTTTAAAGTTGATCCGTTGAGAAGTTTGTTCAAATGTTACCATGTCAATTGAGAGCACACTTATTTTATGTTATTTGAAAAAAGCTAATTCGTTTGTTAATTTACAATGAGGATTTCTGTCATCATTTTGATATTCAAAAGTCTAGACAACTTACTTACTTATTTATACCTCTTACCCCTTATGAAATAGCATAGGCCGACCACAAGCCTTCTCCATTCACCTTTGTCCTGGACACTCCTTTCCAGTTGTTTCCAGTTGATATTCATTCCTTCGATATCTACCTCATATTCCTGATGTAATATTTTTGGTCTGCCTCTTTTTCGCTTCCATTCAGGATTCCAAGTTAAGGCTTACCTCAAGATGCAGATGGATAATTTCTGTAAATTATACCCTATTCAATTCCAGATTCTCTCTATTATTTCCTCTTCATCTGGAAGCTGGTTCATTCCCTGTCATAGTAAGTTGTTCCTGATGATATCAGATCAAAGGACAATAAGTATCTTGAGTAGACAATTGTTTCAGTCATCTGTGACATGGTAAATTATCCCTTTTTTTGTTTAACAATGAGGCTATATGACTCAAATGTATTTCATATATAATTTTTAAATAGTCTTTGATGATTTCTTGCTTAGGAATTTATTAATAACATTTAGACATTAATTAATATGGTTTATGACAGTTTAATTGACGTTGTATTTCTAAACAGATTCCTTTAAACTGTACAAATAAGTAAACGGAGTTTTCATTATCCTAACACATACCCAAGAAGAATGATTCGAATCACTAAACAATTTTTCTGAAATAGATAAGCGAGAAAATTTGGCTTAATAAATATTGGTTGTACCGTAGTGAACGAAGATTTAGGTGGGGACTTACTTATGCCCGTTACTCCCAATGCAGTATAGGCTGCTGACCAGCATTCTTCAACACACTCTGTCCTGTGCCTTACTTTCCAGTTATATCCAATTCTTGTTCATTCATATCATGTCTGTCTCCACTTCTTGGCGTAATCAGTTGTTTGATCTTCCTCTTTTCCTTTAACCTTGAAGATTCCAAGGGAGGGCTTGCCTTGTGACGCAGATGGGTGCATTCTTCAATGTGTTTCCTATCCACCTCCAATGCTTCCCGCATACAGTAGAACTGTTTCGACATTTGTATTGAAAATTCTGACTTTGGTGTTGGTTGACAGCTGTTTTGAGTTCCATACGTTCCTCAATTGTAAATATGCTGTTCTTGTTTTGCCAATCCGTGCCTGAGCAGCAGATGTAGGTGGGGAAGACTAATTTATTTAACAATGCAAAATCACACACAAGTTCCATTGCACATTCATTCCTGTTTTTATCTTGATTGCATTTAGTTTCCTTCCCTCTTCTCTTGATTTTAATCTTCTCGATCTTCTACTGCCAAACATTGCACTATCGACTTGTGTTACACACTACTTATATATGAAAACATAAGTAGCATACACCACAGTGCAACTTTAATCTATATTGTTTTCCATAGAGATAGTAAAATTTTAAAGATAGACCTCGTAAATCCAGATATATGGCATGTTTGTGTTCATTTACTATCTGAAGGCTGAGAACCAGATAAAAGATGAGAAACATGGTACGCTTTTGGATGAAACCTGTGATACACTTAATCAAGGTTTTAACTTACATTTCTAAAGGATATATATACCAATAGCTTTCGCATAAGTTTATCTGGTTTACAATAACAGCTTTCTTTCCGTTCTTAGTCTTTTCACCTGCGTAACATAAATGCTGGCCACCATTTATTTCGTAGGAGTACGTTTGCTTTTGTGTTTTTTTTCGCATGATATAATCATTTCAACATGTAACAACAGGAATAAATCTTATCTCTCAGTAGCTAAGTAGATAAAGCGATGCCGCTTCAAGCGAACGGTACTGGTTTCGAGTTTGTAGTGAACACCAAATCTAGAATGTAGCTAAATCCAACTGACTATTTTCAAATAGAACAGAATGCGAATCCTATATTCGAATACTAACCACTATCCTCACTGTTTATAATGCTTGTGACTTAAGACAATATCAAGGCAAATCTACTCAGGACACACATATACCATCCATAAGAGACTAATCAATTACAGGCCTAAACAACAATCGGAAGATATAAGTAGACAATAACACAAAGTGAATGAAACAGTTTAACTCATTTTGTTTTACTAAGTAACCAAGTAAGTTCGTGTTATTCGATTATTGACTTCTTTTTTTTTTCTTAAATAAAACTGATTTGCATATTTCAGTAGTACAATGTGTATGTGATATGTGCTTGATTCAATTCTGCATAAATTATTGAAATTAACAAAAATATAATCAATGAATTGATTAATGTACAAGTAAAATGAAAAGATGTGCAACAAGATGAGTTCTGGAGACTATTAGTGTTTTTGATTGAGATCATGAATTGATTAATGTTAGACCAACATTGAAAACTTGGAAGCATTAGACGATCGTTTCGTTCTATTAGGGGCCTCCTCAGCAGTGCGCATCTACGATCCTGGCACGCGAGATTCGAACGCAGGACCTTCAGTCTCGCGCGTGAACGCTTAATCTCTAGACCAGTGAGTGAGAATCCAACGATGTTAATGTCTAACTTCAACCAATGCATGAAATTTCGCGGCCATCTTTCATTGTACTGAGTTAGATACCAGTCTCTATCCGACATGGATTAGCTCCACTGGTCACTGTTTTTTTTCCGGTTAATGAGTGAATTTTCTATTCACACTACTGATAATGATTGATATGAATAGTAGGAATTGATAGTAGTGAATTCTGCTACTTTCAACGGACATAGTTCTCAACAAACCTTTAAAATAACAAATGAAAATGTCTAGTATGTGAATTCTTTTTCTGAAGCCACAATTAAACAGAGCTATAACTAACATTCTCTTACACCATAGACTAGCTGGAGTTGTGGAAAAAATTCTCAATGAGGTTATTTACTGAGGTAGTTGGGACGATATTTACCTCATTTGGAAGATTTAGATGGAGTATTGTTTTTTGAATTGGATGGTTTAGTTGTGGTTCTTTCATTGTTCTTCTGAACAACATCATCAGCAAAAACTTCAGATAAAAGTGAAGGGTTAGAATTTCTTCACATTTTATTTATAGCTTGTTCTATCGACCTTGATGTCGATTGATTATCTATCAACCAGTTGGAATAACCAAGGACAAATGTTTGGCCAAGAATCAAATCGGAGGGAGATATGATAAAAATAAGGAGGACGACAACGACAGTTATAGGTCAACAAAAACCAGTCAAGATCTAGGTCGAAGTGACAAACTGTGAGTAATCTGTGGAGAAATTCGAACGGTTCACTACTATCTGAAGTTTGTGCTGATTATATTATTCAGAAAAACAATGAAAGCTCCACAACTGAACCATTAATTCAGAAGTCCGTCATTATTTATCATTTTCTTCTCGAATAATGTTAGTTTCTCAACTAAGGGAAAATTTACATGATTTCGACATTTCAGTATGTATTCATGAATTTATCTTATCCTAAAGAGTAGCTGTATTGAGCTTACGACTATAAAACTTACCCAACATTTCAGTGAAAATCTCATATCGAACTTTGTAAAAAATGAGAAAAAATGTATAACCAGCTCCTTTCTCTCACTTTTGCTCCATAGTGATATTTTGGTAGGCATAAGTGATTTACCAAACAATTTCTAACTTTTTAAAATATAGTTAAATCTTGTCTTTTATAAATAGTGAATCTTAAAGGGATTCGAACTAGTAATCCCTATCTTTTCCTCCGACAATATTCGTAATATCTTCTGGAGAAGATAAAAGAAAGCTATGAAAATGTGAAAGGGATGGTTGTATAAACATTTTTTTCCTGGTTGGCGTTTTTTCAGCGAGTTAGTTCTCTACGGGATAGGGTCGCTAACCCCATGCACAACCCTACTCCTTTATCCGGGCTTGGGACCGGCAGTAGCCCCCGGAGGGACTCCAGGAGGAGTTTTTGTATAAACATTAATCAGTGTTTATTTCCATGACGTTTTGAATGAACATTAGAAATCAGACTAATAAACATATAAGATTAGTAACAGTGAAGTATTTTATCATGGTTATTTATAAAATTTTCACAGTTCAATAAGCATGATATCATGGATTCTAATTATTCTTTGATTTGTAATCAAGTGAATGCAGCCTATTACAGCGTAGTTTTCATTCATCCTGTCAATCTAAGATCTAAATTGTATGGTATTCGCATTTTCAGCAAGGATATCGGCCTGTGTTACATTGACATGTGCACACCGGGTGCTTTTGAATAGCTTTACAGAATTACATTCCAATATCAAGCTCTTACCCACTGAATAAACATAAAAATGGCTGAAAATGTTTGTTTATTAGTATAGGTGGGTTTATGAGAATGTGGACTATTCATAATTTATACCACTGACTGATCTTAATTAGATAACTACTGTAAATTAGGGATTTTCGACAGCTGTCTTATCCTAGGATGCTATTTTCAAACAGTACGGATTGACCAACCGACTGAAAATCCAACTCGGCAACTGTTTCTTTCACAGCAAGTGTCTAAAATCTAATATCTACATAAACCCGTTCATAGTAATTTTAGTCATGTGATCATCAGCGACTAGTTTGAAAAATGCTATTCATGAAGCTTTAATGGGTAGCCGTGACCAGTGAAGCTCAAAAGTATCAGATTTAAGGAATTCACCCACTGATGTTATTAGAATTTGGTTGTCTAACATTCCAAACTCAGCAAACTTCCAAATAACCACTAATAGACACTGAATCAGTCGTATAAAAGTTAGGGATTAAAAAAGTGGCAGGAATATCCTGCGTTTAATCCTCAGTAAGGCAGCTGGTTCTCATAAGTCAGTCAATCAGCTACAACATAGGACCAGGCACATAAATACATCAGTCCAAGTTGCCATACCTCATTAGCACAAATTCATAAAAGCATTTACTTCAATGGTAATAATCTATAAAAGGAAGATTGCGCATGCAGATATAATACAAGAAGCAATAATTAGTTCGAAGAAAGAAAGGTATAAAGCGATTTTAATATCACGGTTTAAGGAAAAATAGAGTGTACGCACCTACGCCATTATGGTCGATCCTGAGTCATGTCACTAAGAGTCCTCAACCATTGGTTGCGATAGTCACGTGGACCTCACTTAAGTAATCTTCATCCACTAACATGGCTCAGACAAGAAGTTAGTGACTTCAAACATCGATGCCACGTTTTTGTTTGGGTGCCCTTAACTTTCTTCCAACTATTTCCAACACTAGTCAGTATTGCGCGTCGTGATAATCGATGTTTAGGCATACGTAACAAATGACTTAACCATCTCAGTCGATGAAGATTTACAACGTTGTAAGTAATCAGTATCATAGTAGGACGGATAAGTTGTCAATACTCTTTAATTTTTGATAGTTATTTAACTTGGTGTAAAATATGAAATGCTAATTGATAAGTTGTGAACTGCTTTATATTCCAAGTAAATAGGTTTAGTTTGAATCAAATGAATATAGAATGAAGAAGATAGAAAGAGAAGAAAACGTTTTGTTAGTTAGTTAGTTAGTTAGTTAGTTAGTTAGTTAGTTAGTTAGTTAGTTAGTTAGTAGTTAGTAGTTAGTTAGTTAGTTAGTTAGTTAGTAGTAGTTAGTTAGTAGTTTAGTTAGTTAGTTAGTTAGTTATAGTAGTTAGTAGTTAGTAGTAGTAGTAGTTAGTTAGTTAGTTAGTTAGTTAGTTAGTTAGTTAGTTAGTAGTTTAGTTAGTAGTTAGTTAGTTAGTAGTGTTAGTGTTAGTTAGTTGTTAGTTAGTAGTAGTTAGTTTTAGTTAGTTATTAGTTAGTTAGTTAGTTATGTTAGTTAGTTAGTTAGTTAGTTAGTTAGTAGTTAGTTAGTTAGTTAGTTAGTGTTAGTTAGTTTTAGTTTAGTTTTAGTTAGTTAGTAGTTAGTAGTTAGTAGTTAGTTTTTTTAGTTAGTTTTAGTAGTTATTAGTTAGTTAGTTAGTTAGTTATTAGTTAGTTAGTTACCATACTTCATTCATCAGTTCACTTCACTTAAGCATGTACATGCTTAGAAAAATTTAAATGTAAATATGTAAAATATACCTTTTCTAATTAACATAACTATCCAATAATTGCAAGGGTGTATTGAATTCGATCAAAAGTACATGAGAGTTATTGTAATGTGTATACCTGAATGTAAAATGTATAAATTAGTGTAGATTTACAAGGACGTATGAATTGATGAAAGGAAATATTACTACCAGAAGGGAATTTTCGAGAGATTTTAGCAATTTAATAGTTGAATTCATGAGTCAATTAAAACTAGAACATCATGAAAAACCTGGAAGCACAGGATGGCTGTTTTGTCAAGACGGTGGAGCAGTTTCGTGGATTAGTTAAAGTTAGGCTTGGAGAGTCCCATACTAGGATGAAATGGCTGTCCAGTACTTTGAGGTTTTCGGTAGCGTTCTAGCTTTAATCCACTTATGAATTCAACTAATAAAGATTACTACATTTTATTGACATTTTTCCAAAACTGTAAAAGAATTGTTTAGGATTGGACGATAAAATGTAGCATTGGGCAGTCAATTGCGTCTGATACTTGAATACACGTTTGCCATAAGCGAGCTCGGTCAGCTAGGTGAATGAGTAAACTATGAGTGAACTTAGTTATTTTCTTCTATGACCCCTCACGGACGCATAAGCCACCGACTAAGGTTCTCCAGCCAACTCTGTCCTGATCAATCTTTTCCAGTTGTTTCCAGTTGATATTCATTCCTTCGATATCTGACTCCAATTCTCGATGCAATAATTTTTGGTCTATTTCTTTTTCTCTTCCCTTCTGGATTTCAAGTTAAGGCTTACCTCAAGAAGAAGATGGGTGATTTTCGTAAATTATACCCTATTTAATTCCAGAGTCTCTCCCTAATTTTCTCTTCATCTGGAAGCTGGTTTATTCTCTGTTACAAGAGGTTGTTGCTGATGGTCTCCGGCTAAAAGGAAATGAGCATCTTCTGTAGATAATTGTTTACAAATACATGCACTGTTTTAATGATGGCTGTAGTGGCTCTCCATGCTTCAGCTTCATACATAGAACTGTCTTGACATTCTCATTGAAGACTCTGACATCAAGGTTGGTTGACAGTTGTTATGAGTTCCACGTGTTCTTCAACTGTCGGAATGCTGTCCTTACTTTGCCAATATTTGCTTTTACATATACATTTGATCTTCCTTGTTCAGCGTTGGTGCTGCGCAGATACGTAAACATTCTACCTCTTCCAGAGCTTCTCCATCAAGTGTGTTCTGTTTAATGTTGACTGTGTTATATTCTGTGGTCTTTATATCATTTTTGTGAAAATCTTAGATCGTTGATGCAGTAAAATCCATAGGAATGGCAGTGGCTGCTGCTTCGATATCCGGTGGACTCAGTGGAGCTGGTCTATTTAATAGTTCCTCAAAGTGTCCCACCCATCTCTTCCCCTGTCCTTGAATCTCAATGATTGTCAAACCTTTTTTGTTTTTAATTGGTCGCTAAGGCTTACTATATCTTCTTACCAGTCCCTTCGTTGTGTCATATAACTGTCTCATATTTCCTTCTCTTCCAGCTTTTTTCACTATCGTTCCCAGGTCTTTTATGAATTTCTGCGTTTCGGATTTAATCCTCTTTTTTCAACTGCTCGTTTGCATCTGTGTATTCGGCCTGAAATTTGACTTTCTCTGTTCTTGTTCAGCTGTTGTTAATCGCTGGCTTCTTGTTCTGACTTTCTTAAATCTTGTCCAGGGTTTCCATTGACACCCACTTCTTGTGATGATGATTCTTACGACCTAGAACCTCCTGACATTTTGAAGTGATTGCCTCTTTGATTCCTTCCCAACTGTTCTCCATAGTAGTTTTTTCTTCTTTCAGTAGATGCTGTAAGGCTTGGAACCTTTTGTTGAGAGTTATCTTGAATTGGTTGAGTTTGTGAGTACGTTGAAAAAAGTCTGTATGGAACCTTTGTAATGCTGTTCCCCCAGTTGTTCAGTGTGCCTTTAACTTCCGTTTCATCTTGACCACAATCAGGTGATGATCTGTAGCCATGTCAGTCCTTCTTTTGTTTTCACGTCTTCCTTGAATCTTCTGAAATTTTTAGTGATACAAGTACGATCGATTTAGTACTCTGTAGTGTGTTTCGGTGAGACTTATCTATAACTGTTTTGTTAAAGGCACATAAATTTACAAATCTGTCACCATTCCCTTTCCTTTCTCCCAGTTCGTTTGTTAACTTGAAAGAATATATGCATAAATATATATTTGCTCCTTAGAAAACTAAGTCAAATTTTTAACCAGTTGAGCATATCTATTTCCTAAGGAACCTAATGTAAATTTTAATTAATAACATGCACCTCCAGCATCTCTCACTTATCATTTTTCCATGATCGGTTCAGCACATTGCTAGGTTAGTGTAATGACAACATATTTATTGGAAACAATCAATAAACTAATAGTACTAAGGATTATGTAAACTAAACTTAAATGAACTCTTCTTTTGCTGTGACTAAATAAAAGATAACAGAGTGAATAAGAATAGTTCATGTCAAAAGATAAAACGTTCTCAGTTTCTGATTACATATATTGGTTGTTTGAACCTTCCTATTAATGTTTAGGACTGTAATTGTTCTATCTTTTCTTGACATGTGTGGATCATGTGTGGTTTGTTATGAGATTGCCGAATTGAATATTAACTCTACGATTCAGGAAAATCCAGCTGACGATTCTTGAATGAGATGAAACGCGAGTCCTGAATTTCACTGCTAGCTACCATTCATTTCTGCACTTAAATAAATGTTTCATTCTCATGGCTTTAAAATACAAAATACGCTAGATGTAACTTTATCGTCTACTTAGCACTATTTAACCATTAATTATTCAGCTCACATAGAGCATTTAGCAGGACTAATGTTTTCTTTACGATCTCTGACCTTCGTCAAGCGTTACTGTGCTTGAACTGATTAATAAGAATATAAGAAAACTGTCAACTATTTTCAGCAATAATTCTTATATGGTTTGTATGTTTTAAAAGAAAAACTTACAAATACTGACCTGAAAGTGATACCATAAAAATATCTGGTCTCTGTTGTGTGAGAACGGTCCACAGGTGAACTCGAGGAAGCTGTAAGAAGCTCAGAAAGAGCTGAAGATATTCCATTTAATCATCTTTTGAAAGAATATTCTATAATCTCTACGTGCGGCTTCTTGATTGGACAATGCTAATAACCCCTGTGTGCGGATTGGATAGCTATAATGATGATTTCGTTTTATTAAAAAACTATAAGTACCTGACAGTTTTGTATTATAATTGACACTGTCTGGAATAACATTCCTTTCACTTGTCTTCTGTCTTCTCATTTGAGACTTAGAAAAGTTCTAGCGTTCAAGTTATACACGGCATATCAAGAATGTAAGCTGTAGATATAACAACTGGTGATGGGAATGGGATTGGAACCCACGCCGGGAAACCCCAATGGATTAGCTCTAGATATAACAAATTAAAATTTAACCTAAATATTCTAGATCAGTTATTTTTATGGTTCACTATCGTTATTTATTACACGAACATTATCCTTTTAATATTAATTTTTTACATCTCAACTAAATGATGATACAAATACTTCCGCATTTTTCACGATCGTCATTACTTTCAATAGTACTTACTTACATACGCCTGTTACTCCTCGTGAAGCAGCATAGGCCGCTCACCAGCACTCTCTATTCAACCCTGTTCTGAGCAATCCTTTCCACTTGTTATTCATCCTTTTCATGTCTGCTCTCATTTCCTGATGGAATGTTTTCTTCGGCCTTCCTCTTTTCCACTTCCCTTCAGGATTCCAAATTAGGGCTTGCCTCGTGATGCAGTTTGGTAATTTCCGTAATGTATGTCCTATCCCCTTACAACGTCTTTTTCTAATTTCCTCTTCATCTAGAACCTGGTTTGTCTTGTCCTACGGAAGGCTTTGGTATTAAATTCATTACTGCCTGTATAAAGCATATGTTTTTTTAAATGCATATCCTAGCAGCATCCTTAATGTTTTGCTTAAAAGGAATTGCACATGTCATACACATAGTTCCCTTTATCATTTTGAAAAGAGAAAAAAAACAAAGATTCTAACAGAAAAGCATGAATTTACTTTATTTCGTTTGGGTCTCGTCAGCTGCTTACAACCTAAAATATATGAAATTCAATGTTATTATAGATATTGACATACTTATACAACAGAGGGCGATGAAGGATGAATATATGTAACATAATGTAGCAAAGATTTCGTTAAAGTTAATGAGGCCATAAAATTTTGTTTCGAATATATAGAGTTTGGGAGGGAAGGTTCCAGAACATTGAAATAGTGATTAAAATCATGGAATTAAAACACATTAGATTATTATGCAATGAAGTAACTGAAAATAGATTAATGGTAATAAAGAGAGATATGAATTGAAATTGATCAGTTATGAATGATGTAATTGTAAAATTCAGAAAGAGTTGGAATGACGTAATAAATAAAAAAGGGGGGTAATGTTACCAGCCCAAAGAAAGATTTATGACTGTTTCTTTTTGTATACAAAGATCTGATTTTAAACGTTTGATCGCTATTGCTTCCGCGAATTTCAAAAGGTTTGAATTTGATTGTTTGTTGATCATCTTGAAGGACTTCAGTATGTCGATTTTGTGTCCTGTGTCAAGGAGATGTCTTGCGATAGCGCTGCTAAATTCTTTTAGTCTGTTTGACAAAGATCTGGTTTTAAACGTTTGATTGCTATTGCTTCGGCAAATTTCAAAATGTTTGAATGGGTTTAAACTACTTACATAAAAGAGTTTAGTTGAAAGTTACGTTGAAGACACATTAGTAGAGTATGGTAAGGGTGTAAATAAATTGAATAGACTGAATACTGTAAATATGTATTACCTTATGTAAAAGAAAATTCCACAACATAGATTATGATAACAGTTCAAAATAGCTAGAAACAAGTGATGATTACATAATGAGTAAACGTTGATAGGAAGCTTAGTTAGTAAAATAAGTATCCTTATCTGGAAGATATTCGAAATTAAGAAAAAATGTAAAAAAAAAAAAGCAAGAAAGAGTTTTCAAAAAATGTTTTAGGATGCAACAAAAGAATATTTGTCATCAATACAAGGAAAGATTAATAACTATCTCTTTTCGAACACATAAGTCAAGTTTTTGATGCCTGATAGAAAAGACTTCTGTAAACTTCAGAAGACTAAAGTTTTGCTGTTTATTAATCATCTTGAAAGATTGCAATATATCGACCTGATATCTTGTATCCAAGAATGTTTGGTAAGTGTATTGTTTAGAGTTGCTCAAAAAAAAAAACTCCAAGACTTCATAATGAAGTTAACATTTTAAGTTTGACCACTTACTCAGAACTGAATCGAAATTGTACTAATCACAGTTTTTAGCACGTCCAAACAATAATACTTTTATTATATGTGAAAATTATATTTGAAATATTCTCAGCGATTGAAATTTAACTAATTCCAACGTTTCGTCCAGCTAACTTGTCTCGACTTCTTCAGGGTAATCATCAAAGAAATATATAGCTTTTTAACAATCAGGATTATACTGTGTTAAACCAATCATATTTGGATGTTGATTTTTTTGTGTGTAAAATAGGATAAAATGAGTCAGTTAACTACAAATCATGTGATGAATTCAACTACATGGAAATACTTAACTGAGTAACAAATCGTGTGTGTGTGGGTGTGTGTAGGTATGTATGTATGTGTGAGAGATTGATATGAAGGAATAAATAAAAGTTCAAGTTCAAGGATGAAAAACTGATAATGAAAGATCGATGTGCATGTCAAAACATAAATTGTATTGTTTAAATACTCATTCAGTTCTGTCAATAATAATCAACGCATTCCGAGAGATACTTGGATTTTAATTCAGCCCATTCACAGAGCACGAAAATTAATGTGGTAAAAAATCTAATGAACAGAAGTACTAAGATTGTTACAGACAAGGAAGACCAACGAACCGAATTAAATAAAGTATTTTCTACTCTTAGGGATAACAACTACCCAAAAAGGTTTTTAAAAAAGATTATTAAAAATGAAAGAAAAACTAAACTAGAAAGTATACGAAAAGAATGGAAGTACACCGTAGTCATACCTTACCGGAGTGAAACATCAGAAGAAATCAAACGGATTCTAAACAAACATGATATAAGAGTGTATTTTAGAGCAAATAACACATTAAGATCGACATTGGTGAAAGTTAAGGACAAGTTAGCAAAGGAAGAACAACAGAACATTGTGTATGAGATTCACTGTCATGACTGTAATGCTACCTATGTTGGAGAAACATCCAGGCAATTAAATGTAAGATTGAAGGAACACAAACAATGCTTGAAAAATGTTCCAAAATCCTCGGTAGATTTAAAGAAACTTGAAAATAAGTCAGCGATAGCGTTACATGCGTTAGAAACAGGACACAAGATTAATTTTGAAGGGACCAAAATACTTCAGAAAGGTTTTAACACCCATAAAGAAAGATTGACAGCAGAAGCTCTGCATATATGGGCGAACAAGAACAGCCTGAACCGAAAAGATGGTATTCAAATGGCAACTACCTGGCAAATTTCGTTTGACAAGTAAATTTGGAACCTATCTCTTGTTTAAACCTGTTTTTTATATCACATGCATCGTTATTATTATTGAAAGAACTGAATGAGTTTTTAAACAATACAATTTATGTTTTGACATGCACATCGATCTTTCATTATCAAGTTTTCATCCTTGAACTTGAACTTTATTTATTCCTTCATATCAATCTCTCACACATACATACATACCTACACACACACACACATACGATTTGTTACTCAGTTAAGTATTTCCATGTAGTTGAATTCATCACATGATTTGTAGTTAACTGACTCATTTTATCCTATTTTACAAAAAATCAACATCCAAATATGATTGGTTTAACACAGTATAATCCTGATTGTTAAAAAGCTATATATTTCTTTGATGATTACCCTGAAGAAGTCCAGACAAGTTAGCTGGACGAAACGTTGGAATTAGTTAAATTTCAATCGCTGAGAATATTTCAAATATAATTTTCACATATAATGACTTCTCTATACTCGGCGCTCAATTACTGTCAAACTATTCGTTCTAATCTTGACGAATATTCGTATAAATAATACTTTTAATTTATGGCTTTTATTGATCAATTAATTTACTACTTAACTAGTGAGCATTTGAAGTTTTCTGTTAAAATTTCTTCGTATTTAATTCATGTTATCGTTTGAACATGTTATATCCCGATGAGAATAATGAATGGTAACTGTTGGAATTTATTTCTGGACTAAAGACTCCAGACTACTCGTACGGGTTTTATGAGTCATTGGTCCGGTCGATTATTCACTGTTCTTTAAATGGCGGTATCATTACCTTATACATTCTGTTTAACAATACCCTATTGAAGACTTCCTGGTATTGAGAGAAGAGTGATGCCCTTGTACTTATCACAGTTGCTGAGATCGCCTTTCTTTGGTGTCTTGATCAGGTGACCTTTTTTCCAGTTGTTGGTACTTGTTCTTCATCCCAAATCTTATTGAAGAGAATGTGGAGCATCCTTCCATTTACTGATACATCTGCCTTCAGTGCTCCTTCTAGAATGTTGTCTGGTTCTGCTGCTTTATCACTCTTTATTTGTCTGATGGCCATGCTGATTTCTTCAATTGTTGGTAAGCCAACATCGGTTGGGAGGTCCATGGGTTACGCTTCGATATTGGGTGTGTTTATTAGGGCTGGACGACGCAAGAGTTCTTTGAAGTGTTCTACCCATCTGTTTCGTTGTTCTTCATTGTTGATGACTACCTCACCTTCCTTGCTTTTCACTGGTCGTTCTGGTTTACGATGATTTCCAGCGATTTTCTTTGTTGTGTCATACAATTGTATCATGTTTCCTCCACTTGCAGCCTTTTCCGCCGTCATTGCTAAATCTTCCACATATCTACGTTTGTCGGTTCTGATGCTCCTCTTCACCTGCTTGCTTACTTCTGTGTATTCAACTTGTGTCTTGGTTTTTTCTGCTGCTTTTCGGCTGGTATTGATTGCTGCCTTCTTGTTCCTCCTTTCTTGAATCTTATCCAGTGTATGAACAGTGATCTATTCCTTATAGTAGTGCTTCTTGTGGCCTAGAACCTCATGACATGTTGAAGTGATTTCCTCTTTTATACCTTTTTAGTTGCTCTCCATAGTTCTCTGTCGATTGAGTAGATCATAAAACGCCTGGAATCTATTGCTGAGGACTATTTTGAATTTATTGAGTTTGTCAGTATCTTAAAGAAAGGCCATATTGAACATTTGTGCTGTTGTCCACCCCATCGTCCGGTGCTTCTTGAGTTTCAATTTCATCTTGGTGACCAGCAAGTGATGATCTGATGCTATATCAGCTCCTCTCTTGCTTCTCACATCCTCCATAGTCCTCCTGAACTTTTTGTTGATGCTGATATGGTCAATTTGGTTTTGCGTGTTGTGATCCGCTGAAGTCTGTGTGATTTTGTGAATGCACTTATGTGGGAATATAGTTCCGCCTATGACCACTTTATGGAAGACACATAGGTTTGCAAATCTCCCACTTTTTGTTCCTTTCTCCCAGTCCATGTCGTCCCATGTAGTCTTGATATCCGGTGTTGTCCATTCCAACCTTGGCATTTAGGTCTCTCATCAGAATGGTTAAGTCCTTTGTTAGGCACTCCTCTACGATTGACTGCAGCCTACCATAGAATTGGTCTTTAACTTATTCATTGTAGTCGTTGGTAGGCGCGTAGCATTGGTTGACGTTCATCGAAATGCCCTCTTTCTTTGTTTTGAAGGGAGATTTGATGATCCTTGGTCCATGAGATTCCCATCCTATAAGTGCATTTTGTGCTTGTTCCAATAGCATCAATGCAACTCCTTGTGTATGTGGGGCATTTTCTTCTTCATGGCCAGAATATAACAAAAGCTCCCCTGAAGTTAGTCGTTGTTGTCCAACCTGCGTCCAATGTGTTTCACTGATCCCAAGCAACTCCAGGTTGTATCTCCTCATTTCTGCAGCAATTTGGAGGGCTCTTCCGGTGTCCCACATCGTACGAACATTCCATGTACCTAAATAAATGGTTGCTCTAATTGTCAGAAATAGCATCGGCCTCGTGGCTTCCGAAGGAACTCGGCTTTCAACATGAGGTGTCATAACTCTTCTAAATGAAGACCTTCTGATTCCGAGGCCAGGGTTTAAGTGGTTTGAATATTTTTTTCTGGTTGGCGTTTTTTTAGCCAGTTAGTTTTCTACGGGATGGGGTCGCTAACCCCATGCCCAACCCTCCTCCTTTATCCGGGCTTGGGACCAGTGGTAGCCCCAAAGGGGCTCCGAAAACATTCCAACAACCAGTTGTCACACATAAGTGAGCGACAAGTACTTATTTGTTTAAATAAAGGTTATCTTGATTTCTCATTCTTGCGTTTCTGGGGCCTAAATTAGATCACTTTCTGTCGAGAAAAAGGCTTCTTGATGATAGTGGATGGTAGTTAGGAAACACGAGTTCTGCCCGGGCAAATTAATATATGTTGAGTTGACACTTAGAAGCCCACAAGTGCCCTGATACGGCCGAGAGTGGAGAGAGTCAGCTCTCTCTCTCCAAATGCTCTCAAATGGCCATGCATTTACAGCCAGTACCAGAAAAGTCCTAATCACTGCCTTCTCATGGAAGGTGTGTTGTTTATGAAACTGAAAGCAATAAAAGCAAATATCAGGCGTTTTAACCGTTTTAGTGGATACGAAAGATCCACCTAGGAGAGTTGGAAAACCCTGATTCCAAATTTATGGTACACATTGGCTCCAGTATCCTGAAGGGACAAATGGTGTTTGAATCAATCATTGGTCACCGTCTACCATGAAACTGCATCTCCAGACGTTGCTCCACTACCTCGTGGATCAGACCTTTAGGTCGAAGACTTTGAGTGTGCCCCCCTAAGAAAACCACGTGCTTCGGTTTAGGCATTCGGACGGTATGATAGCTCACACACAAATCAAGTGACTTGTGTGGCGTATATGTATTCCGTGCCCCCTTGTGCCAAAATTTAGTAATCAAATAAAAATAAATAACACTTAGAAACTATATTAAGTTATAAATGACGGAAAATGTTATATCTTTGACTGTTTAAACGTATATTCCCATTTCATATTTGGATTAATCGATTAGCATTCAAGAACACAAATATTATGATCATGTAATGTAATTTGTGTAAAGCAAAAGTACCGACAGTAGTGAAAAATACATTCTGACACCAATTTAAAACAAAATACTTAATATTAAATGAATAAAAATCATAGAAAATCTTCAATATATTACTTCTTTCAATACTATTGATATGTATATATATCTCTGCATGAGAATGTACTTTGTGTACTATATAGATTCTTTCTTTTTTTGTGATTTGGGCATTTGTATACATCTAATGTAATGATAATATGGAACCAGTTGAAGTGAATATATAACTGAAATTACAACAGAACTGGATAGTACTTGGAATGAACTAAATTTCCAAGAAGATATACATATAAGATATCTATGTTGATATGTAATTGAAATGTAATATCAAACATGTATACTAAGAAAATTAATTAGTAGTAAACAGTAGTATATATATATAAACTATCTCCAATAGATTTATATGTATATTTGTGTGTGCGTTTGAATTTGGTGCCATTTGTGACTATTTTCTTCATAAATCAAAATGAAGTATCTGTGAAATTAATTAAGAGATGAAATAACAGTGAGAACTTATCATTGAAATATATTATATTAGGCGAAATGTTTATTTGAAATAACGAAAAAAGCGAAGAAATTTCTTTTCAATTAGTTTCGCATCACGACTCTATACTATACTATATGATACTTTACTATAACACGGCGCGCAATGCTGACTAGTATAGGGGATGGTTGTAAGATAGTTAGTGGCGCCCAAACCAAAACGTAGCATCAGTGCTTGAAGTCACTAGTTTCTAGTCTGAAAAATGTTGGTAGATGTACACTAATTGATTGGGGTCCGAGTGACTATCATAACCAATGGTTGGAGACTCTTGGTAACATGGCTCAGAATCGATCACAATAACGTAGGTGTATACACTCTTCGTATTCCTTTAAACCATGAGATTAAAATCGCTTTATATCTTTCTTTCTACGAAATAATTCTTTCTTCCTGTACTATGCCCTTATATGCAATCTTTCTTTTATATATTATTACCACGACTGAATTAACTACTTTTATGAATTCGGTGTTCATCTTGTTGTGCTAATGAGGTATGGCAACTTGGACTGATGTACATATGTCCCTGGTCCTACGTTGTATCTGACTGACTGATATATATGAATAATATATAAAAAGTAGGGACTAAGAGAATATTTTGATGAAAGGTCAGTATCATTGTAGTTATGTAAGAATTTAGAGACGATTGTTGAGAATATGTAAAAATACAAAAGTGGAAGAAATTGGAAAATAGTTCAAATATTTTTGAAGGAAAGGGTTACAAAACAGTTCAGCTACAAATTCACTCCTATACCGATGGACGAATCGGTGAGAATGATCGTACAAATCTCTTTCGGATGTAAAGGTTTGGTTTATAAATATAGATTCCGATGGCTTCAGTGATATGCAACAGACGAACTCGTAAACCATGTGGTAAATTGATGAAATATAGTGGATAACCTCAAAAGCTTTATTCAAGTTTACTTGATGACTTGTGTCCACAAACGTAGCAGGAATAGAACTCTTAACCATTGTTATCTATCCTTTCCTCAACCGACACGGACAGCGCTCTGCTATGAGTTCGCTTTATTCGTTCTTTTTACTAAATGTGAACATGTGAATTTTCACTATACTGAATTTTTCATTATCATTTATTCTAATCAATTACTAAAGGATTCTAGTAATATTTTCATTAGTTCTCAAATCGTCCGCAACAAATTCGAGGGTTTTTTTTTAAGGAAAGTAACCTTCATTATTAACTGAAAAGAAATTCGGACATGTCACAGGAAAGAAATGTCTTCACGTGATTATTTGTAAATGAAGTTATATTAAGTTAGTTGGTCAATCAAAAGAAACATTAAACTATTAAAGAAATTACTTATCTTCTCATGTTGTTGCACCTCGTCAGCGTAAGACAATTTCCATGGTAGTAGAAGTAGTAAAAATGTTGATTATTATAAATATTAAATATAAACAGCACAATCATACAAGATAGAAAATATTTGCAGATTAAAACATGTCGAATAATTGAAAAAGTAAGATTTACAAGAATACAACAAGTGAATGAATCTGAGCCGTTGCGGCCGATTTTGAGAAATACCACCCAAATTATATAACCGTTGGCCACGATAGTCTTTTGGATCCCAATTAGGTAATGTGATTCTACCAATATAACTTAGACTAGTAGTATATGATATAATAGACTTATGTCACTACGTTGTTTGACCACTTATAGCTTTCTTTCGGCCCAAACTAACACAGATAAGAAAATACGTACATATTTTTAGGAATTCTTAAACCGGAAGAATACAAGCTGTATAGAATTCTTTATGTCTCAACAACCACCTACTTGACATATCAGTATTTTTATGAAAATTAACGTCGGAGTTTCCTCGTCAACACGAATGAGACACTAAATTACATTAGATGAATGTCTACACTAGATTCTCCCGCAGTGTATATTCTACAAGAACACCAACCCAATCACACTTGGTGGCGAAACTCCGGAAGATGTCGACTCCTTTATGTACCTGGGAAGCATCATCGATGAACAAAGAGGATCAGATGCAGACGTAAAGGCAAGGATCGTTAAAGCAATGACAGCATTCCTACAATTGAAGAACATCTGGAACTCAAAACAACTGTCTGTCAACCAATAATAAAGTCACAATCTACAATACGAACGTCAAAACAGTCCTACTGTATGGAGCTGAAACTTGGAGAATTACCACGACCATCATCAAGAGAGTACAAATATATATATGAAGTTCTCTACGCAAGATACTCAACATCTATTGGTCAGATACCATCAATAACAGCCTTCTGTGGGTGAGAACAAACCAGCTTCCAGCTGAAGGCGACATTAGGAAAAGACGATGGAAATACATAGGATATACGTTATGGAAATCACCATACTGCATCACGAGGCAAGTCCTAACTTGAAATACTGAAAAGAAGTGGAAATAAGAGAAGACCAAAGAACATAATACGTCGGAAAATAGGATCAGATATGAAAAGGATGAATAACAACTGGAATGAGCTAGAAAAGATTGCTCAGGACAGCGTTGGATAAAGAGTGCTGCTCCACGGGGAGTAACAGGCGTAAGTAAGTAAGTAAGTAAGCCTATTCTACAGGACTTCAACACAACTCAGATCAAGAACACCTGATTAATCTGAATAGGATGTAAATATATTTCCACACCAAAAACCAACAACAATACGACACAATTTAACAATAATCAATCATAATCATAAGGATAGGAGAATATATAGCTCATCTAACGTTTGTCAGACTATCTACAAATCTGACTGAGCAAACAACCAATCATTATCATTCTCACTCATACATCAGTTTCATAAACCATTTTTCACAACACCGGCTTGTTTTCAGTACACTCACTGTTTATTCTTTATTTTGAAATTGTTTCTTTACATAAATTATTTTCCTCTCCATATTCTGTTAATTACTAAATCCCATTCATTTTTGTAAAAGCCATTTCTGTTAACTGTCTCCAATTTCATTTATATGTACAAAAAGGAATGGTTTCTAAACCTCTAGTTGCTTCCATAGATGTTGGCGTAATAAAGTAACTTCGCTAATAATAAAAATCATAACTTGTTACTGATTCACTGGCATTTTTTCTTATTCGATTGACTTTTTCGCTTAGTAATAAGGACTAGTCATGTACGTTCTTATCTCCCCTACTCTATACGATCAATATTTTTATTGTGTACATAGGCATAAATCTGTATTAATTTATTCAATACTAGATTTTTTTCATATTCTCCTGTTTACTATGACTTTTTGCCTAGTTTTGAATATATCCATCTAGAATTCGCCAGAAAAGGTGTGTATCAAGTCTTTTGTTTATAACCATAACATTTCTATGTAACATTAGAATGTCAATAGATGATAAAGTTATGATGCATTAGATAAAGTTTCGAATGATTCTCATCAGGGAAATGTGTTAAACTTATGTATTTTTATATATTTTAGTCAGCATCGCACTAACAGATGGTAATATCAAGCTACATATACAATACTGAATACCCAGTTTGACAAGAAAGAGTAATACAATTAATTCCTTAATTTACATTGAATTTCAGTCACGTTAAGCATTGCAATAAGTAACTTTCTTTCACATAATAAAATCCAGACCATATTACTGAATAGAGCATGTGAATAGTTTTAATTCAAGTATATTGCAAACAATTACAAATATGGTTTATGATATAACTACCGGTTACGATAACAAACCTTAAATTGAACTTCGATATAACAATTATCTATCTCAGTATATACACACATAGTTAGAACCCAGAAAACTACTCATTCCAAGCCTTGGAATCTAACTCTAAATCCTAATTCTCATTTTTCATACTAATTTACAACCCTCTTTGACCCTAGCAAATAACACAGCTTTGAAATAAAATATATTTGGGGTGATGATAGTGTTTGGTTGCTCAAATATGAGTACCTGATCAAAATATTAGCTTAGTTACCGGTAAGAGAGTTCACTTGTAACTAATTTACTGCTTCATAAATGAATCTGTCATTATTACTTAACTACACTTTTGAACCTTACACCACTTTGATTTCACTAGATGGTTATTATGACTGGCTCATATCCATAACTACCTGTGTGCCATACTCGAGTAAATAAATCCGTTGAGTTCTGTGAGCTGACTGATTTACGTTAGTCTGAATGGCATCATTACCATCTAATTTAAATGGAAGTAAGGGCTAAAGATAATTCTCAAAATAATGATGAACGATTTAACACTGAAGGATCTGGCTTAAAATATCATACTAAAACCATCCTTTGGGGCTGAGAATTCTCTCCATGATGAACTTATTCTTTATATACAAGTTTCGTTGTAACGCATTAAAAAGAAAGACATCTAAATTTTGCGAATATTTTTCACTAGTCCGTAAAAGTGTTACCAAGTTAGTAACGTTGAGATTAAAAGAATTATACAACGGGAAAGTATCAAAATGGTTGATAGGTCGATGAACGTTTATAAAGTTTAGAAAACATGTTAAGCATACCTAACCACCAGCTACTTTGAAGTTTAAAAGAAGATGGCAAGCGAATAGATTGACGGGAAGCTGGAGGCTGTCAAACCATAGCATTCTATTGGTCCATAGTGCCGTTATCTGTTAGTCCAACCTGTTTTATTAAATGTAGACTCCCTGATTGTAGCACTCACACCAGACGTGGCTTATCATTTGTGAAGTTATTTGGTAGATGATAACTAACAATACATTAACCGAGCAGATAAAACAGTTATTATGTCTTCAGAACAGCAATTAAAACAACCACATGTCGGATTACTTACTTGTTTTCAGTATTATATTCGGTTGGAACTACGTTTAGTGCTCCACACCATTCGCATAACCATAGTTTACACATGTCCTAACTCCATTTTCAACAGTGCCGTCACCAAAACAACCATGGCGTTGTAGACGGCTCGTTAATTCATTTGCCTTTAAGAGAGAACGTTTACGTTGATAAATTTCATTCATTGTATCTGAATCTGCTTTGACTAAGTGTTTTTCAGCATTAGTAAGTTTATTTAAGTCCTAAATAAATATTGAACAATGGGTCAATCAAATGAAATATCAAGATACTAATGTGATGACTTCTTAAAAGAATATTTCATAATTCAATAAACTGTGGAGTACTCAAAGTATTTACAACCCTTATTTATTCAACTATCACTAATGTATACCACATTTCGTGGGATAGATTTGCTAGAGTAAAACGAAAGTTAAACTGAAGTTCGGTATATGCACTATTCAAGTGACGTGCCTCTACAGACAATCACAGAGAAACGTTTACTGGATAAAAACTAAATGTCGTCAAGGCGCGCTATCTAAAAAAGAACTGGTATTGCTTCTCGTTTAGTTAATTAACTGTTTTGATGGTAAATTACGCATCAAAACTACTGTTTACACTTTAATTGAATCTACTCCAGTTAAAGTGTTATTGTATTGAGTGTTTCGATTTCGCTTTTGTGTATTTATTGCATCGAAGCATACTTTTTCGGCTTTTACTTGATTTATTTAGTTAAGGTTTGAGAATTGTTTTACATATCCTGTTCGTGTCACCATTGTAGTTGATTTTCAAGATGGCAAGCTCTGCTCATAAATGTGGACAACCATATTGTTTACTCCCCGTGGGGAAGGGATGCAATGTGATGAGTGTAATAAGTGTTTCTATAAGATGTGCACCCGATTAAGCCCACGGCATATAAAAGGTGCTAAAATCCGAACTCTCATTGGCTTTGTATTTTTTGTTGCCCGAGCAAAACACTACTCATCCAGAAAGCGATTTGCCTCCTGATGTTGGCTAATAAGGAGGTCGACGAGGGCTGTACTGGTAACATTGGTACTGATGGTGAAGATGGCGTCAGTGTCGTAAGTGCTGTCACGGCGCAAGCCAAGCATCTAATTGTGAAACCCGCAATCAAGCCGTCTACCCCGAAACAATCAATGAGTAACACTTCATCAGATATCGGTGGCCATGTTTCTACAACAGTAACCGGTGACCCAGATAAAACACCAACTGTCTCGAGTAGTTCTAATGTAGATGCTATGACTGATGGAAAATGGATGACGCGGAAACACAGGAGAGTAGGAAAGATAGCTAAAACTAATGACCGTTTACTTGATAAGTCCTTGATGGACTCTCAGACCACTCCGCCAAAGTCCCAACGTATAGCCTCGTCAAAAATTATTGTGAGTCACTCGCTCAACTCCCAGGACTCTGTTGCAATAAAAACCAATCGTAAGATACCAGTAGTTAAAATACAGGTGTTGTGGATACAGAATAGTAGACCAATAATTATCATGTTAAGTCCAATGGTGTCCTTGGACTTTAAATGTACATTCCCTATTGGCTATTATTTAATTCACTCGTTACATATTGTGTAAATGTTGTTTACTATTTTTATGGTACGATGTGGTTTGCTTGTTTGGTATATAAATAGAGCATGTCTGAAATACAATGATTCATATCTCCGAGGCTGTGACTTGTGTTCTGGACTCAACTGACTGGGCTAGACAGGGAAGTGAGACCAATCGAGACTCTAGGCCGTCCGTACGTGTTTACGTGTCATTGAATCGATCGATAAGTACGCTGCTCTAATTTTCCAGTCAAGGACACAACAATTAGCACAGGGTAAAAGTCGACCACAACTTAAATTCATAACAACAGGATCTAACGTCACGGTCGAAAGCTGTGAACACAGTTTCAAAAGAAGCTAAACCCCTCCCTAGTTTAATTATTTGGAATCTGGAGGAGTCGAAAGACAACGACCCTGCTAGAAGACATGCACATGACCTGCAGTTAGTGGAGTCTGTGGTAAGGAATGTACTACCTGAAGAGGTTTCAGGGGTACATATTACAAAAGTAATACGACTTGGTAAATGGGTTGGAGGCGAGACCCAACCAAGAAGGATCTTGAAGCTGGTTCCCGTGAATTTTGAAGAAAGAGACATTATTGAAAAACGCACGAAAAACCCGTGATTTAAATATTCGTACATGACCAGATTGGCCGCTTGAGGATAGAACCAAAAGGAAGAATGCTCTTACGGAGTTGAGAACTCGCAAATTAAATGGCGAAAATAACCTTAACATTAAAGGTTTTCGGGTAGTCAGGTCTTGGAAGCCAATGCTTCCGAGGCCTGTATGGATAGAACGAATGATTACCAAAACACCTTAAGTGTGTGCTACACGAACGCCCGTAGTCTTAGAAATAAAACATCCGAGACAAGTCTGATGATGGATGAATTAGGTCCCGATATAATTGTTGTTACAAAAACTTGGTTCACCATAGATATAGAATGTTCTCCATCATTGCAGGCTATATCTCTATTAGCAGTGATAGAGTTTTAAGTCGCAAGGAGGGAGGCATAATGTTATACGTTTTGGATCACTTTCGTATACAATCAATCATATCGGAGGCTCATGTTAGTGGTACATGTGAGGTAGCATGTTGTAAGATTAAATCCAGAGATGGGTTAGTGACTATAAGTGGAACATGCCGTAGTTCGTGTTGTCTTACTGACGAATTTATCTTAAGACACATCTGTCCTTGGAGTATGGCAGAATGTTGTCTCGTCATTGGGGACTTCAGTGCACCGCATATCAACTGGATAGAGCTTACAGCTCCAGGCGGAGGTTTCGATAGAGACCTTTTATCAACCGTTATTCAGTGTGCATTTGTATAATGTATCACAAAACCGACACATATTGATTTGAAACATGATCTGTCACTGCTGGATCTTGCCTTCACCCGTCACTGTGAGGATGTCTTTGATATTCAGCACCTTTCTCCACTAGTGAACAGTGATCACGTTGTAATTCACTTTAAGTTTAGGACACATGGTATACAAATTGTATCTGCTCCACCCCGTCCCAATTTCTAGCGAGCTAATGTTCCGGCAATCAGAAACTGTGCTATCTCGACTGATTGACCGGTCGATGCGGGTGGATCGATCGAAGACGATTGGAATAAGTTTAAAGCTACATTCGAGTCCGTAACGTCGCCGTTTATCCCATGGTCAGCATGTAAGCTACCACATTGCCCTCCATGGATTAATAAACAAACTTGGAAGGTGTAAAAGCGTAGAAAACACTTCTGGGACCTATTCTTGTTGACAGGTCATGCACCATTTAAGTGTGAGTACCAAAAATTCCGAAATATTTGTAAGAAAACTATAGCTAAATCCCGTACTACTTACAAACGACAGTTATTATATGATAGCCGTACTTTTCCAAAACGACTGTTTTCGTATGTTAAACGGCGAATGAAACGTAGTGATGGTATTCCCCCGTTACTGTTACACGAAAATTCAGATTGACTAGCTGAATCAGATCGAGCAAAAGCTGAGACTTTTTCAAACTATTTTAGCGAAGTCTACTCTACGTTTATTGTTACAAATACTTGTCCCACTCACACCGAGATACCAACCATTGAATATGTACAGGTGACTGAGGAAACTGTTCTTCCGTTGATAACTAACCTCAAACCTGGTAAGATACCGGGCCCTGACGGGTTACATCCACGGTTGCTGTCATCTCTTTCGGACATTATTTCAAAACCGCTTGCGACACTCTTCAATATGTCCCTTCCACTCGCTCAACTCCCTAGAGATTGGAAGGACGCTATAGTCAGTCCTATATTTAAGAGCGGTCAGAGACAGATAGTATCTAACTACCGGCCTGTCAGTCTAACTAGCATAGTCGTTAAGTTACTTGAGAAGATAATTCGGGTGAGGTTGCTAAGCCACATAGATTCACACAATCTGTTAGCTTCTGAGCAACATGAATTTTGCAACAAGTGTTCATGCTTGACTAACTTACTTATTGCGAGGGAGGATTGGACAGCAGCCTTAGATAACAGTCTGTCTGTCGATGTGATATTCATAGATTTTAGCAAAGCATTTGACAAGGTTTCACACTTAGGTCTTATACAGAAGCTCACGAGCTTAGGAATAATAGATACTGTACAGGAGTGGATGGGAAACTTCTAATATGACCGCAGACAGAGAGTGGAGGTCAATGTGAAGCCAGTCAAAAGTCGTGTACCCCAAGGCACCACTATAGGCCCTCTGCACTTCCTTCTCCACGTTAATAAGTTACCGCTGTTGCTCAGGTCGTCTACATTATTGTTTGAGGATGATGTAAAAATCTGGAGAAAAATAAAAGATGAAACTGATCATCTGGATCTCTAAGCTGACTTAGACGATTTAGTTAGATAGACTTGAGGTTAGGGCTTAGAAATCAATGCTAGGAAGAGTGTGCTAATGCACATCGGTCACGGTAATGGTTACCGTTATGCTATTGATGGTAAACCTCTTCCATGCGTTCAAGAACATAAAGACTTAGGAGTAATAATAAGTCATGACTTAAAAACAACTACGCATTGCAACGCAGCCACTGTCAAAGGTTTTCACGCGTTATGGTCACTTCGTCGAGCGTTCAAATCTTCTGACGAGGAAATGTTTCGAATTTTATATCCCACCCATGTAAAACCACATTTAGAGTACTGTATTCAAGCAGCTAGCTCATGTCTGGTAAAGGATACTAACTCACTTGAGTTTGTCCAGTGTGTGGGAACGAAATTAGTGAAGGGTCTTTCTAAACTCCCTTACGATGAGCGTTTAAAACGCCTAGACCTTTTCCCCTTTTCGTATCGGAGGACGCGAGGTGACCTTATACTATCATTTCGTGTCTTTATGATTCGGGTGTTAATATGTCTTATCTTTTTGCTCCCTCCAGCACTAATGATCTTCGAGGTCATAGCAAGAAGGTTCATAAACCGTGATCTAATAAACGTAAAGTGGGGTCCCGTTTTTCTCATCGAGTAGTCAATGATTGGAACGCCTTACCGAACAAGTGGTATCAGCTTCATCAGTGAATACTGTCAAGGAGAAACTGGACCTTCACTGGAAAACAATCTGTCAGGATAACACAGGTTCACCAGCCTACTATGCTTATTACTGAAGACTGAAGTTTAGATCCCTTTTATTTTATATCACAACTATACAAACTCAATCAAAATGCAAAGGTTCAGACGTGTATGAAAGTTTAAAAAGTGTAGATTACCTCTTCCGATGTTTCACACCGTATGGGATTCTTAATTGCAGCACTGATTACATCAGGGAATTTTCGAAAATATGCCAAGTCCTTCGGTTGCGCAACCAGCAATTCGACGTCGGATCGTTCTTTGATAACCTTCACGACATCCGTGTGTGAGAGACGATCTACTTGATAAACAATAATTCTGTATTTTCACTTGCCTACAGTTTTGTTATTCACCATTAAAATTATATCTTCATTGAGTAGACCTCCTGATTCACTGGGTGAAAGAGGTTCAACGTTTTCAACTTTGTGTTCATGCTTGAAAGAGTCTGTTCTCAGACTGAAGCCATATCCACTAAAATTCGGCCACAATTTTAAATGACAAAGTCTTGCTCTGTGATTCTGACTTCCGCGGATCCCTTCATTTTAAAAGAGTGTCATAAATGAGTGTTATCAAAGAAAGTGGCTAAAACAAATAGTTCTCAGTTGATGATATTTAGCCGATAAATCAAAAGTCACCGATTTTTAATTGGCATTTAACGATTTATTTGCAGTAATTTAATCTTTATTAAGGTTTTTCGGTAAACATAATTTCTAAAATCCTTTTGTACAGTTTTGTATTGTGGAGATAAGCCTATTTTGTAAATAGTTTTTAATGTTATTTGTATTTATTTTGTCAATTTCTCGCTGTATGTACATTCGTCATTAAATGACTGTACGTGCTGTTTAAGTGAATGACCTTGAACACTCTTTCCGTTGTGGTACTGACATAGCGTGACATACTGTTGCTGGCTAACAAATACACTGCTTCTCACACATTCCTCGTTCTATTTTCGTTCGTGATTGAGTTAACTGAAATCTAAATCGAATATTACTTACATTTATAGACTGTGAGTGGGAATATACCATATCTTACATTGGATTACACTACTGGAGAGTTCGTCAACACGATTGGAATTACAAAGCATTTATAATTGTGGATTCACTGTACCAGACTAAAGCTGAACACGCATCAACTTGGTGAACTTAAGTAAGTCCCATTTTTTATTTTATTTGTAACAGTTAACTGGTATATAATAATATTACTATTGATATTTAATAACTTTGTTGATACTTTTCAAGTTTATGCATTGTCTGGTCCACCACAATTATTTGGTGAGCCCGACGTGATTCGAACACGCATTTTACTGGAAAAATCAAAAGCATTTTTGAGATATGAATGATTCTGTGACGATCTGGTAAATTCATGCCAACTTAATAATTACCGATTAGGATTTTAGTGGCAAGCAGATAGCCATATAAGTTTCCGACAGTTATGCTGACGTAATCAGCTTTACTAAATACCCGAGAGTATTCGGTCAAGTACTCTCGCTAGATCATATCTGGTTGCCCGCGTAGCGGCAAATAAATCCCCAAAATAAATATCTCTGTAAGTTTTCGAAATTGGATGCTGACCACATTAGTTTTGGTGGGCTCACCTATCTGAAGGCTCTCGGTCATGCATCCGCAACAGATCACGAGTGGGAACGCCGTGCTCAACAAACCCTGCAATAGCTAGAAAGACTAGATCATACGGTCCTCGATATATTAATAGCCTACCAAATATATCTTCGAACCTCCTCGCTTCTGTCTTTTGATTTCTCTTGGTGGGTGCGCTTCATATTAGGTGTTACTTATTAAAGAGTTGTCAAACTCAGAATACCTGTGGCATCTTCACCCGAATAGTTAGGTTACATTATGTGTACTACGTTGCATCAGCCTACTGTCCAAATAGACATTAAATTTGAATCACGCCATAAGAAGAGGCTACAAAGAGCAGAGCTGTCAATGGCTATATAGCCCTGACTTCTTTAGGATGGAAATTGGGTGGAACATAAACAACATGTATCTCTGCACATTCAACATTTTTTAACTAAATGAACCAAAAAAGCTTAACAATGTGTTCCATTTTACATGATTTTTAAAATGCATGAATTTTGTATTTTCTCATTAACAGTTCAGTCACTTGTCACCTGGAAATATTTTAATTGTTCCTAGCCGTAAGTTTACTACAAGTGGCTTTATATATACTTGACCTATGTCAAGGGTAAGGACCCAAGTGTCTTGGATTTTATATGTGAGTCGGCTGATGTACTGAGAGAGGCCGCTCTTAAATATGTCCTGCCATTCGGCTTTTATATCCTTCAAAGGTGACTGTCGACGTTGTCGAAATAGGTTATATGTTTCCCGTGTATAAAGTCTATAAGACTGATAAATAAGTAGTCTAAATACTGGACATTTCGATGGCATCATCACTATAACTAATTAACTTTGGAGTGACCATGTTAGATACGTTCACTGTTCTCCAGTCTAACATCTAAAGCCTTCATCATACGCAATTTCCTGCAATTTTCAAACACTAGTTTTCCTATTAGTTCACTTAGATTGAGAGAATATATGGAGATGTTATTCGAGATGGGGTAATTTATAAACAGTGAAATTGACTGGTGAAAAATCTTGTGGCAAATTCATTTTAGAAGCAGTCTTATGTTCCGTTGAGGAGTTTTCAAGTAGATCCGTGGAAGCGATCCTTTTTCCAGCGAGCTAATTTTATGTTTGGGAGTCTGTTAAATGTCATAACTACCAAATTTATGTCTATATCACCCTTGAATCGACCGTCCTGAGCCTAGGATGGTTACATTATTCTCAATCTATTGACAGAAAAATCGAAGCACGAGCAAATAATATACTGACTGCCCCACTTGAGCGGAAAGCGAAGAGGAAATCGAATTCAAAGAGGCCTGGATAAAACCGCTATGTATAATTTGACAAATCGTGTTTCGTAGGTCTCTTTATCTAGACAAAATCCATGAGCTCCGTAAAAAAACCCATGTAGATGTGTCATATTCTAACAGGAGGAGAAAACAGACGGCAGGTGTTGCCTAACAGACACCACGGCAACTCTCCAGGAATTCAAAGTACACCACGAAACCGAAAACAAACCGTTATTTTTGGTAAGATTTGACGGTGGAATAAGTGTTTGGGCAGTAATAGTTTGAAATGATGAGTCTCAATTAAGTGCGAAGGGAAATTAAATATCAAAATGAATGAGGCATATATACTTGGTGAAAATGAAACGAATATGAAAAAGTTAACTTAGTGAAGTGTTCCGCAAGATACTGTCTTAATCACAAGCTTCTGGTGCTTAAGAGTAGTATTTTTAAGGAGGAAAAACGTGAAAGGGAAAAGAAGTGAACAATTCTTGAAAGGGTTCAACCACAATACATATGAGACACACAAATCTCATTCGGTATGTGTGAGGACTGTGATATTGCCCACGTGCCCAGACCGAAGTAGGTGGTTTTCTTAGGGGACCACACCCGGAGCCTTCGACCTAAAGGTCTGATCCACAAGGCAGTGGAGCATCGTAAGGAGATGCAGTCCCATGGTAGCCGTTGACCAACAACTGGTTCATACGCCATTCGTTCCCGCAGGATACTGGAGCCCATGTGCTCCAATGGTTTGGAATCCGGCTAAAGCGCCGGACATTCGCTTTTCGTACACAACACCTCCGCCACGAGAAGGCAGTGAGTAGGACTTCCGTGGCAGAGGCTATATACGCGTGGCCATGTGGGAGCATTTCGAGGGAAGAGCGGACTCTCCCCACTCCCGGCCGTACCAGGGCATTCGGGGGCAGTTGAACCACAATATTAAGAGCGTAGTGAATATCTACCTCTTTGGTAAATCATTGATTTTAATTTTTTAGTGCACTCGGGTGTATACATGTAAATTTACGTAATAGGACTCAGAGTAAATCTTTATATTAGTATAAAGTTTTGTGTAATAATGACTTAGAATGATGCTATGAAATTCATAATTAGTTGCAAAGTCTAATCGAATATAAATTTCTACCTGTTATTTATTCACTAAGGTCTGAACTCTACTAGCCATGGGTATTCTCTGTTTTGCCTGTCGTCCTTCTTTCTAGCCCTCTGTGGAATTATGGTCTACTTCGATATTAGTTCATTAATCTTTACTGTTTTAATGGTAGACCTAATTGGAAAGTCGTATATTTTTCATGATGTCACTGCTCAATCTACAAAATTTTATGCAGAGGTCACATAATAGTCTGTACTGACTCGTCCTATATGACGGCAAGTAGTATGAAGTCTAGAACTTCTGAAGGACACGTTCGCACTGGGACGAAAGTAATACATTCGGCACAAAAGCAGGAGATTACATAAAGTAACCACGCCTGCATGACCAAGCCAAGCTAAACCGATCAACTATCCCTGCGTTTAGAATTACTGACGTTCTATCTGTGTTAACTTTTGAGTGTGAATATTATGCTGTCTTTTGCTCATCCTTGAGTATCGAGTGATTATAGTCAATACCACCACCTCTGTTTCGTATATGCCAGTTAACTGTGTTACACAGAAAATAACCGGTTAAATTTGACGTTTTAACCGACCGATCAAACGTTTTCCGCGTCACGTTCTGTTATACACAGCTCTGAATTTTACTTCCATTAATTTTTTAATCTCCTGTCGCTCGTCGCAACAGATGACCATTGCATCTTGTAACATACCAACTTAGCCCAATACTTAATTGCGGTAAATTCTGTGGCATTAACAACAATTTGATCTTGCCTGTAAATTGACGTACCTCGTGTAACTTATTGATATCTGAGAAGAAATTATGGTTATTTTCACTATATTTAGAAACCTAAACTTCAATTGGACTCGGGAGGCCCGCATCAGTACGAATAACATCCAGCTTGTAGTCACTCAAACTCTCGTGGTTGTGGAATACTGAAGTACAAAAATAGCTAAATGGTGAGGCAAGTATTATATTGTAATCTGACGTCCTTATGACACGTACCCGTCCATCACAAAAAAATAGAAAAACAGAACAAGTGGAAAAGAATTTCCAATATGATCTTTAAAACACAGTATATTTTGTCGTATTCTTTTGATTAGTCCGCCTATACGGTGTGTATATACTCATTCAACCTGTTTTTCTGAGATTAACAAACTGATAATATGAATCAAATGCACCTCTTATAGAAACTGTGTAGCGGCACTCGTTCCTGACCAAATTCTACTCTAAGTGGGTGGCAGAGTAATGGACAATTTACCGACCCTCACCAAATCCAAAAGTAACCGACGTTAATCAATCAATTTCTTGCCACGAACAGGCACGTGTGCCAAAGGTCTCCTTCCGTTTCATGTACCTAATCTAACTAATACATTTCTGGAACGTCGTTGTGTTTACGTCAGATAGCTTAAATGGCTAGGCTTCGCATTGTATTTTCTAGCTATCCAATTATTCGTGGATGAGTCAAAGATAAAATCCCGAACTGAGCAAAATCAACGTGTATTCCAAAGTTCATGTGCTCTTGTGGATCAGGTCACAGAGCGAACTCTATTCGAAGCCATTTCCCATTTCTCAAATCTTACGCCTTCAACTGTTACATTAATAATACTCAACAGAATGTCCAGCGCAACTGTCAGTATGTGTACGAATGATGTGATTTCAATGTGACATTATGACATCCGAACTACTCTATTTATTCAACTTCGACGTCGTGCTTTCTGTATCTTGTGAAATGTTATTTCCTCGTGGCTGTTATCTAACAGATGCTTTCAGAACATCATTCGGCTGTTCAAATGCTCGACGAATTAAAACCTGTCCGGTTCAGTTGGTGGTCTGAAGACACAATTATTTGCACGAATCATCACTTTATGCAGTTAGTGAATCTCGTGCAAACCGGAGTTTTTGCTTCGATATCACTGACATAATTTCAGAGTAACACTTGGTTTCTTATGTTCTCTTTAATACTTCTCGACTCAATTATTAAACTTATATACAGCACGCATCGCTTATCACCTTGTAGAGACAACTTCATCGTGCTACTTTCACCACCGATCCGTAGTCTACGACCCTTACAATTTGTAAAAGTAATCATCAGTTTTTCAAACTCTGTGTACAAATTGATCAGTGACCTCGTGAGACAAAATCACGACTAATCTTTGAGGTCATACTTGTGTACTTTCAATTAATCTGCTAAGTGTAGACATAAATGGAATTCGACACTTATGAACAGTAGACGACGAAATAGAACGAAATTCCACATCAATTGCGGTACAAACATTAGCATCAATTGATAACACGCTTATCATACTACTATTGTTGTATTAATATCGCTTCGGCGAACCGAACGTTGCTCATCTGGGGAACTTGATCGTATTTCAGCGCAGTGCATTCCAACAAAACTTCACGGAACCTTAAAATGTTATAGTTCTTCTATTCACCGTCAATGTTAATTGCTTGATATTTAACCAACCTGAAGGTCATACGTTTGAGCACATTGACATATCTAACAATCAAAGATTTATTATTGGTCGGCATTTTGCGATTAGCTGTAGCCTCCTCCTTACCATTTGTCATTTAGCCCCTCAGTAGTCGAAGGATTCTCAATCATTGTTTGGCTACCTCCGTCGCGCAATTATCCCTAGCATGTTGATATCGATTAAAACGGTCGTTAAATCTAGCGGAGGGAGCATTGTAGGGTCAGTGAAGTGTCACTGGGCCCCAGCCAAATCATCCGGCAGTCTGGTTATGTCTGTGAGTTCACCAATTCTTGTCAAGTTCAAGGACAACGAATGCACATCAATTAATCGTACGCCATGGACTGGAACATGACCTAGTGGTCGCAATCTCTCCCCCGTATCAAATTCTGCTAATTTATTTCTGTAATAAGGTTCTTTGTGTTATACGGTCTCTAGAGCATCCATAGTACTTTGATGCGATGAAAGGGTAATCCATGTTAGATGCTGAATGCGAGGTGCGACTCCGAAGATAGCTGTTGTTCACACCATTCCAAAAATACTTGAGTAGACCTTCAGTCATCTGAAACAGATCATTAAAGTTAGTAATCTCCATAAATTTCAGTACTTATCTATCCGCGAAGATTTCAAAGAAAGCTTACAGTACAGCTTGCCATGTTATACCTCAAATACCTGGTTATCGCCCCCAGGACTTGTGTTGAAACTGAGATCGAATGAGTGTTTGAGATTATGTATGGACGTCTTTAGGGATTTTTAGTACAGCTGGAGATCTTCCATGAGTCTCTGATACTATACTTTATAAAGATCCAGTTATTTAAAGCTCTTACTTCAATGCTTGGATTTGACCACTAGGATTGATTTTCTGGTTCACCTTAGGATACGCTCCACAATGTTCTCATCATTTTGAAGTAAAAAAGGAAAACTATATCTCCATACTCCAAAGAAAGCCTGATAACGCTATTAGGAACTAGGCTGAATATTCTACCCTTATACTGGTTAGAAATGAGTTTCAACGTAACATGTGCAATGTTTGCTCAAATGGCACTTTTAGTCAGATCTGGTGTAAGACTTCGGATCATAAATTATCAAAGCTTTCAGATCATTTCTGGCTTTCTATATCTCTGGAGGAGTTTGTATCTGTCCAAAATAGATTACGTTAAAGTTTGAAGCACTGAAAAAAGATACATTATCATCCGTTGAAATAAAGGATGAAATATGATCACACTGAGGGGATCATATACTTCTTCAGTCATCTCAATGCTAATTTTGGTGGCTCTTGTTTGGTCGTACCAATATATTCCGTAACTACAAATCACAAGTGGTAATATTTCAAATGACCTCCGATAGGTTAGAAATTTATTCATTCTGACACAGGTTTTAGTAATAAAGCTTCAAACGATCTTTCAAGTGAACACATCAATAACAAGGAAAGCGAAAATGCCCATTGCATACAGCTTATGGATCGAAAACAGGAGATCACAGAAAGCTTGCAAAACAACAACATAGATCCTTGCATTCTCCCACAACTCACAAGATCAGACATAAACTGGTAAGAAAATTCCGTGTGAGTGAACAATTAAAACAATCAATTTTGCAGTGTGCGATTAATGAAGGGCGACAATCTATGTGTTATGCTGTTTTAAAACTAATTTTATTGGCTTATACTTCGGAAATGCATTATAATCCTCGACAAAATATAGTCACTCTAATCCTCTATTTGAGACTTTCTAGGGACTTATTTAGGTAATTTATCTGCACGTAAACCATATCCTACACAACTTTATTAGAATGTACTGTCAGATGATTGGCTCCAGATAGAAGAAATATTTAGAAACACAGTAATAGCAAGATCGCTGCTGAGTAAATAATAAACTGGTTTCAAATTATCTCTTGAACTATGCTAAAATAAGGCGATTTAGTTAAAGCGTTTCTGTTTGTTTTCACACAAAAGTGAGAAAAACCTTACAACAGTTTAGTCTCTCTCCAGTCGAACCATTCTAGCATACCTCCTTTTGGTTTGGAACAAGGCCCTAGTACGTAAATACCATTTTTTAAATGTATTCTCAAATGCGTCAAATATTATATTTTGTATATATCATCGCTCATGTCCAGAAATACTTGCTAAACTATGGATAAGATCCGTAAGTTTTTGGAAGCGCTCATCTTACAGTTACAGGTGAGTCGAACGTTATTGCCTACTGCGACTCTTAAGATCTTATGACTAACAACGTCGAGTATAAACATTCATTTAGTTGTGAATCAGATAAAAAAAGATAGACCAGATGACGTTTCCATTTTGTGTTAATTATTTACATGAGTTAAGAAAAAGGAGTCTAAGATTTTCCGTTAGAAACTCAACTAAACGCAGATTTGTAGGAACCTAGAGTATTTTTTGCCTTCACATATTGCTTCCTCTCACTGAGGAAACCAGTAATACAACCTTGAAATTATTAAAACCTCACGAAGAACTGTGTAATTGTCTTATTTTAGTCTGAAACTCCTGATATTGGATACTTTTTAATAGCTCATGTGTCAGTGTTAAATTATCAGTATAGATGTTAGTGAAGATTGTTGAAAGTTATTGGAATCACCAGCCAACCTAGGTTGGAAGATCACTGAAAACAAAGAAGCACTAGACAACCGTTCCACCTCCTTAAAATAACAATCATAAAATGTTCACTATTGACTAGTTTCGCAAGAGTCGTCTTGGAGTTATGATGAGAAACCTCAACCAGTGGAGTCTAAAGGTATTGTGTTTGAGATAGTTACCGTACAACATCATTTAAAGATGGCTGGGCGATATCATAAATTAGCTAAAGTCAGAGATGTACACAACTAGATTAGTGGTATAGCGGCTGACAGTTCGTGAACAAGACCTGTCGAACATGGGTCCGATTCCTGATTCCGTTATCGATTTGTATTTTTGGGAAGTTCGTTCCCAGGACGAAAGCGCTGTTCAGTGCCTTATGGTTTCATATGGTTCTCGAACTTGGGTTTGTTTGTGATCTCAATGAAAATTTAGTTTAGATTAATACATTTCTTTGTAAAGTTGATACCAACCAATCGATAAATCTATTGAAGTTAATGTCCATTTTAGTTGTTTCAACGTCAATAATTTTAATTTGTTTTGCAAATAATTCTAAATTCATGTTTGTTCTACCTCTTCGGTCAGCGTTTTTTAGTGAGTTAGTTCTCTACAGAATGGGGTCGCTAACTCCATGCCCAACCCTCTTTCTTTATCCGGGCTTAGGACTGGCAGTAGCCCAACAGAGGCTCCAGGCGGAGTTGTGTTTGTTTTGATTTCATCTGAAGTTCCGTCCTTGTTTTAGATTATTAACTTGTATATGCAACCGTAAAACCTAATAAAAACTTATTTTCCACCCATAAATTTGTATATGAATTTTTCATTCAAGGTATCGTTTAAAATTTCATGAAAATCTATTACTTAATATTCTACAAAATGGTTATCATAAAACATATTCAGAACTATTCAATTTAATTGATTATGAAGAGAAACGACGTATTAATGCAGGGATTTCATCACCATATTGGACTATTCAACCATTGACTGAACGACATCAATTACTTTGTGAAATGATGACACATTTAATGAATGCAGAGAATTTTAATCATTCTAATCAAATTGAAGAAGTATATAAAGAGAATTTATACTTGGCAGGATTATTTCAATCAAATATCAATGATCATTGGTTATTAGATATTTATTTACAAAAATGTTTAAAAATTGTAAATAAAGGTTATCTTGCTATAAAGAATGTGATAACAACTAAATTACAAATGAATAATATTGATAAAATACGATTGGATAACTTAACTGAAATAAAACAAACACTTAAAAAGAGGTTATTTGAAGCAATCTATCATAATGCTACATATTTATTTGAAACAGGTAAAGTATATATATATATATATATATATATATATATATATAATAACCTGGAAGCACTAAACGACCGTTTCATCCTAGTGTAGGACTTCTCAGTAGTGCGTATACACGATCCCGCACACGGGATTCGAACTCAGGACCCCCGATGTTGCGCGTGAATGCTCAACCCCTGGATCACTGAGCTGGCATTCAATGATGTTAATGTCTAACTTCTTGAAGTTCTAGTGAGTAAATGTGACCAATCGAGTCAAACTGTGTCTGTTGTCAGTCAGTTACTCGCTGAAGACAATAGTGGACGGTCGCGCAATATCGTGGATTGGTTGAAGTTAGGCATTAACACCGTTGGATGCCGGTTCACTGGTCTAGAAACTAAGCGTTCGTGTTCGAGACCGAAGGTCCTAGGCAAGAATCTCTCGTGAAGGACTGTAGATGCTCATTGCTGAGTAGTCCCATACTAGAACGAATTAGCCATCCTAGACTTTCAGGACGGTTTAGCTTAAATCGACTAGTGAATTCAGCTATTAAATTACTACAATTTTCAAAATCTCTCATTCTGAATACGAAAAGTTGAATAAATAAATAATCAATCAGTAAATAGATAAAATTCTAAACTTCAACCTTCATATCTGTTAATTACTTTACGATTGTCTAATATAGTAATCTAAATGCAAACAATGAATAATTAGGAATTTACTATTGTAAACGTTTGACACAAAATGAAGAAACTTAAATTTGTATTTTTAGATTAAAATATTAGACATTCAACTATTTAGCGGTTTTTCTTACATCATCTTTAAATATTTTAACGGTATGTTCAATAGTCAATGTGGATACTGATGCTGGTAACAAACGAACTTTACTAAAATTCACTACTAAGGTATTAGACTAGAGCTCATTAGTCTACAGAAATTGATCAATTGTAGTTTTCAGACTCCCTGAAAAGAAAATGCAAATGTTTACCAATAGTTTCATAATTGTTGAACAGATTCATAGCTATTTGGATTCGGCAGCAGAAGGTATTGAGTTTGTCTTCATGTGAAGATCAACACTGGAATGTTGGAGCATCTAGCTGACTTATTTTAGATGGGATAAAACGCGTATTTTGAATTGTCGATAGATTGTTCTATGATTAAGACATTTGATTTCCAGCCAATAAGCTTCAGGTCAGAACCCTGCTAAGTCTTGTTCGGTTTGGGATATCGTTTATTTATTTATTTGAACACATGAATATTGGTACAAGAGAGCGCCAATATATATGCGCCACACAAAACAATGAGAATTCGAAGAGAAATAGAAAAGAAAAAAAACTAAGGAGCGCAAAAGAAAAAGAGAACAATGACGAAGAGATTGGAGTAAGGTAGTGTGGTAGTAACGACGGAACGAAAAGGTACAATCAGAAGAAATCTTTCAGGTAAAGGAGACACAACCACTTTTTATGAAGAAAGTAAAAGAAGGTTACAGCAGGATCGCCACTGGCTTCTATTCTGAGCCATATCTGATAACGTCTCTAGCCACTGTGTAGCACCATCTCTCAGACCCCAACCAGGGAGTCGTGAAGGACCAACACAAGCCAGTCCTTTGCAGCTTTCTTTCATGCCACGACACCATGTCATGCACTGACCACCTCTCCGCTTCTTCCAACCAGTCCCAGAGTCGGCAAATAATGCACGACGTGGAATTCTCTGGGACGACATTCGGAGAACATGTCCAAGCCACCGAAGTCGGTGTTTCAAGATGGTGACACCAATTGAATTATCATCTCTGTGCCCGAACACACGATGCCGAACCTCTGCATTACTGACATGGTGTTGCCACTGAATGTCAGCAATCCTTCGGAGACAGCGATGATCGAACACAGAGAGTCGTCTAACGTCCTCAACTCGGAGAGGCCAGGTTTCACAAGCATAGAGCAAAACTGCTCTCACCGACGCGTTGTAGATCCGACCTTTTACAGCCAGACTAACATCACGAAGGCGCCAAAGGTGGCCCAGATTGGCATAAGCCGCTCTGGCTTTCACTATTCGTGCATTGATCTCATCACTCACACCCCCACCAGCACTTATGCAGCTACCCAGATACACGAACTTCTCGACTACGTCTATCTGCTCACCATCCAGGGTGAGTACAGGATTAGAATCCTGCCAGTCTTGTAGAAGTACTTTGCACTTCGAAGGTGCAAAGCACATACCATACCTACGGACACTGATTGCCAACTGATTAAGTGCGGATTGCATGCCTTGGGCATTATCGCACAGTAAGACAATATCGTCCGCATACTCAAGGTCGAGAAGTCTTTCTCCAGGCAACAGATCCACACCACCATTACTTACATTCATCAGAGCTGTTTCCAGAATGTCATCGATGGCAAAGTTGAAGAGGAATGGTGAGATTGGGCAACCCTGCCTAACCCCACTGCTCGAATGGAACAATGGAGAGAGGTGGTTGTATGCCCTCACTCTGCCTGAGGTGTTTTTATACAGGGCTTTTAGGATGTTAATAAACTTCTCAGGCACACCCTTCTTCAATAGACAATCCCAGAGAACAGTCCTGTCCAACGAATCGAAGGCAGCCCTGATGTCAAGAAACACTACGATTGTTGGCCTTTGAAAAGTATGGCGGTGTTCTAACATTTGGCGGAGGGTGAAGATATGATCAATACATCCTCGACCAGAACGAAACCCAGCCTGCTCCTCGCGAGTCAATCTTTCTCGGGTTTTGAACAACCTACGAAGTATGACGGAAGCCAATAGCTTGGACGCAATCGGAAGTAGACTTATCCCCCGATAGTTGTTACAGGAACGACGTGAACCCTTTTTAAAGATAGGGACAACTATCGACTCATTCCATGACGTTGGTACACTCTCTAGTTCCCAAACCTTTGTAAACAACGTCGTCAATTCCTTAGTCAAAAAGTCACCACCATCTTTAAAAAGAGCCGGAGGTAAGTCATCTGGGCCAGGTGATTTGTAACGCTTCAAGAGTTGGAGTTCCTTGCGGACTTCCTCCTCATTTGGTGGATCAGTCGTCACCGGCCATGGAGGGCAGGACAGTCTGACCGATGTTGCCGGAGCAGCAGGCCAGTTGAACTGCCCTTCGAAAAATTCTGCCCATCGTCCAAGACGTCGATGGATGTTAGTGATTGGCATCCCATCATCCTCGCAGATTGTTTCACTCACACCAGACTTCTTGCTGCCAGTGGCTCGGATGAGCTGGAAGAGCTTCCGGTAGTTACCAGATGCAGCTGCTGCTTCCAGCTCATTAGCACGCATCGACCACCAGGCTTCTCGGTCCTTACGCAAGCTTTGCCCAATTTCCTTACGTAACATCCTTCGTTTATGGTCAAACTCACGGTCACCCGGAGTAGACCGACGGGCTTCAATGAGTTGTAAGGAACCAGAAGAAACCCAGTGCTTAAAAGCGGGACGTTTCGCAAACCCACAACTGACTGTTCCCGCCATTTTCATGGCGTCATGCAATTGCAACCAATGCTCATCTATACTTTTCGGTGGAGTGGTAGCTAGCCTAGAGGCTAGCTCGGTTCGATACTTACTTGCAACAGAAGTTGCAACCAGCTTGCTAACATCAATCCGTTGATGGCGTTCACTTCGTTGTCCACTGAAAAGTAAGGCAAGATTGGCGCAGACCAAGGCATGGTCAGAGTCCAGATAGGTACTCCAAAAGGAGCGGCAGTCTTGTACACAACCACGCCAGCGGTAGCTGATCGCGATGTGATCAATCTGAGTCCAGGCTTGAGATGCAGAGGGAGGACGCCAGGTGGCACATCGGCGATGACTGTGCCGAAAGTTAGTGCTAGCCAGAAACAGGTTGTGGTCTGTGCAAAGTTGCAGTAGACGGTCCCCGTTATCTGACCTGCGACCAACGAGTCCCCATCGGCCACCTAAACGACTCTCTTCTGTGCCTAGACGCCCGACCTGAGCATTCAAGTCTCCGGCTAGTACTACAATATCTGTCGAACGCACTTTCTGGAGAAGAACTGATAACTGGTGGTAAAACTCATCCTTGATTGCATCCGGGCTGCAATCTGTCGGGGCATAGGCGGAGATGACGAAAAGACATCGTTTCTCACGCCGATTTCTTCTCACTTTGATGGAACTTTCTAATCTAACAGCACATAACCGACTGTTAATGGGGATCCAATCGACTAGTGCTGCCTCAGCTCTAGCGCTTAGTGCGACACCAACGCCAGCAAGACCAGACGAAGATGCCACAGGGTCCCCGGATAAGCGCACGTAAAACAAGCTTTTCGAAGCGACAGATGGAGATCGAATTTGTAGTACTTCGCCAGAGTCTTGAATACGGGTCTCGGATAGACAACAAACATCAATATTAAGACTTTCCAAAGACATAGCCAGCCCTATCTGTTGTCCGACCTGCATAAATGTGCGAACGTTGAAGGCAGCCAGTTTGAATGGTGCACGTGGTTTCAGAAAACTGCTTCAGTCCTCGTATTCGGTGGTAACATACAATTTTCAACCGGACAGTGACTCGAGAACGTTTAGATACAGTCGAATTTCCACCAAAGTATAAGTATAAAAGAGGGTGAATAATGTGAAAAATAATAATAATAATAACAATAATGACAATAATAGTAGCAATAATAATAATAGTATTAATAATGACAATAATTGTAATGATAATAATCTGAATCAATTGTTTGTTTTTCAAAGCGAGAAAGGTAATTTCCATATGCATAAGGAACTAATATCGTGTATTATTACTAGTCATCACATAGAGAGTGCATCTCGACCCAAGAATACGAGCTCCCAAATGCGCTGGTACGGCCGAGAGTGGGAAGAGTCCTCTCTCCTTCTCAAAATTCTCTCACATGGCCACGCGTATATAGCCTCATCCAGGGACGTCCTACTCACTGCCTCCTCGTGGCGGGGGTGTTGTTGACGAGATTGAGAGGACGTGTAGCGAATATCCAGCGCTTTAACCGGATTCCAAACCAATGGTGCACATGGTTTCCAGTATCCTGCGGGAACGAATGGCGTATGAACCAGTCGTTGGTCAACGGCTACCATGGGACTGCATCTCCTTACGATGCTCCACTGCCTTGTGGATCAGACCTTTAGGTTGAAGGGTCCGGGTGTGGTCCCCTAAGAAAACCACCTGCTTTGATTAGGGCACCCGGGCAGTATCACAGCCCTCACACATATCGAATGAGATTTGTGTGACGCATATGTATTTGGCGCCTCCTTGTGTCAATATCTATGTGTTAAAATAAATAATAAATACTTCTAGCTGGTAAGTGAGTTAGTAAATAAAAATGTACATAGACAGAACTATTTTGAAATACCAGTTTAATGAATTCTACTGATAGCTACAAACCACATTTTCTAAGAAAACTCAACTTGATACCTATATTGTGGTCAATAAAGGCTAGTCATTTGTAGTCCTTAACGCCAACAATGAGAATGTACAAACCCTTAAAAATTTATACAAAATAGTATTATTACGTTTTGCTCCACTTGTTCTACTAAGAATGTCAAGTTTTCCTACAATTCATCACATTCCCATGTTAGTAGTGGTGAATTATATGCTGGTTGCCGTTAATTATGTAAGAAACGGAACTGGTAGTATTAAAATAGGTAAATCTTTTCTAATTCAGCCAGTATTGTGCGGTCGTTATATATTCTATATATTAAAACATAACATATATATTGACTTAATTTACAACAATACATTATGAATAATAATATGTAAGTTAAAGACTAACTCTCAAAACACTAAACTTCGTCTTCACTACTGTGTATATATGATAAAAACAGTTGCAGTATTGCTGTGTTCAATTACTAAATAATAATAAACTTATATTCAACCAATGTCAAAGTCAGAATCTTTGATACGAACGTCAAAACGATCCTACTGTACGAAGCTGAAACGTGGAGAACTATTACAACCATCATCAAAACAGTACAAGTATGTATAAACAACTGTCGACGCAAGATACTCAATATCTGTTGGCCGGATACCATCAGCAACAGCCTACTGTGTGAGAGGACAAACCAGCTTCCAGCTGAAGAGGAAATTAGAAAAACACTAGGAATGGATCGGACATAATTTACGCAAATCATCAAACTGCATCACGAGGTAAGCCCTAACTCGGAACCCTGAATGGAAGCGGGAAAGAGGAACGCCGAAGAACACACTACGTCGAAAAATCGAAACAGATATGAAAAGAATGAATAACAACTGGAAAAAACTGCCCAATACAGGATTGGACAGAGAATGCTAGTGCGTGGCATATGCTTCTCCACGAGGGGTAACACCTGTAAGTAAGTAAGTAATAAACTCCCAGATTTTTAATAAATACCCCTTAAAATTCACAAATTTCACACATTAGAACAGATTTGATCTTCTAATAAACATTACAAACTTGTTATTACACCCTAAACTTTGTTTCTTTTTTTTTTCATTTTAAAAAAACACAATTAAACAAAATTCTCCTTGCCCTCACTTACCTTCAGGAAAATACCCCAATCATTAGAACTATATAAACAATTACAAAAAAAATTAGAAAAACATAAAAATATTTTACAACCATCTATAAATCCATTTGACAAACAACAAATCAATATACCATTGTATATTGTATGTTATGAACAAATTTGTCGAATCATTTTAACAATTTATCAACCAAATAAAGAATATCAAATGGATGAATTATTGTTAAATTTAAATGAAGCATTGAAATATGCTGAAAAATGTAAGTTTAATTATTCTTTAATTAACGAATGTATGGGCGTAGGCGAGATATACGTCTATTAACCAAAGGACATGTTTACTGTGCAGCAATTCGTTCCGTCCTACTTTATGTCAGTGACACATGGCCGGTAAGAGTAGAGGATATTCGTAAGTTACTAATATTCGATCATAGGTGTCTTCGAAGCATTGCTCGTATATTCTGCAACATTCGAGTAAGTAATGTAGTTGTTAGGAAACGCGTATTAGGTAAGGATGTCAAACCAATCAACGAAGTAGTGGGACTTCATCAGTTGAGATGGCTGGGACACGTGTTACGTATGTCCAACCACCGACTTCCCCGACGTGCGATGTTTTACAATATAGGATACTGTAGGTTGGAAGAAAGCTAGGGGCAGCCAGAGCAAAACATGGCAAAAATCCATGAAGTCATTGAAAAGTGGACTGAGCCATGTTGGTAGGTATAGACGATAGCAACCGATGGTTAGAGACCTTGAATGACATGGCATAAAATCGTTCGCAATGGCTCAGGTGCATCCACTCTTTGTGTTCTCCCAAATTATAGTCTTCTGAATTCTTCATGTCCCTTTTTGTTTTCTCTTTCCAAATTTATTTCACTGGATTATACTCCTTGAATAACATCTTCAAACCCTAATGTTTCCGATTACTGCTAATACTTTCAATACCTCTACCACTATGGGATTTGAATCGACAATTGTATCTTTGTGCTAATGTGGAATGGTAACTCGAACTGATGTACGTACGTACGTACGAAGTTCTACGTTGCTGCTGATTGACTGAATGCAAACCAATTGAATAAATTTTTTTAAAAAGAAATTTAACGGTATATTTCATCATAGATTAGAGAGATTGATTCTTTTAGAGAAGAAATCTTCAGTAGTGCATTAGAAGGGGCTTTTGTGGATATTATAGTAGTAACTTTTAATAGTTGAGAGCATGAGTCAATTGAAGTTAGACTACCATGGAAAACCTGTGAAGCACTGGATGGCCATTTTGTTCTATTGTGGTACTTTTCAGCAGTGCGCATCCACGATCCTGTTCGCGGGATTCCTACCCAGAGCCTTCAGTCTCGAGCGCGAACGCTTAACCTCTAGACTACTGAACCGGCATCCAACGGTTTTAATATCTAACTTCATGGTATTCACAGTGCAAAATATGAATGAACGCATATGTACCTGTTCGTTATTGGTAATTAAATTTCACTGAATAGATGTGGTGTTTGTTCAACCAAGAACACTTTTTTTCACTCTCTGGTGACTAGTTTTAAGATGCAACCTTCAGAGTTCTAGTGAGAAGCTGTTACCAGTGCAAATCCACTATGTGGGATATGAGTCATTTATCAACATCAGGAAATGAGAGATTGATAAATAGCTACTTAAGTTGGTTGAAGTTAGACATGTCCACCATTAAATATCGACTCAGTGGTCTAGGAGTTAAGGCGTTTGTGCACATATCCCTAGTGGTATCATAGATCCGTACTTTTAGGAGTCCCATACTAGGACAAAACAACTGCTATTACTTTCTGGTTTTAAATAGTGGTCTAGCTAAGACAACACCATAATTTAAAATATGAAAACTGTTTAAGCGAGAGAAAAAAGAAAAATACTAAAATCGAATCAGATCGAATGGTGTTTAGAGATACGGTGAAGAGTTTGCTGAATTAGACCCTCTATTTATCTAGTTGAGTATCGAAATAATGAACTCACAATGATACTTTCTATCAAACATCCGAATAGCGATTTTCACTTTAGTAATATGAAATCATCTTATTAATTTTCAAAAGAAAATGTATATCAGAAGGAGTTTTTTGGATATCATAGTGATTTTAGTAGTTAAGATCATGAGTCAATCAAAGCTAAACCACCATGGAAAACCTGGAAGTACTGGACGGCTGTATCGTCCTACTGTGGGACTCCTCAACAGTGCGCATCCACGATCCCACCTCACAAGATAGTACTTACTTACTTACGCCTGTTACTCCTCGTGAAGGAGCACAGGCCGCTCACCAGCATTCTCCATCCAATCCTGTCCTGGACAATCCTTTCCAGCCACAACTAGGTGGTGATCTGAAGCTATGTCATCTCCTCTCCTGGTTCTCACATCTTCCATTGTCCTTCGGAATTTCTTACTGATGCAAATATGATCTATCTGGTTCTCTGTAGTGTGGTCCGGTGAGATCCATGTAGCTTTGTGTGGAAATATTGTACCGCCTATGACCAATTTGTTGAATGCACACAGATTTGCAAATCTTTCTGCATTTTCGTTTCTCTCTTCCAGTCTGTGTCGTCCCATGATATCTTCATATCCGGTGTTGTCTATTCCGACTTTGGCGTTTAGATCTCCCTTCAGAATAGTGAGGTCATTTCTTGGGCACTTGTCTATGACTGTTTGCAGCCGCTCGTAGAATTGATTTTTAATGTCGTCGTTGCTATCATTGGTGGGTGCATAACACTGGATAATATTCATTGTCATCCCCTCCTTCTTTGTTTCGGATGATGCTTTGATGATTCTGGATCCGTGAGATTCCCATCCTACAAGTGCATTTCGTGCTACTTTGGACAGCATAAGAGCGACTCCCTGAGTGTATGGAGCATTGCCCTCTTCGTGACCGGAGTACAGCAGCAACTCTTCCGTATTTAGCCTTTGTTGTACAGCTTGAGTTCAATGGGTTTCACTGATTACCAGTACTGCCAAGTTGTATCTCCTCATTTCCGTTGCTATTTGACTGGTCTTCCCAGTCTTCCATATTGTCCGGACGTTCCATGTACACATAAAAGTTGTTGCTGTGGTTGTTAGAAGGGGCATCGGCCTCGTGGCTTCCGAAGGAACTCGGCATTCACCATGAGGTGTCATATTTCTTCTAAATGAAGACGTTCTAACTCCTAGGGCAGAGTTTAAATGGTTTGAATTATTTTTTCTGGTTAGCGTTTTTTTAGCGAGTTGGTTTTCTACGGGATGGGGTCGCTAACCCCATGCCCAACCCTCCTCCTTTACCGGGGCTTGGAACCGGCAGTAACTCTAGAAAAACTACAGTAGGAGTTTCGCGAGATAGTAACTCACTAACAAAAAGTGGATGTATCTCTCAATTTCGTGAACTGGTGGAGGTTAGAATTCAACACCGTTAGATGCCAGCTCTCAAATTTATTTCACTGTATTATACTCTTTAAGTAACATCTCCAGACACTAATCTTCCCGATTACTGCTTATACTCTTATTACCTTTACTACTATGGGATTTGAATCGACCACTGCATCTCTGTGCTAATGTGGTGTGGCAACTCCAACTGATGTACGTACGTACGAAGTTCTACGTTGTTACTGACTGAATGACTGACAGTGGTCTGGATGACATGTCCTACAATAGAACGAAACGGCTGTCCAATCCTTTCAGGTTTTCCATAATGGTCTAGCTTCAATTGACTCATAACCTCAACTACAAAATGTATAATTACAAATCTCCACAAAATTACAACAATTGACATGTTCCATTCTTCTTTTTTCTGCTTTTAGCGGAAAATCAAAAACTTATAGGATTATGTAATAAACAAATTAGTCAAGTATATCAGGTCCATAAAGAATATCAAATGGCTCATAAAGTATGAATTTAAAATTAAAATATGATCATTTTTCTTATGATTAAAAAGTTTTAATTTGTTTATCAATCATGATTTCTAAAGTAACTTGGTACTAAATTTATTTTGTTCATTTCAATTTCGATAAGTAAATGTATTCTTATCAATCTACGCACTATAATAATTGTTTTTAGGTGGTTGGAGGTAGTCACTCGGACACTATATCGAGGCTCTATTGTAGTAGGTACTTAAAATAACTAAGAAACTGATATTCCTTGTGAGATTCGAACTCACATCACCCAACTAGACAGTTAGAGACATAACCACTGAAATATTTATAATTAATTGATCAATAAGCAATGATTAATCTTATTTTTGTCGAGTCTCTTCAGTGCTGTGATCACTAATCAATGTAACTTCACATGATATGCACTATCATGAGATTTTATGCAGTTGAAGTCATTAGTCGTTGTTACACCACACATAAAGAAGAACACGGATTACGCAATAGTATGATACATAGAGTTTATTCCAAGTGAGTTGATGACTTGTTGGAATCTATGTAAAATCATATCACTTCAATTTTCTATACATTATCAGTTATAATAGTATCTAACTGAATGTTTATGGTCTTCACAATTGATTGATCACTGGGTAGCGATCAATGTTCTTTATGTCAGGTCTTTTTTAGTGCAAACTGTTGAAACAACTGAGTCGTGATTTAGATACAATTTTTATTCATTTAAAAAATTACTGAGAGTCTTGAATACAACGTAACATGCAGGTGAAAGTTTATCAATTTATGAGTGTTTTATATATACTGATATGCATTAGAATAGATTGCAGTAGAATCGATGAATTTACTCTTGTTTTCACTGGGAACTTGAGTTTTGATAATAATGATACTAATTGATACCTTTTAGTTTTAAAAGGTTGATTAAAACCTGAGTAACTCGGCGGTAACGTCTATGACTATCACGCTGAGTGCCACGAGTAATGATCAAGCATGAAAGGACACCAGTTCTTTCCAAATCTGAAGACACATGTTTCTAGCTTATGCTAACAAACACAAAAGTTAGGTTCAGTTTTGTCTGCCGATTGTTTCCACTCGTACAATATTTCTGTGATCTTTTATTATAATTATTATGGAACCCACATAGTTAATTCTTACATAAGTCCTGAAACAATTCGTATAAAGTTGTCAATATATTCATTTCATCAACCTACATTGTATAGGTGATCTAATCAATAGTCCTCTGTCACTATAGGTGTCCAATGTGACCGATTTATATGAAGTAACTTTCTATTTTACCTTTCGATTCATGTTAACAAATAATCTAATGAATCTCATTAGATAATTTGATCTATTGTCTGACTAATCAGTACAAACTATTAAACGACTTCATCACTGTAATATATATAAGATAATTAAAGCTGTATGTAAAGAACTGTTATCATTACACCAAATAGTTATACTTTGTATTCACAACCAACTCTTGTTTACTTCTATCCATGAGGCTGACAAGGTGCTAAAAAGTGGACTTACAATTGTAATTGTTGTTGATTAATGTGATAGTACAAATATATTTTAGTCAAATCTCATTTCAATAGAATAAACACTGATCTAAAATATTGTAAATGGAATAAGGATTGTCCCGATTTCATTCATTAACAAATCAACTTGCTTAGTAATTATACTGCTTAATACATAATTATTTGTATGGAGATTTGTGGAGATTGTATTTTTCGTGGATGAGCACTACTGAAGAGTCTCATACTAAGACGAAACAATCGTTCAATGCTTCCAAGCTTCAATGACGGCCTAGCTTAGATCAACTTGTGATTTCAACTGTGAACATAATTATTGATAATCATAAAAAAAAAGATAACTAAGTTTTTCGAAATTTTTATAGCTTGCAGAACAATATTTCGATATAGCTGAAAGATCCAATGATATTTTGGAGAAGATTGAAGCATGTAAACTACTGGGGAGTATAAATGAAAAGTAATTCAGCTTTTGTTTTTTTATTCATTTATATGGTAACGATAAAGCAACTCTATTCTTGTACTTCAGACTGGAATTTTTTTAGGGCACTAATGAGAAACTGCAGCTTCAGGAAATTAATCATTTTGGAAACAAGACAATTATTAACCGATGGTATTAGATAATGTTTTATTTATGTTCCAAACTGAGCGAAATTGGCATTAATGTAAGATTAACATAAAACTTACCGTAAGATTATGGGTTCGCGTGGTTGTACAATGGTACATATGCACTACTAATGACTGGCTGACTAGACCAAGAGAGTTGAGGTGCACTCTGTGACCTGCAACAACTTCCCAGCAGAAATAAATCCATGATGAAAGTTACTAGCAAACTATACAAACTTATGATTTTAGATAGTTGGAGGTACTCAACAGTAAGTGGTGGTTCGAGGTTTAGTGTTAACTGACACTCACTAAAATTGCAACCCTACAATCTTAAGGGAAATTATGGTCTTTGTTAGATTCAAACCCGGGTTACCCAGCTTCTTTTTATAAGATGCTACCACTGAGAAATTCGGGCTACCAGTGACACCTCCTGCAGAACTGAGACGTTTTCATTGACTGGTCAATAAGTAGTGTCATTTTCATTTAGTTCGGACAAACCTTTACAAATCACTTATTTAAGTGAACCACTAATTAAAGGATATTTTCAGCCTTTAAAACTATCGAATCCTATGACTTACCAAGCATCTCATTGATCATAATTCAAAATATCCGAATAGCTTACCGTAATATTTTCAAAAATATCAAAATTCTAGACCTTTTGTTAGTACGTTTGCATCGAATCAATAATTTAATATAACTTTTCCCTATATCTGTGTTTGCCTGTCAGTGTGTGTCTAAATCTTGTTTATATTTGAACCAAAAACGTGAAGATCACCAATGTGATATATTGAATGGACAGTTTCAACTACTACAACGTAGGGTAGGACCAGGCATATATGTGCATCGGTCCAAGTTGCCATAACACATTAGCACAACAAGGTGAACACCGAATTCTTAGAAGTAGTTAAGTCAATGGTGGTAATATATAAAAGAAAGATTGCATATAAGGATATGGTATAGGAAAAAAGGATTATTTCGTAGAAAGAAAGTTTATCAGTATGATCCACCATATACCATTCTATCCAAATGATATTATGATAAATCAAGTCACATTAATTTCATACGCCTTTTACATTTCGGAAATGAAAAGAAAAATGTATGAGGCTACGCCTGATGGATGATCGTATTACAGGCTACGAACATGTCTATAATCATAGTTGAATATGCAAGCATTTTGTTATGAAGCAGGAGTTATCAGTCATCGTCCCATAAATGTGATCTTTTAGCACCTGTATAAAGGCAAACAACTAGGCTATGACTAACTAAATGTAGTAAGTGTTTAAGTGCAATTTGGCCGAAGGTTTGTCTGATTATATCTATCATTAGCATCCAAAATAGCCCAGTTCGCGTAATTACTGAAAAAATGATGTATAGATTAGTATATAATCATATCTAAAAGACCATAATATCCCCTCGTTCTAGCCCACACAGAATTGAATAACTTTCATTTCCTCAAGAAATTTTGAAACCAGATTTTGTGCTACTTTGCACTCGTCAGTAAAATGTACATGTATTATTGAAGGAACCAGTGATTCCTGATGTTATGTTAATTGTTCAGTTATCCTCTAGACTATGTATCACTTAGCATCAATAATGTGTTTTTAAATAAATATCATTACTTAGCAGAGTTGGATAATGGCTAGTGGTAGAATTCAGGACACGAGTTTTGCTCCACTTATGACTCATCCATCGCATATTCTTAGCCCATATAATTAAGAGGAGGACTGAAACAATCCTTAAAAACGAATTAAAAATCCATTCCAGCCGAAAAAGCAATCGGCTGTCTGGACAAGGTACATAAAACAACAGCCGATCGAAGTGGAAAGTACTGAATTCGAGTCCCAGCGTGAATATCAACACTGAAGCTGCAAATGCATTCGGTTGAATAGTTCCATATAAAACAGAATGTGAACCATGTATATCCACTAGTAGCTATTTTGCAATCCTACTTAAAATTCCTAGCATATGACTTAATAGTAATTTCGAAACAAGCTGATGAGATGCAAAGCTATTAAAAAAGACAAATCTTTAACATAAACAATGGAAAAATTCAAAAACTTCGAAGTAATTCTATGATTGAATTCACGAATCAGTTGAAGCTAGACCACCATGGAAAACTTGGAAGCATTGAACGAAAGTTTCATCCCAGTATGGGACTTCTCAGCAATGAGCATTAACAATCCCCCACTCACTACTCGAACCCAGGACCTCCGATCTCGCGCGCGAACGCTTAACCTCTAGATCACTGAACCGACATTCAACCAATCCACGAAATCGCGTCACTGTCTACCATTGTCTTCAGTGAGTTACCACCTCACAATAGACCCGGTTGAACTCCAATGGTCACTGCTTCTCACTAGAACTCCAGAAAATACCTCTTGAATCTAATCATTAGTGAGCATACGATGATTATTATCAGAAGGGGTTTTTTTTAGAGATTTTAGTAATTTTACAGTTGAATTCATGAGTCAATTGAAGCTAGACCACCATAGAAAAACCTGGGTAGCATTGGATTGGTTGAAGTTAGACATTAACATCGTTGGATGCCGACCAACTCAGTGGTCTAGAAGTTAAGTTTTCGCACATGAGATTGATAGATCCTGGATTCGAGTCTCGCGGGGCATGATCATGGATGTGCACTACTGAGGAGTCCCACAATAGGACGAAACAACCGTTCAATCCTTTCAGACTTAGAAATAAATTGAATGTCATTATTATTATTACTATTCTCTTTTTTTTTTCTTTTCTTGTTAAGTTTATCTAAACTAGATGAAGCTGAACAAAATTACATAACTATTATTGAATATACAAAATTATTACATAATAATAATACAGAGAAATTATCTGAAGCCTATGAATTATTAGCTAAATTTTATATATTCAATACAAATAAATATGATTTAGCTAAATTAGCTTCTGAAAATGGTTTAAATTATGCTCAAATAAATGAAACTATTATTTATAATCAATTAAAATTATGGTATTCAATATCAAAATCGAAATTAATGGAACCGCATTATTTAAATATGATTATAGCTGCACAATGTAATTCCACTGATATGATTGATTTAATTAAATGGAAAGATACACATTATAATTTACCAACATTTGATAAAGATCATTTTCGAGAAGTAACATGTAAGTCAGTTATATTATTTGTGTGAGTTAGCGTTTATTTTTTTTAGCGAGTTAGTATTCTACGGGATGAGGTCAGTAACCCTATGCCCAACCCTCATTCTTTACCCGCGTTTGGGACCGGTAGGAACTCGTAGAAAAGCTGTAGGCGGAATTTTGTGTATTTGTAATTTTTATACATCTTCGATACTATGAAGTACTTGAGAGAAGATTGTTAACATTACTCAGAATTCATACGATGGACTATATAAGTGCAAAATTGTGTATGGAGGATAGCTGACAGATACATTCCAAGTAAGGACCGAAGTCAGACAAGGCTGCCTACTCTCCCTCTTTCTTCTGGTGGTTGACTGGATTATGAAGACCTCGACATCTGAAGGAAAACACTGAATCAATTAGATTTGAACTTCGCCGATGACTTGACCCTTTTATCCTACACACACGAACAAATGTAGATGAGGAGAACTAATGTAGCAGCAGGCTCTGCATCAGGCCTCAGTATACACAAAGAAAAAGCAACATCCTCAAATACAACATGGAGAATACCAACCCAATCACACTTGATAGAGAAGCCCTAGAAAATATGAGAGGTTTCACGTACCTGGAAATCATCATCAATGAACAAGGAGGATCAGATGCAGACGTAAAGTCGAGGGTTGACAAAGCAAGGGTCACATTACTACAATTGAAGAACATATGGGACTCAAAACAACTGTCTGTCAACTAACATGAAGAAAGTTCTATTGTACGAAGCTGTAACGCGGAGAACTACTACAACCATCATCAAAACAGTACAAGTATTTATAAAGAATTGTCTATGCAAGATACTCAAGATCCTTTGGCCGGATACCATCAGCAGCAGCCTTCTGTGGGAGAGGACAAACCAGCTTCCAGCTGAAGAGGAAATTAGGAAAAGACGTTGCAAGTGAATAGGACATGCATTACGGAAATCACCCAACTGCATCACGAGACAAGCGATAACTTGGAATCCTGAAGGGAAGAGGAAAAGCGGAAAGCAAAAGAACACTACGTCGGGAAACGGAAGCAGATATGAAAAGGATGAGTAGCAACTAGGAAGGATTGCTCAGGATAGGTTTGGATGAAGTGTGCTGGTGGACGGCATATACTCCTCCACAAGGGGTACAGAGTATGTAAGTAAGTACACAGGAAGATTTTAATAAACTATTCTCCTTGTAATAACTATGAATTAAATTGAAATAGTAGGTATGACTAAATAGTTGACAACCATCTTGTTTATTCCAAGGAATTACAAAACTTCTTGGTGATATTAAGTTCAATAGAATGGATATTCCAACTAAAAAGCGTTTGTCTTTGACAACACGATTACTATCTCACAACTGGGATTCAGTAATTAAATACAAACAGATCCTGACCTTCAGTTACAATGAAATTCTTAAATGGTAACTATCAATCTAGCCATATTGTATAATTAGTAATAGATAATTGTAGAATCTTGTTTAGATACACATCAAACTAAGTTTTCATGTATTTCACCTCAACACAGTAAAAGACAGCTTTAAAGCGTATGCATCCAAATAAAATAGTAGTATTGTAGTGAATGTGAATACCAGTGGGGAAAACCAAATGTATTTTAATACAGTATTACAGAATATCTTAGTAAAATCTAAGAACCATACAGTAGATACTTCATTTGCAAAATAAATATTAATTGTCTCAGACTATGTTGTTCTTTAAGTTTCATACCAATAACTCTCTGTCCTCGTTCTCTTTGATTTTCTCAACCTACTTCTACCAGGCATTGCACTTTCGATTGGTGATACATACTACTTATAATTGTCGACATCAGTAGCACACACCGCAGTTACAGTTAAGCAAACCAAATATAACATATTTTAGCGCATACAGACTAAACAACTGTATGTAAAAAGAATTTTATTATCGAAATGTAACCATATAACTATGCTATTCAATCAATTTTGTGAATCTTATCTATTTGCAGTCACGATTAATATGAATTATAAGTCATACTTATTCGAACTAAATCCATTACTGATTTGTTCAAATGTCAGTCTAGCTTTTATTCTACTTATTTATTTGAACATATAAATATTGGTACAAAGGGGCACCGAATACATATGCGCCACATAAGTCACTTGATTTATGTTTGGGCTATGATACTGCCCGGATGCCCAGACCGAAGCGGATGGTTTTCTTAGGGGGCCACACACGAAGCCCTCGACCTAAAGATTTAATCTACAACACAGTGGAACGTCAGGAGACACAGTCCCATGGTAGTCGGTGATCAATGATTGGTTCATACGCTACTTTTTCTTCCAGGTTCCTGGAGCCCATGTGCACCAATGGTTTGGAATCAGGGTTTTCCAACTCTTCCAGATGGATCCTACGTAGCCATCAATCCGGTTAAAACGCCTGACTTTAGCTTTTCGTCCTCTCAATTTCTTAAACAGCACCATGAGAAGACAGTTTACAGAATATGAGTTCAATTAATTCCGTTAATCATAAGCAACTTAGAATCTGTTATATATATGTACTTCAATGTGGTGTGGCAACTCGAAATGATGTACGTACGTACGAAGTTCTACGTTGTTACTGACTGACTGACTGATGTACTTTAATCCATGTTGTCATATCATATCACCATAATGAGATAAAATTATCAAGATAAATGATAGAAAAGTAAGAACAGTAATAATAAATTGCTTGCAATTCATTACTCTAAATGGATGTATAAATTTTTTTTCAACATTTCAGATGATAGTTTTACTAAGAAACGAAATGAGATAAATCAATCAAATTCAACTCATACTTTGAATTCCTAATCTATTATTTACACCATTTATTTTGTATGGTTCTTTGAAGAATCTCAAGACAACAACAATAACAAGGAACCAAAAAAAAATACAGAACAGACTACTTAGATCAAATGATCGATGCACTGAACACTTTTTTCTTCTTATTCAATTCTAAAAGAGATAGTTTCGAAAACATTTTTCTGTTTTAATTTTCTTGTTAGTATGAAGACATTTTTTTTCTAAACGTTACGTTAGTCATCATCAATGTAGGATCTGGCATGTATCTGCAATAATCCAAGTTCATACATTGTATTAGCACAGAGATCGATAGTCATCAAGTTATGAACTGATGCTATGTGTTAGCTTGAATATCAGCAACATTTCCCGAGACTACTCCAACGCCAGCCAACATTTGATATTCAGATAGGCGATGGTTGAATATATTTATCTCTGCCAACTTAGTTAAGATTTACAATCTACTCAATATATTGTTAGTCAACCACATAAGAATCCCTCACAACAAAGGTTACTTAAAATTATCGGTATAGGGTTGTGGAAATTGTTGAGTTTCGAATGACATCGATCAATTTTAGACCACTATTGAAAACCTGAAAGCACTGGACGGCCGTTCCGTTCTAGTATGTGACTCTTCGGCAGCGCGCATCCACAATCCAGCACGCGCGACTCGAATCCAGCTCAGCGGTCTAGAGTTTAAGAGTTCGTGCGTGAGACCGAATATTCTGAATTCGGATCCCGCATGCTGGATCGTGGATACGCACTGCTGAGAAACCACATACTAGGACGAAATGGCCGTCCGGCGTTTCCAGATTTTTAATAGTGATCTAACATTGATCAATTCATGATCTCAATCACTACTTAAACTTGCTTTCCTCTTGTTAGATGATATTTCTACATTGTAATTTATTGAGAATAGTTCACACGATCCCGTTGACAGAAGTTTCACAGATGTTCAGGGAAATGTATCTAAAAGATAACTTCGGAAAACTTAAGATCAGTTGAAAACACTGTTATTAGATCCATGAGTTTAGCGAAAAGTGGTTAATGAAGTAATGCGATGTCACGACACACTGTAAGTTATAATGACTAAACACAAACCGTCTAACAGTCAACTGACCACTAAATATTTAAACAGCTTTCAACAACTTTCAGCATGACGTTGGAGCTAAAAATCTACCAGTATTCTCAACGAAATTATAAACATGGTTCCTGTGCAGTTCAATAAACTTTTACATTCTAATATTGAATGTTTCGACACAATGTCCAACCTTTGATGCAAACTTGCGTCGCATGTCAACCACATTCAGAGATATCACTGTCAAGTTATTGAGATCAAGGTGAAATTTAGTCAAATTTTATTACTCGAATCTGAAAATTTGGTGGACTACAGTGTTTTAGTTGTCTATTTAATCCGACTGCTACACTTTTCCAAGGAAACTCAAAACGTTATGGAGAAATGTAATTAACAGATAAATAAAGGTTATTTCAACTTGAATCACAATCATTCCTACAAAACAACTGTACCTAAGTTGTGCTCGAGAAACAGGACCTATGGAAGTTGAGGTGTTTTTCGGTCAACGTGATCCGAACAGGAACAATAATGTAGCTTTGAAGTATATACTGATGTTAAATCACAAATCTTGATCGAAATCTTTTTATATATAAGATAACCTCGCAAGAGAACGGACACGATCACTCATGCAAACCATGTTAGGTTGAACGAACAAGCATACAAATGTGACAACATTACTTACACCACTGAAACATTGATAACTAGGATATAGGCTGGGTAACTCGATATATTAAATAAGAGTTTATACGCAGAGCCTTGATTTACACTTTCGTTTTATGAAAGTTAATATCACTAACTGTTTGCTCGAAATAACATCAGTTCTTTCGTAATTAAATAATGTGATACAAGCTGGTTTCAAAGTGTAAATTTCTTTATTTATTTTAACACATAGATATTGGTACAAGGAGGCACCGAATACATATGCGCCAAACAGATCACATTTGATATGTGTGAGGGCTGTGATACTACCCGGGTGCCCAAACCGAAACAGGTGGTTTTCTTAGGGGGCCACACCCCGAGCCTTCGACCTGAAGGTCTGATCCACAAGGCAGTGAAGCAACGTCAGGAGATTCAGTCTCATGTTAGCCTGTGACCAACAATTGGTTCATACGCCATTTGTTCCCGCAGGATACTGGAGCCCATGTGCACCATTGATTTGGAATCCGGTTAAAGCGCCGGATATTCGCGAATGTCAATCTATCTACTTGATCGAATCGATCATTTGAATATGCAATCTGGTCATTTGAAATTGAGTACTTATGTTTTTTTATCATCACTAACCAGCTATCAATTCACTCTGTTAATAATAAATATAATTAATATCTTCTACAAAATCTATTCAAATTATGTGTACAAAAATATAATTACCAATTGAAGGATCAGATCATATTTACATTTTATAAATCAATTTCAAAATCTTCACTTTTTAAATGCTTCTTCAAAATATTCTCACTATTTGTCATTAGCATATTAAAACCAAATGTGAAAATATCATCATCATCATCATTATTATTATTCTTATCTTTATTATCCATTGAATATTGAATATTCTGTATTGTATTATTGAATGTATCCATAGACATTGATAAATCATTATTTGAAATATTGAATGAATTAGAAGATAAATGTTTATTCCATAAAGGTTTATTCATGTTTATATTATTATGATTATTGAATATTTGATTGTCAGTAGTATTGATATCAGTAGTAGTAGTAGTAGTATTGTCATCAATGTCGATAGAATTATTTAATGGAGTCCATTTGAAACTTTTAGTCGATGGAATCATTAACAAATCATCATCATTATTATTATTTTGAATAACTGATGAAGGGGAACATGGATTATTATTATCATTATTCTCATGATGAAATGTACGTTTATAAGATGGAAGACTGTGACGTTGTCTACTGTCTTCTTGAGTGTATTTCTTCAAACTATCATTATTATTAGTTATAAGTTGAGTTGAACTAAGTAGAGGTTCTAATTGAACCTTTCTATAAGTATTAGAATGATCTTGTTTAAATCTATTTAGATAAACATTACCATTATCATTGTCAATATTCTTATTACAATTATTATTATTATTATTATTATTATTATTATTATTATTATTGTTACTATTTAAAGTAGACATTACTAATTTCTCAATTTGTAAATAATCAACACTAGCATTCTCTGGTATATTCATTGAAACAATCAATTCAGGTGAAATAAATTTTGATAATGAACTGTTATTTAAATGAGATTGATTATCATTGATAGAACTAGTGGAATAAAGAGAACAATCAACTAAATAGATCACAACAATAGCATCCTAAAAAAGAATCGAATAAAGAAGAGACATAAAATTAAGTCATGAATAAAGAATATTATTAAGGTAAACAATATAACAATCATATTGAATATTGTAGGCAAAGATAGATTATGGTTAGCAATGAGATGCAAGACGCGCGTTTCGTCTTATTTGGGACTCTTCAGTTGGATATACCTACATAGGACGAAACGAGAGTCCTGGATTCCACTGATGGCCACCATCTATCCTTGCCTATAAAGCTTGTGACTTAAGGCAATATCAAGACAATCCGTACAGTATACATATATGCCAATAAGACATTGATCAATTGCATTGCTAAAAATGAATGGGAAGATAAAAACTAACAATAAATAATGAGTATTATTGGGTTAAATACATTGAATGAGAAAACAATCAACAAATTTATTTTTGCCATATTTATTATAAAGGAAAGAGTAAGAATTCGGGATTACTAACCGATTTTTAACTAGATTTACTGGAGCTTAAACCCACAACTTATTTTGGTTAGAAGTCAAGTTCCTTAATCGAGTCAATTCGTAGGGAATCATCTTGCACTGTCTTTCTTTTATACATAATTGATAGAATCTTATCGTCTATAATGCTGGTGACGATGACTGTTAATTCATGGTCCCTCGCAGCTTGAAATTATCGACCTATCTATGATTTATAGGATAAGAATTAAGCGTCTTAGGATTGAATTCAGTTAGTGAATAAGTTCACTGATTACACTGATCATCATATTCATTTTTTTTTGTTTTCTTCATGCTGAATTTTGCCAAAAACCAAAAATCCTTTCTTTTTGCCAGTCATAATAGTTCAGTTAGAAGGGAATTAGTGTTTTTAAATCACCCTTGTCAATAATTTCCATCAACTGAACACATTGTATTACACTAAATCATTTATCAACGAGTAGGTACTTTGCTTATCGTCCAAAATACGTTTATCAAAATTAATTGTAAAACCAACTTCTACAATACACTGGTTGAAAAGAATACCTATTATTATTATTATTATTATTATTATTATTATTATATGTAGTCCTTTGTAACAATAAAGAGTTGAAGTTTCCGAGTAGTTTGTAGTTGTTGTATTCTCTGGGTTAGGACGGGGTGGTTTCATCGTGAAGCTTGAATATACAAACAGCGAACAGCCTAGAGTCCTTATAGGTCCTGCTTTCCGCCTAGCCCAGTCAGTTAAGTCCAGAACATCAATCTCAGCCTCTGCGATATGAATCGTTTATTTCAAATATGCTGACTTTATATACCAACCAGACAGACCACACTGTACCATAAAATATGAAACAACATTTGTATTAGTTGACACACACACAACACAACAGAACCATTCGAAAATAATTAATAATCCTCACAGAAGAGTGAAAAGATAATATCAATAAAAGTACTTCATAGCTACCCTCCATTTACAACATGATAATAGTATTAATAATAATAAATCTTACTTCAACAGTAGCCTCATTTCGACACATCAATCGAGCATGTGCTTTGGTTAATCTAACAAGACTTTCCAATAAACGTAAGGTTCGTCTACTGAATGCACCGGCCAATAAATCATTACAAAAATTCGACATTTGACTTCTTTGCCAGACATAATAACGTTGAAGTAGATTAGCTGCTTCCATGGACAATTGTGGTGTGAAACGATCACGAATCCATACAAAATACTCTTTTAAATCATTTTTAGACCAAAGATGATGATGCTTGTCGTAGTGAAAAAGGATAGAGAAAAAATTACAAACAAATACACAAATAAACTATGATATAATGTCGAAACAATAAAATGGATTAGAACATAATACCGAAACGAAAAGTTAGAGTGCTAGACCTACATAAGTCGGTGTGAACTTATGGGTTGATGTTCGCTCTATAGTTCGAAATGCTATTTAACATCATCCAAAACCCATGGCAGTTGCATTCATACTATATATCGCTCTAAATAATCAAGTAAGTTCATGTTAAAGATACTATATGTTGCTTAATGTCATCTATGCGTATTGCCCGATGTCAGGAAAAAACTGGCGATGGAAAGGGATATATATGATCTTGTAAGACACTGTGTAGTACAGTAGAGCAATCAGAACATAGATGGATAGTTCCATTGACCATTTGAACTACAACAATAGAAGCTGTCTTGGTCGGCGGCCTACATTCCTCCACAAGGGGTGACAGGCGTAAGTATGATGAAAGAGCAACTGATTGTATAACTTCAAGTTTTTATAACTCCTAGAGTTACTAACGGAAGCGCATAGTACTTGTCGTTTCGGACGGAAGACTGGCTTTGTTCCCTGTTGTAAATACAATTTAGCTTTGTCAATAGTACAACGCTCCAACGTGTTCGGGAACACATTTGAATGTCTTTCAAAAAGATCCGCCTCTGTTAACGTTTTGGCGTTGGATGTTGCATTTATCACGGGCGAGTGGTTGCGAATGCAGGAATCATTTAATGTACATAAAGTATCCAATGGAATACTCCAGAGATTTAGTTTGTCAATCCAATCAATACAGATAAGATCTAAATCATGTCTATTTGTTGAATAAAAAGTTCCCGAGAAAGAATAATCTCCAAATTTAACAATACATTCAATCATTATTACGAGTTTTAGAATATCTCCAGATGTATTACAAGCCGTATGTTCGTAGGTGGTACGGAAGGACAACTCATCAATTTCGACATCTTTCTAGAAATTAGTGTGATGTCGGATGCTGTATCTAGTTGTAGACGAATATAAACATTCATTAATAGGTTCACGCATCTTCTGTTGCCACCTAAATTCCATGCAAATGTTAAATATATATCGCGAACATACCCTGTGTGACCCCAGGGAAACTTCAGCTGTGCTTGCTACAGCTGTCGATCATTATCCCATACTAAACAAAATACCAAAATGACATTACAAATAATAACTAATGGTTGTAGACGCCCGGTAGATTTAAAAAATGACACCACTATGGTAGAAACTAAGAGGAAAACTTCAATAAATTGTAATATCCATTCCATCAAATAAAGTAGACAAAACAATATTACCGTCAGCAATCACCAATAAGCTTAAATAACGAAACCTTTTACAAAATGCTGTTTTTTTTATGAATGGCATATTGCCAGAACTTGTCGTTACAGAAATCACCGATGTAATATATGTTATAAATTTGGTCATAAAGGGACCTTTTGTCAACAGAGGAATTAATAAAAGCTCAAATCACGGCTGAAATACCCCCGTGATCACATATGACATCCATCCAGCAGTCCGTGAGTTTGAGTCCCTAATAGTATTATTGTCGCTTTCCCTCCTTACATGCACAGCACATTTATCGAGAGTTCCAGCATAAATTTGTACTTGGTAAGTAACAATAGACTGATATTGAGAAAAATGTGCGTGAAACACATGTATATCAATTTCTGCTGAATTAATAGTGACCTAGAAACAGTGAATTCGACTGATTACATGTGTTCCAAAGTTATATTACAAATAAATTTCCCTGAACATGTTCTATAAGGCTACCCAAAACGACGTTACCAAACTCGTTCTCATAGTCAAGAAAGTTGATGTTTAATGACGAGTCCCATTTAATTGATTACTCAACAATGAATAAAATATTCGTAGACTAATAAACACTAATAAGGTTTACATGTAAAGATACACTACCTTAAAATGAAAAGCTAATCTTTATGAAAATCTTTGTAATTTCAAATTCACTAATGGAGTCCTGATAAAGCTAATCGCTTTTCTGTTTCATAGACGATAATTTAAATATTTTTCAACTCATCAACCATGTACCGAATTCTGGAAAGATATTTACACTGCAAGAACAAATGACATTTACAACTTAAACTCCTAAATTGAGATACAAAAAAGTGATTTAGTTACTAAAAGTTAAACTATTAAACTAATTAGCTATAGCTTAAAGTTTTAATGTATGAGTTTAACCTATTAGTAATCAAAGGTTAGAACGATTTCATGAATAAATCTCAGCAAAATGTTGTTCTGCAGGTATACATGGCTCTGTTGAGATTCCATAAACTGAAATGTAATAAACATTTGTATAAGTGGGTATATTATCTATCAAACAAATTGATTAGCATCTTCTTAATTTATATTCCTGATGACATGAATAAAATTCATTACTTTTGTTATTTCCTGATTCGTTGAAAAACTAGTTGGTTGATCTAAATCCAAAATAAAGTTAGCAATCCGACGATCCCATTCTAAAGAGTCAACTGGATCAACTAATCTCCAGATTAAATCAAAACGACTTAGCAATGGAGTTGGTAAACCATAATCTTCATTCCCATGTAGAATAGAATTCGGTGATGGATTTGCTGCAGCTAAAACAGAACAACGACAATTCAATCGAGCCATAAGACCAGCTTTAGCTAGACTGATTGTTTGTTGTTCCATTGCTTCATGTACAGCAGCACGATGAACACCGTGTAGTGCAGTAAATTCATCTATAGCACACAAACCACCATCGGCTAATACTAAAGCACCAGCATCCAGTGTCCAACCAGTTGAATCACGTATAGCTGTAGCAGTTAAACCAGCTGCTGTAGTACCGGTTGCAGTAGTTAAAACAGCTCGATCACAAAGTGATGTACATCCACGAAGAAGAACTGATTTCGCGGTACCAGGATCACCTATGAGTAGAATATGTGGATTACCTCGAATATGTGTAGAGAGTTCATCTACACTTGTAGTTTCACCTACAGAAAAAAAAATTACCAAGTTATAGCATTCATAAAATGAAAGCAGTTACTACAAAACAGTTTAGAGAAACTATGATATTTAATACATAAACAAATGAACCTGATATTTTTTGTCTCACAAATTACCTATCGATGAAAACTTCAGTTGTTTTCAACTTTTATCACCTAGTATGACTGAACGTCGTACAGATAAGCATTTAATGACACCTAAATTCGATGTAAAATCAATAGAAGCTAATAATCTGCGATTTTGAACTGTTTAATATGGTGATAACCTATTTTAGGCTAGTATCTGAAGATGCATCATGATTCCTTGAAAAATACGATCTTAATTCGAGAACTTATGCATTGTTCTAAATAAGTTTATTTTGGGCAATATTTTTTATAACTTTGCTTGTAGCCCTTATAGGGTTAATGATAGTCCGAAACCGGGTAAACAAGGAGGATGGGCATGAGGTTAGCAACTCTATCGCGTAGAAAACAACTATGCTAAATAACACCGATCACTAGTATTTTTTAGAAAAACCATTCCATCGACATATTTTTATGACCTTTTTGTGAATAACAACGAACTGAACGAACACACTATTCATTTTGAAAGATATTTAGGATTAGATAAGCTCACATTCGTGAGAAGTATGAGTTTTATATTCAATATACAATGAAACGGGGCCACTAGGTAGTTCTATTTTTAAATGAACTTAGGTTCTTTGAAGTCAGATACGAACAATTTATGTACTTCCTCAGAAAAAAATACTATAGTATGCATAGGTTGAGTGTACTTGCTTGTAGTAGTAGTAGTCGCTTCTGAACTTTAGAGGAAATATAGAAATCAAAATAAGCATAACACAGTTGAGTATTAAACATTCACTTGTTTACTTCATTTTATCCTCACGATTTATGTAATATACACACAAAAGCTTCAACTGAACTCTACTTAATTGACACTGGACATACTGTTCCCACTTTCTAAATGTATGGTGAGAAATACTCAAAGCAGATAATGATTGCAATGTGGACTTTAAACTAAACTCAAAAAAATCTAAAACATTATCCATATTCTAACGAAGATACACATCTAACGTGTGTACATAGTGTGTATATGGTATTGTCAAATCTTACCCGATGTAGAATGCCATTCAGGTGCACTTGCAAGCATTAAAGCTAGTGAAAGTTTGATAAGATACATTCCATAAACTTCTGGACAAATACTACGTAGAAGTATATTTCTACCTTCTAAAGCTGAACTAAAATTGTATATTTATTCCAAAATACTTCGAATTCTAATGCTCGTTCATGTGAAATATGACTAGGTCCACCACCAGCTTTAAGTTCGGTTAGATTTTCAATATAATTTGCTTTAAGATATGTAAAAATTTCACATGGACTGCCTTCTTTAGTACATCGCCATCTACGTGTTACAACTCCATTAATAACTACTTCATCCCCGGGTTTAACACATTCTAATAAATCATCTTCAATACAAACACACATAGAACGTCGCATAACACCGACTGTAAGACAATCAAACTGTTCATGTACACGAATTTCTTGATAGTTTTTTGCATAAAATTGTGAGTTTGACGACACACATTTTAAATTCATAGAATTACAAGATTGCTGACGATTTGGACAATAACGTGGTGGTTTAATAGCATAGAAATTTTCAAAATTAGCATATACACTAAATGTATAACCACATTTTATGCAATAATACTGTACTTTACTTTGTATCACTTGTACAGGACCGACACGACTTACAATAGCTCTAAGTGCAATAAATTTTCCAGTATCTATTGATGTTGGTATATGATTTTTATATACTTCCGGTATGATAGGTAATGCTGTTAAACGAATATGTATATTTTGTTGTATATTATCAAGTAATTGTTTAGGATTATCTACTTTGTTGGATTGTATGACTTGGTAAACACTCTTGTTTAATAAATTCAATGTTTCTTCAGGTTTGGATAGAATTAATTCTGAAAAGATACTGTTAAATTCGCATAAATTATTAAAATGTACAATAATTGACTGATGTGGTTCAGATGGTAATAGTAACGAAAGTTTACAAATATCACTTCGATGTTCACGTAGTAAATATTCTGAAAAAAGTGAAATAATAGATTCACTCTTCATTGTCATATTATTTGTGACAAGTTTATGAAGTCATTTATTTAAACTGATGAATTAACACGTCTGGTCAACCTGAAAAATGGCAATGAATAACTAGTCAAATTTTGAAGAATAAGGCCGTGTAAACAATACTAAAATAGAGATGTAATCTTTCAATCGTCTTTATTAATTAACACTTTATCTCTAGAAAATCAACAACAAAAAATTCATTGTATCAAGAACATTACATGCAATCTGGAAACGATTGAGAACCTTATGCATTAGTTCAGTCAGTCAGTCAGCTACAACGTAGGACCAGGCACATATATGCATCGGTCCAAGTTGCCATACCTCATTAACACAACAAGATGGACACCGGATTCATAAAAGTAGTTAATTCAGAGGTGGTAATATATAAAAGAAAGATTGCAATAAGGATATAGTACAGGAAGAAAGAATTAGTTCGTAGAAAGAAAGATATGAAGCGATTTTAATCTCTTAGTTTAAGGAAGATAGAGAGTGTATACACCGACGCCACTGTGATCGATTCTGAGCCTTGTCACCGAGAGTCTCCAACCATTGGTTACGATAGTCACGCGGACCCCAACCAAGTAGTCTGCATCTACCAACATGGCTCAGACTACAAGTTAGTGACTTCAAGCACTGATGCCACGTTTTGGTTTGGCCGCCCCTAACTTTCTTCCAACCATCCCGACACCGGTTAGCATTGCACGTCGTGGTAATCGGTGTTCGGCATACGTAACACGTGGCCCAACCATCTCAGTCGATGAAGATGCACAACCTCATCAACTGATTTACCATCATTCCCTAATACCCTGCGTCTAACCTCACTATTACTTACCCGGTGATCCCAGCAGACGCCAGCAATATTTCTAAGGCATCTGTGGTCAAATACTAGTAGCTTACGAGTGTCTTCTACTCTTAATGGCCATGTTTCGCTGCCGTAAATTAAAACAGAACGGACTGCCGCGCAGTATACTCGTCCTTTTATTGATAGACGGATATCTCGCCTTCGCCAAGGTGACGTAAGTTGGCAAAAGCCAAACGAGCTTTTCGAATCCGTGCTGAGATTTCGTCAGACACCAACCTGTATGGGCTGATCAGACTTCCAAGATAAGTGAAGTTGTCAATACGTTCGACTACTTCACTCCCTATCCTTAGTTCAGGTGTTGACGCAGACCAGTCCTGAAGCAACAACTTGCATTTAGAGGGAGAGAAGCGCATTCCAAACATTCTGGCATTGTTGCTTAGTGCTACCAAAAGACTGCATTTTATCAGCGTCTTCACCAAACAGGACTATATCATCTGCGTATTCTAAGTCGATAAGTGGACCTCCTGGAAGGAGATCAATACCCGAGAATTCAGTAGACGAGAATGTTATTTCCATCAATAGGTCTATGATGAAGTTAAACAAAAATGGAGAAAGTGGACAGACTTGACGGACACCACTTGAGGTTGCAAAAGCAGATGACAGTTCGCCATAAGCTCTGACTCGACTAGTAGTGTTCGAGTAAAGAGCCTTCACAAGGTTTATGTACTTCTGAGGTACGCCTTTCAATGACAGACACTGCCACAGAATCTCGCGGTCTACAGATTCAAATGCTGCTTTTAAGTCAAAAGAGACCACCATTGTCGGACGCCGATAAGTATGCCTGTGTTCTAGAACCTGACGAATGGTGAATATGTGGTCGATGCAGCCACAACCAGGTCCGAAGTCAGCTTGATTCTCTCGTGTTTGCAGTTCACGAGTCTTAGTTAGGCGTCTGATAATTATCGAGGCTAGTATTTTAGATACTATGTTAGTTAAACTAATCCCTCTATGGTTGTCACAGGATGATTTTGACCCTCTCTTATATATTGGGACGATAAGTGATTGTGACCAGTCAGATGGAATAACGTCTAATTCCCAGATCTTAGCTAAAATATTGGTCAACCTAATTGCTAAAATTGGACCACCATCCTTAAAACCTCTGGAGTCAATCCATCTGGACCAGCTGCCCTTCCTCGTTTCAGATTAACTGTAGCCTTTTGAACTTCTGCTGGAGTTGGGGGACCTACCTTGCATTAATTGGCTAAAAACTACGTGAACCTGTTAAGAAATCGATCATCAGTTAAACTAGAGAGGATACTGGACAGCAGTCTAAGGTCAGTTTGTTAATGTGACATTCAATAGATTTTAAAAAGGTATTTTATAAGATGTCTCGCTTAGGGTTTATGCAGAAGCTCTCCATCTTTGCAATAACAGGTTTCATACAAGAGTGGATAAGGAACGTTTCTTCACCACGTCAACGAATTACTAAGACTGCTTAAGTTGTAGACACGGTTGTCTGTAGATGATATAAAAGTCTGGAGAATAAATAATCTTGGTCTCCAAGCTGAACCAAAAGAATTGCCGAGATGGTTCTAAAGTTAGGGTTTGGAGTTTAATTTTAGAAAGTGTGTTCGTGCACACTGGAAAGCCATAGGTACCAGCGTACCGTCAACAGCACATAGCTTCCACGAGCGCAGAAACAAAAGACTCGGGAGCAACATCAAGTCAGGACTTGAAAGCAATCTTGTATTGCTATGCAGCAGATGTCATGATGAATAACACTGAGCTACCTGTTGTCCAGACACACAATGACTTGGGAGTCATCGTTAGCCAAGACTTAAAGACTACTGCACACTGCCGTGCAATAGCCGCCAAAGGTTTTAGAACTATATGGTCAATACGTAGGGCTTTTAGTCATGTCGACGCTAGAACGTTTTTGACTTTGTGGTGGTATTGAATGCTGTTAGAGGTATGAGGGCGGTTATCACTTCCCGGTTGCCCACACCATGGAAGGGTTCTTCTAGAGGTACCTGAAAAGGAAATTGGATTAGAGGTGGTCTTAGTGACCTGAGAGAGTGACCGCAGTGCCCAAGGGACAACTGCTTGAGGTCGGTCACACACGACCGTTTTGTAGGGAATTTTCGTGTTAGCTCCGTACTTGTTGAGACCTTACCGCCGGAGACGGATATGCGTGGGATAAGGTGAGGTGTGCATTTTAGGGTCGACCTTTTCTAACTTTATCCCCCCTTATGGGAAGACAACATAGCTGTTATGCTGGTTGTCTGAAGGAAACACCTTACTGCTGCCACACCTCTGTACAGTCAGCAGTACAACTTTGCCTTCAGACCATGGGTTTGTTGCTTTTAATCTTACTGCTCTTCAACCGACCTGTCTGACATGGTAGGACCGTGAGGAACGGTTGTTCCAACCAGTATAGCTGACCCACTGATCTACTATGATCATTATTGAAGACTGAAGTTACCCTCTGATTAATATCAGGACAATCAGGTGGAATCAGTAGACCAAATGCGTTTGAATACATAAACTGATTAGTGTGTATTAATTGACTAAGTTTCGTTAACAAAGGCGATATGTATCTTAACTTTAACAGTTTTGATCTCTGGGAATCATTATATCCTTGTAAATATTCTAGGAACGAGATTACGAACTTTAGTGACAATATGCAAAAATAAAGTAGTACATTCTACACTTTCCATCTTCAATCACTTCATACGTTATAACGCATGAATTAGAAACTGTAAATTCGCCAAGACTATAACTCTCATCTACTTGTTCTTTCCTATTTATTTTTAAATGCAGGCAAAAGAAGGTAATAAGTATGGAATTGGCTTGAGTAGCGCACTTTGAGAATCATATTTGCGAAGCAGCTGTTATACCTTAAGTCACATGACCTTGTGATCCTAGCATTTTCGTAATTGACTCAAATTAATTCCACAGTCAAAGTCGAGTCACTAAAACGACAAGTTCAGTCTTCAGTCTTCAGTAATAAGGATAGTAGGTTGATGAACCTGTGTTAATCCTGACACATTGCTTTCCAGTGAAGGTCCAGCTTTTCCTTGAAAGTATTCACTGATGGGGCTGATACCACTTGTTCGGGTAAGGCGTTCCAATGATTGACTACTCGATGAGAAAAACGGGATCCCACTTTAAGTTTATTAGATCGTGGTTTATGAACCTTCTTGCTATGACCTCGGAGATTATTAGTGCTGGAGGGAGCAAAAAGATAAGACATATTAACACCCAAATCATAATTAAAGATACGAAATGCCAGTATAAGGTCACCTCGTGTCCTACGATACGACAAGGGGAAAAGATTTAGGCGTTTTAAGCGCTCATCGTAAGGGAGTCTAGAAAGACCCTTCACTAATTTCGTTCCCACACGCTGGACACGCTCAAGGGAGTTAGTATCCTTTACCAGACACGGGCTAGCTGCTTGGATACAGTACTCTAAATGTGGTCTACATGGGTGGGATATAAAATTCGAAACGTTTCCTCGTCAAAAGATTTGAACGCTCGGCGAAGTGACCATAACGCACGAAAACCTTTGACAGCGGCTGCTTTGCAATGCGCAGTTGTTTTTAAGTCATGACTTAATATTACTCCTAAGTCCTTATGCTCTTGAACGCATGGAAGAGGTTTACCCTCAATAGTGTAACGGTAACTATTACCGTGACCGATGTGCATTAGTACACTCTTCCTAGCATTGATTTCTAAGCCCCACTCTCGAGCCCATCTAACTAAATCGTCTAAGTCAGCTTGAAGATCCACATGATCAGCCGCACTTTTTATTGTTCTCCAGATTTTTACATCATCCGCAAACAATAATGTCGACGACCTAAGTAACAGCGGTAACTCATTAACGTAGAGAAGGAAGAGCAGAGGGCCTAAGATGGTGCCTTGGGGTACACCACTTTTGACCGGCTTCCAATCGGATAGCGTTCCATTGACCCTAACTCTCTGTCTGCGGTCACATAAGAAATTTCCTATCCACTCATGTACAGTACCTATTATTCCGAAGCTCGTGAGCTTCTGCATAAGACCTACGTGTGAAACCTTGTCAAACGCTTTGCTAAAATCTATGAATATCACGTCGACAGACAGACCGTGATCTAGGGCTGCTGTCCAATCCTCCCTCGCAATAAGCAAGTTAGTCAAGCATGAACGCTTGTTACGAAATCCGTGTTGCTCAGGAGCTAACAGATTGTGTAAATCTATGTGGCTTAGCAACCTAACCCGAATTATCTTTTCGAGTAACTTAACGACTATGCTAGTTAGACTGACAGGCCGGTAGTTAGATACTATCTGTCGCTGACCGTCCTTAAATATAGGACTAACTATAGCGTCCTTCCAATCTCTAGGGAGTTGGCGAGTGAGAGGGACATGTTGAAGAGTGTCGCAAGCGGTTTTGAAATAATGTCCGCAAGAGATGACAGCAACCGTGGATGTAACCCGTCAGGGCCCGGTATCTTACCAGGTTTGAGGTTAGTTATCAACGGAAGGACAGTTTCCTCAGTCACCTGTACGGATTCAATGGTTGGTATCTCGGTGTGAGTGGGACAAGTATTTGTTACAATAAACGTAGAGAAGACTTCGCTAAAATAATCTGAAAAAGTCTCAGCTTTTGCTCGATCTGATTCAGCTAGTAATTCTGAATTTTCGTGTAACAGCAACGGGGGAATACCATCACTACGTTTCATTTGCCGTTTAACATACGAAAACAATCGTTTCGGACAAGTACGGCTATCATATACTAACTGTCGTTCGTAAGTGGTACGGGATTTCGCTATGGTTTTCTTACAGATATTACGGTATTTTTGATACTCACGCTTAAATGGTGCATGACCTGTCAACAAGAATAAGTCCCAGAAATGTTTCCTACGCTTTAACAGCTTCCGGGTTTCCTTATTAATCCATGGAGGGCAATGTGATAGCTTACGTGCTGACCATGGGATAAACGGCGACGTTACGGACTCGAATGTAGCCTTAAACTTATTCCATTCATCTTCGATCAATCCATCCGCGTCGACCGACCAATCGGTCGAGATAGCACGGTTTCTGATTTCCGGAATATTAGCTCGCCAGATATTGGGACGGGGTGGAGCAGATACGAATTGTATACCATGTGTCCTAAACTTAAAGTGAATTACAACGTGATCACTGTTCACTAGTGGAGGAAGGTGCTGGATATCAAAGACATCCTCAGAGTGGTGGGTGAGGGCGAGGTCCAGCAGTGACGGATCATGATGCAAATCAATATGTGTCGGTTTTGTGATACATTGTACAAGTGCACACTGAATAACGGTAGATAAAAGGTCGCTATCGAAACCACCCTGGAGCTGTAAGCTCTATCCAGTTGATATGCGGTGCGTTGAAGTCCCCAATGATGAGACAACATTCTGCCATACTCCAAGAACAGATGTGTCTTAGGATAAAGTCGTCAGCCAGACAAGACGGACTACGGTATATTCCCCCTATAGTCACTAACCCATTTCTAGATTTAATCTTACAACATGCAACCTCACATGTGCCACTGATATGAGCCTCCGATATGGTTGATTGTATACGAAAGTGATCCCTAACGTAAATATTATACCTCCCCCTTGCGACTTGAAACTCTATCACTTCTGATACAGATATAACCAGCAATGAAAGGAGAACAGTCTATATCAACGGTGAACCAAGTTTCTGTAACAACGATTATATCGGGACATAATTCTTGCACCATCAGACTTAGCTCGGACGTTTTATTTCTAAGACTACGAGCGTTCGTGTAGCACACACTTAAGGTGTTTTGGAAATCAATCGTTCTACCCATACAGGCCTCGGAAGCATTGGCTTCCAAGACCTGACTACCCGAAAACCCTTAATGGTAAGGTTATTTTCGCCATTTAATTTGCGAGTCCTCAACTCCGTAAGAGCATTCTTCCACTTGATTCGATCCTCAAGCGGCCAATCTGGTCGAATACGGATATTTGAGGCACGAGTTTTTTGTGCGCTTTTCAATAATATGTCTCTTTCTTCAAAACTCCCGAGAACCAGCTTCAGGATCCTTCTTGGTTGGGTCTCGCCTCCAACCCATTTACCAAGTCGTATTACTTTTGTAATATGTACCCCTGAAACCTCTTCAGGTAGTACATTCCTGACCACAGACTCCACTAACTGTAGGTCATGTGCGTGTCTTTTAGCAGGGTCGTTGTCTTTCGACTCCTCTAGATTCCAAATAATTAAACTAGGGATGGGTTTAGCTTCTTTTGAAACTGTGTTCACAGCTTTCGACCGTGACGTTAGATCCTGTATTTTAACTACTGGTAGCTTACGATTAGTTTTTATTTTAACAGAGTCCTGGGAGTCAAGCGAATGACTCACAACAATGTCAGACGAAGCTTTACTATGAGACTTTGGCGGATTGGTCTGAGAGTCCACCAAGGACTTACCAAGTAAACAGTCATTAGTTTTAGCTATCTTTCCTACTCTTCTGCGTTTTCGCGTCATCCATTTTCCATCAGTCGAAACGTCTACATTAGAACAACTCGGGACAGTAATTGTTTTATCTGGGTCACCGGTTGCTGCTGTAGCAATATGGCCACCAACGTCTAATGACGTGTCACTCACTGATCGTTTCGGGGGAGAACGTTTAACTGTGGGTTGCACAGGTAGATGTCTGGCTTGCGCCGTGATAGCACTTACGACACTAACGCAATCTTCGCCATCCGTACCAATGTTATCAGTACAGCCCTCATCAACCTTCTTATTAGCCAACACCAGGAGACTAATTGCTTCCTGGATAAGCAATGTTTTGCTCGAGCAACAAAAACTACAAAGCCAATGAGAGTTGGGCTTTGAACACCTTTTATATGCAGTGGGGCTTAATCGGGTGCACATCTTATGGAACCACTTATTACACTCATCACATTGCATCCCTTCATCCACGGGAAATAAGCAGTATGGTTGTCCACATTTATGAGTAGACCTAGCCATCTTGAAAATCAACTAGAACGGTGACAAAAACAGGATATGTAAAAGGATTTTCAAACCTTAACTAAATAAACCAAGTAAAAGTCGACCAAGTATGCTTCGATGCAATAAATACACAGAAGCAAAATCGAAAAACTCAATACAATATCACTTTAACTGGGGTAGATGCAATTAAAGTGTAAACAGTTCAATAATCAGTTCAAATGGTTCAAATGGTTGTGGACGGAATAGAAGAAGATTTCGCTTAACAGGCTACCGTGTCTAGCAGCAGGGGATCACCAAATCCTTCAGGCAGGAACCTAGGTATGTTAACAAGAAAACAGGAAAAGGAATTGATAAATCATAGTGCGATATTATCCTTAGTCCTTAAGAATAGATCAAGTTGCCTCTTAAAGGACTCCTGGGAAGTCACTTGAACTGGCTCGGCCGGCAGCGAATTCCAGCATTTGACAACTCTTAAGGAGTAGAAGTTATGTATACATTCCGTTTGGCTATGTTGTGTCTACAGTTTCTGGGTGTTACCCCTTAGGTCAGTGTTCGAACTAAGCTTAATTAGGTGTTTAAGAGGATGTCCAGAAGTGTTAAGGACACTATAAACCATCAGAAGGTCACCTCTAAGACGTCTATACTCTAACGAGTAAAGATTAAGTGAATGGAGGCGCTATTCTTGAGGTTTAAATTTGAGTCCTCGAACTGATTTCATGGCTCGCCGTTGAATACGCTCCAGGGTGTCCTTATCCTTTTGGAGTGAGGGGGGAAATACTATATTTCCGTACTCTAAATGGGGACGGATAAAACTATTGAAGACTATATGGAAAGTTCTTCCGTCAAACTGGCCAAAAATACGCTTCAACGTTACCAGTGCAAGGTTTGCTCGGAAGGCATTTTTGTCACAGTTAGCGTAAGACTTCAAATCGTAGGGCACCAAGACTCCTGAATCTTCTTCGAGTTAGGATACTACTAGAGAGGAGTTACCTAAATTATAACTGTAGTCTGAGACATGTCGCAGATGGACTACTTTACACTTTGAAGTGTTAAAGGTAAGTCCGTTATCGTCTGCCCAACTTTGAAGTCGAGTCAGTTTTTTATAAGCCGCAAATAACTTCAAGTGACCTACGTTCATTTGGCACCCCTCTGCATGTATAAATATAAATTATTCATACTGTATGTTCTGGCAGATAATTTCATTAATTCATTAGTTCACTTCTGGAATCCAGACCGCGATTTTAGACATTTACTTAAATAAATGAAGAAATGTTGAGTCATTTCTATCAGCCTCGACACTGCAAGAACGATGTGACGCCACATGCCAGTAACAAATAAATAGTAGACCATAATTCTACAGTTCCACCTGGAGACCAGTACTTAGTGAAGTATCACAAAGTTCTGCCCTAGGTTCTTAACGTTTTATACTATGTGGAAAATTATCTCCCAAGTACAGTAGAGTTGTTGAATTGTAGAATTATGGTCTACTATGATATTAGTACTGCTCTAATAATATACCTAAAACGAAAATAGTAGATTTGTCATGATATAACTTCCCAATCTATAAGATCTTACGTGGAAGTCACATCATCGTCTACACCAACTCACTGTATCGTATCAATTACCAATACATGATGTAGAACAAGCTCAGGTTAGAGATAGAACAATATATTTAATATGAATAAAAGATATGAGGTAACATTCAGCTGAGACCATAATTGAATGATCGAGCCATGCCATTCGATCAACTCCAATGAATTCAATTCCTGTTTCCGCCTTCTCCATCGTTGCGTTTTTCTACATGTTAAATGTTGAACATCTATTTCCCCAGTTGTCTCGTTTTCAGCATTGATGAATGGGTGGTCAGGGGCCACTGACACTACAGTGCCCCCAATGTTGTTATACGCCGATGATATAAAAAACCGACAAGGAATAACAAGAGACACAGATGAATATTGTGATTAGCCGGTCTAAAGATTGACTGGTGCAGATCAACTTGACTAAGTGTGTCTATATGCACATCAGGGATACTGAGGTAAATAAGTACAACATACGGGAAGAGCCTGCATTCGTACTCCGGTCCCACAAGGATCGAAGGGTGACAGTGGGACATGATCTTAAAACCGCAGCCCACTTCCACGATGTTGCAGCTCAGGGGATTAGAACTCCATGGGCCTTAGGATGGATATTAACCAACCTAGATGCTACCACGTTCATCACAGTATACACAACCTTAGTGAGCACTAAACTTGAAAACCGTGTACAGCCCTGCAAGTTTCTGTTCAAAAAGTGACTCAGACATCCTGGAAAACGTACAGAGGGCAGCTATCAGTGCGATCCCAAAACTCCGGGTTTACCACACAAAAAGCGGCTTGAAAAACTAGACCCCTACCGCAAATTACGGTGTGATCTGATTTTGATGTTGTGGAATACTAAAAAATGATTTTGGATTTAGTGTATTCTCCATTTCCCCCCCGCTAGTTCGGAATATCTCAGAGGACAAAGCAGACGAGTAGAAAAGCCAAGAATGAACAAAATGCTTGTGGCATACGGGTTTCCATACCGAATCCTCGATCCTAGGAACCTGTTACCTGAATCAGTGTTGTCCGTACCTTCAAGGGAAGACTGAACACTCACAGAAGGAAATTAGAAAGAGGAATAATATAAGGCTCGTGTTTTTTGTCCTTACTACACAGATCTGAATCCCAAAACTGCATCTCGATCAGTATCCAATATTTTTATCACAATCGATTTTCTTGCGCTCGCTTCTTGTCAATCGGGTACAGTTCCAGATATTCGCGAATGTCCGATGGGTGGTATTCTGGCCACTCGACTACATCAAGTCAAACCAGTTTGGTAATTATTTTTGATCTATGTCTTAAACTTTGAGTTAATGCGTTTATCTCAGTAAAGAAGGGATTCTGGATACCACCAGCCATTACATTGCCAGGGAGTAGTTTGGTTCGTTGGAATATGGAAATAAAAGTGTTAATTCGAGTGCCAAAAGAAGGCGACTATTTCAAGAGTGATAAACGGTTCACTTAATTGGTAGTGTTTAAGAAGACGGAATTCAATGAGTAAGAGGAGAAACGGAGATGAAAATAAGAAAGATAGGAAGTAGATACTGATATACAGAAGTGATAACTGTGATAAATAATGAAATATGGGTCAGACAGCGATATGCCGAAATGCGAGATCTTATCAGTAAATGCATGTGGATGAGTACAACAGTGCGGACAGAAAAAATACTTTCAAAAAAAGTATAAGGTGAAATGGATAAAAATACGTAAACAATAATTCCACTAACAGTCGAGATCGGTAATTAGCACAATTACCCTGTATAATCCAGCTCTGCAGCACCAGATAACTAAATTGCTAATAATATGAACTTAAACTAGTCAAACTGAAAAAGTATTCTTCCCGAGTAAAGAAAAATATTTTACTCAAAGACAGCTCAATTCAGTTTGTTAGGAAAGCGACCACTCAAGCGATAAGTGTTGTATAGGAAGTGCAAGAGTCACACAAATATTTACCGATCGACAACTGTAACCGCTCCTAATAAAGAGCATGCTCATTTCAGTTTGATTGTGGTAGAATAAATTCAACCGATTCACACAGGAGCAGTCAGAGACATGTAGTTCAACATGGCACCCACCGAAAAGTGAAATTACCTATAAGAAATCGGACTAATTATTAGGAACCCTACTAGCTAATCGTCAGATTTCAGGAGCTTTTAGAAATATGAAACATTATAACTTCAAGAGAACCTAAAATGTTGGACATACTATACGTCATTACAGAGAGTGATAGAAATAGCGTTACATGTACAAGGAAATAATCAAATACTGATGTATACAATGCGTGTATAGGGTACATTTTCTGTCATGCACCCACAAGCATCCAAAGATTATTTTGCATGGACCATTGATCGTGCAAAGTCATCACAGAAACTCTCTATTCTTCAGTTTTCATTGGGCTCTTTGGTGAGCCCTCATGATTGGATCTTTATAAGCTAATCATTTTCAAATCTGTTTCTGCCTAGCTCATTTCTCTCACCTGCATTTCCTGAAATTTCAATCATAAACACATGTTTCAAGTGTATCATAAAGCTCCACATGCCCATGAACCTTGGCCCATCACTTCAGTCTAAATTACTGCATGAAATTTTCTACGTGCCTACTGAGGTCACAAGAACTATCAAGTCGTGGTTCAGGAAATCACATTCTCCAGAAGAACTCTGATTAGTTGAATCAGGGCAAGAACATCTAAGCATCTGCATAATAATTTAAAGCTGGCTTAATTAGCTAAGTTGTAACTGATTACTGAGTGCCTGGATGGAGAGAATCTCGACCTCTATTTCCATTTGACTAGCTCTGATGGCCTAAGCGTATACATCAATCAAGATAGTTAAACGCTACACCAGAAAAACCAAAAGAAACTGGCAGGCTTAACATCTCGTGATACAGTTCCCAATATAACACACTACACCGGCTGTAACGTGCTGATGTATGGGACTGCTAAAAAGATGGTATAATTTCTTCTAAATCGACGATCTCAAGGCTCTTTAATCGGCTTCTTAGCTCATTATAGATAAAACCATGAATAATATTCAGGTGGACCACAATGATTTGGGGAATCAGTGTCAAACTTGAAAAATGTGGCCCAAAGAAAATAATTCTGGCTTAACATGTCGAAAACTATCTCACTTCGTTCTCAATGTCTCTTCAAGTAATCCTAAAACATCTTGTTCCGACTCAGTAGTCCACTTGAATTTGTTTGCTTTTAAAATTTCCAAAACTAAAAGTGTCATGGCTTGATACGCCCATCCGAAAATAAGTACCGCACACTGAGACTCTATAGGGCAAGTTGAATAACACTACTTTCTTACTGCCCAATCCTTGAGGTTAAATCTACACCAAATTAAGAGATATACACTGGACATTTATTGATCGATAAAAATAGGTAAGATCAAAAACGGTCAGAGGGAGATCGCTATCGAGGTTGCATGGCTCAGCCAAACGTACCTATTCGTCTTTGTAAAAATATATTATTCTCTTGGTAAGACTGGACAGACTCGCCAAAGATTCCTATATAGCCTCTGAAGATAGTTAATAGGAACTCATTCTATAACCAGTTTTTCTCATTATTCGAATTTCCTTCATTTTCTAGCATAATTTTTATAGGTCCTGTCACTGATTGTGAAACTATTGTCTAAATGCCCTGGTATGGCCGAGAGCGGGTTGGGTTCGCCCTCCCCCTCGAAATACTCTCACACGGCCACGCGTATACAGCCTCTTCCAAGCAAGTCCTACTCATTGCCTCCTCGTGGCGGGGATGTTGTTCACGAAAATGAGTGGACGTAAAGCGAATGTCCGGTGCTTTAACCGGGTCGGTGGACATGGAGAGCCCACCTAGAGGAGTTGTAAAACCCTGGTTACAAACCAATGGTGCACATGGGCTCCAGGATCCTGAGGGAGCAAATGGTATATGAATCAATCTTCGGTCACCGGCTTCCATGGGACTGCATCTCCTTACGATGCTCCACTGCCTTGTGAGTTAGCCCATTAGGTCAAAGGCTCAAGGTGTGGCCCCCAAAGATAACCACCGGCTTCGGTCTGGGCACCCAAGCAGTATCACAGCCCACTCACAAATGATGGACTGTCTAAATTTATGGAGACTAGTTTTCTTGCTTCGACTAACAATCAAATTATTATTATTATTTACTACGTCATTATTCACCCTCTTTTATTCCCACTCTGTTTATACATATTTTTTCGACTTAGACAGCAGCTCGTCTATAGTGGAAATCCGACTCTATCTAAACGTTCTCGAGTCACTGCCCGGTTGAAAATTGTATGTTACCACTGAATACGAGGACTGAAGCAGTTTTTCTGAAACCACGTGCACCATTCAAACTGGCTGCCTTCAACGTTCGCACAATTATGCAGGTCGGACAACAGATAGGGCTGGCTATGTCTTTGGAAAGTCTTAATATTATGTTTGTTGTCTATCCGAGACCCGTATTCAAGATTCTGGCGAAGTACTACAAATTCGATCTCCATCTGTCGCTTCGAAAAGCTTGTTTTACGTGCGCTTATCCGGGGACCCTGTGGCATCTTCGTCTGGTCTTGCTGGCGTTGGTGTCGCACTAAGCGCTAGAGCTGAGTCAGCACTAATTGACTGGACCCCATTAACAGTCGGTTATGTGCTGTTAGATTAGAGAGTTCCATCAAAGTGAGAAGAAATTGGCGTGAGAAACGATGTCTTTTCGTCATCTCCGCCTATGCCCCGACAGATTGCAGCCCGGATGCAATCAAGGATGAGTTTTACCACCAGTTATCAGTTCTTCTCCAGAAAGTGCGTTCGACAGGTATTGTGGTACTAGACGGAGACTTGAATGCTCAGGTCGGGCATCTAGGCACAGAAGAGAGTCGTTTAGGTTGTAGAACTATGGTCTACTATGATATTAGTACTGCTCTAATAATAGACTTAATCCTAAAATTGTAGATTTGTCATGATATAACTGCCTAATCTATAAGATCTTACGTGGAAGTCACATCATTGACTACACCAACTCACTGTATCGTATCAATTACTAATACATGATGTAGAACGACGTTAGGCTAGAGAAGGAACAATATATTTAATATGAATAGAAGATATAAGGCAACATTCAGATGGACCACGCCTGCATGGTCGAGCCATGCCATCCGATCAACTCCAATTTATTCAATTCATTGTACGCGCTTTCTCCATTGTTAGGTATTTCTCCGCGTTAAATATTGAATATCTATTTTCTGAGTAGTCTCGTGTTCACAGCTTTGTGGATTGTGTGGCTATTGTCCAATGCCACTACAAGGTGACCGATGGTGACTTGTTGGTCGCAGGACAGATGAAGGGGACTGTCTACTGCAACTGTGCACAGACCACAACCTGTTTCTGGCACAGTCATCGCCGATGTGCCACCTGGCGTCCTCCCTCTGCATCTCAAGCCTGGACTCAGATTGATCACCTCGCGATTAGCCACCACTGGAGTGGTTGTGTACAAGACTGCCGCTCCTTCTGGAGTACCTATCTGGACTCTGACCATGCCTTGGTCTGCGCCAATCTTGCCTTACTTTTCAGTGGACAACGAAGTGACCGCCATCAACGGATTGATATTAGCAAGCTGGTTGCAACTTCTGTTGCAAGTAAGTATCGAACCGAGCTAGCCTCTAGGCTAGCTACCATTCCACCGAAAAGTATAGATGAGCATTGGTTGCAATTGCATGACGCCATGAAAATGGCGGGAACAGTCAGTTGTGGGTTTGCGAAACGTCCCGCTTATAAGCACTGGGTTTCTTCTGGTTCCTTACAACTCATTGAAGCCCGTCGGTCTACTCCGGGTGACCGTGAGTTTGACCATAAACGAAGGATGTTACGTAAGGAAATTGGGCAAAGCTTGCGTAAGGACCGAGAAGCCTGGTGGTCGATGCGTGCTAATGAGCTGGAAGCAGCAGCTGCATCTGGTAACTACCGGAAGCTCTTCCACCTCATCCGAGCCACTGGCAGCAAGAAGTCTGGTGTGAGTGAAACAATCTGCGAGGATGATGGGATGCCAATCACTAACATCCATCGACGTCTTGGACGATGGGCAGAATTTTTCGAAGGGCAGTTCAACTGGCCTGCTGCTCCGGCAACATCGGTCAGACTGTCCTGCCCTCCATGGCCGGTGACGACTGATCCACCAAACGAGGAGGAAGTCCGCAAGGAACTCCAACTCTTGAAGCGTTACAAATCACCTGGCCCAGATGACTTACCTCCGGCTCTTTTTAAAGATGGTGGTGACTTTTTGACTAAGGAATTGACGACGTTGTTTACAAAGGTTTGGGAACTAGAGAGTGTACCAACGTCATGGAATGAGTCGATAGTTGTCCCTATCTTTAAAAAGGGTTCACGTCGTTCTTGTAACAACTATCGGGGGATAAGTCTACTTCCGATTGCGTCCAAGCTATTGGCTTCCGTCATACTTCGTAGGTTGTTCAAAACCCGAGAAAGATTGACTCGCGAGGAGCAGGCTGGTTTTCGTTCTGGTCGAGGATGTATTGATCATATCTTCACCCTCCGCCAAATGTTAGAACACCGCCATACTTATCAAAGGCCAACAATCGTAGTGTTTCTTGACATCAGGGCTGCCTTCGATTCGTTGGATAGGACTGTTCTCTGGGACTGTCCATTGAAGAAGGGTGTATCTGAGAAGTTTATCAACATCCTAAAGGTCCTATATATAAACACCTTAGGCAGAGTGGGGACATACAACCATCCTTCTCCATTGTTCCATTCGAGCAGTGGGGTTAGACAGGGTTGGCCAATCTCACCATTCCTCTTCAACTTTGCCATCGATGACATTCTGGAAACAGCTCTGATGGATGTAGGTAATGGTGGTGTGGATCTGTTACCTGGGGAAAGACTTCTCGACCTTGAGTATGGGGATGATATAGTCGTACTGTGTGATAATGCCCAAGTCATGCGATCCGCACTTAATCAGTTGGCAATCAGTGTCCGTAGGTATGGTATGTGCTGTGCACCTTCGAAGTGCAAAGTACTTCTACAAGACTGGCAGGATTCTAATCCTGTACTCACTCTGGATGGTGAACAGATAGAAGTAGTCGAGAAGTTCGTGTATCTGGGTAGCTGTATGAGTACTGGTGGTGGCATGTAGTGAAAGCCAGAGCGGCTTATGCCAGTCTGGGCTACAATTGGCGCCTTCGTGATGTCAGTCTGGCTGTAAAAGGCCGGTGAGAGCAGTTCTGCTCTATGCTTGTGAAACCTGGCCTCTCCGAGTTGTGGATGTTAGACGACTCTCTGTGTTTGATCATCGTTGTCTTCCAAGGATTGCAGACATCCAGTAGCAACACCATGTTAGTAATGCAGAGGTTCGGCATCGTGTGTTCGGGCACAGAGATGATAATGTGATCGGTGCCACCATCTTGAAACACCGACTTCGGTGGCTTGGACATGTTCCACGAATGTCGTCCGAGAGAATTCCAGGTAGTTTATCTACTTAACTTACGAATATATGTATGTAGTTATCAGTTCCTTCCACTTTTTTCTTTTTTGTAGAAGAAGTTTGTTGTAATACCTTGTGCAGAGTATTCCACATTGTGCAAGTAAACGATATTGAATAAAACCATTAATAATAATAATAATAATAATAATAATAATAATAATAATAATAGCTCCGTACTTGTCGAGACCTTACCACCGGAGACGGAAATCCGTGAGATAAAGCTATGTATGCATTTTTAAGATAGACCTTTTCTAACCCACTCTTCTTTTGTGAGAGGGCGACATCTCTGTTATGCTGGTTTTCTGAGTAAAACATCTTACTGCAGTCACATCTCTGTACAGTCAGCAATCTGACTTCGCCCTCAACAAAATTTTGAGACTTATTTTTATTATGTGCTGACATAGTTCGGTTCATATCCGTGTCAAGTAGAAACAGGTACCTACTTCAGTACAATGGAAGATGGTCGTGCAACTTCATGGATTGATTGAGGTTAGACATTAACACTGTTAAATGCCGGCCAGCTCAGTGGTCCAGTGATCAATCGTTCGCGCGCGAGACTGAAGACCCTGGGTCCGAATCCTGTGAACGAGATCGTGGATGCGCACTACTGAGGAGTCTCACAATAGGACGAAACGTTCGTGCAGTACTTCCAGGTTCTCAATGGTGGTCTAACACCAATCAGTTCATGATCTCAATCAAAACTTAATAACCTACACAGCCCTATGTAGTGAAGAAGAACACGGGTGAGGACAGCCAAATTGTATTTAGGACAAATTACAGAATTACTTGGTAAAATAGAAAAACCATATAGTAAATCGTTAATTTGCAAAATATCATTCTATCATATCAAACCGGGCTGTTGCTTTGCAAACATCAATCCATTGTCTCGCATTTCATTGCTCATGCGATTTCTTACAAATTCCATTGTTTTCTCGCTCTTCTTTTCTTGATCTTCTCCATCTTCTGCTGCCAGACATTACGTTCTTTTGACTCACGTTATATACTACTTATATCAATATAAGTAGCACGCACCACACTCGTCCCCCCTTTTAACAAGTTGCTGTCGTAGTCTTTCTGATCTCCGTACCGCTGTGTTCTTTGGTGCTTTTCGTGATTCACACCCATGATGATCTTGAAACCATCTCTGTAGTTGACTAGCATTTACGCGCTTCTGCTTGTCTTCTCTCCGGATCGTGTAGACCGAGCCGCGTCTCTCCGTGATAACATACGGTCCTTCCCATTTTGGGGCCAGCTTCCCCGACCCTGCTCCCCCTGCTATGTTACTTTTTCGTTCTCTACACTTTACTAGGTCCCCCACTGCAAAGGGTTTCCACGTTCTCCTCTGTTGTTCTGCCTTCTTTGTGTCTGATATTTGTTTCTTTTCCACGTTCCTTATTGCCTCTCTCCTCTCTTTTCTTAACCTTGTTGTCGTCCACTTCTGTTGTTGTGGCCAGGTCTTATTATGCATTGGAAGTCGTGGTTGTCTGCCATACATGAGCAAGAAAGGTGACTTCTTGGTTGTTCCTTGTGTGGAGGAACGATGTGCCAGCAAAATCAATGGTAACTCTTTCTCCCAATTTCCTCCTTTTGATGCTAACCATTCCTTTAACGTCCGATTGTTTCTCTCTGTAAGCCCGTTTGTCTGAGGATGATACGGTGTAGTTCGTATTCTCTTGATGCCAAACTGCTTTAAACGGGCTTTAAACTCGTCACTTTCAAAACAGGGACCCTGGTCAGTTAATATCATCTTCGGTATTCCGTGACACGCTACAATATGCCGGATTACCACCTCGGTCACTGTCCTTGCCCGCTGGTCTGCAATGGGTACGGCATCTACCCAACGTGTAGCATGTTCCGTCATCACTAACAGGTACTGGTTACCGCTCGCCGTCTGTGGAAACGGTCCCATCACATCCACCGACCATAGATCACCGACTGCGGTTACTGGGATTGACTGTAATGGCGGTTGTGTGTATCGATCGCTTTTCATTAGCTGACACTGCTGGCAGGTTAACACGTATTCAGCCACATCTTCTCTCATGCTCGGCCAGTATGCACTTTGTCGTAGTAAGTCCGTCGTTCTTGCGATGCCTGTATGTGCTACCTGGTGACACTCGTGTATCACTTTGCGCCGCCAGTCTTTCGGGATCACCGCCACCCAATTTTCATCATCGTCCTGCCAGGTCAGCACTCCATATGAGTTCACTCTCAGTCGGTCCTTTTGCCGAAGCAGCGTTATTACCTCCTTGTCCATTGTTCGTTTATCTACGTCTGCTCCCTCTTTTATCACTCTGATTACCTCTCGAAGGTTAGGGTCAGCTTTCTGCTGCCGGACGAGTTCTAATGGGTCTCCCTCTAAACTATTCACCGCGTATGCTGTTAATGGCAGGTCGGCTTCCATGTCTGGTCTTGACAAGTAATCTGCCATTACGTTTTCTTTTCCTGGAACATGGCCGATACTGAAATCGTATTCTTGCAGGCGTATCATCCATCGCGCCAACTTCCCTCGGGGGTCTCTTGCTGTTTTCAACCACTGCAGGGGTTTATGGTCGGTCTCAATGTGAAATCGTCTACCTAAAAGGTATGGTCTCCATTTTTCCACTGCCCACACGATCGCTAAACACTCCTTTTCGATGGTTGAATACTTCTGTTCAGCAGGTGTGAGGACGCGACTCGCGTATTCCACCACTCTATCAGCCTGACTCAACACAGCACCTATACCATGATCACTCGCGTCTGTGGCCACTGTAAACAGTCTTCCCGGTTCAGGCAGTCTGAGCGTCATCTGGCGATCGTCTAGCATGTTTTTGATTCGGTTGAACGTTTGTTCGGCAGTCTCAGTCCACGTAAACTTGGTGCTGCTTAATAACTTATATAAGGGTGCTGCTATTTCGTTGAAATTCTTGATAAACCGACTGTAGAACGCCGCTCTTCCCAGGAACTGTCTCAACTTCCTTTTCGAATTAGGTACTGCAATATTTTTTATGGTAAGAATTTTCTCCGGCAATGGTTTTATTTCTCCATTTCCCACTTTATGTCCCAACAATGTGACGCTACTTCTCGCTATCTGCGACTTGTCCTTATTAATCCGAAGTCCAAATTCGTCAATTCGCTTTAAGACCGCTTCCACATGCTTGATGTGATCTGTTTCTGTTTGACTGTACACAACTACATCGTCGCCATATACCTCGACATTATCTAGATTCTTGAGCAGTAGTGTCATTAATCTTCTGAACGTGAACGGTGCACCCGCCAACCCGAACGGCATTCGTTTAAATTGATACTGTTTATCACGTACAGTAAACGCTGTCTTGCTTCGATCACTCTGTTTTATAGGCAGTTGCCAATAACCTGACCGTAAATCCAGCACTGTAAACACCGTGGCATTCTGTAGCCGATCTAATGTTTCCACCACTGTTGGCATTGCACAAGGCTTCAGGTCTGTTATATTATTCAATTCTCTGAAGTCGACACAAAATCTATACTTTCCATTTGGTTTCTTTACCAAGAGTACCGGCGAGCTATATGGACTGTCCGCTTCCTCAATTATACCTTCTTTTAACATTTCCTGAACCTGACGATTTACCTCAAACTCCTTCAGGAAGCTCAGCACATCTCCGTCCTCAAACTCCTTCGGCCATGTAATCGAGAAGCAATATGCTGAGATTCTGGAATTTTCTTCAAACGATAATTCTATGGAATTTCTTCGGCTCTTTCATAGCTTCTTAGAGCTTCCATGAGTTTACCGGGAGCCATTCTCACAATTAACAGCTATGGTAAATGTGATGTTTGGAATGTGGTAGTGTAGAGTTAAGGACAATTATGTGCATGTTAGTAATTTGAAATGTGAACAGTATTATGTGTGTAGATAGTTGAATAAATGATCTATGTTGAATGGATTATTTTGATTTTGATTATAACAACACTATTCTCTTTTGTTTCCTACTAATTAGGATTTTAGTAATATGTCATTAGTTCCATCATTAACAACTTACTCAATGCTTTAATTTATTTGAAATTATTAAGTCAACCTTCCAATGAATGTACTTGTATTGAATAAAACTTAGTTACTATGTTAATGTGCACATGTTCTACAAATGTCGTTCCAGAGAATTCCACGTCGTGCATTATTTATCGATGCTGGGAGTGGTTGGAAGAGGCAGAGAGGTGGTCAGTATATGAGATGGTGTCGTGGTATGAAAGAAAGCTGCACAGGGCTGGCTTGTGTTGATCCTTCACGACTCTCTGGTTGGGGTCCTAGCGATAGTGAGACACAGTGGCTAGAGATATTATCACATATGGCTCAGAAGAGAAGCCAGTAGAGATCCTGCTGTAACCTTCTTTTACTTTCTTCGTAAAAAGCGGTTGTATCTTCCTTAACTGAAAGATTTCTTCTGATTGCACCTTTTCGTTTCCTCCATTATTATTATTACACTACCTTAGACTAATCTGTACGTTATTGTTTTTTTACGCTCCTCACCTTTTTTTCCTTCTTCTCCTCAAATTCTCATTGTTTTGTGTGGCGCATATATATTTGGTGCCCTCTTGTACCAATATTTATGTGTTCAAATAAATATAAATAAATTGTTTAAAAAAATTTCGACACTGATTTTCTTTTCCGTTTTCGTACTCATATGGCATAACAGATTGATTATCGCTCGCAAATGCACTACAGCACACATATACTTCTCATTCTCACTTATCAACCATCATGATAATAGAACTCTAAAATATTTGATGGAGATGTTTACTTAACACATTGATATGTTCATTACGTGATCACTTTGGATACAAATTTGGATTTTATCGATCATATCGGTAATCAGAGAGGAATTGTTGGATATTATAATAATTTAATAATTGAATTCATGAGGTGAATGAAGCTAGATCACCATGGAAAACCTAGAAGCACTGGACGACCGTTTCGTCCTAGCATGGGACTCCCCAAAAGTGCGCATCCACGATCCCGCCCCATGGGATTTGAATCTAGGAATTAGTAAGAGGACAAGTGACAGGGTAAAAACAAGGCTTGAGAAAAATGAATAGATTGGTATGTTGAAAAGTTAGAATGACCTATTTGAGCTTGACGTAGTACCAGCCCCCAAACGGGTCGCATAGATTAAGCAGTCACATCATGGCGAATTAACTACCGTATGCTAGATCTATTAGCTTCCAACACCTCACACTTAAGTTTGTTTGCTTGATTTTTTTCAAGCCATTCAACCGACTTATTTGACAGACTGTGTCATTCAAACAATAACAATTTGTAAATCTTGGTCTCATTATTATTATAATGACCATATGAACATGTATGCTTGATCACATATTACGGCCCAAGCATAGATCTCTCACTAGCTTAAGTGTTATTTGTTCAAATCACTCGATGAATCATTAACTTTCACATATATATATACTTGAATCTTATAAATTCTCTCGACTCTTCTTTCGATTCTTCATTCAACTCTTAGTTCACCTCTGTATTCTCTCTCTCAGATACACTTGCATTCTTATTTCTGCCAGAATTCGCTTAGAGTTTTTGTGACTTAGTGATCTGTACTTTTCAATAATAAACTTTTATCGGTGCTTTACGTTGTCTTCTGGAAGTTATACATCGTTGGGTGCTAGCTAATAACAGTCATCAAGACGAGTGGCACATGATGCCTTGAAATTATCGCGAAGATAATCCACTACGACATATATATCAAACTATAGATTACTGAATACCTTTTCTGTTAATTATAATGCAATTAGTTATGATTTAAAACTTGACTAGATTATTAAAATGTTATCAAAAATAAATTTGATGTTAGACTTTCCTTATATTGTATAATAGATGGGGAAAACCTATCTACATTACCAGTGAGATGTAGATGTTATAGCGACTCACGTGCAAATGAGTTTAGTCTCATCTAACGCAGTTAAGCCCTTTTGCTAACTTATTTAGCGGACAAAGTCATCTGCACTATAACAACTTATTGTACCCTTATTATTTTGTGCTTGTATGAAATACGTATGCTTGAATATTGCTTACGGCCTACGTATTTATTCACTCTGCTAATCTTACTACTAACTGATTATTTGATTCGATTACTCATTCATTTCACATGGTATATATATGTCCATGTTATTCATATTCAACACGCTCACTCATTCACTCACACACTCTCGTCTCGCTCTTGCTATGGCTCCTGTCGCTTGCTTGCCTTTTGGCACAACTCTTCTATGCTTGTTTAACGCATCTGTACATTTGGATATATGTTTGTGGTCTCGCAATAAACGTAATAAACACTTCGTATTTGCCTTCTGATTATTTTACCGTTGGGACGTTATATAGAACGGTTATCAAGACGAACTGTATACGAAGTTAAGGAATATATCAAATACCGACCACCACAATGTCGAAGAAGTTTCGGGAACAAGGACATACAGGGAAGTGCTTCTCAATATACTATACACGGGATCTGCAGTTCGATACATTTCACACTTTCATATTGAATTCATTAAAGATGTAGTTTTCAATTTGATGCTGTCATATACATACACTTTATCGTTCATTGTCAACACATGGGAAACTCTATTTGCTTCGTTTTCACCACACGTTTGAATATTTGTAAGGTAATGTATGTAGTTAAAAAAAAATATGTATGTCAGTCTCGTCTTGTTAATATAGGCTAACCTCAATTTCATTAGGTTGTTGCCAGATTCTCTCGATTTCACAAGGTGTGCTTATCATGAGATTTCACTATAGACAGTGTGAAATGAGCCATAACCAAAGACAAGTTAAACGGAACGATAAAAATGTCGTATACGACTAATCTAAACATTTCACTTTGCTTATTTTGTAATAGAAAAAGGTAAATTATCACTTTTAATGTTATCAGCTTAACCAGTTTAAGACTGCAATTGATCATCTTCAATCACATTTCATACTCATCTCCGAGTCAGTATATGCATGAAAATTCTCACCATAAATTATTGTAAATTTGTGAAATGCGATTCATTTAACTGATCATCGATGAAACCTTTCTCATGATAACCAGATTTGGTTATTGTTTTTGTTGGCAGAGAGGACTCGAACCCAGGACCTTCGGTTTCGTGCACGAATATCCAACCTCTAGACCATTAAACCGGATTTGCCTAACACAATACATTTTAAACAACAAGTGGTAAGTTTTACCCAATCAATCAATCATTCACTCTCTCCATATATTATTATCATAAATCAAATCAACTAACATCGATGTCCAACAAATGCAGAGTAACAGTAAAAATCAAGTTTAACCGAAATTATTCATCAAGAATAATTTATTCCTAAAAGAATTATGATTGAATTCGACCGCGGTTGACTATGATCACCACCATAAGAAGGTTGTGTACCAGATATCAGAAGGTGACTTGGAGGTTGTAGCGAGATATATTTGTTGGCGATCTCGTGGCATCGAAAAAATAGCGGGATCGTGCCAAAGGAGTACAAGCGGAATCACTGAGCAAACGTAAGTTCGTGCAAAGTCACAATCAACGGAAAGAAGAATGTCTTTATTACAGTTAAACAAACAAGTACAGTTAAACAATCACTGGTACAATTGGTGATAATGATAATTGTTTCCATTAAACCTATCGCGTTCTCTTGATAAAAGTAGGTCACTACAACGGAATCAATTCTCTGACGTTAGTTTGAATACGACGCAGTAGTGTTATTATATTTCAAAATTTAAATTTAAGTACTAAAAACTTATTATTTTTGGAAACACTTTTAAATAGACTTCATTGCTGGTTTCTAAATTCAATGTACACTTATTTGTGTGTTACCTTAGGAAAATATATACAAGAATATTAATTTGGTCATTTCTTAAAATTAACAATTCCAACATATTCGGAACAAAAGCATTGAGTGATTCAGATGAAATCATGAATCACTTGAAGTTAGACCACCATGGAAAACCTGGAAGCACTGGACGGCCGTCCACAAACCCCTTCTGATTTAGATGAGACTATAATTTATGGATGATCTTTGAGCAACACCAAAGTGACCTTGAAAACGTCCTACTATCTAGGACTAAATGAAGTTTATAAGACAGTGTTAAGAATAAGGATTATCATTACCAGTTGATGGTTAAGGTTAGGAATTATATTTCATCATGAACTGACATCCGTTAAAATGCCAAAATTTTATTTAGACAAATAAGTGAATGAATCTTGCGCTAAAATCCAAAACCTGTTATCCTGATTGGTTTGTCTATGAATCATAGTCTTGTAGTGACTCACATTTATCACGAGAACACGACTGGTTTAATAAAAGCAATTATTATTATAACCAACTGTACCAGTGTTTGTTTTAATGTGCTTTTGTTTGACTGTGTTAATGACAGCTATTTTGTGCTTCCATTGATATACACACACTTTGATTGTAACTTCGCGCGAATTCGGTTACGTTCTGTAACCAAGCTTGTATTCTGGTACGATCTCGGTATCCTTTCGATGCCACAAGATCGCCAGCGAATACATCTCGATTTGGTCCATTAACTGTCTTTTGGTATTTGGCTTCTCGGGGATTTTATGGATTTATTTGATTACGTCCAACCTTCGCCTTCTGATTTATTTGGCACGTGTTTCTTTGTAGCGGTGTTCATAGTTAATCTCAACTCGACGCCACGCTACAGTCTCTCCATAGTTTTTAACAACCTTTGATAAGGTAATTCTGTATAATTAAAGAATGTATGGTAGTAATAGCGTCTTTAAAATATCAGAAACGATGAGTGTGTTTGTGGTGTATGCTACTGATGTCGACAGATATAAGTAGTATGTGTCATCAATCGAAAGTGAAATACCTGGTGGCAGTACGTTAAGAAGATCAAAGAAAAGAGAATGCTTGGTGTGAAAAGGAAATAACAATGAAGTTTGAGATGATTGACTGCTATTTTATAAATGAACTACCTACTGTATGGTTCTCAGATTTTACTAAGAGGTTCTGTAATTTTATGTTCACATACATTCCACTGTATTCATTTGTGTTCTCGTTCAATACAGTTTCGTCTATAAAAGAATCAATTAGAAAAAAGATTATTCTATCTATTGTCTAATACAGGGAAATAATAATATAAGTTTCCTTTATTATCAAGCTTGAAAGTATCAAATGTATGAAAGTGTATTTTGTAAAACATCTTCATATGATGCATATTGTGATAAATTTATAAAATAATGTGACTCGGTAATTAAGTTCATCTTGTGTTCTTGAAACTGTTGTTAGTCAGTGCACTGATCTGCATTGTTTATGCAATTTCAACTGTTCAGCTAAAGTCACTTGATGCTGTTCTACTTGTATCTTCACATTGTTACTAAGAACTGCAAACACGATGACGTTTGAAGTGAACGGTACTGGGTTCAAGTCCCAGAGTGAGCATCAACACTTGGATGCAGGTATATCCAGTTGACGAATCCCATATAGGACGAAACATGTGTCCTGGATTCCACTGCTAGCCACTACACATCTTTGCTTGATCAGCTAAACTGTTAAAAAAACTGTGCTGTTATATAATTTCATGCTCTGTGGTAGTGATCAATCATAGATATCTGTTAAGGTGAAAATATTGATTTCAAAGACAATTAACAGTGTTAGTCATTGCTTGATTAGCCCATTGACAAAACATGATTCTATAAGAGACTCGTAATTTACCTACCAAGTGTCAGTTATTTGGCTATCAATTAACCGATGCCATTGTGTATATTTGTTAGCCCGAGATGAAGTGTACATTTAACAACATTATTCTCACATTATTTATGAATGATTAATGCAACTGATTTACTTATGAAGTTAGTTCATGTGCATAAAAGAAGCACAAACACATTTTATGGCATGATTTCCACAAGTACCAGATGATTTTACTGACTATATTTCTGATTAACAATGAGAGAACACTGTAAACATGATGAGGAGCTTCTCATTAATCTACATTAGAATGTCTAATATTTCAAATCGAACAGAGAACACCCCACTTTTATTAATCTGGACATACTTACGCAAACAACAAAATGATTTGCACATTTGATCTATTAAGCTGATCAAAGTTATAGCAGTTCACGTGCAACTGAGTTTGGTCACATTTAATTCGGGTTAAGCCATTTTGTTAGCTTATTTAGCGGACAAAGACATCTGCACTATAACAATTTATTGTACCTTTATTATTGTTGTGCTTGTATGAAATATATACATTTAATCCTATATACACTCTCGACTCGCTGACTCACTAATTCACCTCTCTGCCTTGTGGTCTGAGTTCTCTGATAATAAAGCTGCTTCTCTTTGCTTTCTGATTTCAAACACCGTTGAGGATTATATGATAACGGTTACGAGGGTGATTGGTTAACGAACCACAGCCACTACAAAGTAGACAAATCAAGTCTCAGTTGGTTAACATATGCCGGGTTTCGTGAAATGAATTCATGTATTGTATAATAATAACTATCATATACGAATTTGATTGCTATTCAATTGTAAGTGTGGACAATTCAATGATATTATTATCAAGAAACATTTTCCCGTCAGTAAGTGGAAACTGAAATTAAGTGATAGGTTTCAGAACTGTAATTTTAATTCAAGCAAAGACAGGTTGGACTCCTATTTACAGATTAGATAGAAGAATACTTAATGGTAGTGTTTCATGTTAGTTGGTAAGAGGTAGTCGATAGGAAAACCTAGATCTAGTTTGCTTGCTAGTCAGCATTAGTCAACTCGCCTAGCTGAAACCTTAAGAGCACTGGTGCTTCGTGTGGCATTTCAAATTCACATCACATGTTGGGACGTTAACACGGAGCTATATGTAACACAATGTGCCTTTTGCAAATTGTGACACAATAGATAAACACTTCAAGACATAACAAACACTCTCTGTAATGCGCATTAATAAAGAGTTTATTGTCCATAAAATTGGGTCCTTGAATTCGCTAACTTCTTGTATGAGCCATGTTGGTAGATGCAAACTACTTGATTGTGTGCCCACGCGACTATCGTAACTAATGGTTGAAGACTCTGGGTGACATGACTGAGAATCGATCACAATGGCTTAGGTCTATACACTCTCTGTCTTCTCTTAAACTATGAGATTAAAATTGCTTTATATCTTTCTTTATAAGAACTAATTCTTCCTTCCTATACTATATCCTTATACACAATCTATCTTTTATAGATTAGTACCATTGAAGTAGCTACTTCTATGAATCCGTTGTTCATCTTGTTGTGCTAATAAGGTGTGACAACTTGGAGCAATGCCTGGTCCTACATTGTAGCTGACTAATTGACTGACTATAAGATTCTACGACATAAAATTTCAGTTGAATTATTTTCATATAAATTTGTTCTATGAATGTAACAATTTTTCTTCATACCCTTTAACATACCAACATCGTCTAACAGGAATGGTAACCTTGAATATTGAACTGAAAAAAATGAAACAACACCCAAATAGTCTGTCTATAATTGAGATAATTATCAACACTAATCTCAATTATTATCTTATTTACAGTCTATGTCTCAAACAGCTATACAGATTGATAAAAATAATCGAACATGAAGTCTGCTCAGTCCAATATTATCAGTATTATATATATATATATATATATATATATATATATATATATATATATATATATATATATATATATATACATGTATATAGATCACCATGGGAAACCTGGAAGCACCGAAAGGCTGTTTCGCCCTAATATGGGACTAATCAGCAGTGCTCATCCACGGGCCCTCCTCGCGAGATTCGAACTCAGGACATACGCACACTGCTGAGGTGTCCCTTACTAGGATGAGACGGCCGTTCAGTGCTTCCAGGTTTTCCATGGTGGTCTAACTTCAATTGATTCATGAATTCAATCATTAATATATTTAAACTCATTAAATAGTTTTCTCCAACTCTATTACAATGAAGATAGGTATATAATGGCACTGTATTCCTTTTGTTACATTTTTTTCAAATGAACCATATGTTCAAAAGTTTTTATAAGCTCACCAACACGATGTTAAATGATTGAGCATTGTATTAAGTGTAAAACTTGTTATTAATGAAAATAAGTCAGTCAGTTGCAACGTAGGACTAGGCACATATGCATCAGTCCAAGTTGCCATACCGCATTAACACAACAAGATGAACACCGGATTCATAAAAGTAGTTAATTCAGAGGTGGTAATATATAAAAGAAAGATTGCATATAAGGACATAATGCAGAAGAAAGATTTGGTACGTAGAGAGATATGAAGCCATTTCAATCTCATAGTTTAAGGGAAGACAGAGAGTGTATCGACCTAAGCCATTGTGATCAATTCTCAGTCATGTCACCCAGAGTCTCTAACCATTGGTTACGATAGTCGCGTGGGCACCCAATGAATTATTCTGCAGTACGACTTTACCTTCAGACCTTGGATTTGTTGCTTTTAGTCTTACTGCTCTTCAACCGACCTGTCTGGCATGGTAGGACCTTGAGGAACGATTGTTCCAACCAGTATAGCTCGATTGGCTCATCACAATAGACAAGCCCAACCACCACGTCAAGGTAGCAACAACGGTCGGGAATGAAAATAAGTAGATATTAAGTATAGAAATCAATTAACAGTATTTAGACTAGAACAATGGTGAGACATAATATATGGACGACTTTCGAGCGATGCTACAGTGATCTTGAAAGTGTCCACATAATTACTAGGACTAAATGAGGGTTATAGACCCCCAAAGCCCTGGTACGGCCGAGGGTAGGGAGAGTCAGTTCTCCCTATTCAAATGCTTCACATAGTCACGCGTATACAGCCACTACCAGGGCAATACTACTTAATGCTTTCTCTCAGCATTACTGTTGTTTATGAAATTGAAAGGACGAAAAGCGAATATCGGGCACTTTAACCGGGTTGGCGAATATGGAGCACTCATTTGCGGGCGTTGGAAAACGCTGATTCGAAACTAATGATTAACATGGGCTCCAGGATCCTGAAGGAACAAATGGTGTATGAAACAATTATTGGTCACCGACTACCATGAGACTGTATCTCCTGTCGTTGCTCAGACCTTTAGGTGGCTCCCTAAGAAAACACGTGGTTTGGTTTGGGCACCCGTACAGTATCACAGCCTTCACACAAATCAAGTGACTTGTATGGAGCATATATATCAGGTGCCCCTTTGTACCAATATTTATGTGTTCAAATCAATAAATAATAAATAATGAGGGTCATAAACCAGTGTGAGGAATAAGGATTATGTTTTAAATTAATGGTTAGGGTTGGAATTAGATTTAGAGTTTTCATCGCGAACTGACATCGGATATACTGCCAAAACTATCTAGCTAAATGAATGAATGAATTTTGCGCCGAAATCCAAGACCTGTTATCCTACATCTGACTGGTTCTTCCATAAATTATAGTCTCGCTGAGATTTTAGAAATTTCAATAGTTGAAATCATGAGTCAATTGAAGCTAGACCACCATGAAAAGCCTGAGAGCACTGGACAGCTGTTTCGTCCTATTATGGGACTCCTCAACAGTGTTCATCCACGATCCCGCCCCCCGCGAGACTCTAGCCCAGGACCTATCAGTCTCGCGCGTGAGCGCTCAACCACTAGACCACTGGGCCGGCATCTAATGGTGTTAATGTCTAACTTCAACCAACTCACGAAGTTGCACCACCGTCCACCATCGTCTTCAGTGAGCTGTTATCTCACAACAGACCTGGTTGAACTCCACTGGTAACGGCTTCTCACTAGAACTCCAGGAAATGCCTCATGAAGTCAGTCACTATTGAGCGTATGTTTATTATTAGAAAGTTTCCCATTGAAATTTCTAACATGTCCACAAAACTCCTTCTAATAATAACCATCTGCTCACTAGTGACTGACTTCATGAGGCATTTCCTGGAGTTCTGTGAGAAGCCGTTACCAGTGTAGTTCAACCAGGTCTGTTGTGAGATAACAGCTCACTGAAGACGATGGTGGACGGTGGCACAACTTCATGAGTTGGTTGAAGTTAAAATCTTTTAGACAAGTGCAATTATTCTGTATAGTAGTCTTCAAGATACTGAAAATCTAACAAAATAACGTGAATGTATTCATCATCTTTTGTTTTTCTGGACACGCAAACTCACATATTTATTTGAAAAGAACATGAACGAAATGAAGTCAAAACATTATTCAATAATAACAACCTGTAGGATTTCAAATTATGTTTAACAGCGTTATAAAAATGAGAATAATTGGAAGTTCTTCAAAAAACAGTTATCAATATAGAGTATCAGTCATCAGTCTATATCAAGACAGGCTATTATGTAGACGCAACATATATCCCAATCATTTCAGTTGATGAAAATTTATCATGATTAACTTCTTTGAAAGTTTTGTTTGGTAGTCTATATTCGACCTCAGTATTGCTTATTTATTCTTGCCATCATTCGCAAAGAACTCTTCAAAGACATCTATCAGTTAATCTATGGAACTTATGGACGTATTCTTCTTTCGTGTGTAATATTTCACAGACAAAAAGTAGTTAAACTAGGATTAAAGTGTATTAAATTAGCTTTCATTAGTTGGAGGATGGACATCTGATTTGCACCACAAGTGATGCAAATTGGGAGGAGTACGGTTTAGTCACTATGCATACATCGTCACTCTTCGTAAAACAACTGAGTAAGCAATGTTGAGGTGAGATGTAGAGTATTCCGCATATTTGTTGATGAGGTTGTAAATCTTCATCGAATGAAGCGATCGGAGCACATGTTACGTATTCCCAAATGACATCTATTTCTGAGAATGATGCTTATATTATATTCGAACGAAGAATGAATGAATGGTAATTATTCGTGAACTATTATTACATACATTCTTATTGGATAATTATTAAGTAACTAGATTATATATATTCGTATTCGTTTTACCATAAGCTTTCATTTAATCTACTAGTTACTATTATACGATTTACCATTCTTAATTTATTCCCAGTCTGTTAGTTACAGTTTGTTATACTTATGGCCACCTTTGGCTTGATCTTGTATAATTGATATTTATCATTTTATGATATGATGCGGTTTGGTTTGCTTGTATATAAATCACGTATGTCTGAAATGTACGATTTATATAGTAGAGGCTGATAATTGTGTTCTGGACAGAACGAGCTGGGCTAAACTAGAAGTTACTGTTTCGAGGACAAATAAGGACTCAGAGTTGAATCTAAGTTTCTCGCGCTGGTTAACGTATCATTGGCTTAGCGCAAGGACAAAGCCATATAACTTGGGGTTCTGATTGGCGATTTTCTTACTTAATTGACAGGGTCATATGTCATAACAGCCTGTGTTAGGATAAGCTAGGGGTTGTCAAAACAAAACATGACATCAGCTATGTAGTTACTGCCTGTTGGTCTAAGCCATGTTAACATATGACGGCTACGTGTTTAAAGTTCTAGTGATAACTGCAGTTAGAGCCTAGAGACGATGAATAACAAGGGTTAGAATCGTTCAGAATGAGAATTATCCATTCACTGTTCATCTTCTTCTCGACGTTAAACTCCAGTATTCTTTCATAAGCATCTTTCCATTATCTTCTCGAACCCTATTCTTAATGATTAGTCTTTTTTATTATCATTGTTACTTCATTACTTTGATGTGTTTTGCCACACATCCTCCCAATTTCATCTCATTGAGCTAATGTGATATGGTGACTTTAGCCAATGAATAGCTGTATCAGTCTCTTTGCTGCTGATGACTAACTGACACACGCTACCGTTTCCAAAAACTAATATCGTAAGACATATATATACTCAGTTCGAATATCAGTATGGGGGTTGTGGAGATTGTTAAGTTTTTTTTTATTAAGATCATGAATCAATTGATGTTAGACCACCGTTGGAAACCTGGAAGCACTGGACGGCCGTTTCGTCCTAGTATGGGACTCCTCAGCAGTGCACATCCACGATCCCGCTCCACCGCGAGATTCGACCCAGGACCTATCGGTCTACCTCAGTACAATGGAAGTTGGTCGTGCGATTTCGTGGATTGGTTGATGTTAGACACTAACACCATTGGATGCCGGCTCAGTGGTCTAGTTGGTTAAGCGCCTGGCGCGAGACCGATAGGCCCTGGGTTCGAATCTCGCAGTGGAGCGGGATCGTGGATGTGCACTGCTGAGGAGTCCCATACTAGGACGAAACGGCCGTCCAGTGCTTCCAGGTTTCCAACGGTGGTCTAACATTAATTGATTCATGATCTTAATCAGTTTGAATAATTGAACACATCCTACTAGACAAATGAACTGTCTCAATTTTAAAATGATTTACTACGATCTGAATAAAAGCAATAAAATAACTTAAAAACAATTAGCCCCTTTGGTAAATTTAGAAAATGGAATGAAAAGACAATTGTTATCAGAACTATGTAATGACATGTAAGCTCAATACATTTTGAACAATCTGATCATATGTATATTTGTTAAAATCATTTATATATGAAAATAGAAGGTGAACTAGACAAACAAAAGGTAACAGAAAACATAGATTAGGAGGAAAGTAAAGTGGAACTGATCACATTGGATGATAAAACGAGATTATTAGAATACACAAAGGGGTCTTCAGCTTTCTCATAGCCACAACTTAATAAACCTTGGTATATGCGATTGAATTCTTTTATATAACATTATAAAAGCTGACTTGATATCATCCTTATAACTCATCTTAACCCAAGATTTTATAATGAAGATATTTGTCTATCTTGTGACTATTGAATTGTAATAAAAACAAGAGTATGTACGCAAAAATAAATTACGAAACAGGATTATTTGTCAGTCAGTCAGTTAGTAACAACATAGAACTTTGTACGTACGTGCATCAGTTCGAGTTGCCATACCACATTAGCACAGAGATGCAGTTGTCGATTCAAATCCCATAGTGAGGGTAAGCAGTAATCGGAAAGATTAGAGTTTGAAGATGTTATTTAAAGAGTATAATCCAGTGAAATAATTTTGGAAAGAGAAAAAGAAAGGGACATGGAGAATTCAGAAGATTAGAATTTGGGAGAACACAAAGATTGGATGCACCTGCGCCATTGCAAACGATTTTGAGCCATGTCATTCAAGGTCTCTAACCATCGGTTGCTATCGTCTCGTGGACCCCAACCAGGTAGTCTACACCTACCAACATGACTCAGTCCACTTGTCAGTGACTTCATGGACTTGTCCCATGTTTTGGTCTGACCGCCTCTAGCTTTCTTCCAACCTACTCCTATACCATTGAGCATCGCACGTCGAGGCAGTCGGTGGTTTGGTTGGACATACGTAACACATGTCGCAGCCATCTCAACTGATGAAGTTTCACTACTTCATCAATGGATCTGCCATACTTACCTAGTACCCGTTTCCTAACAACTGCATTACTTACTCGATGGTCCCAGGATATACGAGCAATGTTTCGAAGACACCTATGATAAAATACTGGTAACCTACGAATATCCTCTACTCTTACCGGCCATGTTTCACTGCCATAAAGTAGGACGGAATGAACTACTGCACAGTAAACCCATCCTTTGGTTGGTAGACGTATATCTCGCCTATTTCATAAATGACGCAAGTTGGCAAAAGCTAGTCGAGCCTTCTGTATCCGTGCTGAGATTTCGTCACACACCAGACCACTAGGGCTGATAAGACTCCCTAGATAAGTGAAGCCGTTCGACACGCTCAACTACTTCACTCCTTATCATTAACTCAAGTGTCGATGAAACCCAATCCTGAAGGATTATTTGTAAATATACTGAAAGAAAAAAAAGTGAAATAATGTACATAATACACAAATTAGATATTACGCCTACACATATATTGACTAAACATAATCTAAACAAACTGTTATAAGGAATTGAATTATTTTACACGTTAATATCACAAAATAATCACATTCCTTTTAAACATCATTAATCATTCTCATTTAGATTGAGATATAATATTCAATATAAATAAAATATAAGTCAAGATGACCTTGAACTTTAAATTTCACTCTTGAAGGTTAATTTAAAACAAATATGTGATATAAAAAGAAAAACAATCATATGAACTATATTCTATGTAATAAATATAAATAGTGAATTGAAGAATTCACTAAAAGGGGTCTTTATGGATATTATTAGTAATTTAATAGTTGAATTCATGAGTTAATTGAAGCTAGATCACTATGGAAAATTTGGAAGCACTGAACGGCAGTTTCGTCCTAGTCCTAATCATTGCCTTCTTGCGGCATTACTTTTGTTTACGAAATTGAGAGGAAGAACAGCGAATTTGCGGTACGGTAACCGGATTGGTGGACACAAAGAGTCCACCTAGGCAAGTTGGAAAACCCTCATTCCAAACTAATGGTGCACATGGGCTCCAGGATCCTGAAGGAACAAATGATGTATGAACCAATTATTGGTCACCAACTACCATGGGACTGTATCTGCTGACGTTGCTCCACTGCGTAGTGGATTAGATCTTTAGGTCGAAGGCTCAGTGGTGTGGTTCCCTAAGCAAACCACCTGCTTCGGTTTGGGCACCCGGACAGTATCACAACCCTCACACAAATCAAGTGACTCATGTGGCGCATATATATTCAGTGCCCCTCTGTACCAATATTCATGTATTTAAATAATAATAAATAAATAAAACTTTTTCTATAAGGATAGCACCAAACATGAAATAGATCAATCTCATATGCTAGTGTTCCGTAAAGGTTCTTACTAATTTTTAATCATCTAACATTTCAGTAAACAATATATACAAATGCTATGAGAAAAAATGAAGAAAACTTTCTAGACATCAGGTTATGTTGTCATTATAGATCATTGCGGAAAAAATAGCGTTTTTTCCTGGTTGGCGTTTTGTTAGCGAGTTAGTTTTCTATGGGATAAGGTCGCCAACCCCATAGTCCAACCCTCCTCCTTATCCGGGCTTGGGACTGGCAGTAGCCCCAGAGGGACTTCAGGTGGCTTATGTTTCATTGGGAGTAAAAGGCATAAGTAAGTGGAAAAATAAAGTGATCAATCCAACTTAAAATTTATAAACAATATCAATTTTAGATTTTATCGAAAATAATAATTACTATCTTAGCAATAATTCCAACAACAACAACAAAAAAAAAGAAAATATAGACAGATGGACACACAATGAACAGACAGATATATATAAAACAAAACTATCATAATAGACATAGCAACTAAAATGTAAACACATGGACAAATTAAAGTCATATGACTATAGAATGGAATTGTTACATGTGATGTTTAGAATATAAGTAAAATTAAATAAAACCACATGGGGGAATACATTAAATTGTTTACGTTAAAACAAAATCAAAAAGTATACACTTATAACTCGTACTAATTCCCATTGTATGTAATGAATTCTAACTCCGCCTGTAGCTCTTCTAGTGTGACTGCCGGTCCCAAGACCGGGTAAAGGAGGAGATTGGGCATGGGATTAGCAACCTTATCCCGTAGAAAACTAACTAGCTAAAAATAAACGCTAACCATAAAAATAATGAATTCTACTATGATATAGTCTAATATATTAGGTATGTTGTCAATACATGAGCATTGTCTTTTTTATCCATCAAGTGATGGATTTCAGAAATTATGGCATATATTTGACATTACTTCATTTCACTTTATGGAATAATATTTCTGTTTAGTTTCTAACTGTTAAAAGATGATATATAAATATCCGGTGGTCAATCTGTTATGAAGACTATAATTCGGACACTCACTCCAATAAACATATTACCGACATCATTACTTAGTTTACACACAAACACAGACAGCTTTTATAGATGCATGCAGTACGGTAATACAGATACATTATGAAAACTTTTAATACATTAAAACATGTAGAACTAGATTAGCTACATATCTATTACTTTAATAATCATACACCCAATTTCTAACAAGAAATTATGATCTATGAAAAAAGCAACTTCACAGTGCAAATAAATACGGACACATATGACTAGACAATATCACGTACAACATGACAATTATATGTAATGCAAACAGGACTCTCTCTCATTCAATAGTTGAGCCTTCTGTATCCATGCTGAGATTTCGTCACACACCAGACCAGTAGGGCTGATGAGAATCCCTAGATAAGGCCCCCAAATGACCTGGTATGGCCAAGAGTGGGGTGATCCCTCCATCTCGACATGCTCTCACATGAACACACGCACACAACCTCTGCCAGGGAAGTCCTACTCACTGCCTTCTCGTAGCGGGGGTGTAGTTTACGAAAATGAGAGGACGGAAAGCGAATGTCCGGCGCTTTAACCGGCTCCCAAACCAACGGTGCACATGGGCTCCAGTATCCCGACGGAACAAATGGTGTATGAACCAACCGTTGGTCACCGGCTATCATAAGACTGCATCTCCTTACGATGCTCCTTTGCCTTGTGGATCAGACTTTTAGGTCGAAGGCTCGGGGAGCGGCCCCCTAAGAAAACCACCTGGTTCGGTTTGGGCACCCGGGCAGTGTCACAGCCCTCACACATATCGAATGAGATTTGTGTGGCGCATATGTATTTGGTGCGTCATTGTACAATATCTATGTGTTAAAATAAATAAATAAAATAACATTCAGTAGTTGCCCTAAATACATCAAATTTACATTCGAATCAAAATTTCATTTCCTCGATGTTTCATTAAATAGAAGACAAGATGGTACATTACGGAAGGTCGATATAACGAAAACCAACTTGGAATGGATTATATACCAATAGTTACGGCTGGATCCCTTTAAATAGAAAGAGAAAACTAATTCAATCTTTATCATCAACGGTTAAGTGAAAATGCTCGGATAATATGATAGACGATAAACTAGCCAAACTCGACAAATATTTCTTAAGAACGGCTATCCATTCAGGTTTGTTGACCGGTACATCAGACCTAGATTACAATCTACAAGGTCTCACACCGTTCCTGGGAAAACTCTCTCCATGAAAATCAAGTTCAAGGGAAACATTACTGTGGAAATTTTGATGAATCACCTACAGAAATCTCCGGGAAAGCTTTCCATACCACCAAGCTTCGAATTGTCTTTTCCAACCGTCCCATCATCCGTCGATGTGTCAAGGATAAATCCTCATATTGGGTCACGTCAATCCGTTTAGAAATTCACCTGCTCTTATGAAACAGGTTACATCGGCCACACAAAGCAAGCGCTCCCACACCTATCTCCAAACATAATCCTGAGTAGCTTACGGAAGGTTAACGTAAAACAATCAACACTTCAATATTAAAACAATCTGTGAACTTCAGTCACATCGCCTTACTTGGTATGTTCTTTCAAATTATCTGAACTGCCAAAAGATTTGGCTCGATATCAGCGGTAATTATTAACATAAACACTGCAGAAGCACAAGCAATCCATCTTCTCGAAAGTGAAATCTGTGGGCAAAGGAGAAACACGAAATCCATCATTCTTTCATGCAGCTAACACTTTATTGTAACGAACGGCTATTTCATTTTATTACATCCTTCTAAAGTCTTTAATATTATTTTTAATGATTAGTTATTAAAACATGCACGTTTCTAAGTCACTCTTCCTATACTCGTCAACTGAAAAATCATTCCCCCTAAAATAAATTCCATCTTAACAACAACATCAACAAGGAGAACCACCAATCTGAAACACAACAACACACCAAATATTATTGTCTAGAACTTTGGTTTATGGACATCTAGAAAATCCCAGACGCTTGCACAAATGTCTTAATCAAATGTGTATACCGATACTGGACACTACAGTCACGTACAAGCATACCCTCAAACATTTCCCACGGCTTAGTACCAACAGTTTTGTCTAACGATGACAAACACCCAAATAAACAGCGATATTAAAACAATTTGAGAGAAAATCGTAGGATTTCAAATCCGCTACATTTTCAAACTTGGACACCATACTGTATCATTTAGATGAGGGGAAAACCCCACTATTCCAAAGAAAAAATAAATATATTTACTTACATAATTCAGGTACATAAACATATGCATTTAATTAATTACGCAAATAAGTGGCTGAATACATAAATAAAGAAGCTATACAAATCATAGTAAAATTAACAAAGATTATTGTTACCAGTCATACTGACACTGGCAAATTACATCATAAAGACAGTTTCACCACAACACAGAAATAAAACTCCAACACACACACACATATACACGAACTGTTCATCATCATCAATCTACCAGATACACATTCAGTAGACATATTAATATCCCACAAATACTGACGAGGACAAAGATAATGACAACAGAAAATCATTAAAAAATTAGTCAATCCATCAACACACAAAGTATGTACACAAACAAACAGTCACACACAAACACAAAGTCAATGTGATGAGGAGGATGAAGAAGTAGAATGTCAGTAGTTTGCCGGCTGTTTTTGTTGAGATGAGAAGGCAAAATCAAATCAAAGCTAAGAAAGGAGAAGTATGACAAAATGCATAAATGTCATCACTAAGAAAATGAAAACAACAAGTCCCCTTCATCATATCAATCATGAGTTGTTAGTCAGCGTAGTTGTCGTTGCTGATACCGTTGGGCTATTATTGACAGCGGTGTGTGTGTTGGTGTTGGTAGTAGGGGTGATGGGGATCGAAGTACTCGGTGTGGTTGACATTGTCGTCGCCGCCGCCACCGGCGCAGCTGTTGTTGTAGTAGTCGTTGTCGTTCGATGTACCGGATCATGAGCGAATAGTGGAAAATCATTAGGCACTGGGATTAGTGGAACATAATTAGCTGGAATGTCTTTGAATACATCCACAACACCAATACAATCGATATTCGACGCCAATGTTTCACGCGTTTTCATTTCCCAATCAAGTTTCTGCACCATCATTAGTGACTCAGCCTCATGAAGTTGTCGACAGAGTAATTTCTTCTAAATACAAAAATGTACAAGCAAAAACACAGATGAGAATGAGCGGAGGACACCATGAACAGATATAAAATAACGCACTTAGTGTTGTTGTTACACTCTCTACAGTACACACGCACCGATCGATCCGCAACGTCTTCACATACACAACCAAGCTTCATTAGCCATCCGTAACACCCCAGTCACAGTCGTAAAATTCTACCCCTAGACTCAGTTAACAGAGTGTAGAAATTTCATCTATAAAGTATTCTTACTGACTGAATTAACCTTTCATCTGCCAAGTGACATAGTGAGCCAATCAGAAGTGGCCAACCCAAAAGCTCATTCAATCATATTCAGAACTAATATGGAGGACTAGTATATATCACTCGTTAAGAAATGGATTGATTTTCTACGGGATATATAAAAGTGAGTATTTGTGCATATCATTCGGTAGGACAAAGTACTTTCCCGTCCAATCATGTATTTTCGCTTAAGTAAGCCCTAACTTGGAATCCTGAAGGGAGGCGGAAAAGAGGAAGGCCAAAGAACGCATTACGTCGGGAAATAAAAGCAGATATGGAAAGGATGAATAACAACTGGAAGGAGCTGAAAAGGATTGCACAGGACAGGGTTGGATGGAGAATGCTGGTGAGCGGCCTATGCCCCTTCACGAGGAGTAACAGGCGTTAGTAAGTAAGTAAGGGCAAAATACTTTCCCGTCAATCATGTTTTTTCGCTTAAGTAGGCAGGTCGAGAGTTAGTATGTACCACGTCGTGTATCAAGATCAGATTTCCGACACTGTCCATCATTACAAGAAAACACCTTATTTACTTATAGGTTAACACTGTTTATATGGTAAATGCTCATTTACATAGTCTCATTTCATTGTCAAGATGCTTGACTTTGTCGTCTGTACCAATATTTCTATTCATCCATCGTACCTGACAAATTCCTTCATGTTCTTATTTCACCGCAAAACAACTTCAATCATATTAATCAATCAACCATCAGTTTGACTTCAAAACGTTCAGAATTATCAGGTAACTTCACAACCCCCAAATAAATGACTATCAAATGATGCTTCAGCTCACCTTTTCATTCTGAAATGTATCGATAATGTCTTGAAGCCAACCGATAAATGTACGAGGGGTGAAACGATCGCGTATATTCTCTTCTTCCTGTAAACACACCAAAACATACACACAAAATTAGAGAATATGTACATATATAAACAGATAATACAACAATGTAAAAAGGTACCTATGATGAATAGCAACTTACAATCATAAATACTATTTCATCTGCTTCAATTGCACACAACTGATAAAGCCCACAGTTCAAACAATCGACAAGAAAATTTCAAACAAATAAACAATGTTGCTTTTATGCAACATCCACACCACCACCACTACAAACATACAACTACAATAACACTGTAAATCACCAACTAAGTATGCACACTCATGCACGCTGTCTTCAGCCAAACCGTTGTTCATAATACGTAGGAGAATTAGCTCGTACAGTAGGTAGGTAATACTCTCTACCATCAGATGTCTCATACTGAACTACTACACTGAGTGAGCTGATCCCCATCTCAACAATCCAAAAGATTTAATCTCAACAAAACAACGTTCAACAAACCATCAGTATTCTTCTTCTCATTCACAACATGTACAATCGAATACAGTGAACAATTAACTTGCTCGGACAGCAGCAAAACAAAATTACGTTTAGAAAACCATAATACACAACAAAATCCAGTTGTGAAAATTACTCAATTCAACTAACTACAGAGCCAAAGAACATCAACAACAGTCATACACAACAACACAACACACAGTTGACGATAAAGTTCAAAACAAAACAACCACTCACAGCAACAAGTAGAAGTCACAAAGACAACACTATTCGCGATTGTTCACATTGAAGCATACTTTGTAACTACTAATACGACTACTACTCATTAACAATTACACAATTTCACAAGAAACAAGATTAGTAAACAGAAAATTCAACCGGATAAACGAATCCGAATGTACTGCTCAAAAAATACACCATGATGGTTTTCAATTATCGATCAGCATCATCATGGTACCAAATTTTTCCTCCTCGAATGCTTCATAAAAATGTTTAATACGCTTTATGTAGCCCAATTTATGGCGCACTATTGTGCTTAGCTATTCCTTCTGTGATGCTAATAATCATCATTACAATATAATAGTTAGAAAAATATATGATGCAATATCTTCCACATGAACAGTTTCTTACAACCAATCAAATATGGTACGAAACACTCGGGTATTCATAGTTCTTAGTAAAAAAGAAAATAATCACTAAAATCATCCAATCCGCATGCAGTGGTTTTTAGCATTTGTTCAGTCGGGAAGCCACACGTCGACATCCTAGAATGTTCTTCCAAAAGATGATTAGATGGAATGTCTTCGGCTTCCTTGAGTTCACCGAGAGCCATCTACACATTGGGGAAGACTAATTTATTGTCTAATGTAAAATTACAGAGTTCTTTCGTGAAATGTGAAAACCATACATTTCTCCACCATATCAAATAGTTCATTTGCGAATACCTCATCAATCAGCCTCTACATCCTTCATGATTGTTCCACTTCTCAATTCCTTCATATTTCTCTTTCTCTTTTCTTCAGTTCAATCTTCCCTACCTTCTGCTATCAGACATTTCATATCTGACTGTTGTTACAACACACTAATTACGTCTGTCGACATAAGTAACATACACCACAAATGTACATATGAGTCGACAAACACAACATATGCGCCTACACATATTTTAAACAGTGAAGAGCAGCATTTCAACAAAGTCGTTCTCCGTTATGCAGTGGAATAAGGATCTTTATCTCATTAAAAGACCACAATCTCACAATACATTATGTCAACAGTAGTAACGATAACAACGAAGTTAAGAAACATACAGAAAACTCCAAAAACCAAGTCACATACGAACTCAGCTTTACAAAACAATACACGGAAAACTAAACAAACCTACTCAACACAAGTCGATCACTTTGAAAACATTCTTCACAAACTCCCAGCACCAACACATAAATCTTGGCTTCACAACACACACACACACACTGCATACATACAAAACTAACATAAACCATATCACGAACAGATGATAAATATAAAGGATTGACAACATCTCATCACCTTCCAATATTCATATTCACATTTCCGACTAATATGACAACACATCACTGATTCGTTTCATAAACTCGAATTATATAAACATAAACAAATAAAAAAAAACAAATAAAAGAAAACAAATATACTACTATTACTCACTCGATTCTCTAATTTCCCAACTGGTGGAATATACGTCAAATCATTATAGGATAATATTGAACAAAACGAATATGGTTTCGATTGATTGGCCACTGCTAAAGCACCACGTGTTTGAGCACGTAAAACAGCTTGTTCTGCGCCCAGTTGTAAGTGTTCCTTCAATCAATAATAAAAGGCTAGAATAAGTCAGCTGAAATAAACATTCAGTGTATTTCAAACAAACATTTGTCATTACCATAAGCATACAGATCTGAAATCAACTAACGATTATGAAAATTACAATTCAAATGAAAAAACGTTGGCAAAATAATCCACAAATATCAACATTACGTTAATTCCGTACCAATTTACCCATCATTGACATACAAATACAGTCTATTCTCTTGTCCATACAACAAAATAAAACATTTCACATTCATCAAAACCATTTTTACAACAGTGGACAGTTTAAATTCACTTGGTATTGTTTGGCTTGTATCTTCCTATTGAGGTTTGAGACTGCAATTGATCAGCCTGTTATTGGCATATGCGCATACCGTGCGTATGCCTCGATATTGCTTTAATTCACAAGCTTTTTGTAAGCAATGATGGACAGTGGCTAGCAGTGGAATCTAGGACGCGTGTTTCGTGGACAGTTTATTCCTTACTGCTCTCGTCAACGATCTCCAAGTCACACTTACTATATGTCATATATTTTACTTTAACAACTCTGTCGTCATTCAAATCCACACACACAACACAATGCTTAGATCACTACTACTAAGTATTGACAAAATAATTCACTTTCAATCACTCTATTTCTAATCATGCCCACACACAAAATACGCATCCAACACAGTAAATACCAACACTTACTCTTTCTGATTGGTGTTTCAATGCCTGAGCATAGCGTTCTTCTTCTTGTTCATTGAATAATTCCACAAACGTCGCTTCCAAATGACTCGGTGCTGACTACATGATAAACAAATAAGACAAACAAATCGATTAATAAACAACTCACAAAAAAACAAACAACGTCCTAAATGACTCATAGAATAAACTGCCTCAATGTTTACACATCTCATTCATGGCTGGAATAACCACTAAATCGTAAAACATCACAATGTTTCAGTCTTCACTTACTCATTCTAGTACATAACTTGACAATCAAGGTCACCCTAATAGTTAATAGTGTAGACACTCATCCATGAGTGAGTGCAATCACACAACAGGTCATACAGCTCACTGGAATGATCAATTAGTCACATATCATCAACGTAGTTGGGACCACAAACCTCACAAACCTCTATCGATCAAAGCTGTCATCAAACACCTCACACACATCACAATACACAGCAACTAGCGTGATTCAAAACATCGGATCAAAAAAAATCAATTGATCGAACGAAGAAATTTCTTTTTAATTAGATTCTCATCATGGCTCTACACTAATATATTATTTACAATAATGAAATAGTACTCGTTGAGTAGTTATGTTACATAATAATTGTATAATGACACATTAATTATAAAATAATATTGAGTAATTGAAAGGAAGGAGATCATAGTAATCAAAGTAACCAATCGAAAATTTGAACAGTTACTGCAATGCACAATATACAAAAAGAAGGGACTAACAGAATATTTTGATGAAAGGTCAGTATCATTGTAGTTATGTAAGAATTTAGAGACGATTGTTGAGAATATGTAAAAATATAAACGTGGAAGAAATTGGAAAATAGTTCAAATATTTTTGAAGGAAAGGGTTACAAAAAAGTTCAGCTACAAATTCACTCCTATACCGATAGACAAAGTGGTGAGAATGGTTGTACAAATCTCATTCGGATGTAAAGGTTTAGTTTATAAACATGGATTCCGATGGCTTCAGTGATATGCAACAGACGAACTCGTAAACCATGTGGTAAATTTGATGGAATATAGTAGATAACCTTAAAAGTTTTATTCAAGTTAACTTGACGACCTGTGTCCACAAAGTCAGCGGGAACAGAACACTTAACTATTCTATCTGTCCTTTGCTCAACCAACACGGACGGTGCTCTGCAATACGATAACGGACTTGCCGAATTGTACACCCTACATAACTGGTTTCACAGAAGTAGTTGAACTGGTAAATACACATGGATGTGGTGAATTCAGGTAGTCCGTCTTTATTATGAACCAGTTTTAAAAAACACAAACATACACACTTCAGGTCGAAAAACAAATTAGATCGGACAATAAACACTTACGAATGACAATGAGAAACTCAAGTCGCCAAATATCACACCATATTCAACGAATTAACATTATAAATCACCTTCATCAAACAAAACAGTATTTACAACTACTACAAAGCCAATAATTATCGTTTAAATACAACCAATACTGCCACTATCACTACACAACATTCACTCATTACTAAAAAACAATGCAGAAAATACCTAAAAAACTTACACGTTTCACATATGTAGCAAATGAGAGTTGATTAGCCAATAGGTAATTACGAGTAACCAACAGGTAATCTTGATAACCACAAGGTGCTTTCGGATGGACCTTCACCAGATTATTGACAAGTTCACGCAACTGTTGTAGTAGTGTAGTTGATTGCATCAAAACAAGCCATGCAAAGAATTTACAAATCTCATTAGTACAGCTATGTCATACATAAGGAGTTAAATTTATCCAAATATATTTCACTCAAAACAAAGCAATCATTACAATATTTCTGTTAACACTTCCCCAGCAAACATTAGACTATTACAAATACTACTAATAATAATACAATAATACTTAAATGTATCCCCATTCAACAACCAACCAACTAGTCAACATTCATTATCAATAATACTAACTGACTGAAACCACTTACATTCTTGTTCAGTTCAGCAGCTTTGTCATATGGATTTTGAAATTTCAACAACTCAACATCTTTACGATCTTCATCTCCAGGAGCAGAGGGACAAAATAAATAACTCATATCACAATCTGCTTCACTATAGCATCCACCTATCTGTTCCACTAATGACGATGATGATGGAGTTGATGTTGCTATTCCTGCTACACCTACTGTTGTTGTTACCACCGTCGTCACTCCTACTTCGGAGACTGATGACACGACATTCACATCATTCGATCCATCCATATTCAATGTCACAACTGACACAGCAGTTCCACACATCTCTGGTTTCCCATCCACTTCCATTTTGTTGCTGTTATCATTGTCAGTAGTGGTAGTAGTAGTAGTAGTAGTAGGAGTAGGAGTATGAGTGGTAGTACTAGCAGCAGTATTAGTAGAAGAAGAAGTGGTGGTAGACGATGAAACAGAATGTCCTCCTTCCATTTCAGAAACACAAGTCATATGCACATCAGTAGTATCTTTATCCGTCAGCACTGTAGACTGAGAGCTCCCGACAGACACCTTCTTCTCTTCATTATCCATATAACTGTCACTTTGAGAAGAAGCAGTCACAGTTGAACAACCATGTGTATCTTCAATCACATCCATGTTTGCAACAGCATTTGAAGACAACGACACATTAGAAGATTCAGTTGACGAACCAGCATGAACAGTTGTTACAGGTGAATTATTTGCATTTGCTGTCCCAATTCCACCACCACTACGACTCTGGTGACTGATATTCTCATGATTTGTCACAGTATCCGAACGAGAACGAAGTTTACGCTTCTTAATCGGAGTAGCGTCATCCGCTAAATAGGGAAAAAATAGTGTCATCAACGTACATCAATTACATTCTACAAAACTGATAGAAAACATCACCACAATCTCACTGACTTTATGATCACTATTCACAGATGAGTTTTATACTCCAGAATGCTTCCATAAACGATGTACGACTTCCTAACATAGAATCGAAGCTGTTACCAAGCTTCCCATCAATCACTAGTTTCTTTCTAATAAACACCAAAATGAAATGTTCAAGAAAAATAAAATATTACTCACTTTCGGTTTTATGTGAGCTACCTTTCTGTAGTATTTCACCAATTTAATTACATTATTTTTACCTTGGCAATTTATTCTCACAATATTCTTGTGTCATTATATGTGATGATGATGATGATGATGCATTTTCTAATGCCCTATAGCACCAAAGATTGGCTGACCAACTGACTGAGTTATACATTTTCCACATATTCACATAATCAAATAGAAATTTAACTCTTTGGCAACAGACCAATGTGCATGCATTAAACTCGAGATTATTACAAAATTGAACCATTCATCCATCCATCCATCCCTTACACTACAAACATCAATCAATCAACACGACCGTTGTTGCTACCTTGAAGTGGTGGTCGCGCTTGCCTATCGTGATGAAGCAACCGAGCTATACTGGCTGGAACAATCGATCCTCAAGGTCCTACCATGTCAGACAGGTCTGTTGAAGAACGGTAAAACTAAAAGCAACAAACCCAAGGTTCGAAGGCCAAGTTGTACTGCTCACTGTACAGAGGTGTGACAGCAGTAAGGTGTTTTCTTCAGACAACCAGCACAACAGCGATGCTGCCTTCCCACAAGGAGGGGTGGGGTTAGAAAAGGTCGACCCTAAAAATGCACACCTCACCTTATCCCACGGATATCCGTCTCCGGCGGTAAGGTCTCAACAAGTACGGAGCTAACACAAAAATTACCTATAAAAAGGTCGTGTGTGACCGACCTCAAGCAGTTGTCCCTTGGGCACTGCGGTCACGCTCTCAGGTCGCTAAGACCACCTCTAATCCAATTTCCTTTTAGGTACCTCCAGAACAACCCTTCCACGGTGTGGGCAACCGGGAAATGATAACCGCCCTCATACCTCTCACGGCACTCAAGACCACTGTATTCATAACCAACCTCCGTCTTCACTTCCTTATATTCCTCCTACATAGACTTTCACCTTAAACTTCCTTTTTCGGCTTCCCCCTCAAGTGTCACCATAGCCAACGATTCTAGTGCTCAAAACACTGTCCCAGGTCTACTGAAACCTCGCTCCAAACTACACATTGGAGCCTTCAACGTACGCACCATATGTCAAATCGATCAACAGGCTTCCTTGGCTAGAACCCTAGAATCTCGTACAATTGATGTATGCTGTGTCTCTGAAACACGCATACAGGATCCCAGTGTGGTCATTCACTTGACCTCACCTCGGCAGAACGGAGAGCCAACGAGATACACCCTTCGTGTATCTGGTGACCCAATGGCCAGCTCTCGTGGACTGGCAGGAGTAGGCATAGCACTAAGCATGAGGGCGGAACAAGCACTGTTAGGTGGATCCCCGTCAACAGTCGTTCATGTGCTGTTCGGCTAAACGCCTCCGTAAGAACTCGAAAGGATAGGGACACACGTAGTTGCCTTTTTGTCGTTTCTGACTACGCTCCCACCGACTGCAGCCCAGATAAAATGAAAGATGACTTTTACAGAAAGCTATCTGGACTTCTTCAGAAAGCTAAACGTTCAGACATAGTACTCGTAGCAGGTGACTTTAATGCCCAGATAGGTAGTTTAAACCAAACAGAAAGGCATTTAGGTGGGTATTTTAGTATTCCGGCACAACGAACAGACAATGGTGATCGTCTGCTGCAGCTGTGTTCAGACAATCGTTTATTTTTAGAAAGCATAAATTTTAAGCATAAGGAGAGACATCGTTTAACATGGCGACCCCCTACGTATGCCTGAACACCGATTGCCACGACGTGCAATGCTAACCGGTGTTCGGGATGGTTGGAAGAAAGTTAGGGGTGGCCAAACCAAAACGTGGCATCAGTGCTTGAAGTCACTAACTTGTAGTCTGAGCCATGTTGGTAGATGCAGACTACTTGGTTGGGGTCCGCGTGACTATCGTAACCAATGGTTGGAGACTCTCGTTGACAAGGCTCAGAATCGATCACAGTGGCGTCGGTGTATACACTCTCCGTCTTCTCTTAAACTAAGAGATTAAAGTCGCTTCATATCTTTCTTCCTACGAACTAATTCTTTCTTCCTGTACTATATCCTTATATGCAAACTTTCTTTTACATATTACCATCTCTGAATTAACTACTTTTATGAATCCGGTGTCCATTTTGTTGTGTTAATGAGGCATGGCAACTTGGACCGATGCATATATGTGCCTGGTCCTACGTTGTAGCTGACTGACTGACTGACTGACTGAATCAACACCAATAAAAGCAAAACTATGAATATAATCTAGTTACTAGACGATCACTTCTTTGCTGTCGCGTCTCACCCACTTAATACAGGGTAATTCATAAGTCCCAAACTTTATAGTACTAATGACACATACACAAATCTTCCATCACACTCCTCTTTCTACCTCATCAAATCAACACCAATTTCCTCTACAATCCGTCACAAACTGTTTCCTGTCAGTAAACAGGAATCGGAATAAAAACATTACAAACACTGAACTAACAAAATGCTTACTGTGACGTTCCTTCTCTTCTTTTTCACGTTGAGCAGCTGTATGTGAACGTAATGTACGCCCACTACGATGTCGATGAGTATCCTACAACACCAATACATCAAGAACGAAATAATCAGAAAAATTGAAACAGATTCATACAAAATGTAACAAATCAAAGTGGAATTTCACCTTCAATCGAGTTCATCACCGAATGAAGGGGGCAGAGAGAGTTCAGTCAACCACAAAATATACAACAGGTTCATTCCATTAACAGTCAAAATCAACACAGGACACGAACAATGATAACAGTTATCAACACATCAACACAACATTCAAACCACTACAGTCTGTCTGAATTTATCACACATGCATTAAAAATTTAACTTTTGATGAAGTCGGAAATCTTCCATACAACTCAACAGTTCATCCTAAGCAACAACATTATCAATATATTATTGACCAATGCTGGACTATGAAAATAAAGGACGCAAACATACGATCTGCGTGATGACTGTTCGCCGCATCCAATTATTAATGTAACCCTCATCCCGCACCCAATCACATCAATTCATCTCAGCTTTTTAGAAAAAAACACCAGCATTATGCCCCAGATTCATAGTCAAAACCTACCAAAAATCAACTAAAACACTTACACATTTAGAATGGATAAATTTCTCCCGAAAGTTATTCTGATCAAATACCATCTACTTTCTCATCAATAGCTACATCGAACCACACTTCAGTACGTTCAGTCACAATTACAACATTCAAGTGACTAATACAACTAGGTACATCAACAAACATACAAAAACACGCAAACTCACTTTCGACACTTCTCGATTACCATTATTCGTATTATTACTTCGATTGTGCGTGTGGTTGTTGTTGTTATGATTATTATTACTATTATTATTGCCACTCTTTCCATGACACTCACTTGTCTCCAGCATATTATCCATCTTCACCCGATTAGCATTACTTGCATTACTACGATTGCTGTTCATCTCAACAGTGTTAACACCACTCGTAATATTCACACTAGTGTTCATCCCAGCACTAGTGATACATGTTGATGGGGGAGTACAAGATATGGACAACTCTGTACTCGATTCGACATGGTGTACATTCGTTGCAACAACATGATCACAAGACTTAGATAACTTCTCATGGTAGCTAGAATATTGATCGTGGACAGTTTCGGTAGTGCAGGTAGCAGTAATGGTGGTAGTAGTACTACTGCCGCTGTTACCGTCGCCAATATTCTCCACGATTGAACATGAAACTTTGTCAGGAACTGGAGTATTCAATGAAACGACACTCGTCGAAACCAGAGAAGTGACAGTGACTCCAACCTCTTTACCATCACTTTTGTTATTCACAGTCATCAAACCATCATCAGATACACGAGGTTTCACGTCGCATTTATCATTCATATTCGACTCATTAGTCGAATTATTCTCCACATTATTGATAGGATGAATTGCCAATCCACCACCAGTTGCTCCGACTGACATGCACGACGACGTCATTGATGATGACTCATCTCCAGAAGTACCCGAAGCAAATTTTATGCGTAAAGGAGGAACCTTCTGTGCCGAGATTTCTTCGCCTCCTGATGACTCTGAATGGCATGATGTAGACACCTGTCACAGATAATTAACAGAAAAGAAAAAGCGCGTAGACATACATGAATACAAACAACAAAATAATCATCATACTCCAAAATTCAGCAGGAAACTGTCCAATTTCCTTTTCAGGTACCTCCAGAACAACCCTTCCACGGTGTGGGCAACCGGGAAATGATAACCGCCCTCACACCTCTAACACCACTGATTGACTGACTGATATAACATGACGAAATGGAAGCGAATTCCTTTGTAGGACTAACATCTATACATCAGCTCATTCGCCATGTACTTGATTATGAGACACACTCTTAGAGTGACGGCCAATGTACTACCCAGTAGCCCAAACTCAAATGGGTGGAGCACTGTTTGAAACTGTCATTTAGTGGCTGAAAGTCGAACACCTCAATCACTACACCAACGTTCCAAATCTGCAGGACCACAAAATACAAATACACACAATCTCATAACAAATTCTCTACAAAACAAACAACGATCACAAAATATATTTACCAACTCAGACAATCAATTTAAAGACATAAACTCCTTTCCCTTACATTCATTCTAGTCGATATTGTAGAAATGCTACATTTAGAACCCCATTAAAATACCTAACACACACATATACACAACTCTATCATGGTAGGAAAGTATAATCACTTTCCCAACAACGACGGTAAACATGAGCTGTCACATATTCTTATCAACCTTATCACATTCCCATTCATTCATTAACACTTAGTGGTAACACTAGTCAGAACTTGAAATAATGTGTTTATTGTGACATGAGGTGTCCGATAGTTGATACTGATACACAAACTTTTCGTATACCAGCTCAACCGGTCAGTCAGCTGCAACATAGGACCAGGCACATATATGCAAGTTGCCACACCTCATTAATACAATAAAATGGTCATCAAATCCATAGGAGTAGTTACTTCAATGGTAGCAATATATATACTCCAGTGAAAACACTGACACTGAAAAAGGAAGTTTATTGACCACACCGAATCGACCGTGTGTGTACACATTCATACATAAACATATTCATTCCAATAGTTGAGATCACGAGTCAATTGAAGCTAGACCACCATGGAAAACCTGGAAGCACTGGACGGCCGTTTCGTCCTCTTGTGAGACTCCTCAGCATATATTTATTCCTCACAAAATTAAGACGCCACTAGAGCATATCACATCTCTTAGCAATAAAAGCCGTTTCCTGCTTAATCAAATGTACTTATCATTTGGCCGATCTCTGATTGACTCAATTTACCAGTGTTATTGTTAGTATTGAGGTTATTCGCCCTTTGATACATCACTTCACAATAACCCTCTTACTAAAAATTCTAGTAGCATCCCAATAATAGTAATCATACGAAGAATCAGGACGAAAACAGTAACCCATGGTGACAATGATGAATATACTGTCGAAAATAGTCCTTAGATAAATACCCCACTGCTCATCATCTTACAATTAGAGTACTGAGCAATAACCACAACAGTAGAATGTGCAATAAAGGGAAATATTCATGTGTAGATACACGTCAAACTGATCGAAACAACCAATAGACACAGAATGCAGTCACAGAGGTTTCACTTCCTGTCAAATTTTTCATCTCCACAAATAACGAGCGATATTAATCACTTGTGTTTGCACTAAATTACAGAATAAGCAAATTCCAGTTCGTCGGCTCATAATTGCACACCGCGACACTTAGACTACTCAGACAGTACAACTCCAATATTCACAATACACAATCCAAAACAATCACTCATATTTAAGCAATCCTACAATTCTCAATCAAAATGGTTTATTAAAACCCAACAGGTGAAACAAAGACAATTAGAACAACTGAATCGTTAATTAACCAAACATTGTGCAAAAACACATACTTATGTACATACATACAAAGCAACGATACATTTCCTGATCTAAGGCTTTCGTTCTCACTCACGGACACTACTGCATACACTTCTGACAATTTACTATCTACAGAAAGTGCAGTCACGAGACAAACGGACAACGGATACTTGATATATAACAGAACGAGTGTTTTAGCATCTACTATTCTATCCCCAAAACAACTAAGCTCAATTACTGTTTTTAACTCACAATAACAAGATAGGGAGATGGGGGTACAAGTATGAACTATAAATTAATGGTTACAAAATTAAGATGAGATACAAGTCACCGGTCAAAAAGTACATAATCATGAGCTCGGCTTCGTGATTCACACTTTCGCTGTGTGCTTGACTGCTAGCTTTACCACTTATCCGCTTTCAACATACCCGAAATTGGTTGAAAAGTGAATGTTTAAACCTAGAATAATAACCTGACCAACATCCAGGTTCACAAACTCGTAACTCAACAATGTCGAAAATCCGAAAACGGATTCTCACATAACCAGTGTCAGTCATTGTACGCATGTCAATAAGAAAAAAATTACTCAACTACAAACAACTGAACTGACAAACAGAACACACTAAATCGGTCAAACATATATATATATATATATATATATATATATATATATATATATATATATATATATATATATATATATATATATATATGTGATTAAGCAGTCAGGAGAACAGCCAAATTAACACACACACATTCACATGTCAATCAATAACTAATACCACAACAGAAGATGAAAAAAGTTATCAGCAATCGTTCTGAATGAACTATTGGGAGATCAGCCTTTAATAAATAGTTCACTAGTCACCAACACCCCACCATTCAAATCACTTCATTACCACGAAATTACAACTGCCACATGTTCATATTTCGACATCAATTAAACAGTGAAGTTAAACTATTTCTTTACCAGACAAATACAACATTCAACAACAAATCTATGACCAAATGTTCACGCCCATTGTCATCGAAATCTCAAGCATAAAACTCTGACTAACATGACATCACTATTAAATAAATAAATAAGATAATGTCTACATTTGACTACCCTGCACACACACACACACACATCTAGCTGTTTTATATCAACCTACAATCCACAAAATTTAATCAGCAAATCCACCCAACACAGTATTAATCAGCTGGTTAGTAGGTTGTACAAAATAAGCACTCAAGAACAGTTACAATTATTGTCATAATAATTGACTTACATGATTCAATTCTTCATCACCTGATACGGTGATTGGCTCACTTTTTATCGTCATCGATGTACCCATATTTGAGTTATGCTCATTACTGACATTACCGCTACTATTATTATTATTATTGTTATCAATATCCATTTGAAAATTCATGTTCTTGTTATCGTTGTCGCTATCACTAATGACAGTGACATGAGATGCTTCAGTTGGTGTACAAATAATTCCACTTGATGAAGGAACAAGATTTGCATCACAATTCGAAAGGGATAAATCAATCTGTTGTTGTTGATGTTCCATCAAAGTATATTGACCGGCTTCTTTTGCAAAACGAAGCCGAAGCGGAGGCCCACCAATACTAGCACAGTTGTTGTTACTAGTTGTGTAATTGCTACTATTATTGGGAGCAGCAGTTGTAGTAAGAGCACTATTGTTTGTACCAGTCAATGTCGTCAATGTATTATCGTTATTACTATCCAAAGTGGTATTTCCACACTCCACAGTTGTTGACAAATTGGAAGAAGACAGTTGGCGTGTGTGCTTTGAAAGTGAATCAATACTACCAAGGCTGATATTACTATTTGGACTAGTATTCGTATTTGTATTGACAGAAGTAGTAGTAGTAGTGGTGGTGGTGGTAATAGTAGTAGTAGAAGAAGAAGAAATGGTAGAATTGGAAGAAGTTGACTTATTCAAATTGGCTGGAGCACCAACACTAACACCACAACCAGAATGAACTCCAATGTGTCCTGTTGCCTGTGTATTGGTATTATTACTATTATTAACACCAGACGCAGAATGAAGTAGTGAGTTCCCAGAATTGTTCACCGTCTCATCATTCTCATCATCTTCAAACGCGTAGGGATCTTTCTTCACTAGATAAAGACAAACATGAGCACGTACACAAAGACAGAGATCACAATTAGCAGTTTAACTATCTCAACAAACAACTTGTATGTTACTGTTATTATTGGTAGTATTATTTATGTACTATTGTCGTGCACAAACACATATATATGTCCCACCTTTTGTCTCTTCTAGTAAGTAAGTGATCACACACTCGATCAGTGTTATAGTGAAAATATTTTCAATGTGGAAACCACAAAAATAGCAATAACAACAATTATGATCGCATTTTTCCAAATAACTTCACATTTGACTTGTCATGAAAAAAGTACTCCATAGGATGAACAATATGGTCATTTACACGCTCACACCAACGTTACTACTACAGTAGACATATGCAAAAACACCGAAACTATTTAAAAACTAATGCGAAGACTCTTACTTGCTTATTTATTGGCATAAAAATTGTTTGTATGCAACTGCTGGTAGTGAGTGTTTACCTTAATCGTCCCCTCCCTCTCCTCGCCATCGTCTCTACGTAAGCGCATACCTGCATGCGCAAGTGCATCACAAGTACGTACAATAAAAGCGAAAGAAACTTTCTAAACCCCTGACCGACGGATGAGTTAGTGTACCTATGACTGCTAAAAACACAACCCACACCAGATAGAAATATACTATTACTTACTACTACTACTACTACTACCATTACGAATGATAAGTCGACTGCAACAGACATATACAGATATACAAGCAAATACAACAACGCAAACACCAAATAGCCAACCCATGCTTCGTACCTACTACAAACAAAGACAGACAAGCATAAACACATGGTAACAAATGACAACTTTATCTAGTCACCCATTTGTACAAACATCTAGACTAGTTGACTGCTTGTTTATGCACGTGCACACATGCGCGTTTCACAGACAAGAGATTAATGAAGGCAAATGCCACTACTGATGATAACTTAGCATTTGTTAACAGTAAACAATAATGTTCAAATGACATACAAACATGGGGAAATATATACACAAAACATCTCGTGATCCTCATTGGTTGCTTACATACCACACGAAATATGACATTAATGCAAATGAAAACATTGAACTTAAGTCAGCTGAACAAATTAAGACATTAAATAATAAAGGTTGATTCAGCGAAGAGTTCTCTTTTCGGCGGATTCATTTTTCAAAGCTGTACAGTCGCAAATATATATACTTATTTTTCAAGATGATAATAATGACAATAATAGTGATAATAAACTTTTGTTAAATATAATAGCAGTGAGATAGAATAAACAAAGGTATTTAAAAAATTTAATACTGGAAACCAATAGTTTTATTGTTAAGGGTTTAAATATTCATCATAAAAATAGATAGGAAAATTATCATTGGGAAAGGATGGCTTAGTGTGATAAGATCAGATGTAATCAGGAAGATCATAGAAGCAGAAATAAACCAGTCGGGGGTAGAAGGTTCATGGAAAAGATGGAAGGGGAAGCAGATGGTTGTAAAGGAAGGAAAGTATGGAGAAGAGAAAAAATGAGACATATTAAGACCATTTAGAGGAAGAGGTTGTACCAATCTATTTTGGACACAATTCTGGTTTGCTCAGATGTATGACTATGGCTTCGGCAATTTTAAGAAGATGCAATATAACTGCTCTTGGCAGCCTTCTACTTATCTTATAGATGACTTTTAATACAGAGTCTGTCTTGATTGAATGACCTGTGTTCACAAGGTTTTCGATTATTGAGCCGTTTCTTCCTCTTTTTAGTCATGCTAGGGAATGTTCTTGAATTCTTTTGTATAAAGTACTCATCGAACGACCTATATACCTGGCCCCACACGAGTAGGTGAATTGGTAAATGCACATCAGATGAGATAATTTATCTTTAAGATTATTGATGGACAACGATCGGCTGGAGAACACGATTCGCAACGTTGCTGCAAATAACCTTCTTTTTAAAGACTCAGAAATTCTCTTCTTTAGGACGTTTGTAGTTTTATCACCCTTAAAATCGATATTCATGTGGTGTTTTCTTTTCGACTAATGTTATTTATGTTTTAGGTGGTTTAGGTTTTATGTTCTCGTCAATAAATATCGAAGGACACCCATTTTTTGATAAGTATTTCCTGCTTCTATGATCTTCCTGATTACATTTGATCTTATCACACTAAGCCATCCTTTCCCAATGATAATTTTCCTATCTATTTTTATGATGAATATTTAAACCCTTAACAATAAAACTATTGGTTTCCAGTATTAAATTTTTTAAAATACCTTTGTTTATTCTATCTCACTGCTATTATATTTAACAAAAGTTTATTATCACTATTATTGTCATTATTATCATCTTGAAAAATAAGTATATATATTTGCGACTGTACAGCTTTGAAAAATGAATCCGCCGAAAAGAGAACACTTCGCTGAATCAACCTTTATTATTTAATGTCTCAATGAGTGTATTCCGTTCACTAAAAAATAAAGATGAGCAATATTCCAAAAATGTAGAACAAGCATTAATTTCAACTGACTGCTGGGTAACGTTAACTAGACAAATACGTAAGAGATGACATAGGTCAAATCTGACACCATGACAATCCGACTGTGTGATAAGAAGCCACTAGCCGATGGACTTTTGATTCATATAGTAGACCTTCCGGCTACGAAACATCTCTTTCATCTCAACAAACTAGTATAGATGCATTCATCTCTTGCTTTCCATGAAATTTTGACTCTTAGCATCAATTCATACTCGACATTTTACTATCTTATTCTTTATTTTGAAGCATTCTCCCTACCTTGAGCTTTTATCACCACAGACATATAATTCGCGCAATAAACATGTCTATCACATTCCACTATGATAACAACTAGTAAGGTATACACGGCAATCACATAAGTCCCCACCTACCTTTCACAAAACTCAGCGGATAACAAATAGACAGTTTTTAAGGTCATAATTAAGGGGAACCTAGTTACTTATCACTCATAATACATTCATTAGGCATTATCTGATAATGGTGATAGTCATAATCACAATCAAGTGAAAATACACTGAACAGAGCTCATTTTGTTGGGTTTTTTTCCAACACCAACATATTTGAAGCTACACATCACAAACCTCCACTTCATTAATCACTTCGAAAATTGGTGGGTGAAGCATAACATTTGATAATCAAGTGAGACACTTGCATCTATACAACGATGAGCAAATCTATATATTCTCATGTACAATCTGAGCAGTCTGTCAGTTGATTTTGATAGCTATTGCAAAATTCACTATATATAACACAGACAAACATTGAGATCTGTGAATAATTACTGGAATAGTACACCATAATATTGCATAAAGTTTACAACAAAGGATAAGCCAAATAGTTTGTAATAAGAGGGGGATATGTAGAAGCACACATGCGTGAAAAAACACTCACATGACTTTGCTGAAGAGATGTGCACATCAGTTACGGATTTGGGTACAGACGACAATGATGGGCTAGATGTTGGATGGTTATGATGACCGGTAGATGATAAGCAATTCAAATCTAACTGCTGGTTAGTATTAATAGGACTAATATTATGGTGAGATGTATTGGCAGTTATACTCAGACCTGAATGCGAATGACCATCATCTTCTGAGTCTGAACAAACATTCGATGGACTTGCTATACTACTGTTATCTTTACCCCCACCACCATAATATTCAGTAGAACTGGATATTGTCGTACCAGAAAAAGAAGACATCAGATGTTTTGTACCGTGTGCATGTTGGCGAACTTTCAAATGTGATGATTTCCCAGAACCAGACGATGTTAACATGTGTGATTGGTTAGTTTCAGTATGCTGAAAATATAAACACAATAACAATAAAGTATATCCAGGAAACAGTAAAACTTGACCAATTAGTGAAGAGATTATATGTACATGGCGTATGAACTGACTCGAATGACTATTGGTTTAAGTTGCCAAATTTTACATCAGTGTAGGGACAGGAAGTTCAAAAGACGAAAAACAGAGTCGAAATAATAATATTAATAGTAGTGGAAACCAAATACATAAAGTACGTTAAGAAAAGAATTAATCAAATCAAAGGCGGAAAGCATCAAAACTGAAACTCAAGATTTAGATGAGAATAAGTCACAATAAACGAAGAGGAAGACAAGCAAATCACCAAAAGCGAATGAAGGATACAAAATAATACTTGAATGTCCAACACTTACAAGATGTTGAGAAATGTGTATACATTCATCATTACAACTAATTTCGACTCATCACCTAGTTAACAAACAACATAGACAGACTACAGTTGTCTCACAAACAACAATCAAGGAGCCTGAATGGCTCAGATTAATAGCCATTGACTTCATGAGTTGACTTTATAAATCGATTTAGTTGCTCCTAACCTGTTTCTACCCTATATATATACTAACCTCCATGGAACACTGGTGTAGTCAGTGGCTGATCAAGCGTTACATATGCACCAACCCTCTCACAACCAGTGAAAGTTCATAATCTCACCAACCTATGCAACACTTTTACTTAGTACGCTAACTGCAACATCACCACTACTCACTCAATGTTCTCCATTAACGACAGCGATGACGTATACGCCTATGATCAAATAAACAATCTGGAAATAAAAATTATACTCGACAAAGAGGGAAATCACTTTAATTCACATAATACAGTTACCACATTTACAAAGTACTGTTTAGTTGACCATAATTAGATAGGTTGACACGACCAACCAAATTAAGCAACCATATATCAAATGTACATCCCATTAAGTGAAAACCAGTTGGCAAAATATAGGCAATGATCGTGTCGAAAGATGAGGGTTCACATTTGAGAGACAATCAATTTTCCAAATGTTGAACACACTCATGCACCTTTCTGTGATACAACGAATGGATACAAAAATCCAATCTCACAACTGCCTCCTTGCCATCACCGAACTGTAGTTCCGCATTCGCCTGATAACATAGTCCCTTAAGTGACCATGATCTGGCCTCATCTTAAGTGTAAAGGTTACACAAATAAGGATGTCAATCAGTAAGCATCAACGTAGGGCCTGTCACAGATATATACCGGCCCAAGTTGTCATAGCATAAAAGTATCACCATAAGTTTTTGGAGTGTCTTAAAAAAAATACTCAAAGGTACAATTCTTTCAAGAAACTGGTCTGCTTGATAAGCTCTTGATATCCCTACGACACAATCCTTTCTACAAAATGTAACCTTTAAAAAATTACATCCAAAACATACTTGTTTGAGAAAACTGGATACCTCAGGGTCATGACACAAGTCCAAAGGTTTCTCACCCCTATGGTTCGATACCAAAGGGTCGGCGTTGTAGTATATGAGCGCTCGAACAATACGCAGACATCCTACTCGCGCAGCACAATGAAGTGCCATTTCACCGTTTATGTTTGAGATACTAGGATCAGCTCCATGTCGTAGCAAATAATCAACCATACGTGGAAGGTTCCGCACACATGCTTCGTGCAATACAGTCCAACCTACAAATTTAAATGGAAATGTATGAAGAACAGCCCCTGTGATGAAATGAAATACGAACACGCATCAGTGATCGAAACAAAAGCCCGGTGGACTGAGATTAATGATCAAAGCCAACTATTTACATTGAGATACTAAGGAGTTCTACTTTTAAGTGGTAAATTCCACGTCTAAAAGGTCAAGCTGTGAGACAAATAACCTAAACCATAGCACGCACAAATCGTAGATCAATAGACGTTTGTTTTATTCTGTCTATACACTGATTTACAACAATATAAAACACACAATTTATCCTGTATAACTTTAAGTCCCATACAGAAACACAATCACACGTTTTCAGTGATATACAACACAATTCCCTCTTTTCTATCGGTACACTTCCTTACCTGTTTCATCTTGCTCGTTTATGTTTACTCCTTCCTTTATCATTTGTTTGATTGAATCCAAATCCCCATTCTTTGCCAAGCGAATTAAACTCACATCTCGAACAGTTAAAGGACGTCTACTATCACGTTTCTCGGATCCTGAAAGTATAGCATGACAATTAGTGTGTGAACAAATACTTTTAAAGTAGGGATTAGAATAATACATGGTCTCAAGCATGATTTGTACTAACGATGAGTTCAATGTACGCAAAAACCAGAAATTACTTTAATCCCTAGTGGATAGACAATAACTCAGCTAAGCAATACACTCATTAGATAAATTAATAGGCCAGTAATAATTTCGTTCGGAGTTTGTAAAAACCTTTTCACACAAACGATCCATCAATTCAAATAGTCGGATATGTTAGAAAAACGTACCACAGAAGTAAGTAGCCTATGAGCCAGTTGATAAAATTTAGATACACTTGTCGGTTTACCGTTGGTAAACTGCCCAACCCAGTAAGAAACAGTTTCAACATTAATGAAATATTAGTAAACCAATATCACGAAAGCATCAAATGATATCTAGTTATAAGACTCAGTTCAAAGTATACGTAATGAACACAAGTCATTCTACTTGCGACCAACACAACTTAAACGTACATGATGCAATGGAAACTGGAGTTCACTCCAACTCATTGTTTGTTTGATACAGTGTCTATCATTTCTGATTGCTAGTTCTCCTTGACATCCCATCTCTATACACTGGTTACTTACTAAACTCAAGAAATTACTGGTCAATTACATCTCCAAAAATGAATATCACAGAAAAGGTCTGAAAGCACAAACAGTTTCAAACAGGCTCTTGTTCTAACTAGTAAACAACATATTATTCGATTCAGTGCTATATCAACTCCAACTGTCACGTATTCATGTATCATGTAAAATCACACGGATAAATAAGCAAAGTCAAAGCAAGACTAGTGGCATGCGCATTATCTAGAGCGACACAAGTATTGGAAAGAGTAAGTCACTGGTACTGATTTAACGCAACAGTGCATAGCGTTCCCAGACAACAATACCATGGATTGTACATGCCAAACTGTATGATATGTTTTAGGTCATGACCTATACCAACAATCAATGAGTAGATTTATCGATAGCCTGTTAGCTTGTCCATTTCAAGGTTAACTGAGCAACGTTTCGCCAAAAACATCCGCACTATATTTCTGATGACATCGTGCTGTTAGTCGATCCTATCTAGAAACCACTACTGGTAGATGTGCTAGAAAAAAAGAAGCTTACATTACTGAGAAGCACTCTGCGTTATTCAATCGAAGAAAACGTACAAATAACATAAACACAGACGTCTATTAAGGACCCTTCGCTAAAATACCAGTAACCATGTTATGTAAAACACTGATACAAGTCAAACATTATTTATAGTCGAACTTACATTGATACCACAGGATACTAGAGACTTCACACTGACATCAGTAAACATCCAGACTACCAATGTGTAACAGAACACACACAAAAATCAGCCAATATATTGTGCCACTAATGTTTGCAGATGGTCATAAGAGAACATTTATTATTAGTTATTTTATTTGAACACATAGATATTGGTACAAGGAAGCACCAAATACATATGCGCCACACAGATCTCATTTGATATGTGTGAGGGCTGTGATAATGTCCGGGTGCCCAAACCGAAGCAGGTGGTTTTATTAGGGGACCACACCCGGAGCCTTTGACCTGAAGGTCTGATCCACAAGGCAGTAGAGCATCGTAAGGAGGGAACAAATGTTTTACGAACCTATTCTTGGCCACCGACTACCATGGGACTACATATACTAACGTTGTCTCAATGACTTGAGGATCAATCTCCAAGTCAAAGGCTCGGGGGATGGCTCCCGAAGAAAACCATATACTTGTTTGGACAACCGCGAGGTATTCCAGCTCTCACAAAAATTTTGTGTGGCGCCCATACATGCTGGTGCCACTTTGTACCAATGTTTGCGTACAAGTAAACGAATATAGGACTAAAACGGTTTGTACGTACTGCACCATCCAAAAAATCTATTGGCATCCAATAATTAATCAAGTGCTTAATGCACAATAATAAGAAGATTCCGGCACATATAAGCTTATCAGAGCCCAAAAAATATACCGTGAGCACCAAGTCTGATTTTAACGGTCACTGATGGTAGATTAGTGTTATCATAAAGTAGAAATCTAAAACGTATTAAGTCGGTCGTAATTACCACTATCATTGATATTTAACGTGAAGTGATACTGAGACGCATAATACATCCACGTAACTAGTCAATTCCTAAATATTAGTCCGAATTCAACCTTTAAAACACAACAGCATCATGAGACAGAACACAGGCTTACATAAGAGATTATAATCTATTTGCATAAGATCTCAGTGACTGGACATGAGCACAGTTATATCAGGACCCTCTAGCAGTACTGACCTTCCTGATCCTTAACCCTTTTTCTTTCGTCTCTCATCACCACCTTCAAAGAAGCCGCTCACAACTTGCTAAAAGTACAACAACCACAAAGTTGGGTATGGATTTCTGGGGACTATATGTTTAATAAAGTCTTACGTGACTTGCATTGTATTCTAAACCGTCCGGCTGAATATTTATGGGACCCTTACAGCATCAAAGTGATATCCATTTTTATGGTAATAGTTATATCATGCTGTCTAACCAATCAGTCAGTCTCCAGTAATAAGGATAGTAGGTTGGTGAACCTGTGTTAATCCAGATTAATTTCCAGTGAAGGCCCAGCTTCTCCTTGACAGTATTCACTGATGGGGCTGATACCACTTGTTCGGTAAGGCGTTCCAATCATTGACTACTCGATGAGAAAAACGGGATCCCACTTTAAGTTTATTAGATCGCGGTTTATGAACCTTCTTGCTATGACCTCGGAGATTATTAGTGCTGGAGGGAGCAAAAAGATAAGACATATTAACACCCAAATCATAATTAAAGATACGAAATGCCAGTATAAGGTCACCTCGTGTCCTACGATACGACAAGGGGAAAAGATTTAGGCGTTTTAAACGCTCATCGTAAGGGAGTTAGAAAGACCCTTCACTAATTTCGTTCCCACACGCTGGACACGCTCAAGTGAGTTAGTATCCTTTACCAGACACGGACTAGCTGCTTGAATACAGTACTCTAAATGTGGTTTTACATGGGTGGGATATAAAATTCGAAACATTTCCTCGTCAGAAGATTTGAACGCTCGACGAAGTGACCATAACGCACGAAAACCTTTGACAGTGGCTGCGTTGCAATGCGTAGTTGTTTTTAAGTCATGACTTATTATTACTCCTAAGTCTTTATGCTCTTGAACGCATGGAAGAGGTTTACCATCAATAGTATAATGGTAATTATTACCATGACCGATGCGCATTAGCACACTCTTCCTAGCATTGATTTCTAAGCCCAACCTCGAGTCTATCTAACTAAATCGTCTAAGTCAGCTTAGAGATCCAGATGATCAGTTTCACTTTTTATTGTTCTCCAGATTTTCACGTCATCCGCAAGCAATAATGTCGACGACCTAAGTAACAGCGGTAACTCATTAACGTAGAGAAGGAAAAGTAGAGAGCCTATAGTGGTGCCTTGGGGTACACCACTTTTGACCGGCTTCCAACTGGATAGCGTTCGAACGACCGTCACTCTCTGTTTGCGGTCATATAAGAAGTTTCCTATCCAATCATGTACAGTACCTATTATTCCGAAGCTCGTGAGCTTCTGTATAAGACCTAAGTGTGAAACCTTGTCAAATGCTTTGCTAAAATCTATGAATATCACGTCGACAGACAGACCGTGATCTAGGGCTGCTGTCCAATCCTCCCTCGCAATAAGTAAGTTAGTCAAGCATGAACGCTTGTTACGAAATTCATGTTGCTCAGAAGCTAACAGATTGTGTAAATCTATGTGGCTTAGCAACCTCACCCGAATTATCTTCTCAAGTAACTTAACGACTATGCTACTTAGACTAACAGGTCGGTAGTTAGATACTATCTGTCTCTGACCGTCCTTAAATATAGGACTGACTATAGCGTCCTTCCAATCTCTAGGGAGTTGGCGAGTGAGAGGGACATGTTGAAGAGTGTCGCAAGCGGTTTTGAAATAATGTCCGAAAGAGATGACAGCAACCGTGGATGTAACCCGTCAGGGCCCGGTATCTTACCAGGTTTGAGGTTAGTTATCAACGAAAGAACAGTTTCCTCAGTCACCTGTACATATTCAATGGTTGGTATCTCGGTGTGAGTGGGACAAGTATTTGTTACAATAAACGTAGAGTAGACTTCGCTAAAATAGTTTGAAAAAGTCTCAGCTTTTGCTCGATCTGATTCAGCTAGTCAACCTGAATTTTCGTGTAACAGTAACGGGAGAATACCATAACTACGTTTCATCATTTCACTACGTTTAACATACGAAAACGGTCGTTTTAGAAAAGTACGGCTATCATATAATAACTGTCGTTTGTAAGTAGTACGGGATTTAGCTATAGTTTTCTTACAAATATTCCGGAATTTTTGGTACTCACACTTAAATGGTGCATGACCTGTCAACAAGAATATGTCCCAGAAATATTTCCTGCGCTTTAACAGCTTCCAAGTTTGTTTATTAATCCATGGAGGGCAATGTGATAGCTTGCGTGCTGACCATGAGATAAACGGCGACGTTACGGACTTGAATGTAGCTTTAAACTTATTCCATTCGTCTTCGATCGATCCATCCGCGTTGACCGACCAATCAGTCGAGATAGCACAGTATCTGATCGCCGAAATATTGGCTCGCTAGAAATTGGGACGGGGTGGAGCAGATACAAATTATATACTGTGTGTCCTAAACTTAAAGTGAACTACAACGTGATCACCACTACCTGGAGCTGTAAGCTCTATTCAGTTGATATGCGGTGCACTGAAGTCCCCAATGATGAGACAACATTCTGCCATACTCCAAGAACAGATTTGTCTTAAGATAAAGTCGTCAGCAAGACAACACGAACTATGGCATGTTCCACCTATAGTCACCAACCCATCTCTAGATTTAATCTTACAACACGTTACCTCACATATATCACTAACATGAGCCTCCGATATTGTTGATTGTATACGAAAGTGATCCCTAACGTATAACATTATGCCTCCCTCCTTGCGACTTAAAACTCTATCACTTCTAATAGAGATATAGCCTGCAATGATGGGAGAACATTCTATATCTATGGTGAACCAAGTTTCTGTAACAACAATTATATCGGGACTTAATTCATCCATCATCAGACTTAGCTCGGACGTTTTATTTCTAAGACTACGGGCGTTCGTGTAGCACACACTTAAGGTGTTTTGGTAATCATTCGTTCTATCCATACAGGCCTCGGAAGCATTGGCTTCCAAGATCTGACTAACCAAAAACCTTTAATGGTAAGGTTATTTTCGCCATTCAACTTGCGATTTCTCAACTCCGTAGGAGCATTCTTCCACTTGATTCGATCCTCAAGCGGACAATCTGGTCGGATACGAATATTTGAACCACGAGTTTTATGTGCGTTTTTCAATACTATATCTCTTTCTTCAAAATTCACGGGAACCAGCTTCAAGATCCTTCTTGGTTGGGTCTCGCCTCCAACCCATTTACCGAGTCGTATAACTTCCGCGGTATGTACCCCTGAAACCTCTTCAGGTAGTACATTTCTTATCACATATTTCACTAATAGCAGATCGTGTGCATGTCTTTTAGCAAAGTCATTGTCTTTTGACTTCTCCAGATTACAAATAATTGAACTAGGAAGGGGTTTGGCCACTTTTGAAATCGTGTTCACTGCTTTCGATCGTGATCTTAAAGCCTGCATATTAACCACTGGCGTCTTACGATTAGTTTTTATTGAAACAGAGTCATGGGAGTCGAGCGCGTGACTCACAACAATGTTCGACGAGGCTTTGCCTTGGGACTTTGGTGGAGTAGTGTGGGAGTCCACCAAGGACTCACCAAGTAAACGGTCATTAGTTTTAGCTATCTCTCCTACTCTTCTATGTTTCCGCGTCATCCATTTTCCATCAGTCGTAGCATCTGCACTAGAACTACTCGAGACAGTAAGTGTTTTGTCTGGGTTACCGGTTACTGTTGTAGAAACATGGCCACCGATATCTGATGAGGTGTCACTCATTGATTGTTTCGGGGTAGACAGCTTTATTGCGGGTTTCACAATTAGACGCTTGGCTTGCACCGTGAAAGCACTTACGACACTAACGCAATCTTCGCCATCAGCACCAATGCTACCAGTACAGCCCTCGTCGACCTCCTTATTAGCCAACACCAGGAGGCTAATTGCTTTCTGGATGAGTAATGTTTTGCCCGGGCAACAAAAAATACAAAGCCAATGAGAGTTCGGATTTTAGCACCTTTTATATGCAGTGAGGCTTAATCGGGTGCACATCTTATGGAAACACTTATTACACTCATCACATTGCATCCCTTCCTCCACGGGGAGTAAACAATATGGTTGTCCACATTTATGAGCAGAGCTTGCCATCGTGAAAATCAACTACAATCGTGATACGAACAGGATATGTAAAACAATTCTCAAACCTTAGCTAGATAAATCAAGTAAAAGTCGACCAAGTATGCTTCGATGCAATAAATACACAAAAGCGAAATCGAAACACTCAATACAATAACACTTTAACTGGAGTAGATTCAATTAAAGTGTAAACAGTAGTTTTGATGCGTAATTTACCATCAAAACAGTTAATTAACTCAACGAGAAGCAATACCACTGTCCTTTTAAACAGTGTTATAATGCAGAACTCGAGTTGTCAGTGATGAATGACGCACTATAAATTTTCCAGAGTATATTGACATTATTGTGTTTGTAAAGCCACTGGATCAGTACGAAATAGTTATTTGCCCTATCGGACCCCTTTTCAAATGACTGGTGGTATTTTTTTCTGGAAGTTTGGCTGTTTCAATATCTAATGTTTGCTTCTTTAGAGACAGTTTGAGACCAATTTTGTACTCCATGTAAGCCCACGTTTTTTTTGCTAAATTATGTACAAGGAATTAAGCAAACACTTCAGAGTTACCTATTGTTGTGTGGAGTGTTAGCTTTAATGTTGCTGATTTTTTTGCAATGATAGTCACTAAAAGAAATTATTACTTTTATAAGGCCAGTCAGGATACCCACTCAAATAAATGATCTTTCATTAACGCTGACGCTTGAAAGAAATTATATGAATTATGGAACGAGACTGAGTTTCAAAGATAAGTTGCAGTTGTTTGAAATCAGCTGAATTAAATCAATGTAGCCACTTTGTCTTTGGAATGCGAGAGACTTCTCAAACAAATTCTAGACCTATGAATACCTACTTCTCTATAATGCAAGGATTCCTAATGTAAAGATCAGTCACGGGAACAGGAGTTATGTACATTAATATGGATATGTCCGGTTTTCTGTATAGTTTCATTGTACTGACTTACCAATCATGTATTTTCCTTTTAAGCAGACTTGGAAGTTGGTTCATATAACTAATCAAGGGGGAATAAGTGTGATTTTCGCACAAAACGTGATTGGACATCCAGCGTCTGAACACTCAGTAGGAAGTCTTAACTCATATTGTTGTAAATAATTACTAATTCAATATAATCACTTTTACATGAATTCCGATATTTGTTACACAAATGATGGATGGGATGGTAAGCGATTGATATATGTTGGAAAATACACATCCATTTAACATTATCTCATGAATAACTGGCAATTACCCACTCCTATTTATCATCCAATGAACAAATGTTCAAGAATCAGGTAGCTAATACATGTCCTCTATGTTAATGATTATAGGTATAAGTGATAAATGAGTCCTACTGAATTTTCAAGTGAAGAGAAATTATTCAAAACTCATTATATGGACAAACCTACAGAAGTGAAGATGAAGAAAGGGCTGTTAAGTTGAGAATAGCAAACCACTAAGAGAGAAAAATATTTATAGGCTCTGATCTTTGACCAAAGAGAACGGATAAAATACGTGGGTCAATGCTTTTTCCAATAATAAGGCTAACTGATGCCAAACATCCAGACGTACTCTTGTATACTACAGCAAAGACTTAGCAAAGTCAGGATAACGATGATGAAAATTAACCCCTGTGTGATTTCTAAGTAATTTATTATTAGTGAATTTCGCCTAATAGTTGATACACCGAGTTCAAGGTTGCAACATTCGGTAAATGGTCCAGATGACTAACTGTGCAGACCTCAACCCGGTAATAGTTACCTACTAACAGTAGACGTAGATAATCATCCCCATGTTTCACAGCCACACAGTAACACAAAAACGCACAGTATACTCTCCCTTTCGTAACGCTGTGAGAACTATTTGGTGGCTATATAAAAGAAGTTATGTGGAAGTAAAAAGAATCACCCTTTTTGTGACATTCTTTCAAGCGTTTATTAGCACTTTCCACACGAATGTTTGTGTGGTTGTTCAGGCTTAGTACATGTCGCTGATAATAGAGAGCACCCATTGAATTTTTGTTAATCCAGTGATCTCTTATGTAATCGAAGGCCAGTGGAAAGTAGGTTCTCATGCGCTCGCACTTATGAGTAAATCTGAATCCGATTCATTCCGAAAAAGCGAAACTTACATGCCAGATCGCCTGGTTTATATAGGACGTGTCTAAGCATTTGCAAATATCGGTATTTCTGAACTGCAGCAAATAATTTGCACGGTTAACGACTACCTTTCTGAAAAATGCGCCTAAGGTGAATACAGCATTATGTGGGCATGCCTGTGAGTAGGCTGCACTGTAAAAAATTTAGTCGCTACCGAATCCATAACAAACGTGTATGTAACAATTGGCTGAGACAGTGAAAAGCTTTAGGATAAATTTGTTATTATTCGGTACTTACCCAACTTTACTGGTTTTATAAATCAAGCGAATGCATAGGAGTTATGAAGATGGGTGGTAGATAGCTATTTTCTCCCTACGACAGAAGCTAGTCATAGACATGTCCCCATTTTCTTTGGATACTTTTACCTCAGTGTTTGTTTGGACGCGTGGTAAAATCCCGTTGGTATTTCTAATGTCTTGTAGTGACTCACATTTATCACGAGAACACGACTGTTTTAACAGAAACAATTATTATCATAACCAACTGTACCAATGCTTGTTTTAATGTGCTTTTGTTTGACTGTGCTAATGACAGCTATATTTTGCTTCCATTCTTTTTCTTACACTTTGATTGTAACTTCGCGCGAATTCGGTTACGTTCTGTAACCAAGCTTGTATCCTGGCACGATCTCGGTATCCTTTCGATACCACGAGATCGCCAGCAAATATATATCTCGATTTGGTCCATTAACTGTCTTCTGATATTTGGCTTCTCGAAGATTTTATGGATTTATTTGGTTACGTCCAACCTTCGCCTTCCGATTAACTTGGCACGTGTTTCTTGGTAGCGGTGTACACAGTCAATCACGACTCGACACCACGCTACAGTCTAAACTCAATCAATCAGAATTTGCGCTTAATAACCTGAATACAACTTAGACGGCATTTTGGTAACATCGTCCTTGGGAAGTCGCGTGTGGAACATCCAAGAAACCAGATGTCCAGTGCTGTCTGTCTTATGTATAATCGTTCACTCTATGTCAACTACCGTCTCGAAGGATCTTCAGAAATAAATTTCTCTATGCAAGGATAGTTGTGCACGGTTTTAGCGGGGGTGATCTTAAGCTCACCATTTACTTCACAAACCCCAAAACCAGACTGGCAGTGGAAATATTTAGACTTTAAGCATAAATTCGTTCAAAATAAAGTATGCAGAGATTACCGATGTAGCCTCCTTTGTCTAGGTCGTGGTGATGAGTTAGAAGGTGCATGCATTTCAAACGAATGCCGACCACTACGAGAATCTACATTCTGAGGATAAGCATCTTATCACACGCGCTTCCTTAAAAAGATCAGTGTCATATTGCCCCTCTCAGTTAATTTTGTTGTTTTTATCGTTTCTTTTGCATAAAGACTACTGTTTTCACTTTGACTGAATCTAATTCAGTTAAAGTGTTCGCCAAGAGTATCCTTTTTTCGAAAGTAATTTGTCATCTTTACTTTCAAGTACATTAGTACTTTTTATATCTGTTTGCACTTTTGGTTCTAACAATTTAGTTTTTCACTGTTCCTGGCCATTAGTTTTTCTTATCCCCTGTGTTGTTTGTGTCTGGTTTCTTTTGAGGACTGAACAGTACAAAAATCAATTGTTAACACTCAGGCTTTTGATACCTGTAAAAAATGGCATGAAGTGTGGCAAGTGCATAGGATTTTATCACAAAGTTTCCGAGAATCTAACGCCTGAGTCCTTCAAACAGTTAAGTAAAAATATTTTTGTGTGGTTGTATCAGCAGTGCTTTTCGGACGCAAACAGCTTGCTATCTATAGACATCGCAATGATGAATGTTACTAAAAGGAGTATTAGTAAACGCGACTGAGAGATGTTAAATGATATTCGCTAGGTCGATACACAAATCGATGTGAAGTTACCTCGAATAAGCTGAGTTACCTGACTTACATAATCCAACGAAGAAAGGACGGTCTATAAAGAGATCTGTTACGAATTAAAGCTCAAGAGAAAAATTTTCTCCCGTCCCCGTCCTCCTAATGGCAGCGAACAAGAAATCACCCTAAAATCTAATCGCAAGGCTGTGTCTATTTCTAGCAGACAAAACAACAACATGACTACCCGAATCGCTGACGATCATCCAGGATCCCACATTGTGTGTAATTGCTGTAATTGACTGTAATTGCTACTGTAATAAAAGTTGATGAATTGGTACAAACTAATTGATGTCGGTAAACAGAAACCAACCCCCAAACAGTAGATAAGAAATTGAAGATTGATCATAGTGGTAGCTCAATTGTCTTCCACAGAGTCAAGGAGAGTGAAAGCTAAGAGCGCAGAACTCGTTTTGAAAATGATACTGGATCGATAAAAGAGCTACTCAGCAAGCTGATGCCTCTACATGTCTCTGAAGTCACCTTGCTAACGGTTTATTGACTAGGTAGCTAAATGAACTTGAAACAGAATCAGACCTGGATACTAGAAGCAGTACTTAAATTTTTCAGTGAAAGAGACGCAATTCTACAGGATGAACATAAACTAAGAAGTTTATGAGTTCTTGTCCTTAAAGACTTGCCACTCTTGGACCTAACAAAAATACGAGAAATTGAAAACGAACTAAAACTAAAGTTAGATGCTAGCTAGAGGGACCTTGGAATTGTAAATTTTCGGGTGATGAGGCATCTACAGAGAATGATGCTGAAACCGCTTTGATACAGCACGAATCCATTTATATGAGCTCCGGCTCTGTTACACAAATCCTTGAAGCCTATTCAACAAGCTATGGAAGCTAGGTATCACTTGGAATACACCAAGGGGTCTGAGAAACTCCCTACTGTGGTTCGGTGAGGAGGTTACTGGCTATTAACGAGACAAAGTCTCATCACTGGAAGCTCGAAATATTTCTACCTCGACCGTCCTCAAGCCTAGAAAGCTATACGGAGAAAAATCTGTTAAGGAATTTATAGAACACCCTACACTCTTATACTCGTACATAAACCAAAGAACAAAGAGAAGAAATATTCCGCCACTATGCGGACCGAGTAGTACTGCATCACTAGTGAGGAACGATTATGGTAAAGCTCGGGTACTCCCAAATTTAACAATGTACATACCTTGAAGATGCCCTCCCATACAGTTCATTCAAACCCCCTCCCACAAACACTGGACAATGTGACCATTAAAGAACTCGGTGTCTTTGGTTTGACAAATAAGATCAATATAGGCAAATCCATGGGACTCAGTGAAATGCATCCTAGGTTACTAGAAAGATTAGCAAATTTTGTCGCGAATCCCCTAGTTATATAATAATAATAATAATAATTTATTCTCAAATAACAGTTTGTTACATGAGGCATGCCAGTTTACAGGCAAGATCAAATTGATACAAATGATACAATATTCACTGTAGTAAATTACATAGCTGGGTTGATAATTTATGAGATATGAATGTAGATGGTTTTAAGCAGTTCTACAGTTAGCGCGCTTCATGAAAGTTGCGTTGCAAATGTGCGACTGATGGTCAAGGATAGGTCCATTGAAGGTATGAGCTTCTAGAAATCGCAACCTTATGTCCCTTTGGAATATCCAAGGCTTTAAGGATGGTGCAGGATGAAGTCACCCGTTCCATATCTCAAGGGGGCTGAAAGAGGGAGCAAGTAAAAGAAAACACGAGGGGCAGAGTAGCCAACATTCATGAAGGAATGTTCAAGGTATGATTACTCAGTCTAATTTTCTTTTATTAAGGTATTTGTTAAGAAATCGCATTTTAATAGGTTAAAGAAAATAAGTGATAACAAGGTGTGAGTGGACATACAACTGACAAATGGAGGCGATTCGTAAAGGAGCTGAAAGTATGGGATTATTTGTGATTATAAAATAAAATCTAGTGCTAGAAACAGTATTGTGATATACAATTGGCTATCTTCCTTTTATTATCGAAGCTATTAGAGCCCCTTTCGTTTTTTTTGTATTATTATTTTTTTCAGGTATTATAGGGTCTTGAGTAGGCTTCGTATATTAGCGAATTGTCTAGTTTGCTTGTAATAGGATTTCTGGGTAGGAAGTGAAACCAATTCAACGTTCGTAACACGATTTAAAGAGGTATTTTGCGTGATAAATCAGCATCAATACCATAAGTTCGTGACATCCCACTAAAACATAAGGAGCCGTAATTAAACAAAATGTTCTGCCCTACAGACATGGGTGGATTGAAGTTATCTCCCCACCTTCATGTTTGCTGGTCAGTAACGCCACCCTCCCTCCTTTTGTGATGTTAGGCTCTCTTACGTTTGTGGTAAGTATGAATACTGCTTTAATCAAAGCCCATAGTTGGAATACACTGTCTCTACTAGGTCCATGTTACAAGCAAATCAGATAGTTGAAAAGTCTTTTTTTGGGTTAGATGTCCATATAGTATATCACACTGCTATGAAAATAACTAATGGTTTAAAGAAGTAAGGACTAATAGCAAATCAAAAGATATGAGAGGGTATAAAATTGTAGAAAGAAAAAAAAAGATTTCAGGGTAAGACAAATAAAACATTGAGAAACTCACAAGACTTTGTGGCCAAATTTTGAGCTTTGTATGATCGGCCTTAGTAGATCAGCATCCATAAGATTGAGCTATCTGTCTACTTGCAGTAGAAAAAAAAGCATGACTTTTAGGAAGAATAATGTACATTTAACCTGTAGAGATTTGGGGACTGAAAGCTAGGGTTAGGAGCATGAAGTCATGATTAATAAACAATGAATAATAGGAAAGGATAGGCCATATATTCTGTGATTTGGTTATATTCATATTAGTAACAGTCGAACGTGTTATAATTTTGTTCTTTCTAGACACTAGGCGGTCCGTAATAAAGTGCCTCCTTGGTGGGCGGGAGTTCAAGGAAATGTTGAAGCTCTTTGGAGTCTAGAAATAGGGTTATTAGCTTTTTGAATCTGGTAAACGTATCACAGTTACGGATAGGCATTGGCAGCCTGTTCCACAATAAACTGTACCGTACTGTAAAAAACTTACAACGCATTTGTTTTTGGTGTTTTACGGTAAGTAGTGTATATGCGTTGTTTCTAAGTCTATAGGCTGGGTCGTGGGTGATAGTCGGGCAGGAGGTTAGAAAGGAGAGCCCATATATCGCTTTGTAGAGAAATATTAAATTGTTTTTTAGCCTACGGTGCCATAAAGGTTCTAAAGATAGATGCTTACATCTTTCTGTGTAATCGAGATTCGAGTTACATCCTAGTAGTTGACGTGTGAAACGTCTTTGAACATCTTCTACTCTTATCTTGTCTGCGATATTCATATTAGAGAAGACAAAAGAGCAGTATTCAAGGGAGGGTCGTACACATATTTTGTAGAGAGTAAGTTTACCCTCTGTTGTGAAAAAGTTTTTCATTATAAAACCAATTAGCCGTCTAGATTTAGAAATAATATAGGAGGCATGTTCTTCAAAGTTTAGGCTTCCTGTGTAATTAATTCCTAAATCGTGTACTGATTCGAATGTTTGGACTCTACATTCATTTAAGTGAAGTCGCGGTTTATAGGGATGCTTTCCAAAGTGCATGATCCCGCACTTGTTGAGGTTAAATGGTAATTGCCATTTTTCACTCCATATAGTTAAGTTATTGAGGTCCTTTTGGATCTGGGATACACTTTCGCTTAGTGTCTCAGGCTTATAGCTGTATACTATTTTGAGATCATCAGCATATAAGTATGGTTTCCCAAATTCTATGGTGTTACATATATCGTTTATATACATAAGAAACAAAAGTGGACCTAATACGCTTCCCTGGATGACTCCACTGGTGATTGGTCTAGGGGACGAGAGACAGTCATTGTACTTTACCATCTGTTTACGTTCTGTTAAGAACGAAGCAAACCATGAGTACAGTGGGTTGTGTATTCCGAAGGACTTTAGTTTGACGAGTAGCCTTTTGTGTGGGACCTTATCAAAGGCTTTCTTAAAGTCAAGGAATAGGACTGATACAAGGAGTCCGCTGTCTCGTTTCAGAGTTATATCATTCAGGTAGTCTACTAGGCATGTATCGCATGATCTGGACCTAAGAAATCCATGCTGGGAGGTCGAGATGAGATTATTAGTTAGTAGATGTTGGACTACAGCCGCCTTAACTACTTTTTCCATCACTCTGGATACCACTGAAGTTATGTTTATAGGCCGGTAATTTTCAACGTTTGCTTCAGGTCCTGTTTTAATTTTGGGAATGATATGTGTAGTTTTCCAGGCAGTAGGGTAACACGCTGAAGAGAGTGATATCGCGAATAGTTTGAGAAGCAAAACACACATATCATCACCTCCACGTTTTAGCATGCTAGATGGGATACCATCTGGTCCATCAGTGTAGGAGTGTTTCAATGAACTTATCTGTAACCCATGGTCGATTACCATAAGACTGGAAGAATGCTATAGTGAGTCCTGTCTTCAAACCAGGTACGAGACATAAACCTAAGAACTATCAACCGGCAAGCCCGGCCAACGTGATTGTCAAAGATTTATGAAAGATTATTGAGAAGGATTTTTATAATTATCTCGACGTAAACCGGATTTTTCTGAAAAGCAGCACGGCTTTAGAATAGGTTATTCATGTCTCACAAACATATTAGTAGCCCACGAAAGCTGGTGCACTCTTAAAGATCAAAAGTACCTACAGATGTAGGGGATAATTTTAAGTCATTTGCCATTTTAAATCCACGTAGCTTATCCTAACTTCCAGACAAGCCGATCTTTTAATATTTCTTAAACCCATTTTTAACCTTGTCACTTATTGGTTTATTTATTCTGACTGTTTTTAGATGAGCATATGTGTGTGTACAGAATCAAGCACCCTGGAATTAATTGCCATACTGCATATTTTATTCTGGATGCTTTTGGATCATTGCTACTCCTCACGAATGGCGTAATATATGTTGTCTACTGAATAGTCTAATCATCGAAAATATTTCAGGCGAGTTTTATGTTTTCCCTTTCCTGGTTAATTTATTATGATTTGAGCACTTCTCATCTTACATAGATTTTTTTGTTAGTCTGGTTGTATATAATTAATACGAGCCACTCTCAAGGCTTTTTGTTAGAAATATTTAATACTTTTATATTGCCACATACTATTAAGAAAGTGTGTTATTTAAAAACATTTCTTATTTGTAGTTGCCTATGTTGCACATTTATACATATCGCTAGGTTAACGACAGCAGCTTATGAAAGGTTAGTAACTCATCATATTCCTAACTGAAATTCCATAAGCCATCTGAACTTCAAAAATATTTTTTTCATTTTGGCCACGTTTCCTATTTTTAGTTTGTTATGCACCTCAACAATCTGCATGTTAACCTGGCCCGTAGATGCGTTGCATTAGGCAGCTCGGATTCTTTAATGTTATAAATTTCTGATAATTTTGAATCACCTAAAGCAAAATACCTATTTTTCCACTGGCTAATCCTCAATCAACACTATAGCTAGTTTTAGGATATCGTCATAAAGCATTGTCATGACTTGACAATCACGTAACATGACTGATAAAATTGATGAGACTATTAACAAAATCGGTCAACAAATTGACTTATAATTATCAATAAACAGTGTTGTTTTCTCGGTATCTTCATCCATTGCAGATGATTACAGTACTTTTCTCTATCAGTTGCTCATCCAGTAAGTATCGCAAATCTTTGTCAGTCTAATTGATGGTTTAGCGACACAATCATGAATGCAAATAATCAGTATAAGCAGTCGAGCAAATCTCCTGCAAACTGAAAACATCAATGTCGAATTTACCCCAACACTGACTAAGGTTCAAGCCATTATCATAGACATGAATTGGGAGTGTACTCCCCCTGGTTACAACTTATGTTCTCCCTGATAATCACATGAGCATCACTCACTATTAATCATCTTGTGAAAACTTATTTAGCTAAATACATCTTGCAGCACCACATCACTTCGTAATATGACACAGGCCTAACTGATTTTAATAACTTATAACCACTATATCTCAATTAAATCGTATTCCGCCTTATGATATACTGCATACTTGCAACTAACTTGTATGCATCATCAGCCGCCAGGTATAAATATGTATAAATAGACTATGGCAACTCAGAAAATTGAGTCTAGAGTATGTCTCTTACGAATACATCATGTTTAACGATTTGTTCCTAGCTATCTGTCCAAAATTCATATAATAATCACTCATGTATTTAAATTTTATTTTGATAACCATGTGTATTAGTAGTATTACTAAATTCTATCACGGTCAAGTAAAAATGAGGTTGAGAAAATCTCCCCGTAACTAAATAAACCGTATCAAACTAACTGGAACATTAGTTGGAAATCTTCTCCACGGTATACTTTTGTTCCTTCAGTTAGCCTACTAATACAGACGCAATTGGAATTCAACTCATATGGACAACTTACCGGCGTAACGTTATTTGATTTCATAATTTAAACCAAAACTAATACCAATATTAATATTTCTACAATATTCATCACTTTAATATTTCTAAACGCAAAATACTTACTACCTATACGTTAAGTTATTAGCCAACGGCTATTAGCACGCATCGTTTTATTATTGATATGCCATTCTTTATAGTTCAAATAATCTTCACCCAAATTCTCATGTCAAGCGTTTTAAGCATGAAGGCAGATATTTTAAAATTATTATATGTATTTCCCGACCACATGCTGCCGCCTTTTTGATTTATCTTTCAGCTTACCAATACCCGGAGGATTCTTATTATCCTTGGTGACCTCCGGCGCGCGACGGTCCCATCCAATTTGGTATCGAACCAACATCACGTTGATTCTGGTGGGAGAGTAGTGTAGTGGCATTGGACAATAGCCACACAATCCACAAAGCTGTGAACACGAGACTACTCAGAAAATAGATATTCAACATTTAACGCGGAGAAATACCTAACAATGGAGAAGGCGCGTACAATGAATGGAATAAACTGGAGTTGATCGGATGGCATGGCTCGGCCATGCAGGCGTGGTCTCTGCTGAATGTTACCTTATATCTTCTATTCATATTAAGTATATTGTTCTTCCCTAGCCTAACCTTGTTCTACATCATGTATTGGTAATTGATACGATACAGTGAGTTGGTGTAGTCGATGGCGTGACTTCCACGTAAGATCTTATAGATTAGGCAGTTATATCATGACAAATCTACAAATTTAGGATTAGGTCTATTATTAGAGCAATACTAATATCATAGTAGACTATAACTCTACATTGGTGAGCCCAACTAAAGAAACGCAACCTGCCTGAAGTTTCATAAGCAGCCTGGTCGTGTTCATTATTTTTAATTGTCATATACGTCAACAACCTGCTTGTTAACTTGGCCCGTACATACGTTACAGTATATCTTCATGTCTTCTAAATTTAGAAATCATCTGAATCGCTTTTAACGTGTATAAATAAACCCATCATAGTCGTTGTTGCTAATCGTATTTGGGTTTATGGATTGGTTTATCATGGTAGCAGCCTAAAATGCAGACATAGTTTAGATAATTAGATTACAAATTTAGGTACTATCAACGGCACTAGTCAAATAACTAAATCCCCAGGTAGCTGTTGACTAAACAAACGTTTAAAATCAAAACTCCCTAGCCTACTAAAATTACCACTAAACGAATATTTCTGAATTGAAAATTATAATATAATTAGGCGTCTCGGATTCTGTAACACTACAAATTTCTGATAATTTTGAATCACCTAAAGCAAAAATACCTATTTTTCCACTGGCTAATCCTCAATCAACACTATAACTAGTTAAATTTAATAGTTTCAGGATATCGCCATAAAGCATTGTCATGACTTGACAATCACGTAATATGATTGATAATATTAATGAAACTAATAACATTACCGGTCATCAAAGCGACTTATAATTATCACTAGTGTTGTTTTTCTTTTATCTTCATTCACTACAGATGATTACAGTATGTTTCTCTACCAGTTGCTCATTCAGTAAATATCTCAGTCTAATTGATGTTTAGCGACACAATCATGAATGCAAATAATCAGTATAAGCAGTCGAGCAAATCTCCTACAGACTGAAAACACCAATGTCGAATTTAGCCCAACACTGACTGTTTCAAGCCATCATCATATACATGAGTTGGAAGTGTACCGTCCTTGGTTACAACTTGTGTTCTCCCTGATAATCACATGAGCATCACTCACTGTTAATTATCTTGTAAAAACTTATTTAGCCGAATACATCTTGCAGCATCACATCACCTAGTAATGTGGCACATAGGCTTAACTGATTTCAGTAACCTATAATCACTATACCTCAATGAAATCATATTCCGTCTTATACTAAACTGCATACTTGCAACTAACTTGTATGTACCATCAGCCGGTAGGTATGAATATAAATAAATGGTCTATCGCAAATCAGAACATTGAGTCTAAAGCGTGTCTCTTCCGAATACACATGTTTAACGATTTGTCCTTAGGTATCTGTCCGAAATTCACATAATTATCACTTTTCAAGTATTTAATTTTTTGATAACCATTCATATGTATTAGTAGTATCACTAAACTCTATCATGGTCAAGTAAAAATGAGGTTGAGAAAATCTCCCCGTAACTAAATAAACCGTATCAATGTAAATGGAGCACAAGTTGAACTTCTCTTCTACGGTTATACAATAATTCTACAGACTACGTGCCAGTTGATTGATGAGATCCCCCGTAGACCAAATATCAGAAGGCAGTTGATGGCTGTAGTTGAGATGTATTTGTTGACGATCTCGTGGTATCTAAAGAGTACCAAGATCGTGCCAAATTACAAGTTGGTTACTGAGCGTAACCGAATCCGTGACAAGTCACAAGCAACGGAAGGTGTGTATTTGGTACACTTAAACAAATAAGTACAGTAAAACAATCACTGGTACGATTGGTTATAATAATTGTTCCCATTACACCAATCGCGTTCTCTTGATAAAAGTAGGTCACTACAACCTACATACTCAAAATCCATTCTCGTGTTTGGTTTATCTAATTCTGTTATTCACTAACGCGATTAAGTAGATAACTATATACGAGGATAGGCGATATGTATATTTCAATAACAATCATTCACACGATCTAACTGGAGTCAGATCTCAAGCCACTAAATTGGTGTGGCCTACATTGACTTTAGGAAGGCTTTTGACAAAGTACCTCATAACCGACTGTCATATAAGTTAGGTAGTATCAGAAATGGAAACATTTTAATAATGTGAATAAAGGGCTTCCTAGTTGGGCGTCAAGAAGGAGTGAGAGTGAACTCAAAGTTGTCCAGGAGGAGAACTGTGCATAGCGGAGTACCTAAGGATACAGTTTTGGAACCAGTGCTATTATTATTGTATGTAAATTACCATCCTCGTCTCCTATAATCACCGGTCATGTTATATATATTATATATATATATATATATATATATACGAAGAGTGAAAAAATATAAAAGTGATTATTTAAGCTTTAAACTGACCTGGAGGAATTATTTGAATGGTATTAAACTTGGCAGTCGCCGATAAATGCTTCCAAATGCATTGTAATCCATGTTGGTCAAGAGGGTACAGATACATATACGGTGAATAACGGTAAGCTACCTGTTGTCCAGGCACACGATTACATAAAATTCGTCGTTAGCCAGGACTGAAAAACCACCGCACAATGCCGTGCGGTAGTCGTCAAAGGTTTGAGAACTGTGCAACAAATATGTAGGGCATTCGGCCATGTTGATGTTTAAACCTTTTTCACTTTATACAGTAGTCGTTCGTCCTAAACTCGAGTACTTTATACAAGCGGCCAGCCCCTGCATAAAGAGACAGTGAGTTGTTGAAAAGGGTTAAAAAACAGCAACCAAGCTGATTCCGTGAATAAAAATGTTCCCGTATGCTGTTTGACTGGCTCAACCGAACCTACGCCCACTATCATGCGAAGAACCAGAAGCGAACTGATCGCATTTTGAAATTACTAGGTGACAAATTTGCATCTGATATGCCTTCAATTTTCTTGTTTTCCAAAACAGAATTCACTAGGACGTCGTAAAAATGTTGATGAGTCCAGAATAAATTGCTTGTTAACTGACTATCGACTCCCCCATTGAATCATCAAAGAGTGGAATTCATTACCTCAACACGGAAAAGTCAACAGGACCGGATGAACTACGCTCTAAACTCTTGAGACTAATCACATAACGTATTGCAGTCCATTGATTGTGGTATTCAATATGTCACTTGACCAAAGTGTGTTACTTACGGACTAGAAGGATGCAATCGCCACTCCAATACATAAACAGGACTAAAACAACTCCCACCAAATAACAAACCTGTCAGCCTTACCAGTATCGTAGTTAAAATACTGGAAAGAATAGTGTGATGATTAGGGGTATTTGGATTATAGCACAAACTAAGAATCCCAGAAATAAAGCATTTGGATCAAGAAGTACTAGATAAGCACTAACGAATGTACTGTATTCAGAATTCCAAATAAGCATTCAACAAGTACAAAGGTATCATTAGTTCATTCATACACTACATCCACCATAGCTCAAATTGGAATCCAAGTGTCTAATTGATTGTACGTCTTCTTCTTAAGTTCATCCTGTGTCTGTCCGGCAGTGTGTTGGATAAAGACTCTGTATTATCTAGAATGTGCTCATTAGTATTGGAATTAACAAACGAAATCAGAACGCACTCACTTGGTTCCTGGGATTGTATATAATCGCCTTGTCGGTTGTGTACCGAAACCACTGTCTAGAATTTAAACCACAGATTTCCCAACGCTATCTTCCCCCACGAAATAGTGTTGGTCCTTTATACCTCAAAACTATGAATAATTATGTTTATTTAAAACATATTTCTCACGTTGACTACAGTAAACATTAGAAGTGACTTCGTGATAAGAATAAACAGCAGTTGATATGAAATCATCGAATTTCAATCAAACTCGAGCTCATTTAGTACTTGTGCTTCGCACTGAACAAGTTTCTCACAAGAAACAAATGCATTATGAAGACAAATAATATTTGATATGACATCACAATTTGATTCTTCTGAAATACCTTCCTCAAATTTATTAAGAATATCATTGCAGAGTAAAGGATCATTAAAAGAATCAGCATCTATCAAAACTACATCAGGTTTTTGATCATAATTATGTTCACTCAACATATTTTCCTCAGATTTGTAAGGAACTTCGTCAGAAATAAGTGAATCATTAGGAAAAACCATATCTGATACAATAACATGAGAAATCTGACAAATTGGTTGATTACAAACTGTTGTCTCGCAAGAATTCTGATTTTCACTTAACTCTGAATTGCTATATGACTCTACATTGTCTTTTGAAATAGTTGATAAAGATAAATGATCATTAGGAACACTGGGCTTAATAGAATCAGAAGTACACGACTTAATATTAGTTGCAGTAAGATGAACATTAGTGTTACAGACTGACTGAATACCTCCAATATCACCACATTTAAAGCATTTAGAATTACGAAATTTACATGAATTAAAAGAGTGAAAACTGCCACAGGACAAACATTGACCAAACTTGTGCCCATCTTCGTGAACTGCATAGCAACTCCTCAATTAATTATCTGCATAACCTTGAGTATGCACTGGTTTGGGATAACGAAATGCAGTGGAATTTTTTATATCCTCATAAATCATTTTACGAAATCTTCCTCATTTACCGAATTCGAAATGTTTACCCTTAATACAGTCCAGCAGTAGTTCCTTGAGAGCAGTATAAGGAAGCGAAATGGGCTTTCTCGGCAAAGCCAGAGTTTTTAATAATCTGTATGCTTCTTTTCCGATGAATGTGAAGAAATGTGCTGCAATATTAACATCCTCATCATCTTCCTTGGTCGTAGCTCAGATTTCGAACCTTTCAAAGTAATCCTCAAAAGCATCAAAATCTGAATAAGTGTCCATCCGTTTCATCACAGGTTCAATCGAGACGCCAATATGATGATTAGGAGTATTTAAATTATAGTACAAGCTAAGAATCCCAGAAATAAAGCATTTGGATCAAGAAGTACTAGATAAGCACCTACGAATGTACTGTATTTAGAATTCGAAATTAAGCATTCAACAAGTACAAAGGTATCATTAGTTCATTCAAACACCACACCTCCACATATTCATTATTCACCAGACGTGTCTTACCGAACACGTTTGGTCGGTTTTCGTTCATTTAGTGGTTAAGTGCTGTATTGTGGTGTGTAATTTACACCGAAGATTTCATTTAGTGTTCTCAGGTTTACTACATCCGTGTTTTTCACCAGGTATGTCGATCGCCGTTACGCTGCGGGTGTTTATAGATAATAGTTACGGATAACTTCAAATGATTGAGATGAAATCTAGATGAAAATTACACACTGAAACTTAGCACTTGCTTAATAAACAAACGGTAAAATACTTGAAAGTATTGAGTAAGACAAAATAAGTGGACATGGACCACGTTGCAGCTATCCTTAGAGTGATCGACTAGGTTTGATTGCTAATGATCTAGTATTTTTCAAATTAAAGCAAGCAAACTAATCTAAAATTGGTGTCTGCCTTTATGTACAGTAAAACTTCAGTTAGTCTTCATCACAGGTCAATTAGAGCGATCAAACTATTCTAACGTGAAAACCAGGAATTTTCAGTAATTTAGAACAACTTAGTTAAGATCTTACAGAACATTTTGATTCCATGTTTAAAAGGTCCTACTACGCTTGTGACCCCGAACAACCTTCAATGACATTAGGAGGTTCACGGTATTCTGTAATGTTTATAAGTATTTGAATTATCGTATGAACAAAGAATCCCAGAATAACGTAATCGGATCATGAAGTACTAGATAACCACAAACAAATGTACTGTATTTAGAATTCGAAATCAAGCATTCAGCAAGTACAAAGGAATCATTAGTTCATTCATACACCACAAATGGTCAAAAAGACCATAATGACATTTGTGGAAACCAGCAACTTTTTAAACAACGAAAAACATGATTTCAGAAAAGGATTATCTTGCACAACAAATCTCCTTATAACAAGGAAGAAATGCATAAAGGTTCTAGACAACAGGGAATCAGTGGATATTGTCTACATAGACTTCGGTAAAACATTTGATAAGTTGCCAACAAATAGACTGCTCTTCATGCTGGAAAATCTAGACATTATCGGACCTCTACTAAAATGAATCAAGCATCTCTTGATAGGTCGTAGATAGAAAGTAAGAGTAATTCGCAAGTGTTCCACCTGGATACCAGTACTTTAATCGCGTTAGTAAATAACGGATTTAGACAAGTCGAATAACGAGAATGGACTTTTGAATACATATATTTCGTATATAAAGCCAATGGAATAGAGAGAAGAGAAACGACGCAGAGTGGAGATGTCTGGTAGGCCAACTCCCATTTAACCAAGCGTCAATCAATACTAATAGTTACACAAAAGTAAGTTACAGACATGTGATGAGTAATGGGATAAGAAATGTACACACACCTACGCGCCCATATAAAAGCAGTCAAGATTGATAAGCAAATAAATAACAAGGTCAGAATGTGACTCAAGTAGAATGAACAGAATGGGCCGTCCGAAAACTGGAATAAGGTATATGGGCTTAACATAATAATCAACACTAAAAGTTTTTAATGAAGTATCACAAGGTTCTGTCCTAGGTCCTTTACTTTCTATACTGTATGGAAATCTTCTCTCAAGTATAGTAGAGTCCTCAATGATGGTATACGCTGGCGATATAAAATCTGGCAAGAAATAACAGGAGACACAGAAGAACAGAGTCATCAATACTTGGAACCTGCTGCCTGAAGCAGTGGTGTCCGCACCTTCAATTGACTCTTTCAAGAGAAGACTGGACACTCACAAAAGCATACTAGAAAAGGAATGACATATGCCGTAGGCCTTCTCTCCTTACTACACAAATCTGAATCTGAACATGCACTTCAGACAAACTTAAGTATGGGGATCGGCCGGTCTAAAGAGTGGCTGGTGCCTATCAACTTGACTAAGTGTGTCTATATGCACACCAGGAATACTGAGGTAAATAAGTACAACATACAAGAAGAGCCTGCATTCGTAGTCCTGTCTCATAAAGATCATGGGTGAAAGTGAGTCATGATCTTAAAACCGCAGCCCACTTCCACGATGTTGCAGCTCAGGGGTTAGAACTCCATGGGCCTTAAGATGGATATTAACCAACATAGATGCTACCACGTTCACCACAGAATACACAACCTTAGTGAGCACTAAACTTGAAAACCGTGTTCAGCCCTGCAAGCCTGTGTTTAAAAAAGACTCAGATATCCTGGAAAACATACAGAGGGTAACTACTAGTGCAATTCCAGATCTCCGTGTTTACCACACAAAAAGCGGCTTGAAAAGCTAGACCTCTTTACTCTACCCTATTAGAGACCAAGTTGAGATCTGATTTTGATGTATAGAATACTAGGAAATAATTTTGAACTTAATTTGTCCTCCCTTTCTCCTTCCGCTAGATCGGAATATCTCAGAAGACGTAGCAGACGAGTAGAAAAGCCAAGAATGAACAAAATACTCGTGGCATACGGGTTTCCATACCGAATCCTCGATCCTAGGAACCTGTTACCTGAATCAGTGTTGTCCGTACCTTTAATGGACTCATTTAAGGGAAGACTGGACACTCACAGAAGCAAATAGAAAAAGAAATAACATAGGACACAGGATTTTGGCTTTACCACACAAATCTGAATTCCAACACGTGATTGAAGCTTCATCTATCTACCCCTGAAGAGAAAGTTTCACGAACTGAGAGACCACCACTGCCAGGACTAACACACACAACCGAGCCTCATGTCCTTTTCAAACTGATATTGAAATGTGATTCCGATGCACTGCATTTACATCCATTTGTACAAATATATCTGACGTAGTTAAGGTAGTTATATTGCAGTGTGTTGAGCATGATGTGTGGAGCATTCGCTTTGGAAATCAGCTCTGGTTATACTTTCATACTTCGACAGGATATCAGTGAAAATTTTGTTTTCAGGTCTTAACATACGGACTCCATGAATTTCGTAACTGGAGATAGTTGTGCCACTGACCTGTAAGCTTGTGTTTTTGTCGATTAATTTCTTTTTTGCCATATCTACATTAGGTTGTAAGCACCGAGAAAGTCGGCCCCGATAATGGGTTGTTTGATTTCAGCTAAGATGAAAACCCATGTGAAAAGTCTGCGGAGACCGAGATCTAAGATAAGTGATTGTTCGCCATAAGTTTTAATGACTGTGTTATTGGCTGCGACTAGAGACAATATAGTACTCTGAGGGTGCCGTCGTTGAGAGAGGTGTAATGGGATAATGCTGATTTCGGCTCCCGTATCGACCAAATACTCTGATCCCGAAATTCGATCCCTGACGTGAAATAGACAGCTCGGGTAGTGGCCAGAAACAGGCGCCGCCATCACTGTCTGGCCGGACCGTTTCCCTGATTCTCTGTGTCAGCCGCAGAAAATGTGCACGGTCGTGTGCAACGCCGTGCTTTGGTGCCGTGTTTTTGGTGGTACCAACAAACATCAGCTGTTCGCTTCGGTGACCGAGACCGTTGTCTAGAAAAAGATCTTCGTCTGGAGGGAGATCTCGATTGTCTAGCTTGGATGGTTGCTATGGTCGATTGCAGTGACGCCAGCTGGCTCGTTAATTGTGTTAACTGCTTTTGAGAAGAGGCTAAACAGCTAATATCTGTTGGTCCAGGTGGTTGCAAAGAGTTCGACAATGAGACAAAAGTTGTTACCGGAGGCGAATCAGTATCAATGAGTTTGGTGGGAGAGGACATTACGAGAAAAATAAACCAGTATATCGTGTGAAATGGTAAATCATATAACAGTTAGGATAACACGAGGCTCACCAAATAATTGTGGTGGACCAAAAAGTATATTAACCAAAAATTAGCAATAAAGTTATTAAAGATCAATAGAAATGTTAATATATATAAGTTAATTATTACAAATACAATAAAAAGTTGGGACTTTACCTAAGTTCACCAAATTGATGCACGTTCGGCTTTGGTCTGGTATTAAGAAACCACAATTATAAATGCTTGGTAATTCCGATCTGGTTGGCGAACTCTCCAGTGATATAATCCAACGTAGGATGTGATATATTCCAACTACAGTCTATAAACGTAGATAGTATTTGATTTAGACTTCAGTTAACTCAATCACAAACGAAGATAGAACGAGGAATGTGTGAGTAGTAGTGTATTTGTTAGCCAGTGAGAGCATGTCACGCTATGTGGTTGCACAACGGAAAAGTGTGTTCAAAGTCATTTACTAAAACAACAGGTACAATCGTTTAATGATAAAATATACTGTGGTGGACCAGACAAATATGAACGCAAAAAGTATAAACAAAGTTACTAAAGATAAATAGTAATATTAATATATACAGTTAATTGTTACAAATACAATAAAAATTAGGGACGTTACTTAAATTGCCCAAACGTTGCGTGTTCTGATTAGGTCCAGTAATGTAAATCCACAATTATAAATGCTTGATGACTCTGAGCAGGTTGGCGAACTCTCTAGCGATATAGTCCAACGTAGGATGTGATATATTCCGATTACAGTCTATAAATGTAGATAGTATTTGATTTAGACTTCCGTTAACTCAATCACAAATGGAAATAGAACGAGGAATGCGAGAGTAGTAATGTATTTGTTAACCCGCAAGAATGTCTCGCTATGTAATAGCTCAACGGAAAGTGTCTTCAAGGTCATTTACTCAAACAACAGGTACAATCATTTAATGATAAATGTACATGCAGTGAGAAATTGACAAAATAAATACAAATAATATTAAAAACTATTTACAAAATAAGCTTGTCAGGTCTATCTCCACATAGCTCCCCCCAGAGTGTCCGGAGGTAACACTGGTTACAATAACAATAAGAAAGTGAGAATTTTATACAAATGTATATAAATAATAATAATATTTACAATAATAGCCAATAAAGATGTGGAGATGCGTATGACATGTACGTTAATAAGATATACAGTGTGTTATTGCGTGAAAAAAAATAATAGCGGTGATGTGGCATAATGACAAACACAAAAGTAATGAGAATACCGTCATTTAAAATCTTGGTTTGCTAACAATGATAATGTACAGAACTGTTACTGAAACACACACGCACAAAAAAAATTGAACTGCTTATTTTTGTGTATAACAAATGAATAATTACATAGAGTTTACTCGTTTATTATTGTAACAAAATTTTTTTTGAAAAAAAAAGTGACAAAACGAATAATTGTGGAAAAATATGGTTAATTATGTACACTGTTAAAAAAAATTTTTTAGATGGGATTGATAGTGTAGGTCCTCGATAATTGTTTGCTTTGATTGTTTTAGTTTTTTTATATGGCAAAATGTACGTAACGCTTTGGTTTTTTTATAAGTCTCCCAGAACGTGTTAAACAAGAGGGTGTAGTGCTAAGTTTTTCCTCTTCCTCTTGTTTCTTAGCAATAGATGGGAGTGATTGTTTGTTCGCAGTATTGTCTTCTGTGTCATGAGGGACTTCGTAGAAAGCTGGTTTTATTCGGTCTATAGAAATTGTCTCATGGTTCCCATTTTTGTTGATAATGAAATATTTGTCAGTGCGTTTTATTACTTTATAAGGGCCTTCATATGGTGGTGTCAGTGGCTTTTTTACCGCGTCTACTCGAACAAAAACAAATTTGCACGTTTCTAAATGTTTATCAAGATGGACTCGGTTGTCGTATTCTCGAGGTGGTATTGCTCTGATGCTCTGCATCATTTGTAGTAATCTGCTTACAAAGCGAGAAGGGTCTCCTGGTGTTGTGGGTTCATTCTTGACCAGTTGTCCTGGTAACGTTAATGTCGTGCCATAGACTAGTTCAGCGGCCGTGCATCCGATGTCTTCCTTTACAGACGAGCGAATCCCAAGGAGAACGAGCGGTAAAGCATCGCTCCATTTTGAAGGGTCCGGTTGTGCCATCAGAGAGCTTTTTAGTTGGCGATGGAATCTTTCAACCATGCCATTAGCTGCCGGATGATAAGCTGTCGTTTTAACATGATTTACTCCAAGAAGTTTAGTGAACTCGTTAAATAGAACGGATTGGAATTGGGGACCGCGATCTGTTGTGATTGTTGATGGTACGCCAAAGTTGGATATCCAGCGGTCGAGGAAAACTGAAGCCACTGTCTCTGCCGATGTGTCTTTAATGGGGCATGCTATGGCCCATCTTGTGAACCTATCTATTGCGGTGAGGATATGTGTGAAAGAGTTTGATGGTGGCAGAGGCCCAACTAAATCTAAATGCACGTGCTGGAAGCGTTTGTCAGGGATAGGGAACTTCCCAATTGGACTGTAGGTGTGTTTTTGCGTCTTACTGCGTTGGCACTGGAGACAGTTACGTGTCCAACGTTTAACATCCGAGTTGATTTTAGGCCACACAAAACGTTCGGTAATGAGCTTTGTTGTTGCTCTGATGCCTGGATGTGAAAGACCATGCAAATGCTGAAATATTTTTCGTCGGCAAGCATGTGGGACAAACGGACGATTGTTGCCTGTTGAAGTGTCGCACATGATGAATTCGTCTGAAAGGGGAATAGGTACAGGTTTGAGGTCTAAGCTAGACTTTTCTTTGCAGACTTTTAATTCTGCATCGTCTGCTTGTAATTTAGCCAAGGTTTCAAGGCTGATGTCATGATTGAGTACCATCGTATTGATATCCCTCCTAGATAGTGCGTCTGCAACAATGTTCGAGTGACCTTTGATAAACCTGATGTCTGTGGTAAATTGTGAGATATAATCAAGTTGTCTTGCTTCTCGTGGGGAGTGTTTGTCATACGATGTGCTAAAAGAATGGCAAAGGGGTTTATGATCTGTCATAATGATGAAATCACGACCCTGTAGCAAAAAGTTGAAATGTTTTACTGCTAAATACATAGCTAAGAGTTCGCGTCCAAAAGTACTATAACGTTCTTGTGCTGGCGATAATCTCTTGGAGAAAAAGGCAATGGGGGTAATCTTGTTGTTTACCCGCTGTTGTAATACTGCCCCGACGGCTTTTTGTGAAGCATCCGTGCACAGGATCAACAGTGTTGTGGGGTCAGTATTTAGGTGTTGGAGCATGGTAGCATTAGCAATCATGGATTTAGCTTTTTCAAATGCTACTTTGGCATCGGAAGGTAACTTGAATATTTGGTTCTTTTCTTTCTTGGTACCTGATTTATCGTTTTTCAGTAAATCTGTCAATGGCTGTAGTACATCGGCACAATTTGGTAGAAATCGTCGATAAAAATTACATGTTCCAAGAAAACGGCGTAGTGATTTTACTGAGGTTGGTTCTGGATAGCTGGAGATGGCTTTGACTTTCTCTTCAAGCGGTTTAATTCCTTGGGAATCAATGTGGTGTCCCAGGAATTCCAGAGATGAGGCGCCAAATATACACTTCGAAGGGTTGATTACAACACCATAACTTTTGAAACGTTCAAAAAGCGTGTGTAGGTGTTGAACATGTTCGTCAATGGAAGAACTAGCGATTAAAACATCGTCGATATAGACAAATACGAAATCCAGACCTCTAGTTACTTCGTCCATAAATCTCTGGAAGGTTTGAGCGGCGTTTTTTAGTCCGAAAGGCATCCTCAAGAATTCAAACAAGCCAAAAGGTGTGATTACAGCTGTTTTCTCGATATCCTCAGGTGCCATCGGTATTTGATGGTATGCTCGGACTAGATCTAACTTTGAAAAAATCTGTTTTCCATGTAGATTTAAAGAAAAATCATGCAGGTGAGGGATCGGATACCGGTCTGGGATAGTCTGGTTATTCAATCGGCGATAATCTCCACATGGGCGCCAGTCTTGATCTTTCTTGGGAACCATATGCAGCGGCGAGGCCCAAGGACTGTTAGATTGTCTGATTATCCCAAGTTGCATCATATGTTCGAATTCTCTCTTAGCGAACTGCAACTTGTTTGGAGGGAGTCTTCTCGCCCTGGCGCGAATAGGTGGTCCTGTAGTAGTAATACTGTGTTGGACATGATGTGTGGAGCATTCGTTTTGGTAATCAGCTCTGGTTATACTTTCATACTTCGACAGGATATCGGTGAAAATTTTGTTTTCAGGTCTTAACATACGGACTCCATGAATTTCGTAACTGGAGATAGTTGTGCCACTGACCTGTAAGCTTGTGTTTTTGTCGATTAGTTTCTTTTTTGCCATATCTACAAGTAGGTTGTAAGCACCGAGAAAATCGGCCCCGATAATGGGTTGTTTGATTTCAGCTACGATGAAAACCCATGTGAAACGTCTCCGGAGACCGAGATCTAAAATAAGTGATTGTTCGCCATAAGTTTTAATGACTGTGTTATTGGCTGCGACTAGAGACAATTTAGTACTCTGAGGGTGCCGTCGTTGAGAGAGGTGTAATGGGATAATGCTGATTTCGGCTCCTGTATCGACCAAAAACTCTGAGCCCGAAATTCGATCCCTGACATGAAATAGACGGCTCGGGTAGTGGCCAGAAACAGGCGCCGCCATCACTGTCTGGCCGGACCGTTTCCCTGATTCTCTGTGTCAGCCGCAGAAAATGTGCACGGTCGTGTGCAACGCCGTGCTTTGGTGCCGTATTTTTGGTGGTACCAACAAACATCAGATGTTCGCTTCGGTGACCGAGACCGTTGTCTAGAAAAAGATCTTCGTCTGGAGGGAGATCTCGATTGTCTAGCTTGGATGGTTGCTATGGTCGATTGCAGTGACGCCAGCTGGCTCGTTAATTGTGTTAACTGCTTTTGAGAAGAGGCTAAACAGCTAATATCTGTTGGTCCAGGTGGTTGCAATGAGTTCACACGGTGATTGTCGTGATATACTTCCATCATTTTATCTGCCATGTCAGCTAAGTCATCAAGTGCGACGGATTTCCCTGAAACACTGAGAATTTGTCGAACGCTGTGTGGTAATCTTTGAAACCACATTTGCTTTAGGAGGGCTTCGTCTAGCTTGTATGGACCGGCGAGTTGTTTCATGTGGCGGAGAAGTTACGAGGGTCTTTTATCACCCAAGTCACAAGATGTTAACAATTGTTGTAGCCTTTTCTCATCTGAGACCGTGGTGCGTTGAATAACTGCTGCTTTTATCTTATCATATGGTTCAGATTCTGGCACGTGATCGATTAAATCACCAACTTCAGCGGCAATATCGATAGGAAGTGCGCCGACTACGTATGCATACTTTGATGCCTGGGATCTTATGCCTCTAGCCATGAATAAAGCTTCAATTTGAACAAACCAGACTCTGGGATTATTAATACAGCACGTTGGTAATCTTAACTCTGAGATAGCGTTGATCGAGTTTAAAGCATTATCCTCTGGTTGTGGAGAGTTTAGAAGGTTGGTCGGTGAACTATCTATATCGATAAGTTTACCCGGAGAGTTCATAATGACATAAACAAAAAATGGTGTCGTGCCAAGTAATAATAATAATAATATGTAGATATATATAGTAAATGTCTATAGAAAAAAACCGAGGCTCACCAAATAATTGTGGTGGACCAGACAAATATGAACGCAAAAAGTATAAACAAAGTTACTAAAGATAAATAGTAATATTAATATATACAGTTAATTGTTACAAATACAACAAAAATTAGGGACGTTACTTAAATTGCCCAAACGTTGCGTGTTCTGATTAGGTCCAGTAATGTAAATCCACAATTACAAATGCTTGATGACTCTGAGCAGGTTGGTGAACTCTCTAGCGATATAGTCCAACGTAGGATGTGATATATTCCGATTACAGTGTAGCGGTAAATAAATCCCCAAAATAAATAGCACTAAGTTTTCGACATTGGATGCTGACCATATGTTTTAGTGGACTCATCTAGCTGAAGGCGCTCGGTCAGGCATCCGCACCAGATCACGTGTAGTAACGCCGTGCTCAACATCAACCACAATCGCTAGCCAGATTAGATCAGAGAATCCCGATATATTGGTCATCGCCAAATATACTCTTCCGATCTCCTCGACTCTGTCTTTTGATTTCTCTTGGTGGGAACGAAACATATTAGAAGGTGTTACTGGTAGAAGCGTTGTGAAACACTGAATACCTGTGACATCATCATTGGTGAGACCGTCGTGATCTGGTACACCTTATTGCAACTGTGAGTCTGTTCCTTTTTGGGATTTTTATATATCATTGCCTTATTTTTTATTTTTTTTAAACATTGTGATTTTTTTTCGTGTTTTTTCTTGGATATATATATATTTTTTCCCCTCGTTCATTATCGTACTTCATATTTCATCATGACTGAACAGACACCTAAAGTACTCAAGCTTAAGACCTTGTCCCCACCTTCGTTTCAACTGATGCCTTTCTGGCCCGACAACATCGAAGCCTGGTTTTGCTACGCAGAAGCCGACTTCTCCGAGCACGGCGTGATCGACACACGTGCACAATTCCTCGCAGTAGTCAAGGCACTGCCGCGCGAATTCAACAGGTACGTAACACCTAGTATGTTTACTAGTGATGTTTCCGATCCTTACGAAATCTTAAAACGCTCGATTCTTAAACGAGGAGACCTAACCGATCGACAAAGGTTAGATCAACTCTTCAACAATATCGACCTGCAACACGGTTCTGCGACGGACATGTTGCAACGGATGAGAGAGGTTATAGGCCCAAGAACTTTCGACGAAGGTCTATTCAAACAACTCTTCTTGTCAAAACTTCCCCAACAGGTGCAAGCAGTTCTGGTCTCGTTCCAGAACAACGCCTTAGACGAACTAGCTGTATCTGCCGACCGCATTCTAGAAATTACGAAACCTTCTACTACCGAGGTATTTTCAGTCAAAGAAAAGCCTCACACGACTCAGAATGACATAACCGACTTATGTCACACACTCACGCGTTATCTTAGTCTTCGTACCGACCGTAAGAGATCGCGCACACCACGTAGAAGCATTTCTCGTAAGCGATCTGTCTCTAGACCACGAGAGACAGATAACCCCGACTGGTGCTGGTATCATAACCAGTATGGAAAGTTTTCCAGAAATTGCAGAAAACCCTGCAATTTTCCCAACACGAAACCGACTGATTCGATTCGGGAAACTTCCAAGCCGGCACGCGTTAACGGCAACCGTAGCCGGCGAACAAAGCCGTCTGTTATTCGTCACAGATGTGACAACGAGAGTTCGCTACCTCGTCGACACTGGCGCAGAAGTTAGCGTTCTCCCAGCAAATCCTAACGACCGACTTCACGAATCGACCCTAAACTTACAGGCGGCAAACGGAAAACCGATCGCTACGTATGGCAAAAGGTACGTTTACCTTAACGTGGGTTTACGCAAACCCATCCACTGGATTTTCGTCGTTGCAGATGTTTCTATGCCAATCATTGGTATGGACCTTCTACAACACCACAATCTGATCATCGACACTCGCAAACGGAGGCTAGTAGACGGAAACACTAATTTGTCCGTTTGCGTAACTTCTTTTACTGGTTGTAGAGTATCCCCAGTCACAGTTAAACATATGATAGACCCACTCTATCAACCACTACTCGATAAGTACCCTGGGATACAACAAACTCAACCGAAACTACCGTGTGTAACCAGCAATGTTACACATCACATCACGACTACAGGACCACCTGTATTCTCTAAAGCACGACGACTAGCTCCTGAAAAGCTAAGGTTAGCGAAAAACGAATTCGATCACATGATGGACTTAGGAATCATACGACCGTCAAGTAGCCCATATGCATCTCCGTTGCACATGGTCCCTAAAAAGGACAGCAACGATTGGCGTCCAACTGGTGACTATCGGCGATTGAACGCGAAAACCATTCCCGATCGTTACCCGTTGCCTCACATTCACGATTTGACAGCTACCTTGAAAGGTACAACTGTCTTTTCGAAAATCGACTTGGTTAAAGCGTATAACCAAATCCCTATGGCTACTGACGACATACCGAAAACAGCTATCATAACTCCCTTCGGACTCTATGAATTTTTGCGAATGCCTTTCGGTCTAAGGAATGCTGCTCAAACATTCCAAAGATTCATAGACGACGTTTTTCGAGGTCTCAACTTCGTACACGCGTATGTTGACGACTGTCTAATCGCAAGTCCGGACAGAGAAACACATCTCAAGCATCTGGACCTTGTTTTCGAACGATTACAAAAACATGGCATAACTGTAAACGTTCAGAAATGCCAATTTGGAACCGACTCGTTAGACTTTCTGGGACACACTATCGATGCTCAAGGTATCCGACCCCTTAGAACCAAAGTGGCGGCCATTCTGGATTACCCAGAACCGACCACCGTCAAGCAATTACGCACGTTCAACGGCCTGGTAAGTTTCTATAGACGTTTCATACCCAATGCGCATCACTTATGAAACCTCTGACCGACCAACTTCGTGGAAATGCGAAATCCATTAATTTGGACGACACCGCACGAAAAGCATTCTCCACAGTTAAGGAACTGATTGCTAAAGCAACAATGCTCGCACATCAGGACACCCGAGCACCCATTAGCATCGCAGTAGACGCATCCGACTCAGCAATCGGAGGAGTCTTACAACAATGGGTTAACAACTCCTGGCAACCCTTGGCATTTTTCTCTAGAAGGTTGCTAGACACCGAATCGAGGTACAGCACATTCGGTAGGGAACTCCTAGCTATGTATTGTGCTGTACGGCATTTCCAACACTATATCGAAGGCCGTGAATTCACTCTTTTCACGGACCATAAACCGCTCACTTTCTCGTTAAGCTCTCCTTCTGACAAGTACTCTCCCCGTGAGTCTCGACAACTGGACTACATTTCGCAGTTTACTTCAGATATTCAACACATCTCTGGAGCAAACAATGTAGTTGCAGACGCTTTATCTCGCATAACTTCCTTGAACAGTTTCCAAGGAATCGACCTTCTTAAACTCGCCGAGCTTCAAAAAGAAGACAGTGATCTTCAGCACGAGTTATCGTCCACAACACTTAAACTACGCATCAAACAGATGGGAACAGGTAAGGAAACCTTACTTTGTGACACATCTACAGGTAGGGATCGCCCAATCGTGCCGAAACATTATCGACGCAATGTCTTCAACACATTGCACAAACTTTCTCATCCAGGTGTTCGTGCAACCATCAAGCTTATAGCAGAACGATTTTGCTGGCCTGGCATGAATAAAGACGTGAGGGAGTGGGCACGCTCCTGTGTAAGCTGCCAAAAATCTAAGGTTATCAGACACAATAAATGTCCCTTAGGCTCGTTTAAAACTCCCGATGCTCGTTTCGACCATGTTCATCTGGATTTGGTAGGACCTTTACCAGATTCAAATGGATACTCTTATCTCTTAACCTGCGTAGACCGTTTCACTCGATGGCCAGAAGCAGTACCTATCAAGGACAGCACTGCTGAAACAGTGGCCCGCACATTCGTCGAACGATGGGTAGCAAACTTCGGTTGCCCTTCAACCATCACTACAGACCGCGGACGTCAGTTTGAATCTGATCTTTTCCGTCGTCTGACCACACTTTTAGGAATCACTCGCTTCCGAACGACCGCCTACCATCCCCAAGCAAACGGGTTGGTAGAACGTTTTCACCGACAACTGAAAGCTTCGCTATCAGCTGCAAACGTTTCACAATGGACCGACGCTCTTCCACTCGTCTTACTAGGTATCCGCAATGCAGTGAAAGCTGACATTGGATACACTGCGGCTCAACTCGTTTATGGAACGACACTTCGACTTCCAGGAGAATTCGTGGATCCTTCGTGCTCTTCGATGAACATGGATCTAACCTCCTACACGAACAGGCTTACAAACGCAATGCGTTCAGTTAAACCTGCTTCCACTCGACCTCAATCAACTGATGTTTTCGTTCAACCTGACTTACGATATAGTACACACGTTTTCATTCGTCGAGACTCGCATCGACGACCATTCGAATCAGCATACGAAGGACCCTTCAAAGTTCTTCAACGTGAATCTAAGTACTATATAGTCGATAAGAACGGAACCAACGATAGCATCAGCATCGATCGCTTAAAAGCAGCGTATTTAGAAGGAAATCCTATCCACGTCGATTTTCCTTCGGTACAATCGAACGACACGACTCAGACACTATAATACCTCATCCGACAACCAACACACGCGAAGATACTTCGACAGTATCCGAAAATAAACTTAAAACGACGCGTTCTGGAAGAAGGGTGAGATTTCCAGAACATTTAAACGACTATTGCACGTAAGGCACTTCTCGACATTTTATATTATTTTTTTTAAAAAAAAAAAATTTTAATATGCTTATATATTTTTATTTCTATTAAAAAAAAAAAAATTTTTTAACGCTATTACGTGCTCATGAGTTTATTTTCCATTTTTTTTCCGCCGACCTTGTGTTTTTACGCATATACGAGTGTATTTTCGACATGCACTTACATTTTCTTTTTTCTTTTCCAGGACGGCTGGAAAAGAACGATGACGTTTATGAGGATCCGAAATTTTCATTGTACATTTTCTTTTTTTACTATGTTGTACCTCCGTCCCATATAGTAAGGAAAGACGACCAGACGCTGCTAAATTTAGTAAGCTATCAGAAGAGTGTTTACCAACGACAAACTCGTTGGGTTTAAACTTCTGGCTGGCCACGTCTTAGGGTCGTCACTGCCCCACTAGGGGGGGAGTGATCTGTAGCGGTAAATAAATCCCTAAAATAAATAGCTCTGTAAGTTTTCGACATTGGATGCTGACCATATGTTTTAGTGGACTCATCTAGCTGAAGGCGCTCGGTCAGGCATCCGCACCAGATCACGTGTAGTAACGCCGTGCTCAACATCAACCACAATCGCTAGCCAGATTAGATCAGAGAATCCCGGTATATTGGTCATCGCCAAATATACTCTTCCGATCTCCTCGACTCTGTCTTTTGATTTCTCTTGGTGGGAACGAAACATATTAGAAGGTGTTACTGGTAGAAGCGTTGTGAAACACTGAATACCTGTGACATCATCAACAGTCTATAAATGTAGATAGTATTTGATTTAGACTTCCGTTAACTCAATCACAAATGGAAATAGAACGAGGAATGCGAGAGTAGTAATGTATTTGTTAGTCGGCAAGCATATATCTCGCTATGTAGTAGCTCAACGGAAAGTGTCTTCAAGGTCATTTACTCAAACAACAGGTACAATCATTTAATGATAAATGTACATGCAGTGAGAAATTGACAAAATAAATACAAATAATATTAAAAACTATTTACAAAATAAGCTTGTCAGTTCTATCTCCACAAGCTATTATTCAAAGAAGTCCTGCAGCCTTAAGTACTTCTTTCAGGTAGGTCTCAAAATTGTCCAAACTGGTAAATCGTTACGATAACATGTTATCGTGACGATATTATGCATAATATCATTTAAGGTTAGTATTGTATCAAGCATCATTATGAAGGTATCATTTTCGTTACCTGAAGGATGAAGGCTATCAGAGAAATAGTGCAGCTGAATTCAAGTAAATTTTAAAAAAACTGTCTTGATTTTACCGCTTCTGCAAAACCTAAAGAATTGTCGATTTGATGCACAAATCGTATCACGACAGTTTAACCTTCAAATTCTCTGTAACATCGACCAATGGACGATGCCACTGGATCGTTGCCGGGACGAAAGAAAAAGGGTTAAGGATCAGGAAGGTCAGTACTGCTAGAGGGTCCTGATATAACTGTGCTCATGTCCAGTCACTGAGATCTTATGCAAATAGATTATAATCTCTTATGTAAGCCTGTGTTCTGTCTCATGATGCTGTTGTGTTTTAAAGGTTGAATTCGGACTAATATTTAGGAATTGACTAGTTACGTGGATGTATTATGCGTCTCAGTATCACTTCACGTTAAATATCAATGATAGTGGTAATTACGACCGACTTAATACGTTTTAGATTTCTACTTTATGATAACACTAATCTACCATCAGTGACCGTTAAAATCAGACTTGGTGCTCACGGTATATTTTTTGGGCTCTGATAAGCTTATATGTGCCGGAATCTTCTTATTATTGTGCATTAAGCACTTGATTAATTATTGGATGCCAATAGATTTTTTGGATGGTGCAGTACGTACAAACCGTTTTAGTCCTATATTCGTTTACTTGTACGCAAACATTGGTACAAAGTGGCACCAGCATGTATGGGCGCCACACAAAATTTTTGTGAGAGCTGGAATACCTCGCGGTTGTCCAAACAAGTATATGGTTTTCTTCGGGAGCCATCCCCCGAGCCTTTGACTTGGAGATTGATCCTCAAGTCATTGAGACAACGTTAGTATATGTAGTCCCATGGTAGTCGGTGGCCAAGAATAGGTTCGTAAAACATTTGTTCCCTCCTTACGATGCTCTACTGCCTTGTGGATCAGACCTTCAGGTCAAAGGCTCCGGGTGTGGTCCCCTAATAAAACCACCTGCTTCGGTTTGGGCACCCGGACATTATCACAGCCCTCACACATATCAAATGAGATCTGTGTGGCGCATATGTATTTGGTGCTTCCTTGTACCAATATCTATGTGTTCAAATAAAATAACTAATAATAAATGTTCTCTTATGACCATCTGCAAACATTAGTGGCACAATATATTGGCTGATTTTTTTGTGTGTTCTGTTACACATTGGTAGTCTGGATGTTTACTGATGTCAGTGTGAAGTCTCTAGTATCCTGTGGTATCAATGTAAGTTCGACTATAAATAATGTTTGACTTGTATCAGTGTTTTACATAACATGGTTACTGGTATTTTAGCGAAGGGTCCTTAATAGACGTCTGTGTTTATGTTATTTGTACGTTTTCTTCGATTGAATAACGCAGAGTGCTTCTCAGTAATGTAAGCTTCTTTTTTTCTAGCACATCTACCAGTAGTGGTTTCTAGATAGGATCGACTAACAGCACGATGTCATCAGAAATATAGTGCGGATGTTTTTGGCGAAACGTTGCTCAGTTAACCTTGAAATGGACAAGCTAACAGGCTATCGATAAATCTACTCATTGATTGTTGGTATAGGTCATGACCTAAAACATATCATACAGTTTGGCATGTACAATCCATGGTATTGTTGTCTGGGAACGCTATGCACTGTTGCGTTAAATCAGTACCAGTGACTTACTCTTTCCAATACTTGTGTCGCTCTAGATAATGCGCATGCCACTAGTCTTGCTTTGACTTTGCTTATTTATCCGTGTGATTTTACATGATACATGAATACGTGACAGTTGGAGTTGATATAGCACTGAATCGAATAATATGTTGTTTACTAGTTAGAACAAGAGCCTGTTTGAAACTGTTTGTGCTTTCAGACCTTTTCTGTGATATTCATTTTTGGAGATGTAATTGACCAGTAATTTCTTGAGTTTAGTAAGTAACCAGTGTATAGAGATGGGATGTCAAGGAGAACTAGCAATCAGAAATGATAGACACTGTATCAAACAAACAATGAGTTGGAGTGAACTCCAGTTTCCATTGCATCATGTACGTTTAAGTTGTGTTGGTCGCAAGTAGAATGACTTGTGTTCATTACGTATACTTTGAACTGAGTCTTATAACTAGATATCATTTGATGCTTTCGTGATATTGGTTTACTAATATTTCATTAATGTTGAAACTGTTTCTTACTGGGTTGGGCAGTTTACCAACGGTAAACCGACAAGTGTATCTAAATTTTATCAACTGGCTCATAGGCTACTTACTTCTGTGGTACGTTTTTCTAACATATCCGACTATTTGAATTGATGGATCGTTTGTGTGAAAAGGTTTTTACAAACTCCGAACGAAATTATTACTGGCCTATTAATTTATCTAATGAGTGTATTGCTTAGCTGAGTTATTGTCTATCCACTAGGGATTAAAGTAATTTCTGGTTTTTGCGTACATTGAACTCATCGTTAGTACAAATCATGCTTGAGACCATGTATTATTCTAATCCCTACTTTAAAAGTATTTGTTCACACACTAATTGTCATGCTATACTTTCAGGATCCGAGAAACGTGATAGTAGACGTCCTTTAACTGTTCGAGATGTGAGTTTAATTCGCTTGGCAAAGAATGGGGATTTGGATTCAATCAAACAAATGATAAAGGAAGGAGTAAACATAAACGAGCAAGATGAAACAGGTAAGGAAGTGTACCGATAGAAAAGAGGGAATTGTGTTGTATATCACTGAAAACGTGTGATTGTGTTTCTGTATGGGACTTAAAGTTATACAGGATAAATTGTGTGTTTTATATTGTTGTAAATCAGTGTATAGACAGAATAAAACAAACGTCTATTGATCTACGATTTGTGCGTGCTATGGTTTAGGTTATTTGTCTCACAGCTTGACCTTTTAGACGTGGAATTTACCACTTAAAAGTAGAACTCCTTAGTATCTCAATGTAAATAGTTGGCTTTGATCATTAATCTCAGTCCACCGGGCTTTTGTTTCGATCACTGATGCGTGTTCGTATTTCATTTCATCACAGGGGCTGTTCTTCATACATTTCCATTTAAATTTGTAGGTTGGACTGTATTGCACGAAGCATGTGTGCGGAACCTTCCACGTATGGTTGATTATTTGCTACGACATGGAGCTGATCCTAGTATCTCAAACATAAACGGTGAAATGGCACTTCATTGTGCTGCGCGAGTAGGATGTCTGCGTATTGTTCGAGCGCTCATATACTACAACGCCGACCCTTTGGTATCGAACCATAGGGGTGAGAAACCTTTGGACTTGTGTCATGACCCTGAGGTATCCAGTTTTCTCAAACAAGTATGTTTTGGATGTAATTTTTTAAAGGTTACATTTTGTAGAAAGGATTGTGTCGTAGGGATATCAAGAGCTTATCAAGCAGACCAGTTTCTTGAAAGAATTGTACCTTTGAGTATTTTTTTTAAGACACTCCAAAAACTTATGGTGATACTTTTATGCTATGACAACTTGAGCCGGTATATATCTGTGACAGGCCCTACGTTGATGCTTACTGATTGACATCCTTATTTGTGTAACCTTTACACTTAAGATGAGGCCAGATCATGGTCACTTAAGGGACTATGTTATCAGGCGAATGCGGAACTACAGTTCGGTGATGGCAAGGAGGCAGTTGTGAGATTGGATTTTTGTATCCATTCGTTGTATCACAGAAAGGTGCATGAGTGTGTTCAACATTTGGAAAATTGATTGTCTCTCAAATGTGAACCCTCATCTTTCGACACGATCATTGCCTATATTTTGCCAACTGGTTTTCACTTAATGGGATGTACATTTGATATATGGTTGCTTAATTTGGTTGGTCGTGTCAACCTATCTAATTATGGTCAACTAAACAGTACTTTGTAAATGTGGTAACTGTATTATGTGAATTAAAGTGATTTCCCTCTTTGTCGAGTATAATTTTTATTTCCAGATTGTTTATTTGATCATAGGCGTATACGTCATCGCTGTCGTTAATGGAGAACATTGAGTGAGTAGTGGTGATGTTGCAGTTAGCGTACTAAGTAAAAGTGTTGCATAGGTTGGTGAGATTATGAACTTTCACTGGTTGTGAGAGGTTTGGTGCATATGTAACGCTTGATCAGCCACTGACTACACCAGTGTTCCATGGAGGTTAGTATATATATAGGGTAGAAACAGGTTAGGAGCAACTAAATCGACGCCTAATCAAAGCTCGTGAAGAGCAGATTAGAGAAAACCAGGCCGGTTTTCGACCTGGACGTGGTTGTATAGATCAGATATTCACACTACGTCAGGTTCTAGAACACAGACACACATTCAGACGCCCCACAATGGTAGTATTTCTCGACCTTAAGGCGGCATTCGACTCTGTTGATCGTGAGGTTCTATGGCAGTGTTTGTCACTGAAAGGAGTACCAAAGAAGTACATTAACCTTATAAAGGCTCTCTACTCGAACACAACTGGTAGAGTGAGAGCTTATGGCGAACTGTCATCAGAATTGATTACCTCAAGTGGTGTTCGTCAGGGCTGTCCACTCTCCCCATTCTTGTTCAACTTTGTGGTCGACGTACTTTTAGAGATAACACTCTCCTCATCTAAATTTCCAGGGGTTGAACTTCTACCAGGAGGTTCACTTGTTGACTTAGAATATGCTGATGACATAGTTTTATTTGGTGAAGACGCTGACAAAATGCAGAGTCTTCTGACCACTCTAAGCAACAATGCAAGCATGTTCGGGATGCGATTCTCTCCCTTGAAATGTAAAATGTTGCTTCAGGATTGGGTTACATCGACACCCGAACTAGTGATAGGGAGTGAAGTAGTTGAGTGTGTCGACCGCTTCACTTATCTTGGAAGTCTCATTAGCCCTTGTGGTTTAGTATGTGACGAAATCTCAGCACGGATACAGAAGGCTCGACTAGCTTTCGCCAACTTGCGTCATTTATGGCGTAGGCGAGATATCCGTCTATCAACCAAAGGACGGGTTTACTGCGCAGCAGTTCGTTCCGTCCTACTTTATGGCAGTGAAACATGGCCGGTAAGAGTAGAGGATATTCGTAGGTTACTAGTATTAGATCATAGGTGTCTTCGAAACATTGCTCGTATATCATGGGACCATCGAGTAAGTAACTCAGTTGTTAGGAAACGGGTACTAGGTAAGGATGGCAAATCAATTGATGAAGTAGTGAAACTTCATCAGTTGAGATGGCTTGGACACGTGTTACGTATGCCCAACGACCGACTGCCTCGACGTGCTATGTTCAGTGGTATAGGAGTAGGTTGGAAGAAAGGTAGGGGCGGCCAAACCAAAACATGGCACAAGTCCATGAAGTCACTGACAAGTGAACTGAGTCATGTTGGTAGGTGTAGACTACCTGGTTGGGGACCGCGAGATGATAGCAACCGATGGTTAGAGACCCTGAATGACATGGCTCAAAATCGTTTGCAATGGCGCAGGTGGATCCACTCTCTGTGTTCTCCCAAATTCTAATCTTCTGAATCCTTCATGTCCGTTTTTTCCTCTTTCCAAATTTATTTCACTGGATTATACTCGTTAAATAACATCTCCAAACCCTAATCTTCCCGATTACTGCTTATACTCTTGCTACCTCTACCACTACGGGATTTGAATCGACAACTGCATCTCTGTGCTAATGTGGTGTGGCAACTCGAACTGATGTACATACGTACGAAGTTCTACGTTGTTACTGACTGACTGACTGACTGAAATCGATTTATAAAGTCAACTCATGAAGTCAATGGCTATTAATCTGAGCCATTCAGGCTCCTTGATTGTTGTTTGTGAGACAACTGTAGTCTGTCTATGTTGTTTGTTAACTAGGTGATGAGTCGAAATTAGTTGTAATGATGAATGTATACACATTTCTCAACATCTTGTAAGTGTTGGACATTCAAGTATTATTTTGTATCCTTCATTCGCTTTTGGTGATTTGCTTGTCTTCCTCTTCGTTTATTGTGACTTATTCTCATCTAAATCTTGAGTTTCAGTTTTGATGCTTTCCGCCTTTGATTTGATTAATTCTTTTCTTAACGTACTTTATGTATTTGGTTTCCACTACTATTAATATTATTATTTCGACTCTGTTTTTCGTCTTTTGAACTTCCTGTCCCTACACTGATGTAAAATTTGGCAACTTAAACCAATAGTCATTCGAGTCAGTTCATACGCCATGTACATATAATCTCTTCACTAATTGGTCAAGTTTTACTGTTTCCTGGATATACTTTATTGTTATTGTGTTTATATTTTCAGCATACTGAAACTAACCAATCACACATGTTAACATCGTCTGGTTCTGGGAAATCATCACATTTGAAAGTTCGCCAACATGCACACGGTACAAAACATCTGATGTCTTCTTTTTCTGGTACGACAATATCCAGTTCTACTGAATATTATGGTGGTGGGGGTAAAGATAACAGTAGTATAGCAAGTCCATCGAATGTTTGTTCAGACTCAGAAGATGATGGTCATTCGCATTCAGGTCTGAGTATAACTGCCAATACATCTCACCATAATATTAGTCCTATTAATACTAACCAGCAGTTAGATTTGAATTGCTTATCATCTACCGGTCATCATAACCATCCAACATCTAGCCCATCATTGTCGTCTGTACCCAAATCCGTAACTGATGTGCACATCTCTTCAGCAAAGTCATGTGAGTGTTTTTTCACGCATGTGTGCTTCTACATATCCCCCTCTTATTACAAACTATTTGGCTTATCCTTTGTTGTAAACTTTATGCAATATTATGGTGTACTATTCCAGTAATTATTCACAGATCTCAATGTTTGTCTGTGTTATATATAGTGAATTTTGCAATAGCTATCAAAATCAACTGACAGACTGCTCAGATTGTACATGAGAATATATAGATTTGCTCATCGTTGTATAGATGCAAGTGTCTCACTTGATTATCAAATGTTATGCTTCACCCACCAATTTTCGAAGTGATTAATGAAGTGGAGGTTTGTGATGTGTAGCTTCAAATATGTTGGTGTTGGAAAAAAACCCAACAAAATGAGCTCTGTTCAGTGTATTTTCACTTGATTGTGATTATGACTATCACCATTATCAGATAATGCCTAATGAATGTATTATGAGTGATAAGTAACTAGGTTCCCCTTAATTATGACCTTAAAAACTGTCTATTTGTTATCCGCTGAGTTTTGTGAAAGGTAGGTGGGGACTTATGTGATTGCCGTGTATACCTTACTAGTTGTTATCATAGTGGAATGTGATAGACATGTTTATTGCGCGAATTATATGTCTGTGGTGATAAAAGCTCAAGGTAGGGAGAATGCTTCAAAATAAAGAATAAGATAGTAAAATGTCGAGTATGAATTGATGCTAAGAGTCAAAATTTCATGGAAAGCAAGAGATGAATGCATCTATACTAGTTTGTTGAGATGAAAGAGATGTTTCGTAGCCGGAAGGTCTACTATATGAATCAAAAGTCCATCGGCTAGTGGCTTCTTATCACACAGTCGGATTGTCATGGTGTCAGATTTGACCTATGTCATCTCTTACGTATTTGTCTAGTTAACGTTACCCAGCAGTCAGTTGAAATTAATGCTTGTTCTACATTTTTGGAATATTGCTCATCTTTATTTTTTAGTGAACGGAATACACTCATTGAGACATTAAATAATAAAGGTTGATTCAGCGAAGTGTTCTCTTTTCGGCGGATTCATTTTTCAAAGCTGTACAGTCGCAAATATATATACTTATTTTTCAAGATGATAATAATGACAATAATAGTGATAATAAACTTTTGTTAAATATAATAGCAGTGAGATAGAATAAACAAAGGTATTTAAAAAAATTTAATACTGGAAACCAATAGTTTTATTGTTAAGGGTTTAAATATTCATCATAAAAATAGATAGGAAAATTATCATTGGGAAAGGATGGCTTAGTGTGATAAGATCAGATGTAATCAGGAAGATCATAGAAGCAGAAATAAACCAGTCGGGGGTAGAAGGTTCATGGAAAAGATGGAAGGGGAAGCAGATGGTTGTAAAGGAAGGAAAGTATGGAGAAGAGAAAAAATGAGACATATTAAGACCATTTAGAGGAAGAGGTTGTACCAATCTATTTTGGACACAATTCTGGTTTGCTCAGATGTATGACTATGGCTTCGGCAATTTTAAGAAGATGCAATATAACTGCTCTTGGCAGCCTTCTACTTATCTTATAGATGACTTTTAATACAGAGTCTGTCTTGATTGAATGACCTGTGTTCACAAGGTTTTCGATTATTGAGCCGTTTCTTCCTCTTTTTAGTCATGCTAGGGAATGTTCTTGAATTCTTTTGTATAAAGTACTCATCGAACGACCTATATACCTGGCCCCACACGAGTAGGTGAATTGGTAAATGCACATCAGATGAGATAATTTATCTTTAAGATTATTGATGGACAACGATCGGCTGGAGAACACGATTCGCAACGTTGCTGCAAATAACCTTCTTTTTAAAGACTCAGAAATTCTCTTCTTTAGGACGTTTGTAGTTTTATCACCCTTAAAATCGATGTTCATGTGGTGTTTTCTTTTCGACTAATGTTATTTATGTTTTAGGTGGTTTAGGTTTTATGTTCTCGTCAATAAATATCGAAGGACACCCATTTTTTGATAAGTATTTCCTGCTTCTATGATCTTCCTGATTACATTTGATCTTATCACACTAAGCCATCCTTTCCCAATGATAATTTTCCTATCTATTTTTATGATGAATATTTAAACCCTTAACAATAAAACTATTGGTTTCCAGTATTAATTTTTTAAATACCTTTGTTTATTCTATCTCACTGCTATTATATTTAACAAAAGTTTATTATCACTATTATTGTCATTATTATCATCTTGAAAAATAAGTATATATATTTGCGACTGTACAGCTTTGAAAAATGAATCCGCCGAAAAGAGAACTCTTCGCTGAATCAACCTTTATTATTTAATGTCTTAATTTGTTCAGCTGACTTAAGTTCAATGTTTTCATTTGCATTAATGTCATATTTCGTGTGGTATGTAAGCAACCAATGAGGATCACGAGATGTTTTGTGTATATATTTCCCCATGTTTGTATGTCATTTGAACATTATTGTTTACTGTTAACAAATGCTAAGTTATCATCAGTAGTGGCATTTGCCTTCATTAATCTCTTGTCTGTGAAACGCGCATGTGTGCACGTGCATAAACAAGCAGTCAACTAGTCTAGATGTTTGTACAAATGGGTGACTAGATAAAGTTGTCATTTGTTACCATGTGTTTATGCTTGTCTGTGTTTGTTTGTAGTAGGTACGAAGCATGGGTTGGCTATTTGGTGTTTGTGTTGTTGTATTTGCTTGTATATCTGTATATGTCTGTTGCAGTCGACTTATCATTCGTAATGGTAGTAGTAGTAGTAGTAGTAGTAGTAAGTAATAGTATATTTCTATCTGGTGTGGGTTGTGTTTTTAGCAGTCATAGGTACACTAACTCATCCGTCGGTCAGGGGTTTAGAAAGTTTCTTTCGCTTTTATTGTACGTACTTGTGATGCACTTGCGCATGCAGGTATGCGCTTACGTAGAGACGATGGCGAGGAGAGGGAGGGGACGATTAAGGTAAACACTCACTACCAGCAGTTGCATACAAACAATTTTTATGCCAATAAATAAGCAAGTAAGAGTCTTCGCATTAGTTTTTAAATAGTTTCGGTGTTTTTGCATATGTCTACTGTAGTAGTAACGTTGGTGTGAGCGTGTAAATGACCATATTGTTCATCCTATGGAGTACTTTTTTCATGACAAGTCAAATGTGAAGTTATTTGGAAAAATGCGATCATAATTGTTGTTATTGCTATTTTTGTGGTTTCCACATTGAAAATATTTTCACTATAACACTGATCGAGTGTGTGATCACTTACTTACTAGAAGAGACAAAAGGTGGGACATATATATGTGTTTGTGCACGACAATAGTACATAAATAATACTACCAATAATAACAGTAACATACAAGTTGTTTGTTGAGATAGTTAAACTGCTAATTGTGATCTCTGTCTTTGTGTACGTGCTCATGTTTGTCTTTATCTAGTGAAGAAAGATCCCTACGCGTTTGAAGATGATGAGAATGATGAGACGGTGAACAATTCTGGGAACTCACTACTTCATTCTGCGTCTGGTGTTAATAATAGTAATAATACCAATACACAGGCAACAGGACACATTGGAGTTCATTCTGGTTGTGGTGTTAGTGTTGGTGCTCCAGCCAATTTGAATAAGTCAACTTCTTCCAATTCTACCATTTCTTCTTCTACTACTACTATTACCACCACCACCACTACTACTACTACTTCTGTCAATACAAATACGAATACTAGTCCAAATAGTAATATCAGCCTTGGTAGTATTGATTCACTTTCAAAGCACACACGCCAACTGTCTTCTTCCAATTTGTCAACAACTGTGGAGTGTGGAAATACCACTTTGGATAGTAATAACGATAATACATTGACGACATTGACTGGTACAAACAATAGTGCTCTTACTACAACTGCTGCTCCCAATAATAGTAGCAATTACACAACTAGTAACAACAACTGTGCTAGTATTGGTGGGCCTCCGCTTCGGCTTCGTTTTGCAAAAGAAGCCGGTCAATATACTTTGATGGAACATCAACAACAACAGATTGATTTATCCCTTTCGAATTGTGATGCAAATCTTGTTCCTTCATCAAGTGGAATTATTTGTACACCAACTGAAGCATCTCATGTCACTGTCATTAGTGATAGCGACAACGATAACAAGAACATGAATTTTCAAATGGATATTGATAACAATAATAATAATAATAGTAGCGGTAATGTCAGTAATGAGCATAACTCAAATATGGGTACATCGATGACGATAAAAAGTGAGCCAATCACCGTATCAGGTGATGAAGAATTGAATCATGTAAGTCAATTATTATGACAATAATTGTAACTGTTCTTGAGTGCTTATTTTGTACAACCTACTAACCAGCTGATTAATACTGTGTTGGGTGGATTTGCTGATTAAATTTTGTGGATTGTAGGTTGATATAAAACAGCTAGATGTGTGTGTGTGTGTGTGCAGGGTAGTCAAATGTAGACATTATCTTATTTATTTATTTAATAGTGATGTCATGTTAGTCAGAGTTTTATGCTTGAGATTTCGATGACAATGGGCGTGAACATTTGGTCATAGATTTGTTGTTGAATGTTGTATTTGTCTGGTAAAGAAATAGTTTAACTTCACTGTTTAATTGATGTCGAAATATGAACATGTGGCAGTTGTAATTTCGTGGTAATGAAGTGATTTGAATGGTGGGGTGTTGGTGACTAGTGAACTATTTATTAAAGGCTGATCTCCCAATAGTTCATTCAGAACGATTGCTGATAACTTTTTTCATCTTCTGTTGTGGTATTAGTTATTGATTGACATGTGAATGTGTGTGTGTTAATTTGGCTGTTCTCCTGACTGCTTAATCACCTTTCCAGTTTGTTATTTGTTTGTAAGTATATGGGAGTGTTAATATATATATATATATATATATATATATATATATATATATGTTTGACCGATTTAGTGTGTTCTGTTTGTCAGTTCAGTTGTTTGTAGTTGAGTAATTTTTTTCTTATTGACATGCGTACAATGACTGACACTGGTTATGTGAGAATCCGTTTTCGGATTTTCGACATTGTTGAGTTACGAGTTTGTGAACCTGGATGTTGGTCAGGTTATTATTCTAGGTTTAAACATTCACTTTTCAACCAATTTCGGGTATGTTGAAAGCGGATAAGTGGTAAAGCTAGCAGTCAAGCACACAGCGAAAGTGTGAATCACGAAGCCGAGCTCATGATTATGTACTTTTTGACCGGTGACTTGTATCTCATCTTAATTTTGTAACCATTAATTTATAGTTCATACTTGTACCCCCATCTCCCTATCTTGTTATTGTGAGTTAAAAACAGTAATTGAGCTTAGTTGTTTTGGGGATAGAATAGTAGATGCTAAAACACTCGTTCTGTTATATATCAAGTATCCGTTGTCCGTTTGTCTCGTGACTGCACTTTCTGTAGATAGTAAATTGTCAGAAGTGTATGCAGTAGTGTCCGTGAGTGAGAACGAAAGCCTTAGATCAGGAAATGTATCGTTGCTTTGTATGTATGTACATAAGTATGTGTTTTTGCACAATGTTTGGTTAATTAACGACTCAGTTGTTCTAATTGTCTTTGTTTCACCTGTTGGGTTTTAATAAACCATTTTGATTGAGAATTGTAGGATTGCTTAAATATGAGTGATTGTTTTGGATTGTGTATTGTGAATATTGGAGTTGTACTGTCTGAGTAGTCTAAGTGTCGCGGTGTGCAATTATGAGCCGACGAACTGGAATTTGCTTATTCTGTAATTTAGTGCAAACACAAGTGATTAATATCGCTCGTTATTTGTGGAGATGAAAAATTTGACAGGAAGTGAAACCTCTGTGACTGCATTCTGTGTCTATTGGTTGTTTCGATCAGTTTGACGTGTATCTACACATGAATATTTCCCTTTATTGCACATTCTACTGTTGTGGTTATTGCTCAGTACTCTAATTGTAAGATGATGAGCAGTGGGGTATTTATCTAAGGACTATTTTCGACAGTATATTCATCATTGTCACCATGGGTTACTGTTTTCGTCCTGATTCTTCGTATGATTACTATTATTGGGATGCTACTAGAATTTTTAGTAAGAGGGTTATTGTGAAGTGATGTATCAAAGGGCGAATAACCTCAATACTAACAATAACACTGGTAAATTGAGTCAATCAGAGATCGGCCAAATGATAAGTACATTTGATTAAGCAGGAAACGGCTTTTATTGCTAAGAGATGTGATATGCTCTAGTGGTGTCTTAATTTTGTGAGGAATAAATATATGCTGAGGAGTCTCACAAGAAGACGAAACGGCCGTCCAGTGCTTCCAGGTTTTCCATGGTGGTCTAGCTTCAATTGACTCGTGATCTCAACTATTGGAATGAATATGTTTATGTATGAATGTGTACACACACGGTCGATTCGGTGTGGTCAATAAACTTCCTTTTTCAGTGTCAGTGTTTTCACTGGAGTATATATATTGCTACCATTGAAGTAACTACTCCTATGGATTTGATGACCATTTTATTGTATTAATGAGGTGTGGCAACTTGCATATATGTGCCTGGTCCTATGTTGCAGCTGACTGACCGGTTGAGCTGGTATACGAAAAGTTTGTGTATCAGTATCAACTATCGGACACCTCATGTCACAATAACCCGACCGTTGTTGCTACCTTGACGTGGTGGTCGGGCTTGCCTATCGTGATGAAGCAACCGAGCTATACTGGCTGGAACAACCGTTCCTCAAGGTCCTACCATGTCAGACAGGTCGGTTGAAGAGCGGTAAGACTAAAAGCAACAAACCCAAGGTCCGAAGGCGAAGTCGTACTGCTGACTGTACAGAGGTGTGACAGCAGTAAGGTGTTTCCTTCAGACAACCAGCATGACAGCGATGCTGCCTTCCCACAAGGAGGGGTGGGGTTAGAAAAGGTCGACCCTAAAAATGCACACCTCACCTTACCCACGGATTTCCGTCTCCGGCGGTAAGGCCCTTTGAAGAACGGAGCTAACACGTCCAAAACCTTCCACGAAAAGGCCGTGCGCGACCGGCCTCAAGCAGTTGTCCCTTGGGCACTGCGGTCACGCTCTCAGGTCACTGAGACCACCTCTAATCCAATTTCCTTTTCAGGTACCTCCAGAAGAACCCTTCCACGGTGTGGGCAACCGGGAAGTGATAACCGCCCTCATACCTCTAACAGCACCCAAGACCACTGTATTCATAATCAACCTTCCTCTTCAATTCCTATTATTCCTCCTACATCGACTTTCAACCCTAAACTTCCTCCTTTGGCTTCCTCCTCAAGTGTCACCATAGCCAACGATTCTAGTGCTCAAAACTCTGTCCCAGGTCTACTGAAACCTCGCTCCAAACTACACATTGGAGCCTTCAACGTACGCACCCTATGTCAAATCGGTCAGCAGGCTTCCTTGGCTAAAACCCTAGAGTCTCTTTCCATTGATGTATGCTGTGTCTCCGAAACACGCATACAGGATCCCAGTGTGGTCATTCACTTGACCTCACCTCGGCAGAACGGAGAGCCAACGAGATACACCCTTCGTGTATCTGGTGACCCGATGGCCAGTTCTCGTGGACTGGCAGGTGTAGGCATAGCACTAAGCATGAGGGCCGAACAAGCACTGCTAGAGTGGATCCCCGTCAACAGTCGTCTATGTGCTGTTCGGCTGAACGGCTGCGTAAGAACTCGGAAGGATAGGGACACACGTCGTTGCCTTTTTGTCGTTTCTGCCTACGCTCCCACTGACTGCAGCTCAGATGAAGTGAAAGATGAATTTTACAGAAAGCTTCCTGAACTTCTTCAGAAAGCTAAACGCTCAGACATAGTACTCGTAGCAGGTGATTTTAATGCTCAGATAGGTAGCTTAAACCAAACAGAAAGGCATTTAGGTGGATATTTTAGTATTCCGACACAGCGAACAGATAATGGTGATCGTCTGCTGCAGCTATGCTCAGACAATCGTTTATTTTTAGCAAACACAAATTTTAAGCATAAGGAGAGACATCGTCTAACATGGCGACCCCCTACACCAAACCAACGATGGACTCAAATAGACCATATTGCCATCAGTCATCGTTGGAGAGGGTCGGTAGAAGATTGTCGCTCATTCTGGAGTACCTGCTTGGACTCCGACCATGCCCTAATACGGGCACGCATCTGCTTGCGCCTCACTGGACGCAAAAAAGCCACATTAAAAAGACCCGTTAGAACTGAGTTGAGTAACGAGAAAACCAAAAGTAGGTTCCAGGAACAACTGAGGTCACACTTAGGTAGTTGTGAAGACGAGGCTGACCCAGATGTTGCTTGGAAGGGCATACAATCAGCTGTGGAAACAGCAGTGACATCTATTAGTGACTTAAACCACAGAGTTACAAGGAACCAGTGGATTTCTTCAAGGTCTGTCACACTGATGGATTCTCGCAAACTCGTCCCATCAGGTTCTGAACATGATGAAGAGCGACAACAAATCAGATCTAGGTTAAGAAAAAGTCTAAGGAACGACCGTGAGCAGTGGTGGGTAACGAAAGCAAAAGAGATGGAAAAGGCGGCGACTATAGGGAACACAAGACAGCTTTACAGACTAATAAAAGAAACTGGAATTAATAAGTCAAGTGTAAGTGAGATTATTTCGGAAAAAGATAATACTCTCATCTGCTCCCAGTCCAGACGTTTAGAACGATGGGCGGAACATTTTAGAGAACAGTTCAGCTGGCCTTCAGCTACTCTACAACTACCCTCCATTCCCAGACAATGTGAATGGAACATTGAAGTAGGTCCCCCAACTCTTGCTGAAGTTCAAAAGCTATAGTTAATCTGAAACGAGGAAGGGCAGCTGGTCCAGATGGATTGGCTCCAGAGGTCTTTAAGGATGGTGGTCCAATTTTAGCGATTAGGTTGACTAATATTTTAGCTAAGATCTGGGAATTAGACTTTATCCCATCTGACTGGTCGCAATCACTTATCGTCCCAATATATAAGAAAGGGTCAAAATCATCCTGTGACAACCACAGAGGGATTAGTTTAACAAACATAGTATCTAAAATACTGGCCTCGATAATTATCAAACGCCTAACTAAGACTCGTGAACTACAAACACGAGAGAACCAAGCTGGCTTTAGACCTGGTCGTGGCTGCATCGACCACATATTCACCATTCGTCAGGTTCTAGAACACAGGCATACCTATCGGCGTCCGACGATGGTGGTCTTTCTTGACTTAAAAGCAGCATTTGACTCTGTAGACCGCGAGACTCTGTGGCAGTGTCTGTCATTGAAAGGCGTACCTCAGAAGTACATAAACCTTGTGAAGGCTCTTTACTCGAACACTACTAGTCGAGTCAGGGCTTATGGCGAACTGTCATCTACTTTTGCAACCTCAAGTGGTGTCCGTCAAGGCTGCCCACTTTCTCCATTTTTGTTTAACTTCATCATAGACCTATTGATGGAAATAACACTCTCGTCGACTGAATTCTCGGGTATTGATCTCCTTCCAGGAGGTCCACTTATCGACTTAGAATACGCAGATGACATAGTCCTGTTTGGTGAAGACGCTGACAAAATGCAGAGTCTTCTGGTAGCACTAAGCAACAATGCCAGAATGTTTGGGATGCGCTTCTCTCCCTCTAAATGCAAGTTGTTGCTTCAGGACTGGTCTGCGTCAACACCTGAACTAAGGATAGGGAGTGAAGTAGTCGAACGCGTTGACAACTTCACTTATCTTGGAAGTCTGATCAGCCCTAATGGGTTGGTGTCTGACGAAATCTCAGCACGGATTCGAAAAGCTCGTTTGGCTTTTGCCAACTTACGTCACCTTTGGCGGAGGCGAGATATCCGTCTATCAATAAAAGGACGAGTATACTGCGCGGCAGTCCGTTCTGTCTTACTCTACGGCAGCGAAACATGGCCTTAAGAGTAGAAGACACCCGTAAGCTACTAGTATTTGACCACAGATGCCTTAGAAATATTGCTGGCATCTGCTGGGATCACCGGGTAAGTAATAGTGAGGTTAGACGCAGGGTATTAGGGAATGATGGTAAATCAGTTGATGAGGTTATGAATCTTCATCGACTGAGATGGTTGGGCCACGTATTACGTATGCCTGAACACCGATTACCACGACGTGCAATGCTAACCGGTGTAGGGGATGGTTGGAAAAAAGTTAGGGGCGGCCAAACCAAAACGTGGCATCAGTGCTTGAAGTCACTAACTTCTAGTCTGAGCCATGTTGGTAGATGCAGACTACTTGGTTGGGGTCCGCGTGACTTTCGTAACCAATGGTTGGAGACTCTTGGTGACATGGCCCAGAATCGATCACAATGGCGTCGGTGTATACACTCCCTGTCTTCCCTTAAACTAAGAGATTAAAATCACTTCATACCTTTCTTTCTACGAACTAATTCTTCCTTCCTATACTATATCCTTATTGCAACCTTTGACCTAACCACTCCTATGAATCCGGTGTTCATCTTGTTGTGCTAATGAGGTATGGCAACCTGGACCGATGCACATATGTGCCTGGTCCTACGTTGTAGCTGACTGACTGACTGACTCATGTCACAATAAACACATTATTTCAAGTTCTGACTAGTGTTACCACTAAGTGTTAATGAATGAATGGGAATGTGATAAGGTTGATAAGAATATGTGACAGCTCATGTTTACCGTCGTTGTTGGGAAAGTGATTATACTTTCCTACCATGATAGAGTTGTGTATATGTGTGTGTTAGGTATTTTAATGGGGTTCTAAATGTAGCATTTCTACAATATCGACTAGAATGAATGTAAGGGAAAGGAGTTTATGTCTTTAAATTGATTGTCTGAGTTGGTAAATATATTTTGTGATCGTTGTTTGTTTTGTAGAGAATTTGTTATGAGATTGTGTGTATTTGTATTTTGTGGTCCTGCAGATTTGGAACGTTGGTGTAGTGATTGAGGTGTTCGACTTTCAGCCACTAAATGACAGTTTCAAACAGTGCTCCACCCATTTGAGTTTGGGCTACTGGGTAGTACATTGGCCGTCACTCTAAGAGTGTGTCTCATAATCAAGTACATGGCGAATGAGCTGATGTATAGATGTTAGTCCTACAAAGGAATTCGCTTCCATTTCGTCATGTTATATCAGTCAGTCAATCAGTGGTGTTAGAGGTGTGAGGGCGGTTATCATTTCCCGGTTGCCCACACCGTGGAAGGGTTGTTCTGGAGGTACCTGAAAAGGAAATTGGACAGTTTCCTGCTGAATTTTGGAGTATGATGATTATTTTGTTGTTTGTATTCATGTATGTCTACGCGCTTTTTCTTTTCTGTTAATTATCTGTGACAGGTGTCTACATCATGCCATTCAGAGTCATCAGGAGGCGAAGAAATCTCGGCACAGAAGGTTCCTCCTTTACGCATAAAATTTGCTTCGGGTACTTCTGGAGATGAGTCATCATCAATGACGTCGTCGTGCATGTCAGTCGGAGCAACTGGTGGTGGATTGGCAATTCATCCTATCAATAATGTGGAGAATAATTCGACTAATGAGTCGAATATGAATGATAAATGCGACGTGAAACCTCGTGTATCTGATGATGGTTTGATGACTGTGAATAACAAAAGTGATGGTAAAGAGGTTGGAGTCACTGTCACTTCTCTGGTTTCGACGAGTGTCGTTTCATTGAATACTCCAGTTCCTGACAAAGTTTCATGTTCAATCGTGGAGAATATTGGCGACGGTAACAGCGGCAGTAGTACTACTACCACCATTACTGCTACCTGCACTACCGAAACTGTCCACGATCAATATTCTAGCTACCATGAGAAGTTATCTAAGTCTTGTGATCATGTTGTTGCAACGAATGTACACCATGTCGAATCGAGTACAGAGTTGTCCATATCTTGTACTCCCCCATCAACATGTATCACTAGTGCTGGGATGAACACTAGTGTGAATATTACGAGTGGTGTTAACACTGTTGAGATGAACAGCAATCGTAGTAATGCAAGTAATGCTAATCGGGTGAAGATGGATAATATGCTGGAGACAAGTGAGTGTCATGGAAAGAGTGGCAATAATAATAGTAATAATAATCATAACAACAACAACCACACGCACAATCGAAGTAATAATACGAATAATGGTAATCGAGAAGTGTCGAAAGTGAGTTTGCGTGTTTTTGTATGTTTGTTGATGTACCTAGTTGTATTAGTCACTTGAATGTTGTAATTGTGACTGAACGTACTGAAGTGTGGTTCGATGTAGCTATTGATGAGAAAGTAGATGGTATTTGATCAGAATAACTTTCGGGAGAAATTTATCCATTCTAAATGTGTAAGTGTTTTAGTTGATTTTTGGTAGGTTTTGACTATGAATCTGGGGCATAATGCTGGTGTTTTTTTCTAAAAAGCTGAGATGAATTGATGTGATTGGGTGCGGGATGAGGGTTACATTAATAATTGGATGCGGCGAACAGTCATCACGCAGATCGTATGTTTGCGTCCTTTATTTTCATAGTCCAGCATTGGTCAATAATATATTGATAATGTTGTTGCTTAGGATGAACTGTTGAGTTGTATGGAAGATTTCCGACTTCATCAAAAGTTAAATTTTTAATGCATGTGTGATAAACTCAGACAGACTGTAGTGGTTTGAATGTTGTGTTGATGTGTTGATAACTGTTATCATTGTTCGTGTCCTGTGTTGATTTTGACTGTTAATGGAATGAACCTGTTGTATATTTTGTGGTTGACTGAACTCTCTCTGCCCCCTTCATTCGGTGATGAACTCGATTGAAGGTGAAATTCCACTTTGATTTGTTACATTTTGTATGAATCTGTTTCAATTTTCTGATTATTTCGTTCTTGATGTATTGGTGTTGTAGGATACTCATCGACATCGTAGTGGGCGTACATTACGTTCACATACAGCTGCTCAACGTGAAAAAGAAGAGAAGGAACGTCACAGTAAGCATTTTGTTAGTTCAGTGTTTGTAATGTTTTTATTCCGATTCCTGTTTACTGACAGGAAACAGTTTGTGACGGATTGTAGAGGAAATTGGTGTTGATTTGATGAGGTAGAAAGAGGAGTGTGATGGAAGATTTGTGTATGTGTCATTAGTACTATAAAGTTTGGGACTTATGAATTACCCTGTATTAAGTGGGTGAGACGCGACAGCAAAGAAGTGATCGTCTAGTAACTAGATTATATTCATAGTTTTGCTTTTATTGGTGTTGATTCAGTCAGTCAGTCAGTCAGTCAGCTACAACGTAGGACCAGGCACATATATGCATCGGTCCAAGTTGCCATGCCTCATTAACACAACAAAATGGACACCGGATTCATAAAAGTAGTTAATTCAGAGATGGTAATATGTAAAAGAAAGTTTGCATATAAGGATATAGTACAGGAAGAAAGAATTAGTTCGTAGGAAGAAAGATATGAAGCGACTTTAATCTCTTAGTTTAAGAGAAGACGGAGAGTGTATACACCGACGCCACTGTGATCGATTCTGAGCCTTGTCAACGAGAGTCTCCAACCATTGGTTACGATAGTCACGCGGACCCCAACCAAGTAGTCTGCATCTACCAACATGGCTCAGACTACAAGTTAGTGACTTCAAGCACTGATGCCACGTTTTGGTTTGGCCACCCCTAACTTTCTTCCAACCATCCCGAACACCGGTTAGCATTGCACGTCGTGGCAATCGGTGTTCAGGCATACGTAGGGGGTCGCCATGTTAAACGATGTCTCTCCTTATGCTTAAAATTTATGCTTTCTAAAAATAAACGATTGTCTGAACACAGCTGCAGCAGACGATCACCATTGTCTGTTCGTTGTGCCGGAATACTAAAATACCCACCTAAATGCCTTTCTGTTTGGTTTAAACTACCTATCTGGGCATTAAAGTCACCTGCTACGAGTACTATGTCTGAACGTTTAGCTTTCTGAAGAAGTCCAGATAGCTTTCTGTAAAAGTCATCTTTCATTTTATCTGGGCTGCAGTCGGTGGGAGCGTAGTCAGAAACGACAAAAAGGCAACTACGTGTGTCCCTATCCTTTCGAGTTCTTACGGAGGCGTTTAGCCGAACAGCACATGAACGACTGTTGACGGGGATCCACCCTAACAGTGCTTGTTCGGCCCTCATGCTTAGTGCTATGCCTACTCCTGCCAGTCCACGAGAGCTGGCCATTGGGTCACCAGATACACGAAGGGTGTATCTCGTTGGCTCTCCGTTCTGCCGAGGTGAGGTCAAGTGAATGACCACACTGGGATCCTGTATGCGTGTTTCAGAGACACAGCATACATCAATTGTACGAGATTCTAGGGTTCTAGCCAAGGAAGCCTGTTGATCGATTTGACATATGGTGCGTACGTTGAAGGCTCCAATGTGTAGTTTGGAGCGAGGTTTCAGTAGACCTGGGACAGTGTTTTGAGCACTAGAATCGTTGGCTATGGTGACACTTGAGGGGGAAGCCGAAAAAGGAAGTTTAGGTTGAAAGTCTATGTAGGAGGAATATAAGGAAGTGAAGACGGAGGTTGGTTATGAATACAGTGGTCTTGAGTGCCGTGAGAGGTATGAGGGCGGTTATCATTTCCCGGTTGCCCACACCGTGGAAGGGTTGTTCTGGAGGTACCTAAAAGGAAATTGGATTAGAGGTGGTCTTAGCGACCTGAGAGCGTGACCGCAGTGCCCAAGGGACAACTGCTTGAGGTCGGTCACACACGACCTTTTTATAGGTAATTTTTGTGTTAGCTCCGTACTTGTTGAGACCTTACCGCCGGAGACGGATATCCGTGGGATAAGGTGAGGTGTGCATTTTTAGGGTCGACCTTTTCTAACCCCACCCCTCCTTGTGGGAAGGCAGCATCGCTGTTGTGCTGGTTGTCTGAAGAAAACACCTTACTGCTGTCACACCTCTGTACAGTGAGCAGTACAACTTGGCCTTCGAACCTTGGGTTTGTTGCTTTTAGTTTTACCGTTCTTCAACAGACCTGTCTGACATGGTAGGACCTTGAGGATCGATTGTTCCAGCCAGTATAGCTCGGTTGCTTCATCACGATAGGCAAGCGCGACCACCACTTCAAGGTAGCAACAACGGTCGTGTTGATTGATTGATGTTTGTAGTGTAAGGGATGGATGGATGGATGAATGGTTCAATTTTGTAATAATCTCGAGTTTAATGCATGCACATTGGTCTGTTGCCAAAGAGTTAAATTTCTATTTGATTATGTGAATATGTGGAAAATGTATAACTCAGTCAGTTGGTCAGCCAATCTTTGGTGCTATAGGGCATTAGAAAATGCATCATCATCATCATCATCACATATAATGACACAAGAATATTGTGAGAATAAATTGCCAAGGTAAAAATAATGTAATTAAATTGGTGAAATACTACAGAAAGGTAGCTCACATAAAACCGAAAGTGAGTAATATTTTATTTTTCTTGAACATTTCATTTTGGTGTTTATTAGAAAGAAACTAGTGATTGATGGGAAGCTTGGTAACAGCTTCGATTCTATGTTAGGAAGTCGTACATCGTTTATGGAAGCATTCTGGAGTATAAAACTCATCTGTGAATAGTGATCATAAAGTCAGTGAGATTGTGGTGATGTTTTCTATCAGTTTTGTAGAATGTAATTGATGTACGTTGATGACACTATTTTTTCCCTATTTAGCGGATGACGCTACTCCGATTAAGAAGCGTAAACTTCGTTCTCGTTCGGATACTGTGACAAATCATGAGAATATCAGTCACCAGAGTCGTAGTGGTGGTGGAATTGGGACAGCAAATGCAAATAATTCACCTGTAACAACTGTTCATGCTGGTTCGTCAACTGAATCTTCTAATGTGTCGTTGTCTTCAAATGCTGTTGCAAACATGGATGTGATTGAAGATACACATGGTTGTTCAACTGTGACTGCTTCTTCTCAAAGTGACAGTTATATGGATAATGAAGAGAAGAAGGTGTCTGTCGGGAGCTCTCAGTCTACAGTGCTGACGGATAAAGATACTACTGATGTGCATATGACTTGTGTTTCTGAAATGGAAGGAGGACATTCTGTTTCATCGTCTACCACCACTTCTTCTTCTACTAATACTGCTGCTAGTACTACCACTCATACTCCTACTCCTACTACTACTACTACTACTACTACCACTACTGACAATGATAACAGCAACAAAATGGAAGTGGATGGGAAACCAGAGATGTGTGGAACTGCTGTGTCAGTTGTGACATTGAATATGGATGGATCGAATGATGTGAATGTCGTGTCATCAGTCTCCGAAGTAGGAGTGACGACGGTGGTAACAACAACAGTAGGTGTAGCAGGAATAGCAACATCAACTCCATCATCATCGTCATTAGTGGAACAGATAGGTGGATGCTATAGTGAAGCAGATTGTGATATGAGTTATTTATTTTGTCCCTCTGCTCCTGGAGATGAAGATCGTAAAGATGTTGAGTTGTTGAAATTTCAAAATCCATATGACAAAGCTGCTGAACTGAACAAGAATGTAAGTGGTTTCAGTCAGTTAGTATTATTGATAATGAATGTTGACTAGTTGGTTGGTTGTTGAATGGGGATACATTTAAGTATTATTGCATTATTATTAGTAGTATTTGTAATAGTCTAATGTTTGCTGGGGAAGTGTTAACAGAAATATTGTAATGATTGCTTTGTTTTGAGTGAAATATATTTGGATAAATTTAACTCCTTATGTATGACATAGCTGTACTAATGAGATTTGTAAATTCTTTGCATGGCTTGTTTTGATGCAATCAACTACACTACTACAACAGTTGCGTGAACTTGTCAATAATCTGGTGAAGGTCCATCCGAAAGCACCTTGTGGTTATCAAGATTACCTGTTGGTTACTCGTAATTACCTATTGGCTAATCAACTCTCATTTGCTACATATGTGAAACGTGTAAGTTTTTTAGGTATTTTCTGCATTGTTTTTTAGTAATGAGTGAATGTTGTGTAGTGATAGTGGCAGTATTGGTTGTATTTAAACGATAATTATTGGCTTTGTAGTAGTTGTAAATACTGTTTTGTTTGATGAAGGTGATTTATAATGTTAATTCGTTGAATATGGTGTGATATTTGGCGACTTGAGTTTCTCATTGTCATTCGTAAGTGTTTATTGTCCGATCTAATTTGTTTTTCGACCTGAAGTGTGTATGTTTGTGTTTTTTAAAACTGGTTCATAATAAAGACGGACTACCTGAATTCACCACATCCATGTGTATTTACCAGTTCAACTACTTCTGTGAAACCAGTTATGTAGGGTGTACAATTCGGCAAGTCCGTTATCGTATTGCAGAGCACCGTCCGTGTTGGTTGAGCAAAGGACAGATAGAATAGTTAAGTGTTCTGTTCCCGCTGACTTTGTGGACACAGGTCGTCAAGTTAACTTGAATAAAACTTTTAAGGTTATCTACTATATTCCATCAAATTTACCACATGGTTTACGAGTTCGTCTGTTGCATATCACTGAAGCCATCGGAATCCATGTTTATAAACTAAACCTTTACATCCGAATGAGATTTGTACAACCATTCTCACCACTTTGTCTATCGGTATAGGAGTGAATTTGTAGCTGAACTTTTTTGTAACCCTTTCCTTCAAAAATATTTGAACTATTTTCCAATTTCTTCCACGTTTATATTTTTACATATTCTCAACAATCGTCTCTAAATTCTTACATAACTACAATGATACTGACCTTTCATCAAAATATTCTGTTAGTCCCTTCTTTTTGTATATTGTGCATTGCAGTAACTGTTCAAATTTTCGATTGGTTACTTTGATTACTATGATCTCCTTCCTTTCAATTACTCAATATTATTTTATAATTAATGTGTCATTATACAATTATTATGTAACATAACTACTCAACGAGTACTATTTCATTATTGTAAATAATATATTAGTGTAGAGCCATGATGAGAATCTAATTAAAAAGAAATTTCTTCGTTCGATCAATTGATTTTTTTTGATCCGATGTTTTGAATCACGCTAGTTGCTGTGTATTGTGATGTGTGTGAGGTGTTTGATGACAGCTTTGATCGATAGAGGTTTGTGAGGTTTGTGGTCCCAACTACGTTGATGATATGTGACTAATTGATCATTCCAGTGAGCTGTATGACCTGTTGTGTGATTGCACTCACTCATGGATGAGTGTCTACACTATTAACTATTAGGGTGACCTTGATTGTCAAGTTATGTACTAGAATGAGTAAGTGAAGACTGAAACATTGTGATGTTTTACGATTTAGTGGTTATTCCAGCCATGAATGAGATGTGTAAACATTGAGGCAGTTTATTCTATGAGTCATTTAGGACGTTGTTTTTTTTTTTGTGAGTTGTTTATTAATCGATTTGTTTGTCTTATTTGTTTATCATGTAGTCAGCACCGAGTCATTTGGAAGCGACGTTTGTGGAATTATTCAATGAACAAGAAGAAGAACGCTATGCTCAGGCATTGAAACACCAATCAGAAAGAGTAAGTGTTGGTATTTACTGTGTTGGATGCGTATTTTGTGTGTGGGCATGATTAGAAATAGAGTGATTGAAAGTGAATTATTTTGTCAATACTTAGTAGTAGTGATCTAAGCATTGTGTTGTGTGTGTGGATTTGAATGACGACAGAGTTGTTAAAGTAAAATATATGACATATAGTAAGTGTGACTTGGAGATCGTTGACGAGAGCAGTAAGGAATAAACTGTCCACGAAACACGCGTCCTAGATTCCACTGCTAGCCACTGTCCATCATTGCTTACAAAAAGCTTGTGAATTAAAGCAATATCGAGGCATACGCACGGTATGCGCATATGCCAATAACAGGCTGATCAATTGCAGTCTCAAACCTCAATAGGAAGATACAAGCCAAACAATACCAAGTGAATTTAAACTGTCCACTGTTGTAAAAATGGTTTTGATGAATGTGAAATGTTTTATTTTGTTGTATGGACAAGAGAATAGACTGTATTTGTATGTCAATGATGGGTAAATTGGTACGGAATTAACGTAATGTTGATATTTGTGGATTATTTTGCCAACGTTTTTTCATTTGAATTGTAATTTTCATAATCGTTAGTTGATTTCAGATCTGTATGCTTATGGTAATGACAAATGTTTGTTTGAAATACACTGAATGTTTATTTCAGCTGACTTATTCTAGCCTTTTATTATTGATTGAAGGAACACTTACAACTGGGCGCAGAACAAGCTGTTTTACGTGCTCAAACACGTGGTGCTTTAGCAGTGGCCAATCAATCGAAACCATATTCGTTTTGTTCAATATTATCCTATAATGATTTGACGTATATTCCACCAGTTGGGAAATTAGAGAATCGAGTGAGTAATAGTAGTATATTTGTTTTCTTTTATTTGTTTTTTTTTATTTGTTTATGTTTATATAATTCGAGTTTATGAAACGAATCAGTGATGTGTTGTCATATTAGTCGGAAATGTGAATATGAATATTGGAAGGTGATGAGATGTTGTCAATCCTTTATATTTATCATCTGTTCGTGATATGGTTTATGTTAGTTTTGTATGTATGCAGTGTGTGTGTGTGTGTTGTGAAGCCAAGATTTATGTGTTGGTGCTGGGAGTTTGTGAAGAATGTTTTCAAAGTGATCGACTTGTGTTGAGTAGGTTTGTTTAGTTTTCCGTGTATTGTTTTGTAAAGCTGAGTTCGTATGTGACTTGGTTTTTGGAGTTTTCTGTATGTTTCTTAACTTCGTTGTTATCGTTACTACTGTTGACATAATGTATTGTGAGATTGTGGTCTTTTAATGAGATAAAGATCCTTATTCCACTGCATAACGGAGAACGACTTTGTTGAAATGCTGCTCTTCACTGTTTAAAATATGTGTAGGCGCATATGTTGTGTTTGTCGACTCATATGTACATTTGTGGTGTATGTTACTTATGTCGACAGACGTAATTAGTGTGTTGTAACAACAGTCAGATATGAAATGTCTGATAGCAGAAGGTAGGGAAGATTGAACTGAAGAAAAGAGAAAGAGAAATATGAAGGAATTGAGAAGTGGAACAATCATGAAGGATGTAGAGGCTGATTGATGAGGTATTCGCAAATGAACTATTTGATATGGTGGAGAAATGTATGGTTTTCACATTTCACGAAAGAACTCTGTAATTTTACATTAGACAATAAATTAGTCTTCCCCAATGTGTAGATGGCTCTCGGTGAACTCAAGGAAGCCGAAGACATTCCATCTAATCATCTTTTGGAAGAACATTCTAGGATGTCGACGTGTGGCTTCCCGACTGAACAAATGCTAAAAACCACTGCATGCGGATTGGATGATTTTAGTGATTATTTTCTTTTTTACTAAGAACTATGAATACCCGAGTGTTTCGTACCATATTTGATTGGTTGTAAGAAACTGTTCATGTGGAAGATATTGCATCATATATTTTTCTAACTATTATATTGTAATGATGATTATTAGCATCACAGAAGGAATAGCTAAGCACAATAGTGCGCCATAAATTGGGCTACATAAAGCGTATTAAACATTTTTATGAAGCATTCGAGGAGGAAAAATTTGGTACCATGATGATGCTGATCGATAATTGAAAACCATCATGGTGTATTTTTTGAGCAGTACATTCGGATTCGTTTATCCGGTTGAATTTTCTGTTTACTAATCTTGTTTCTTGTGAAATTGTGTAATTGTTAATGAGTAGTAGTCGTATTAGTAGTTACAAAGTATGCTTCAATGTGAACAATCGCGAATAGTGTTGTCTTTGTGACTTCTACTTGTTGCTGTGAGTGGTTGTTTTGTTTTGAACTTTATCGTCAACTGTGTGTTGTGTTGTTGTGTATGACTGTTGTTGATGTTCTTTGGCTCTGTAGTTAGTTGAATTGAGTAATTTTCACAACTGGATTTTGTTGTGTATTATGGTTTTCTAAACGTAATTTTGTTTTGCTGCTGTCCGAGCAAGTTAATTGTTCACTGTATTCGATTGTACATGTTGTGAATGAGAAGAAGAATACTGATGGTTTGTTGAACGTTGTTTTGTTGAGATTAAATCTTTTGGATTGTTGAGATGGGGATCAGCTCACTCAGTGTAGTAGTTCAGTATGAGACATCTGATGGTAGAGAGTATTACCTACCTACTGTACGAGCTAATTCTCCTACGTATTATGAACAACGGTTTGGCTGAAGACAGCGTGCATGAGTGTGCATACTTAGTTGGTGATTTACAGTGTTATTGTAGTTGTATGTTTGTAGTGGTGGTGGTGTGGATGTTGCATAAAAGCAACATTGTTTATTTGTTTGAAATTTTCTTGTCGATTGTTTGAACTGTGGGCTTTATCAGTTGTGTGCAATTGAAGCAGATGAAATAGTATTTATGATTGTAAGTTGCTATTCATCATAGGTACCTTTTTACATTGTTGTATTATCTGTTTATATATGTACATATTCTCTAATTTTGTGTGTATGTTTTGGTGTGTTTACAGGAAGAAGAGAATATACGCGATCGTTTCACCCCTCGTACATTTATCGGTTGGCTTCAAGACATTATCGATACATTTCAGAATGAAAAGGTGAGCTGAAGCATCATTTGATAGTCATTTATTTGGGGGTTGTGAAGTTACCTGATAATTCTGAACGTTTTGAAGTCAAACTGATGGTTGATTGATTAATATGATTGAAGTTGTTTTGCGGTGAAATAAGAACATGAAGGAATTTGTCAGGTACGATGGATGAATAGAAATATTGGTACAGACGACAAAGTCAAGCATCTTGACAATGAAATGAGACTATGTAAATGAGCATTTACCATATAAACAGTGTTAACCTATAAGTAAATAAGGTGTTTTCTTGTAATGATGGACAGTGTCGGAAATCTGATCTTGATACACGACGTGGTACATACTAACTCTCGACCTGCCTACTTAAGCGAAAAAACATGATTGACGGGAAAGTATTTTGCCCTTACTTACTTACTAACGCCTGTTACTCCTCGTGAAGGGGCATAGGCCGCTCACCAGCATTCTCCATCCAACCCTGTCCTGTGCAATCCTTTTCAGCTCCTTCCAGTTGTTATTCATCCTTTCCATATCTGCTTTTATTTCCCGACGTAATGCGTTCTTTGGCCTTCCTCTTTTCCGCCTCCCTTCAGGATTCCAAGTTAGGGCTTACTTAAGCGAAAATACATGATTGGACGGGAAAGTACTTTGTCCTACCGAATGATATGCACAAATACTCACTTTTATATATCCCGTAGAAAATCAATCCATTTCTTAACGAGTGATATATACTAGTCCTCCATATTAGTTCTGAATATGATTGAATGAGCTTTTGGGTTGGCCACTTCTGATTGGCTCACTATGTCACTTGGCAGATGAAAGGTTAATTCAGTCAGTAAGAATACTTTATAGATGAAATTTCTACACTCTGTTAACTGAGTCTAGGGGTAGAATTTTACGACTGTGACTGGGGTGTTACGGATGGCTAATGAAGCTTGGTTGTGTATGTGAAGACGTTGCGGATCGATCGGTGCGTGTGTACTGTAGAGAGTGTAACAACAACACTAAGTGCGTTATTTTATATCTGTTCATGGTGTCCTCCGCTCATTCTCATCTGTGTTTTTGCTTGTACATTTTTGTATTTAGAAGAAATTACTCTGTCGACAACTTCATGAGGCTGAGTCACTAATGATGGTGCAGAAACTTGATTGGGAAATGAAAACGCGTGAAACATTGGCGTCGAATATCGATTGTATTGGTGTTGTGGATGTATTCAAAGACATTCCAGCTAATTATGTTCCACTAATCCCAGTGCCTAATGATTTTCCACTATTCGCTCATGATCCGGTACATCGAACGACAACGACTACTACAACAACAGCTGCGCCGGTGGCGGCGGCGACGACAATGTCAACCACACCGAGTACTTCGATCCCCAACACACACACCGCTGTCAATAATAGCCCAACGGTATCAGCAACGACAACTACGCTGACTAACAACTCATGATTGATATGATGAAGGGGACTTGTTGTTTTCATTTTCTTAGTGATGACATTTATGCATTTTGTCATACTTCTCCTTTCTTAGCTTTGATTTGATTTTGCCTTCTCATCTCAACAAAAACAGCCGGCAAACTACTGACATTCTACTTCTTCATCCTCCTCATCACATTGACTTTGTGTTTGTGTGTGACTGTTTGTTTGTGTACATACTTTGTGTGTTGATGGATTGACTAATTTTTTAATGATTTTCTGTTGTCATTATCTTTGTCCTCGTCAGTATTTGTGGGATATTAATATGTCTACTGAATGTGTATCTGGTAGATTGATGATGATGAACAGTTCGTGTATATGTGTGTGTGTGTTGGAGTTTTATTTCTGTGTTGTGGTGAAACTGTCTTTATGATGTAATTTGCCAGTGTCAGTATGACTGGTAACAATAATCTTTGTTAATTTTACTATGATTTGTATAGCTTCTTTATTTATGTATTCAGCCACTTATTTGCGTAATTAATTAAATGCATATGTTTATGTACCTGAATTATGTAAGTAAATATATTTATTTTTTCTTTGGAATAGTGGGGTTTTCCCCTCATCTAAATGATACAGTATGGTGTCCAAGTTTGAAAATGTAGCGGATTTGAAATCCTACGATTTTCTCTCAAATTGTTTTAATATCTCTGTTTATTTGGGTGTTTGTCATCGTTAGACAAAACTGTTGGTACTAAGCCGTGGGAAATGTTTGAGGGTATGCTTGTACGTGACTGTAGTGTCCAGTATCGGTATACACATTTGATTAAGACATTTGTGCAAGCGTCTGGGATTTTCTAGATGTCCATAAACCAAAGTTCTAGACAATAATATTTGGTGTGTTGTTGTGTTTCAGATTGGTGGTTCTCCTTGTTGATGTTGTTGTTAAGATGGAATTTATTTTAGGGGGAATGATTTTTCAGTTGACGAGTATAGGAAGAGTGACTTAGAAACGTGCATGTTTTAATAACTAATCATTAAAAATAATATTAAAGACTTTAGAAGGATGTAATAAAATGAAATAGCCGTTCGTTACAATAAAGTGTTAGCTGCATGAAAGAATGATGGATTTCGTGTTTCTCCTTTGCCCACAGATTTCACTTTCGAGAAGATGGATTGCTTGTGCTTCTGCAGTGTTTATGTTAATAATTACCGCTGATATCGAGCCAAATCTTTTGGCAGTTCAGATAATTTGAAAGAACATACCAAGTAAGGCGATGTGACTGAAGTTCACAGATTGTTTTAATATTGAAGTGTTGATTGTTTTACGTTAACCTTCCGTAAGCTACTCAGGATTATGTTTGGAGATAGGTGTGGGAGCGCTTGCTTTGTGTGGCCGATGTAACCTGTTTCATAAGAGCAGGTGAATTTCTAAACGGATTGACGTGACCCAATATGAGGATTTATCCTTGACACATCGACGGATGATGGGACGGTTGGAAAAGACAATTCGAAGCTTGGTGGTATGGAAAGCTTTCCCGGAGATTTCTGTAGGTGATTCATCAAAATTTCCACAGTAATGTTTCCCTTGAACTTGATTTTCATGGAGAGAGTTTTCCCAGGAACGGTGTGTGACCTTGTAGATTGTAATCTAGGTCTGATGTACCGGTCAACAAACCTGAATGGATAGCCGTTCTTAAGAAATATTTGTCGAGTTTGGCTAGTTTATCGTCTATCATATTATCCGAGCATTTTCACTTAACCGTTGATGATAAAGATTGAATTAGTTTTCTCTTTCTATTTAAAGGGATCCAGCCGTATCTGTTGGTATATAATCCATTCCAAGTTGGTTTTCGTTATATCGACCTTCCGTAATGTACCATCTTGTCTTCTATTTAATGAAACATCGAGGAAATGAAATTTTGATTCGAATGTAAATTTGATGTATTTAGGGCAACTACTGAATGTTATTTTATTTATTTATTTTAACACATAGATATTGTACAATGACGCACCAAATACATATGCGCCACACAAATCTCATTCGATATGTGTGAGGGCTGTGACACTGCCCGGGTGCCCAAACCGAACCAGGTGGTTTTCTTAGGGGGCCGCTCCCCGAGCCTTCGACCTAAAAGTCTGATCCACAAGGCAAAGGAGCATCGTAAGGAGATGCAGTCTTATGATAGCCGGTGACCAACGGTTGGTTCATACACCATTTGTTCCGTCGGGATACTGGAGCCCATGTGCACCGTTGGTTTGGGAGCCGGTTAAAGCGCCGGACATTCGCTTTCCGTCCTCTCATTTTCGTAAACTACACCCCCGCTACGAGAAGGCAGTGAGTAGGACTTCCCTGGCAGAGGTTGTGTGCGTGTGTTCATGTGAGAGCATGTCGAGATGGAGGGATCACCCCACTCTTGGCCATACCAGGTCATTTGGGGGCCTTATCTAGGGATTCTCATCAGCCCTACTGGTCTGGTGTGTGACGAAATCTCAGCATGGATACAGAAGGCTCAACTATTGAATGAGAGAGAGTCCTGTTTGCATTACATATAATTGTCATGTTGTACGTGATATTGTCTAGTCATATGTGTCCGTATTTATTTGCACTGTGAAGTTGCTTTTTTCATAGATCATAATTTCTTGTTAGAAATTGGGTGTATGATTATTAAAGTAATAGATATGTAGCTAATCTAGTTCTACATGTTTTAATGTATTAAAAGTTTTCATAATGTATCTGTATTACCGTACTGCATGCATCTATAAAAGCTGTCTGTGTTTGTGTGTAAACTAAGTAATGATGTCGGTAATATGTTTATTGGAGTGAGTGTCCGAATTATAGTCTTCATAACAGATTGACCACCGGATATTTATAGATCATCGAATTGTTGTAGCGCTTTAGTTTTCACACTAATTTGCAGTCAACCAGAACATTCAAACCATGCAATAAGCAGTATGTGTCTACTCAAGTAATCGGAAATCCGTAATTGAATTTTTAAAACTACAAACAATCTATTTACAATACGTCTTTACTGAAAACCAATGGTTTAAACTTACTTTGCAATTCACTCTTACTCAATTAGCTATAAAGAATGCAAAAACAAATAGTCATGCGTTTATACAAGGAACACTAGAATAATTCAAACAAAAGCGCATAGTTGTTAACCTGGACCAGGTGAATAATTTACTCATTTCAAGTCCATGTACGTCTTATCATTGATTCTCAAGATCAAATATGATTTGTCTAGTTCTACAACAACATATTATTTGTCTGGTACTATCCTTTCTATGAATATAGTTGTTATTTCTTAACGGGTACCAGTCTTAATATTCAATGAAAATGAATCAAATTATCATTTGTTAAAGATAAAATATAAATACATTAAAACAAAAGTCAATTTACAGAAAGATCTCTTCAATTTCACTTAATCTAATAGCTAAATTGAATGGTTTAACTTAAGAAAGTTTGAGAACTGTTTTAGTATGACTTCTCCTCATGAAAGAGCATAGGCTGCTCACTGGCATTCTCCATCCAACCCTGTCCTGGGCAATCCTTTCTAGCTTTTTCCAGTTGTTATTCATCCTTTTCATATCTGCTTCTATTTCCCAACATAATGTGTTCTTTGGCCTTCCTCTTTTCCCTTTCTTTTCAGGACTCCAGGTCAGGGCTTGCCTCGTGATGCAGTTTGATGATTTGCGTAATGTATGTCCTGTAATAATAATTACCTTGATATTATATGATTATTGGCATTCTTATAGAAAAAACCCAAACTTCCGGCTACATAACTGTGATTTATACTTGTTTTTAACAAGCTTATAACTATCTAAAGTCTTTAGAAGTACAATAATATTTGAGTAGCGGATACTAGGTTCAATACTAGGTGTACATATCAATCATACAGAATACAGATAGATCCAGAAGATGAATCTTAAATTAAATTAACTGCACATTCTAAATTTCATTACAATCCACAACTTAACTATAACATAATAGATTTAGCTTAAGTTCGAAATTGTTTACTGTATCCTCCATGATAACTCCACCTGGAACCCCTCTGCTGGTCCAAAGCCCAGATAAAGGAGGAGGATTGGGCATGAGGTTACCGATCCCATTCTCATTTGTAATCCTCATGGCCTAAAGAGAAGAGGAAGACCAAAGAACACATTATGCTGAGAAATGGCGATAGACATGAGAAGAATGAACAATAATTGGACAGAACTAGAAAAGAAGGCCGAGGACAGAGTGGGTTGGAGAATGTTGGTCGGTGGCCTATGCTCCATTGGGAATAACAGTCGTAATTAAGTAAGTAAGCAAGTAATCTTCCATGATAAATAAATATACAATAACAAATCCTTCTATAGGAATGATATTTATACAAGAAATGTAAAAGTATCAATGAATTAGATTCTTTTCACTTTTTCATATTTATCTGATATGAAACAAAGGTTGTAGAAGTGTAAAAAATAAATAGTGATATCATGAGCAATTATGAATAAGTTAATAGTTGAATTTATGAGTCAATTAAAGGTAGACCACCATGAAAACTTGGGAACACTGAACGGTTGTTTCGTCGTAGTATGGGGCTTCTCAACAGTGCTCATCCACGATCCCGGGTCTGTTGTGAGATAGTAACTCACTGAAGACAATGGTGGCTCAATTTTGTGTTTTGGTTGAAGTTAGACGTCAGCAGCGTTGGATGCCGGCTCAATGGTCTGGAGCTTCAGCGTTCGCACACGAGTCCGGCAGGTCGTGGGTTCGAGTCCCGTGGGCGGGATCGTGGATGCTCATTGTTTAGGAGTCCCATACTAGGGTGAAATGGTTGTCCAGTGCTTCCAGGTCCCTCAGGAGGTCTAGCTTGGACAACTCATGAATTCAACTATTAAATTACTATAATATCCACAAAACCCTTTTCTAATTATGAATAAAATAATGAGAATATTAGACATAGGTAATTGGAGAAATGCAATAATAATAATAATAATTAGAGTCTAGGTAACTGTAACGATCTTGGTTATTCCCTGTATTCATTCCCTCACAATTTAGCGAGCAAATGGACAATTGGATGTACACGAACGCGAATTTACAGAATATCCCACTAAAATCTGAAAACCATACAGCAAATACTTCATTTGCAAAATAACAATCTATTGTCTCATACTTGATTGTTCCTTTAACAAATCTTAGTCCATTGTTTCAAATTTCACTGTTCGTGCATTATAATACCAATTGCTTTCCGTTCCCCTTGTTTTCCTCCCGATCTTCTACTGAAATACATTCTATTTTTGACTATCGTTATATACTACTTGTGTGGATATAAGTAGCTCTCACCACAACAGAACTAGTACATTAACAATATATATATATTAAATTATCCCATCTCTATTACAAAGATCAATAATGCGGTAAAAGTATTTCCAACTTATGAGTCCTAAACAATATGATAAATGATTCCTAAACTTCACAGTTAATATTCCGTTTTACTGTAAATTGCATACACAGAATTATTTTTTTATTGTTAGCGTTTTTTTAGCGAGCTAGTTTCCTACAGGATGGGATCGCTAACCTTATACCCAATCCTCCTCCTTTACCCAGGCTTGGGACCGGCAGTAGCCCAAGAGGGGCTCCAGGGGGAGTTAACAGAAATGAAAAGAATGAACAACAACTGGATAGAATTAGAAAGGAAGGCCCAGGACAGAAGAGTAGGTTAGAGAATGCTATTCAGCAGCCTATTCTCCATTGGGAGTAACAGGCGTCAGTAAGTAAGCATACACATAATGAGACAATTTTATTCTAAAATAAAAATTCAACTGAATTAAATTCATGATCATAATCAGAGTCTTTGTTTTATCTTATCTATACTGAAAAATGGCATCATGTTTTTATTTATATTTATTTCAACACATAGATATTGGTACAAATAGGCCACACAAATTTCATTTGATATGTGTGAGGGCTGTGATACTGTCCGGGTGCCCAAATCGAACCAGGTGGTTTTATTAGGGGACCACACCCGGAGCCTTCGACCTGAAGGTCTGATCCACAAGACAGTGGAGCATCGTAAGGAGATGCAGTCTTGTGGTAGCCGGTGACCAACAATTGGTTCATACACCATTTGTTCCCGCAGGATACTGGAGCCCATGCGCACCGTTGGTTTGAAATCAGGGTTTTACAACTCCCCCAGGTGGACTCTCCATGTCCACCAACCTGGTTAAAGCGCCGGACATTCTCTTTTTGTCCCCTCAATCTCGTAAACAACACCCCCGCCACGAGGAGGCAATGAGTAGGACATCCCCGGAAGAGGCTATATAAGCGTGGCCATGTGAGAGCATTTCGAGAAGGAGAGCGGACTCTTCCCACTCTCGGCTGTACCAGGGCAGTCGGGGGCAAAAATCATTCAAATTTATGCTTCATATCTCTATTAAGTTTTATTACCCTTAAAACAAATGAACCACAATCATAATGGCAATACTATTATTACTATGATTACTGTTAATAATAAAATCAATTCTTAGAGTTGCTTAGTCATAATGATTTAATTACAATAGTTTGTATGATGGTATCATGAGTAAGTTCTTTTCCTTACCTACTTTCAGTGAATAATTTCCCATACCATTGTATAATTCCACTTGGTGTTGTTTACTTGTAACTTCCCATGGTTATTTACGGTTGTAATTGATCAGTCCCTTATTGGCATATGTTCATCCTGTGCAGACTGCATCGATATTACCTTAAGTCAAAAGCTTTATAAGCAAAGATGGATAGTGGCTAGCAGTGTTATACAGAATGAGCGTTTCGTCTTATATGGAACTCGTCAGATGGATGTACCTGCATCTCAGAGTCGATGCTCACTCCAGCACTCGAACCCAGTACTGTTCGCTTCAAACGCCATCATATTATCCATTTGGCTATTGAACTCTGGAGTGAATATCAACTCTGTGATGCAGGTACATCCAGCTGATGAGTCACACATAAGATAAAACGAGGGTCCTGAATTTCACTGCTAGCCATCATCCATCATTGTATAATTTATCTCATAAATTTAACATATCAAATCATTGATTAAATGAAAGTAATACCATTTAATATTAAGCAAAGTCTGTATAGTTACCTTTTTTTTCTTTAAAGTGCAATTTACCAATGTCAAATGACCTTCAAACCATTCAACATTGATAAAAGTATCTTTTTTTCTTTTCTTACTATTTTTATTACTTTGTTACTATGCTCTAAAGAATGTGACTCATTCTCAGATAAAATTAGATAATGAATAACAGATATATAATCAATATTTAATAGAAGATCATGTTTATCATTGATATACCGTTTTTTGGATTGTCTTCAAGACGGTTCTGTTAGTGATTAAATATAAAAGGAGGTTGATATCTATGTTTTTGTATGTTTATAAGTTTCTTTCTCTATACAAGTACTAGTGAGGGGGGGTCAAGTTGAATACATTTTGTTTAATTGATGTGATGATAAGTTCTAGAGCAAAAATGGATATATTGTATCTTGCGCCCCCAAATGCCTAGTACGGCCGAGAGTGGGGTGAGCCCTCCCTCTCGATATGCTCTCACATGAACACACGCACACAACCTCTGCCAGGTAAGTCCTACTCACTGCCCTCTCGTAGCGGGCGTGTTGTTTACGAAAATGAGAGGACGAAAAGCGAATGTCCGGCGCTTTAACCGGATTCCAAACCAATGATGCATATGGGCTCCAGTATTCTGAAGGAACAAATGGCGTATGAACCAATTGTTGGTCACCGGCTACTTTAAGACTGCATCTCCTTACGATGCTCCACTGCCTTGTGGATCAGACCTTCAGGTCAAAGGCTCCGGGTGTGGTCCCCCAAGGAAAACCACCTGGTTCGGTTTGGGCACCGGGCAGTGTCACAGCCCTCACACATATCGAATGAGATTTGTGTGGCGTATATGTATTTGGTGCGTCATTGTACAATATCTATGTGTTAAAATAAATAAATAAACAAGTATTGTGTCTTGCACTGACATCGGATACCATGCAATCAGTGCAAAAGCGTGATTATAATTGTTGGGCTTATTTTAGGGAATCATTGTACTTTTTTATATTGACCGAAACATTAAAAAAATAGCGTTTGAACCTAGACTCAACCTACTTATTTGAACAACTACGCTAATTTTCTACCATCATGTAGATAAACAATTTTGTCGGTATTTGTTCAGAAATTAAACCTTCAGATTTTAATTCTGAAGAAGGAATTTCTACTAGGATTTCAGACCTTTTCAATTCAAGATTAATTCTATGATTGTTTCATTTATCCTTTAATATTAAGTGAACCCATCGAGAACTTCAGACGGAACAAATACACATGACAGTTGACAGAATCCCGAGTAAACATTTCAACTATGCAATACTGACTGAATTCTTTCTTAGATTAATTTAAATTTATGAATAAATGCTTCTATTATGTACTTATTATGTTATAGACAAAACTGTTGTACTATATGTTTGGTATTTTTGGAGATACTAAAACACTCATGAACCACCTTGTTTTCATTCTCTTATTCGATTCTGAATTATTAACATTGAAACATTGTTCATGTATCGTTTGATTAATCTAATTTGCTTAGATTCCATCTCTTAATAGAAAAATATCTTAATCTTTATCAAATCAAAACAATTTGTTACACCCATTATTGACTTTGTATAGTTAACCGTAAATCGTTAATATTACAACACATAAACATTTAATTCATTTGATAATGTTTGCTTTTATCTTCTCATTGTTGTTTAGGACTGCAAGTAATCAGTCTGTTATTGGCATATGTGCATCCTATGCGGACTGCAACAATATTACCTTAAGTCACAAGCTTTATAAGCAAAGATGGATGGTGGCTAGCAGTGGAATCCAGTTTGATAAGCGTTTCGTCCTATTCATGACTCCTCAGATGGATGTACCTGCATCTGTGTTGATGTTCACTCCGGGACTCGAAACCATAGTCCCAAATAAGACGAAACTCACATCCTGGATTCCACTACTAGCCGCTATCCATCTTTGCAAATAAACATTTAAGATGGATTATATTAGGTGTAAATTTTTCCTCATGAATACTATGATACAATATGGTTTCTAAGGTAGTCTTATGTTAAGTTTAGAAATAAATTTTTCAAAAAAAACGTAACTGAATTATTCCGGCACTTAAAATGATTAATGAAATCAATCCGTAGAACTCCATAGACAGAAACTGATCAGAAAGACTTTGATCTTCCATCTTTGAAACTTCAATCTAGAATAGGAGTTATATCTGATACTGTTCGTCATAATTTTGTTAATTGCTGTCTTCTTGTTCTTCATTTCTTTGATCCTGTCCAGTGTTTCGATAGAGATCCATTCCTTATGATGATGCTTCTTTAGGCCTAAAACCTCTTGACACGTTAAAGTTAGTGCTTCTTTGATACCTTTCCAGTTGTCCTCCATAGTAGTTTCTTTTCCCTTCAGTAGATCCTGTAAGGTTTGAACCTGTTGTTTAGAGCTATCTTGAATGCGTTGAGTTTGTCAGTATCTCGAAGGAAGGCTGTATTGAACCTTTGTAGTGTTGTTTGTCCAGTTGCCCAGTTCTTCTTTAACTGAAACTTGGAGAACTACAACAACAACCATCAAGAAGGTACAAGTACTTATAAATGGTTGTCTATGCAAAATACTCAACATCCATTGGCCGGATACCATCAGCAACAGCCTTCTGTGGGAAAGAGCAAACCAGCATCCAGCTGAGGAGGGAATTAGGAAAAGACGTTGAATGTGGATAGGACATACATTACAGAAAACATTAAACTACATCACAAGGCAAGCCCCAACTTTGAATCCTGAAGGGAAACGGAAAAGAGGAAGGCCAAAGAACACATTACGTTGGGAAATAGAAGCAGATATGAGAAGGATGAATAACAACTGGAAGGAGCTAGAAAGGATTGCACAGGACAGGGTTGGATGGAGAATGTTGGTGAGCAGCCTATGCTCCTTCACGAGGAGTAACAGGCGTAATTAAGTAATTTCAAACTTATTAAAATAAACTACATTACAATGTTTTTCTTTAGTAATAATAAATGTATCACGTTGTTGAATCGATCGTCTCTAATCTGATTCAAATTTTGATATAAATTAGAGCTTTTTCAAATTAAATCAAGTTTCATTTCAATCGTTAAGTTAATAACTCAAAAGAAACTGATAGTGGAAAGTGGTCTCATAAATAAATTAGATAAGTGTCAGACTACTCCTATAAGACCAAGCAAACTTGTCTTCTCATATCTCAGTAAAAAATGATTTGAATTCTCACTCGATAGGAACGTTAAATACTTGCACATAAATTCACAAATTCTACGCGATGCGGCGAGACTCTAATTTATGGACGAGCCAATCAGAAGAGTTTTAGAGATTTCAAGGTTACGAAGCCAAATTCAGTGCTTAATGCTAACGTATGATCGGTCCATAGGGAATTTTGTCGAAAACGTGATAATTTAGCGGCTATAACAAATAAAACGGCGGGACCATAATTTGTCGACAGATCAGTCAGGTATAAGATAACAGATCTCGGATTTTAACACGAAAGCCTTTCATCGATTTGGCTAAATAAATTTCTGGCATTATAGCTGATGTCAGTTCGTGATGAAAAACCTATATATAATTCCTAACTAAGGCAAATTATGACAATTATTACAAACTGGGTAATAAAAGCAGCCAGGTACTACAATATATACGGATGATTGGAGAGCGTACAGACTACTACATAGGCTTGGTTATGTACATCGTCTCATTATCCACAAGTGGCATTTTGTGCGCTCAACAACCGGAGTGCACATAAACAATATTGAAGCTATGTGGTCGAGACTGAAATAGTTTTTGAGACTTGGTTATATGCATCGTGTCGTTATCCACAAGTAGCATTTCGTGTACTCAACAACCGGAGTGCACATAAACAATATTGAAGCTATGTGGTGGAGACTGAAATAGTTTTTGAGACTTTATCATGGATCCAGATGCCGACTATTCTGTAGCCGTATGGATGATCTCCTCTACTGCATGCATTACGATTTTAGAACCTCTGAACCTCTTTCTAATCTTGAGAGGTTTTTGAATCACGTATAAGAAATGTATCCACTTTATCTCTATGGTTTTGTATAGTATATTTTTACTCTATACTTCCTGTTTGCTGATTGACTAATATTTCTCAAGGTCACTTAAGATTCGTTCAAATGTCGTCCATAAATTAGAGTCTCGCCTATGGTCCAATCTTGAAATTTATGATATTGTTACAACCTTTTTTTTACAGAAGAAGAATCCATTTTTCTTGCAAACAGTATTGAGACATAAAAATGAAACAGTTTATGGGGATAAGGAACAAATCACACGAGAATCAGCATTTATAAATCAGATTTTTTTTTACCATCTATTTACGGAAAATCGAAGTGTTATTTGATCAAGATCTATTTCAGGTCACATTAAAGTAATGATACTACAGAGGTTTATCTTGGTGATTCTTATGACAGTCTCCACAGAACTGGTCACTGAGAGGTTAGTATTTAGATCAGTCCTTACTTCTTCTCCTTACAACTATGAACAATCTAAAATACTGTATCAATTGATGCAAGCATAATCCTATTGCTAGACAATTTTAAGAGATCTTTATGCAAGATATCACACATATATACACAGACTATCTTCCTCTAATTGTAATATGGGATAAACAATTCACTATCATACTTTTCCGTATTGCTTTCTTTTTCCTGTTTATATAAATCTCTAGACTGTACATTTTATTATTTTTGATTCACTTTTTTTCTTATATTCACAAAATAACTCAGTCATTGACTACTTATCAGTATAGGCTTTTGGCCATGACCAGTGGAGCTAATCCGTGTCGGATAGAGACAGGTATCTACCTCAGTACAATGGAAGATGATCGTGCAATTTCGTGGAGTGGTTGAAGTTAGACATTAACACTGTTCGATGCCGGCCAACTCAGTGGTCTAATAGGTTGAGCGTTCGCGTGCCAGACTGAATAGGCCTTAGGTTCAAATCTTGCGAGGCGGGATCGTGGATGCTCACCGCTGAGGAGTCCCACGGCTGTCCAGTGCTTCCAGGTTTTCAATGGTTGTGTAACATCAATCGGTTCATAATCTCAATCATTGACTACATATCAAATTTGTAATAATAAATGATTAGATTCATTGCACTAGATATATTCAATGATATACAATCTCTTTAACTTAGTAACAAGATATATAAAGCAAATCCAGTTAATTATCGATTTGTAGTTAGGTAGATGATTGAATGTTGAAAGCAGTAACCTTGAGTAGCTAATTGTGTTGATATAATAATAAATATCTATCTGATATGAATGTTCTTTGAAGTTTTATTTTTTTTTAAAAGGGCGCCCTATTTTAACAAAGTCACTATGTTTATTATTCCGTTGTTTATATGTACGTTTATGTGTATCTATGTATGTATGGATATGTGTACATTTGTGTAGTTGAACATTGTTGTTTCATAGTAAATGACATAAACATATGATAACACGTTATTTCATACACATAATTAGTGATAAAACTGAGAAAAAAAAAGATATTTATATCAGAAGGGGTTTTGTGGAGATTTTAGTAATTTCACTGGTTGAAAGTATGAGTCAATTGAAGCTAGACCACCGTGAAAAACCTGGAAGCACTGGACGGCCGTTTCGTCCTATTGTGGGACTCCTCAGCAATGTTCGTTTACGATCCCGACCCCGCAAGTTTCGAACCCAGGACCTATCAGTCGCGCGCGAGTGCTTAACCATTAGGCCACTGAGCTGGCCGGCATCCAGCGGTGTTAATGTCTAACTTCAACCAATCCACGAAGTTGCGCCACCGTACACCATTGTCTTCAGTGAGTTGATATCTCACAACCGACCTGATTGAACTCCACGGGTAACGGCTTCTCACTAGAACTCCAGGAGTATCTCTTGAAGTCAGTCACTGGTGAGCAGCAACTTCATGGATTGGTTGAAGTTAGACATTAGCACCGTTGGATGCTGGCTCAGTGGTCTAGTGGTTAAGTGCTCGCACGCGAGACCAGTAGGTCTTGGGTCCAAATCTCGCAGGGGGCGAGGTCGTGGACGCGCACTGCTGAGGAATCCCAAAATGGGACGAAACGGCCGTCCAGTGCTTCCAGGTTTTCCATGGTGGTCTAGCTTCAATTGACTCATGATTTCAACCAGTGAGATATTTATATATCATTTTTATATGCTATTTTAAAGATTTTCTTTGCCTTATAAGGGGCGAGGGGAAGGAGGATTCTCCTGACGAATTGAAAAGTAGGAAGTGTTAGACATTAAAAGTTTTTGTAATGGGAGTAGGTTAAAAGAAATTTAGGAGTGACCAATTTAAGATATAACATTTACTGTTGGATCTAGTTTTGATGGTAGATGCGAATTACCAGCTTGAGATCCACGTGGTCATCGTAACTGATTGTTAGAGATAAGTGGTGGTATGGGTCGTAATCAGTTGTAATAGTGAATTCAGATGAATTCATCCTTTAGATCTCTTAGATTTTCAGTATTTTTATTTTATGAATTCATTCTTTCTACTCAAAGTGTATTTTCAATTACCATTGATACTAGAACTATGTCTACTACTCTGAGATTTCTATTGATATGATGTGGCAACTTGGTTCGATGAATATATGTCCCAGGTTCTATGTTGCTTGTGAATGACTGGTTGACTTACTGACTGACTGAGATCTTCGACTAATACCATCAGAAATTTATTGTATCATTCCTATGTTTCTACTGAACTTCACAAGTCCAAACTACTTACTACAAGAATTTCAGGTCAACGCTGGTTACTAGTAAGAATGCATTGGTAAAGATAATCAAACTGAAAGAGGATAGCTTTCCAACGGTCTCTAGTTTTTAAATGCTTCACCCAATGTCTATGATCTGTAATCAAAAAATTTGTTTAATTCGAACTAATCTTTTCACAATTCCTATTTAACTACTAAATGAAAATAGATAAATTATTTAGTCATAAACATAATGATATATTCATAAAATCCCAATAAACAGCCCCCGTATGCTCTCACATGGCTACCTGCATACAACGACTACCAGGGAAGTCTTACTCAATGGCTTCTCGCGGCATTACTGTTGTTTACGAAATTGAGAGGATGAAAAGCGAACGTTCGACGCTTTAACGGGGTTGAAGAACATAGAGAGTCAACCTAGGAGAGTTAGGAAACCCTCATTCCAAACCAGTGGTGCACATGGGATCCAGTATCCTAAGGAAACAAATGACCTATGAACCAATTATTGGCCACCGGATACCATGGGGCTGCATCTTCTGACATTCCTCCACAGTGTTGTGGTCCCCTATGACAGCCATGTGGTTCTGTTTGGGAACCCGGACAATATCCCAGTCCTCACACAAATAGAATGATTTATCTGGTGCATATACATTTGGTGCCTTCTTGTACTAATGTTTGTGTATTTAAATAAATAAATAAGCAGAGAACTAATTTTCTGACGTTTCGTAACTCGTTGTCAGTCAATTCTTCAGAGTATAAAAATAAATGTACTGAAATGGGACAAATCACTACTAAATAATAGCTCGAATCAAATATCATAGGTTGTTACCATAGTTCTATTTTACCGTCATGATAAAACAAAACTCTAAAGAATCTTAAAGCATACTATGAAAGAATTAACACCCTTGAAAATGCTTTCGTTCGTATTAACGATAATATTCTCTTGATGTCAACACAGAAATGTTTCTGCAAATTAGGCTGCGTCGATTATGATGCTTATATTGAAGAGTTATCTCATGAAACCTTGACTCGATCTAAAGAACATCAAAGGTACACAAAAATATCATCTAATTATCCTGTAGTGATAAATATTATGACTTTTGTCCTCGTCAACCATCACTTAACAATATCTTCTATCAGAATATCGATTTCTAGAACTTTGTCCATGAGCTAAATGCATGACACGTCAGCCAGCACTAGTAGCTTTGAGTCAACACTGAATCCTTACTGGTCATGAATATAGTAGCTTGTCGCCTAGCCCTACCCGTTTAATCTAGAACACAATCTCAGCCTTTAATGTCTGAATAATATATTTCAGATGTACATAGTTTATATAAAATCAGACCAGACCACATCACACCACAAAATGAAAAATAAAAATTTTGCAAGATCAAGCCAAAAGTGGCTTTGAGTGTGAGAGACTGTAACTAATAGATTAGAAATAAATTAAGAATAATAAATTGTATGATGGTAGCCAATAGGTCGCACAAAAGCTTACGATAAAAGGTAAACAATACTAAATGGATTTAAACTTCACTCCACTGCACAAGTATGTGGCTGTCAAGACTCAGTAGCTAAGTGAATAACGCGATAGCGTTTGAAGCTAACGATAATGAGTTCGTGTTCCAGAGTGAACATCAACTCTGAGATGCAGCTACATCCATCTGACGAGTTCCAAATAAGACGAAATGCTCATCCTGTATAGCACTGCTAGCCACTATCCATCTTTGCTTATAATACATACAATATAGTTACTTAATAGTTGTACAATGAGGATATATGTATAATAACAGTTTATAAATAATTCCTTCAAGTTACCAATAATTTAATCTTCTTATGATACAATAATAAATATATTTTTATGATATCCCAATGAGTAGAAAATTGTATTTCTGACGTTTCGTGACTTGATTTCAACCACTTCTTCAGGGTATATAGATAACCGTAACAAAATTAAATAGTACAAAGGAAACAAAGTAGAATACATTCAATACAGTTACAATCATAATAAATCTGAATATATCCTGCTTTGGTCAAGGTGGTTCTGTATGACATATCACTATATCTATTTACGTGTATGATGGTGGGTATGAAAAACGTATGATTTATAATATAAAATTCTGTGTGGAAAATGAAGAGTCAGATGTGATTGTTTGGATAAACAGTTTAGCTATAAGCATACGTGAGTGGCTGAAACATTTTGTTAATTGCTAGATTCTATTACCTTCAATAGAAAAGAATATTTACCATTCATCCAAATTGGATCATTTATCAAAGGTAACATCTTTAATTCTATTCACATTGTACACCATTATCACAAATACAAATTCCATTCTAACTTTTACACTATTACATTTTTTCTTTAATACTAATTAAAATGAACACAAATACACAATCGTCTGTCACAAAAGTAACCTTGACCGAAGTGATATGACAGTGAGTTGATTGGAGATATTTTGCTGTTATTATTAAATATTTCTGTTTCATTCATTTGTACTTCATAAACTTGTGTTAATTAAATTTATTTATTTTTATTCTCTGAAGAAGCAACTTATACAGAATCACGAAACACCAGAAATTTAAATTTTTATTCATTAGGATATAATAAATATCTCACTATTTTATTGTTAACAATCTTTAACTTTTACTTACTTACGCCTGTTACTCCTAATGGAGCATAGGCCACCGACCAGCATTCTCCAACCCACTCTGTCCTGGGCCTTCTTTTCTAATTCCATCCAATTCTTGTTCATTTTTCTCATGTCTATCGCCATTTCCCAGCTTAATGTGTTCTTTGGTCTTCCTCTTTTCCTTTGCTTAGCATTGAGGATTCCATGTGAGGGCTTGTCTTGTGACGCAGTTGGGTACTTTCCTCAATGTGTGTCCTATCCACTTCCAGCACTTCTTCTTGATTTCTTCCTCCGCTGGGATCTGGTTTGTACTTTCCCACAGTAGGTTGTTGCTAATAGTGTCTGGCCAACGGATCTGAAGTAGTTTGCGTGAACGACTGTTGATAAACACCTTTATTTTCCGGATGATGGCTTTCGTAGTTCTCCAGGTTTCTGCCCCATACAGTAGGGCTGTCTTGGCATTTGTATTGAAAATTCTGACCTTGGTGTTGGTTGACAGTTGCTTTGACTTCCAGATGTTCTTCAGTTGTAAATATGCTGCTCTTGTTTTACCGATCCTCGCTTTCACATCTGCATCAAACCTACCATGTTCATCAATTATGCTGCCCAAATATGTAAAGGTTTTTATATCTTCCAAATCTTCTCCGTCAATTGTGACTAGATTGTGTTAACAATCTATGCAATGCTTAATTTATTTGAAATGATCAAGCAAGATGTTGATACTTACTTAAATTATTTGTTTTGATCTCTGAAAGATCTTACGAAAGAATCAAGAGAATTCGCCAATACCATCTACTATTTATGTAATAACTGTTTGTCTATTATCCTATTCATTTCTTAATTATTTTCTGAATTACTTATTTATGCCTGTTAACTTTCGTGGAGTATTAGGCACCAACTAGGATTCCCAAACCGACTCCGTCCTCAGGTCTCTTTTATATTTGTTGGCAAGTGCTATTTGTTCTTTTTGATGTCTACCTCCAATTGCCGGTGGGATATATTCTTTGGTCTGTCTCTTTTCCTTTCACCTTGAGGATTCCTAGTTATGGCAAGCCTTGATTTGAAGTTTGATGATTTCCGAAATGCGTCTCCTATCCATATACAGAGTCTTTGCTCCATTTCCTCTTCAACTGGAAGCTGGTTTATTTTCTGATATAATAAGCCGTTGGTGTCTGGTTATATGTAGTTCGTTTATGTTCTCTGTCCTTATCCTCTTCTTATTAATCCGTTATTTTTTGCATTTTTGTACTACCTATCAGTATTCAGTAAACAGTAATATTCTTGACAGTTTCTACGCATATGTAATAACGCAAGTTTATTTTTCGCATAATATTCTAAATTATGTATATACATTTACAAAGTTTCTATGTTTGACATTTTAACTATTTGCCTTCAAACTCTATAACAGTTATTCTCAATTATAGATGGTCCCTGAATCTTGGTTTAAACTCAACGGCTTCCATATTTTTCAGCTTTTAGTTCCTTTTTGCTTGTTGATAAACTGTTGTCAACATTGCACACAGCTATCAGCCACCATTTTCACTATTGTTCACCGTAATTAATCTTTATATTATTACTGAAGGAATCCTTTTTCCTTTCAAATCTTCATACTCACAAAGCTCCACAGACACCTCATGAGTTAGGGTGTGCAAAAAAGTTATGTTTATTCCTCAATAAAGAATTGTTCTATAGATAAGTGATTATTGGATGATATTTGGCTTCGTGTAATCAGACGCTTCAAATCAATTAAAAATTTATATATATCAGAAGGGGTTTTGTGGATATTATAGTAATTTTTAATGGTTGAGATCATGAGTCAATTGAAGCTAGACCACCATGGATAAACTGGAAGCAGTGGACGGCCGTTTCGTCCTATTGTGGGACTCCTCAACAGTGCGTGTCCACGACCCCACCTCACGAGACTCGAACCCAGGACCTATCAGTCCAGTGCTTCCAGATTTTCCATGGTGGTCTAGCTTCGACTGACTCATGGTCTCAACCATTAGGAATATATATATATATATATATATATATATATATATATATATATATATATGTGGCATTCAGGACTGATTGACCTAATTTGTGATACAAATAAGAACTATGAAGTATTGGACAACTACCTTGTTCTACTATGGAATTTGTTAGTTCTACACAATATCTATCACCTTACGAATCAAACCCAGCATTTTCTAGTTCGTTAATATACTTTTAAACATCAAATTACTTAGTTGACATCCAATAGCACAAATTTCCAACTACAATCATTTCTCAGTGTAAGGAGACGATCAATCAATACCATTGGTAGTAACTTACGCCTGTTTTTCCTCGTGGAGGATCATAGGCCGACCACAAGCTTCCTCCACCCAACCCTGTCTTGTGCAATCCTTCCAGCTCCTTCCAGTTGTTATTCATCCTTTTCATATCTGCTTCTCTTTCCCAACGTTATGTGTTGTTTGACCTCCCACTTTTCCGCTCCCCTTCATCATTCAAAGTCAGGGCTTTCCAAGTGATGCAGTTTGATGATTTCCGTAATGCATGTCCTATCGATTTCCATCATCTTTTCCTAATTTCCTCTTCAGCTGGGAGTTGGTTTGTTCTCTCCCACAGATGGCTGTTACTGATGGTATCTGGCCAATGGATGTTGAGTATCTTTCATAGACAACTATTTATAAATACTTGAACCTTGCTTCAGTTTACAACTGAAGCATCCATGTACTAAACAATATTGAAAGATGTAACTGTAGTGAATAAAACTCAGACAGGATTAGCCAATTTGTTGGTTATCCGCAATATCAAACAGTAAAGAGGAAGAGTGTTTGTCTCTGGTCCTTACTTGGAATGCATCTGTCAGCTGTCCTCCATGTACGACTTTGCACTGTAGTCCATCGTATGAGTTCCAGATAATGTTAACAATCTTCTCAGGAACTCCATAGTATCGAAGAAGTTTCCATAATGTTCTCCTATCTACACTGTCAAATGCTTTCTGATAGTCAATGAAGTTGATGTATAGTGACAAGTTCCACTCAACTGATCGGTGTAATAATTATCAATCATAAATTCCTACTAGAACTTCAGGCAAGTTATCTTGAAATAAATCATCAGTGAGTACATCTAAAACATAAATTAATCATCACAACACCCCTTTCACCTTGAACGACCTTGATCAGTTATAACTACTTAATTTTTTTATTTATTTATCAGATGACCTTGTGTTGCGTGTCTGTTTTCCTATATAAGTGTTTGTATGTCTATCAGGAAATGTATATATAATATGAGTCATTGTTTAAATTTGAAATAATATTTAATTCCATTCTTATTCTTGTATCCAAGTTGAATTATGCAAGTAAGATAATCTATTATGTCATTAAATAAACATAAAAATAAGGTTTCACTAGTTGAAATCATGAGTCAGTTAAAGCTAGACCGCCATGACAAACCTGGAAGCACTGAACGACTGTTTCGTCTTAGTATGGGACTCCTCAACAGTGTGCATCCACGACCCCGCCCCCCGCGCGATTCGAACCCAGGATTTATCAGTCCCACGCGAGGCGCTTAACTAACTAGACCACTGAGCCGGCATTCAACGGTGTTCATGTCTAACTTCAACCAATAAAGAGAATTAAGAACAAGAATGTTTGTCCCTTCTCGATGAAATGATTTACTTAAGCTGTACATTCATATTTATAGTTATGTAGTAAATAGATAGAAAAGATTGTATTATAAGTATGTTAAGGATAAACTTCCGTTTTGGGTCACATCATTATGCATCTATAAATGTATTTGTTCATATGGGGCAGGTTATATTGTACGCACAAAGAGATCACTTTCTGAACGCATCTCAGAACACTATTGGCATAGCTTTTATAATGTGAATGTAAAACAATTACTAGTTCAATACAGGAGCATTTAACCAACTATGAACATATCGCTCCAAAGGAGTCTTCTTTTAAAATAATCAGAGATCGAATCAAAATCTTATGCATTGCTGAGGTATTCGTAATCCATCAACTTAAGCCTGAACTTAATGTGAGAAAACGATACGTCCAACCTCTCATCCGCTCTTGGCCCTAATCCCTTTTTATAGTATGTTCCTTTTTTTCATTTTTATTATTATTATTGATTCTTCTAAATTAGTGTTTTGTAATTTTAAACTGTAATCAGCTATTATTATTGCCCTTAAACAAGTTTTCTTGATTATTATTTCAGTTTTTGTTGTTATGACCTTTATGTTTTGCGTGTTTCTTCTTCTTCTTCTTCTTCATATCTGTTAAGCGAACAATTCAGTCTCGTAAATTATTTCCATCCTTATCTTCTTTTCTTACTCCTTGATTATTGATAATAAGAGTCTCCAATCAATCTATGATGTATCATTCTCTATCCTTCTATAGACACATATATTTACCATATAAAACTATAAATACGAATGTACAGCTTAAGTGAATGATTTTGACGAGAAGAGAAAACTTTCTTCTCTTTAGTTATTTCTTTTCTGGTTAGCGTTTTTTTTAGTGAGTTAGTTTTCTACAGGGTGGGGTCGCTAACCCATACTCAACCCTCCTCGTTTTTCCGGGCTTGGGACCGGCAATAGCCCTAGAGGGGTTCCGGGTGGAGTTGAATTCTCTTTAAGATATACATATTTGTTTCTCTAAAAAAAGGAATCTTATTTCATATTTCTTGGATATAAATTTTTTATAATTGTTTGACATTTTTGTTACATGGATACGTTCCAATGTTTATCTGTGTATCTGTGTATGTGCATGCTTTTTTTCTAAGTAGTAGCATTCAGATGGAATGAGACTAAACTGACTAATTTTACTGTCGAATGTAATGTATAGGATTTAAAGAGAATCTATGCAAAAATTGAATGTTCTCCAAGAATAGAAATTCAAGCTATCGATTGAATGAACTCTGAACTTTATATACAAATGAAATATAAGTGAGATGATAGTATACTTAACAAATCATCTAAATTTCAGATAACACCTTTTGGATATTTGGCGTTAAATTCATTCATTCATAAGGCTAAATAAAAATCTAGTATTATAGTTGATGCTAGTTCATGATAACAAGTTCTAATGCCTAATTCCAGTTCTGAATCCTAATTCCTTACAGTAAATGATGACCATATTTTGAACTCAATAATTAGTTGAAATTTCTTTAGATTATTTTAGTATCACTTAAAAGTAATTCTGAAATTATAGTTTCATTGAAATATATCTTGTCATTGTCTTAAACTTAATCATAATCTACCCCCATATGCCCTGGGACGGCCGAGAGTAGAGAGAGTCAGCTCTCTCCCTCTCTCTCTCTCTCTCTCCAAATGCTTTCACACCTATACAGCCACTGACAGAGAAGTCCTACTGAATGCTGTTTACGAAATTGAGAGGATGAAAAGCGAATGTTCGACGCTTTAACCGGGTTGACGAACACAGAGAGTTCACCTAGGAGAGTTGGGAAACCCTCATTCCAAACCAATGGTGCACATGGGATCCAGTATCCTAAGTAAACAAATAACCTATGAACCAATTGTTAGTCACCGGCCATCATGGGACTGCATCTCCTGACGCTGTTCTACTGCCTTGTGGATCAGACCTTTAGGTCGAAGGCTCCGGGTGTGGTCCCCTAATGGAACCACCCGTTTCGGTTTGTGCATCCGGGGAGTATCCCAGCTCTCACATAAATCGAATGATTTATGTGGCGCATACCTATTTGGTGCTTCATAGTACCAATGTTTATGTGTTTAGATAAATAAATTCACTACAATATCTTCCCTTAAACCATGAGATTAAAATTACTTTATACGTTTCTTTCTAATTCTTTCTTCCTGTACCATATCCTTATACACATTCTCTCTTTTATTGATGATTACCATTGAAGTGACTACTTCTATGAATTGGGTGTTCATCTTGTTGTGCTAATGAGGTGTGGCAACTTGGATCGATGCATATATGTGCCTGGTGCTACGTTGTAGATGACTGACTGACTGACTTACATAATATTTAAAAACAATTTTGAATTACTTATTTGGTTTCAATTAAATACGTGATACTAAACTTTTAAAGTTCAAGGTTAATCGGCTCATATTCTATGGAATAAGAAGACGAAGATGATCAGAAGTATGAATATAGTACTTTGGTTCATGAAATAAGATCATCAGAATATTATGTTATTAGAGATCGTGGAAATTGTTGAATTTTGCAAATTTCCATCATTAACTGACTTTAGTTAGATGACTGATAAAAATTAAGTAACATTAGAAATCTACTTTGTCTAAGTATGAGATTCCAGATTAATTGGGTTTCAGTGTCAGTAAGTAGTGTAAAATTACAACAATCTATGTTATAAATTATCAATGGTTACTGATAGCTCATTTTGTAGAGCAGTTTTAATAAGAATAATTTTATAAGGCGTCAAATAGTATTGTCGAAGGTAATGTGTGAGAACTTCTCCTGTAGCTCTTCTAGGGTCATTTCCAGTCTCAAGACCGAGTGAAGGAGGAGGGTTGGGCGTGAGGTCAGTAACCCCAATATCGTCAATCAATTGAAATAGTGTCTAACATCAGATGCCAACCCAGTGTTTAACTTAAGATCCATTTTAAATTTCTGACGAGGTCGTTGTATGACCTGTTGGAGAATGCCACATTGAACTGAAACAAATATTTGTTCTTAAAAAATATTCCAGGTGAGATCTGTCCATGACGAATAAAAGATAGATTTGTCGCTAATAAATATTTGGGTGGGACTATAATTGACGGACGACCTTTGAGTGACGCTAGACTGACCTTGAGAGTGTCCATCTAATAACTAGGACCAAATGGGGGTTGTAAACCAATATGAGAAATTAGAATTATGATTTACAGTGGTGGTTAAGGTTAGAATTAGATTTAGGGTTTTCTTCACGAACTGACATCAGCTACAATACCAAAACTCTATTCAGTCAAATGGATGAATGAATTTCACGCCAAAATCCGAGGCTTGTTATCTTATACCTGATTGGTTCGTTCGTAATTTATAGTCTTGCCATAATAATAATAATAATAACATGAAGTATCGACGATAACAATCACTTAAGCTCAGTACAGTAAATCAATCAAATTAACACCTATTTCATCATACTGATATAAAATCAACAAAATAATCACATACAACTTGAAACGCAGTCACAATAATAAGTGAAATGAACTCAAAACACCACCACTAGCACCACCACCACAATTAAAAACAATCAACCACAGTTACAATCAACACAACACATTGTTTACATTTGTCGCTAAAGGAAATCCTATCATCAAATATTAGATAAATCAGTAAACCAAGACAACAACAATATCACAGATTGAAATCATGAGTCAGTTGAGCTAGACCACCATGGAAACCTGGAAGCACTGGACGGCCGTTTCGTCCTATTGTGGGACTCCTCAGGAGATACTCCTGGAGTTCTAGTGAGAAGTCATTACAAGTGGAGTTCAGCCAGGTCTGTTGTGAGATAGGAACTCAATGAAAACAATGGTGTACGGCGGCGGATTGGTTGAAGTTAGACAATAATACCATTGGATGCCGAATCAGTGGTCTAGTTAGTTAAGCGCCTGGCGTGAAACTGATAGTCCTGGGTTCGAATCGCGCGGGGGCGGGGTTGTGGATGCGCACTGTTGAGGAGTCCAACAATAGGACGAAACGGCCATCTAGTGCTCCTGGGTTTTCCATGGTGGTCTAGCTTCAACTGATTCATGATTTCAATCTGTGAAATTTGTAAAATCTCCACAAACCCCTTCTGATAACAACAATATCAACTACATAAACCAACATCATGTGAAAATATTATTTGTTTCATACACATAGTTCCCTTTATTATCTTAAAGAGAGCAAGAACAAAGAACTCGTGAATTCTAATCACTATTTCAATGTTCCGGAACTTTCCCTCTCAAACTTTATTTATTCGAGACAAACTTTTATGACCTCGTTAACTCTATCAGAATCTTCGCTATATCATACATTCACATAATTCACCCATTAATCACCTTCTTATGTATAAGTATGTCAATATCTGTAATAACGCTGACTTTCAAATCTTTTAGGTTGTAAGTAGCTGAAATAAAATGAATCCATTTATTATTCTGAATCAATCTTTGTTCTTGCTCTCTTTATTATTTATTTGTTTGTTTATTTGTTGTTTTTAACTTCTTCATTATGTACAAAGTGTCAATATACACATCGACTAATTTAACGATTTATCTTAAAAGTACATTTTCATTAAATATACACTGTTACTATTTCATTGAGAAATAAATGATGTTTACTTCATTAATATACAGTAACAACAAAGTTGTTTCATATTCAATCGGTTCATTGTAACACAATTTCACACATTGATAATGTTATATCGATTCAGAATAAGATGGGTATTATTTTTAAAAAAAAACATGAAACAAATGGAATGTCAAGCATTCAGTCACTACTAACCATATCAAATTGATTGAACAACAAACATTCAATACTGAATCAACTATCATTCACTTCTATTCACTTCACACTGCAGCAACTTGGAAGACTCTCCTAGTCTCCTACATTGTACGAGCATTCCATGGACCTAAATAAATGGTTGCTCTGATTGTCAGAAGGAGCATCGGCCTCGTGACTTCCGAAGGAACTCGGTTTTCATCATGAGGCGTCATAACTCTTCTAAATGAAGACCTTCTGACTGTCAGGGTGGAGTTTAAATGGCTTAAATAATTTTGTCTGGTTAGCGTTTTTTAGCGAGTTAGTTTTTTACAACGGGATGGTGTCGCTAACCCCATGCCCAACCCTCCTCCTATATCCGGGCTTGGGACCGGTAGTAGCTCCTGGAGGGACTCCAGGTGAGGTTAGTCACTTCATACTACATTGTTCTATATGCATTCCCTAGCTTATTCTGTCTTTCTCTTTCTTTCCCTCTCATATGAAATACAATGAATATGAAAATTACTTCATTAAATTCATTTTGTTACCATTGAATACTTGAATATTGTTTATGTTAATATAGTTGTGCAATTCATGTGACAAATGGTTTAAATTTGTACTTTCTCCTATTACTTATTGAAATAAGCATCATATATAAAAGATTCATTGATCATATGATTGAGTAACTGACATACTAGATAAATACTGTTTCAAGTATAAGTACAAATTAATAAAACAGCTAAGAGTTAGGCGAGTTTATTACTAAAATATACGTTTAAAAGTAAACTGTTCTAAACTATAAACATACATGATGATAGGATTGTTGTTGTTCAATAAGTTTAACTATTTATATCAATTCAAGATAATAACTAAGCGCCCAAACCAAAACGTGGCATCATTCCTTGAAGCCACTAACTTCTAGTCTGAGCCATGTTGGTAGGTGCAAACTACTTCGTTGGGGTCCGCGTGACTATCATAACCAATGGTTGGAGACTCTTGGTGACATGGCTCAGAATCTATCACAATGGCGTCGGTGTATACACTCTCTATCTTCCCTTAAACTAAGAGATTAAAGTCGCTTCATATCTTTCTTCCTACGAACTAATTCTTTCTTCCTGTACTATATCCTTATTGCAATCTTTCTTTTATATATTACCACTTCTGAATTAACTACTATTATGAATCCGGTGTCCATCTTGTTGTGTTAATGAGGTATGGCAACTTGGACCGATGCATATATGTGCCTGGTCCTACGTTGTAGCTGACTGACTGACTGATATTCATCTTCAGTTGATACTATATAGATAATTGATTTAATGTCAAATGTCACAATTAAAGATGTTTCTTACTAGTATGAAATTTGTAATCAATTAATAGCTATAATCCTAAGAAATAATAGACCTTGAATCACTGGGAGTTGCAGTTAATCTTTAGACCACTAAATTAGAACCTTACGATCAATATTTTAACCTTAACTAACTCATGATATGAATTGATAAACATCAAATACCATCAAAGACGGTTTTCTCACTCGGCACATGGGATAAGTCCATCAATTACAACTTATCATTTAAAGTAAAGGAAACCCTCTCGTGGTAATTCACTAAGGAAACAAATATTATATCTTGATTAGTATAGGGGTTTGTGGAGATTGTTGAGTTTTAGGTGAGATCATGAACCGATCAATGTTAGACCATCGTTGAAGATCTGGATGCACTGGATGGCAGTTTGATCCTAGTATCGAACTCCTTGACGGTGCGCACCCACGGTCCCTTATGAGCGACCTGAACCCATCTTTACATTTTGATTGTTTTGTAGTATCTTAAGTGATGTGAAAATCACGACGAAAATCATCTTTGAATTAAAATGATTACTCCAATAATTATCAAGTAAAATGTGGGGAGTTTTAAAATTTGTATGGTGTTAATTAGGTGGTCACAATCAACACAACACATATCAGTATGATGTAACTGGTGTTAATTTAATTGATTTTTTTGTGCTTACTGTCACTGTTCGCATAGCTTTTTGTTGTTGTTAATGTTCCATATAATTATGATTGATAAGTAAATAGTATTAGCTGACTCAAATAAAAACATTTTTTTGTGGAATTGCGGGTACTTCCACTAACCTTCATTTCAGTGAACATGTTATTTGTTTACTTGGATGAATGTTCTTCATAGTATTGGTTACATATCGAACATTAGCTGAGAATGTCTTAAACACATAATATAAACGAATGTAAGTGTTACTTACTTACTTACTTACGCCTGTTACTCCTTTCTTCGGTATTATGATCAGAAGTCCTTCTTTCCAGGCGGTTGGTACTCCGTCTGGAGTCCCCTTGGGGGCTACTGCCGGTCTCAAGCCCGGATAAAGGATGAGGGTTGGGCATGGGGTTAGCGTCCCCATCCCGTAGAAAACTAACTCACTAAAAAACGCTAACCAGAAAAATGTAAGTGTTAAATGAAGGTAATATTATTTCTTTCTCAGTTACCAGAAGAAATATTTTTCATAATTGCTCATTGTTAATATTTCATGAAACGATTTTCTTTTAAATAGATATTTCAGGTTTGTCCTATTCACAGTGTTCATTTTTAAGAGAAGGTGCTCTGTCTCATTAAGGGCTTCATCCATGTTCAAAACTCCTTCATGTATATTTACATCTGCTAATGGGGTATTGAAAATTGAACCGATGTACATACATACAGATTCTTAGTTGTGAGTTTCTAACTGATTGACTGACGTGTAAATATATATATATATATATATATGTATGGATATAGATACAGATATTTATCCCTACATGCTCAAATAGTCAAGAAGGAGGCTGCGACAAACATACATTATACCAATTGTTTTATAACTTTAGCTCTTCGGTATGAAATCAACAAGATTATGTGTAAGTATACCGAAGTTATGTTAACATTATTTTTTCCGGGAATGATCAAATATTAGGGATTATTTTACAGATGGAAGGATCAAATTTGTAGAATAAAATGTGGTAAGTAAAATGGTAGCTCAAAACTACAAAAAACAAATAGGGCCTATTTACATCACTGAGGAAATTGTTAAATATCACTCAAACTACTTAATTGTAGTAAGTAAAATATTCCGTTAACGAAAAAAAAAAACAGGAGATACGAAGAACTAAGTGAAAAACAGTTAATTCATTCAGTCAATTTTTGTGACATGGTACATAATTGAAATCAACTATGATACTAATCAAGTCCGTTACAAGCAGCCAATCGATCATGATTATACGAACACTAACCTGAAGAGACACTTGCATATAACAAACAGGAAAGTAGTTACATCAGTGACTAGTAAGAAACCTCTTCCTGAAGCTTCAATTCAACGGAGCTATAGCTTGTATGTGCTACAGGATAGACTGACTAGAGCAGTGGAGAGGAAGTCTCATGCAGATAACCTCTTTCTAGCTTCCTCGGCCTGATCTATAGAGATTTTTCAACTAAAGGATAAGTTGCCTGGTACTTCCACATCGATGAATATCTACTAATTCAACCACTCCTGTGGAGAAAACTAGATTGGGCGCACTGCCAGACAGCTGAGCTAACAAGTTAGTGAACACCTCCCTTCATGGTTAGGAAGGGGTACCGTCAAGACAATACGCAGATCTGTCCTATCACGCTTGATCGATAGCGGTCATGTATTAGACAGAAATAGTTTATTTAAAGTAACCTATTGTATTTCTATTGGTTTACCACATGCGGTTCGATATTGTGTCTTACACATTGCAGAAGCTATAGGAATTCAAGCCAACAATCCAAGTCTTCGTATTCATAAGAGATTTTCAACAAATTTATCTCTTCCTTGACCTTAATAAATGATTTTATTTATTATTATTTTCCATACTCTGTTTTCTTTACCCCCTCCCATCTATTTTTCCCAAATATATGCTTCATTGTCCAATTATCTGAACGCTTCTTATTGCACAATCTTATAATTTTATGAAGGTTATTTCAGCATTTATATTTTTCCAAACCACCAACCTAATCCCCATTATGAAACATGGATTCGAGCCTTTATTATTCCCTTAAAAAATTATTCCTTTGTCAAGTTTTTCATTCCTTTGTCATCACATAATCAATTTGTAGCTTCTACTTATTATGTTTATTTATGTGATCTATTTCACTGTTATCAGTGACTTATAAACTGCCTGTTATATCTAGAGCTTAGATACTCGAGATACCGCGTACAACTTGAGAACTCGAACACCAGAACACTTCCCGTCACAAAAACGAAGAGAGAAGACAAGTAAGAAGGAATGCTATTCCAAACCCAAACAGTGTTAAGTATGGTATAAAACTCTCAGGTATTTATGGTTTTTAGTAAAAGCGAAATCATCATTATAGTCATAAAATCCGCATACAGTGGTTTTTAGAATTTGTTCAATAGGGAAGCTACACGTACCTGGGAAGCATAGTCGATGAACAAGGAGGATCGGATGCAGACGTAAAGACGAGGATTGGCAAGGAAACGACAACATTCCTACAATTGAAGAACGTATGGAACTCAAAACAAATGTCTGTCAGCCAATATCAAAGTCACAGTCTTCAGTAAGAACGTCAAGACATTTCTACTATACAGAGCTGGAACTTCGTGAACTACTACAACCATCATCAAAACAGTACAAGTATTTATAAATAGTTGTCCATGCAAGATAATCTACATCCATTGACCGGATATCATCAGCAACAGCCTTGTGTGTGAGAGAAAAAACCAGCCCCCAGCTGAAGAGAAAATTAGGAAAAGATGTTGGAAGTGAATAGGACATACATTGGGGAAATCGTCAAACTGCACCACGAGGCAAGCCCTAACTTTAAGTCCTGAAGGAAAGCGGAAAAGTGGAAGGCCAAACAACACATAACGTCGGGGAATGGAAGCGGACATAGAAAGGATGAATAGCAACTGGAAACAACTGGAAAAGATTGCTCAGGACAGTGTTGGATGGAGAATGCTTGTGTTCGGCCTATGCTCCTCCACGAGTAGTAACAGGCGTAACTTTATCTCTCTATGATATGGTAAGTACTTTACTACGAAACTAAAGGATTGAATTTAACCATAAAGTATAGTCCCAACAGTTGAGATCACGAGTCAATTGAGGCTAGACGGCCGTGGGAAACCTGGAACCACTGGACGGGAACCCCGGCCCTGCCGCGGTACCCCCCAGCAGCTAGTATCCACGACCCCACCTCACGGGATTCGAATCCAGGACCTACCAGCCTCATGCTACGTGCTTAGCCAAGAAGACCACTGAGCTGGCGTCCGACTGTGTTAATGTCTAACTTCAACTAATCCACGAAATTCAGCGACATATCCACCATTGTCATCAGTGAGTTACTGCCTCACAACTGACCCGCTTGAACTCCATTGGTCACTACTTCTCACTAGAACTCCAGGATATATCTCCCGAAGCCAGTCACTAGTGAGCATATGTTGATTAGTATCAGGAGGCGTTTTGTGGAGATTGTAGTAATTTCAACCGATAGGTCGCGGGTTCGAGTCCCTCGAGGCGGGGTCGTGGATGGACGCGGCTCGAGTCCCACAACTGGTCGATTTCCAACATTTCCACATATTAAATACTAGTAGATTATCCATATTCATTTTCATAATTTAGAAAGAATATTCATCAAATGTTTCTCATCGACCCAGTAAAATGAACAACTCTACCAAAGTATCACAAAAGTCTTATGATTCTCTTCAGTCATCATCATCATCATTATCAAATAAGCCAAAATTATCCCAAAAAGAAATTAATAAAATTATTGAACGTTTAACAAAATATGATGAAACAATTGGACCGCCTGAATCAAATAATGCAAAAATCTATTTAGGTTATGGAAGATATGAATATCCACATAGAAAAAATATAAATAAAGTATTTAAACATTTAACTAGAACAGAGGTAAGATCATTGGGAATATTATTTTCTTTTTCTGTAATGCAGAAATAATACTAAAACAAAATTGTGGGGGGAGGAGGATAATTTTTTAGGGTGGTTCATAATTCTGAGCTTGGGAGAAGGGGTTATCTAATCAAAGAATTTGAACTAGAACCTCATTGTTGATCAGATGTTAGACTTAGTTAATGTAGATGGTTGCCTTATGGTTATTATTTAGAATCTTCTCAATTAACATTAGGTTTTCGTTTCTCCATACAAATAAACCTGAGACTCTGTAATGCTGTCTGATAGGATCGTTTACTTACTTACTTACTTACTTACGCCTGTTAATCCTAATGGAGCATAGGCCACCGACCAGCATTCTCCAACCCACCCTGTCCTGGGCCTTCTTTTCTAATTCTATCTAGTTCTTGTTCGTTTTTCTCATGTCTATCTTCATTTCCCGGTGTAATGTCTTCTTTGGTCTTCCTCTTTTCCTTTGCTTAGCATTGAGGATTCCATGTGAGGGCTTGTCTTGTGACGCAGTTGGGTGCTTTCCTCAATCTGTGTCCTATCCACTTCCAGCGCTTCTTCCTGATTTCTTCCTCCTCTGGAATCTGGTTTGTTCTTTCCCACAGTTGGTTGTTGCTAATAGTGTCCGGCCAAAGGGTCTGAAGTATTTTGCGTAGACAACTGTTAATAAACACCTGTATTTTCTGGATGATGGCTTTCGTATTTCTTCAGGTTTCTGCCCCATACAGAAGAACTGTCTTGACATTTGTATTGATTAGTTAAACATTACTAATGTGAGACGTTTTTAGGAGAAGTCACTGATGAACCTACTGAAAGTATCAGTCTATATTTCGATGTTTGAGTGGGAAGCATACTCACATTTATATACCTATGATTTGTGTAATGCTAATTTATTTTGGTTGATAAGCTTTCATTTCAACTCTGGTCTTCTCATTTGCTTAGAGATTTTGATGTACCTTGAGAAGTGTATGTCTTAACTGAATTGAATTACGAAACACAGCACTGTTACTATCATTGTTTCCTTGCTAATACAGTTTGTAGAAATCAATCCAGTTTGAAGACAATTTTTATAGGAATACTGTTTAAGCTGAAAAAAACTCGACTTGAGGTTGAAACATCAGGTTATTTTGTTCTATCGCAGTGATTTAGAAGTACTGTACTAGTGGTGCGATGCCTGATTGACGTGGGTTTGTTACTGCATATGATTGTACCCATTCACCGTTAGGAGTTCATGAATAAGATAGAATAGTTGTTAAGTCAACCAATAACTAATCCTACAATATTTATTGTAACTGTAATTGTTGAGTTGGCTTTCCGAGAACTGCAATGGAGCCTCCAGAGGCCCTAAAAGAGCCGAAGAGTCCTAGCCAATCGGAACACGATGGAGCTTTCTAGAATATCAACGTGGCGTGCTACTATTGGTCAGTAGCATAATATGTCTTTTAGCGGATTGGCCAAAATATGATGTTGATTTAACAAATCTTAACATCTATAAATACCCGTGTTTTTCTGTACCTTTGGAGTAGTGTTTTTCGCTTATTATGCGCCTTTTCTCTCGAGTTCAGGTCGTTGCGTAGTTCTAGCTTGCGGGTTACCAGAATAGCTTAGGAACCGAATAAAGCGTTTGAATTAAGAAGACGTATCAAAGAGGAACATGAATATGCATAGTGTAGTTAATTAACAATTACACAATAAGAATATATGTATAGTTGCTTACTTACTTACTTACGCCTGTTAATCCTAATGGAGCATAGCCCGCCGACCAGCATTGTCCAAACCACTCTGTCCTCCGCCTTCTTTTCTAGTTCTATCCAATTCTTGTTCTCCATTTCCTGGCGTAATATGTTCTTTGGTCTTCCTCTTTTCCTTTGCTTAGCATTGAGGATTCCATGTGAGGGCTTGTCTTGTGACGCAGTTGGGTGCTTTCCTCAATCTGTGTCCTATCTAATTCCAGAACGTCTTCTTGATTTCTTCCTCAGTTGGGATCTGGTTTGTTCTTTCCCACAGTTGGTTGTTGCTAATAGTATCCGGCCAACGGATCCGAAGTATTTTACGTAGACAACTGTTATTAAACACCTGTATTTTCTGGATGATGGCTTTCGTATTTCTTCAGGTTTCTGCCCCATACAGAAGAACTGTCTTGAAATTTACATTGAAAATTCTGACCTTGGTGTTGGTTGACAGTTGTTTTGATTTCCAAATGTTCTTCACTTGTAAATATGCTGCTCTTGTTTTACCGATCCGCGCCTTCACATCTGCATCAGATCCACCATGTTCATCAATGATGCTGCCCAAATACGTAAAGGTTTTTACATCTACCAAATCTTCTCCGTCAATTGTGATTGGATTGGTGCATGCTGTGTTGTATCGGAGAATCCTGTTTTTCTCTTTGTGTATGTTGAGACCTACTGCTGCTGGGACTGCTGATACACTGGTCGTCTTCTCCTGTATTTGTTGTTGCGTTTGCGATAGAAGAACCTGATGATCTGCGAAGTCTAGATCGTCCAGCTGCATTCTAGATGTCCACTGTATCCCGTGTTTCCCTTCAGATGTTGACGTCTTCATGATCCAGTCGATCATTAGGAGAAAGAGAAAGGGTGAGAGTAAGTAATCTTGTCTGACACCGGTCCTTATCTCGAACAAGTCTGTCAACTGTCCTCCATGCACAATTTTGCAGTTTAATCCATCATATGAATTCCGTATGATATTGACTATCTTCTGAGGCACGCCGTAGTATCGTATATATGTATAGTATTAGTCCATAAATGGATCATTACAGTTACCATTCAATATTCTCGTCGAGATATAACAACCTAAACTCTCCTTCGAACTCGGTTAATATTTTCATTGAATTTGAACAATGTTCTAACAATGTCTAATCTTTCTGATTATCACTGATATTAGTATTAGTTCGATAAACTTACTATTGATTTTACGAATTTCAGCTAATAACATTGTTTTAGTAATATGGTATCTTAGATTGACATAGAGTTACACTTATTAATTTGTAATGAAATAATCGACTTAAAACAAGGTCAACAACAACCAATCAACATTGAGGTCTACAGGACAAGTTGTGAATCAAATGTCGAGAAATTCGAACACTTCACTTCTATCTGAAGTTTGTGCTGATGATGTCGTTCAGAAGAATGATGAAAGCTTCACGATCAAACCATCCAGTTTAGAGAACAAAACTCCATCAAAATCATCCACCTGAGCTATAAATCTTCTCCACCATGTTATGGGTTTTTTTTAATCATGAACTGATATAAGCTAAAATGCTAAAACTTTATTTAGACAAATAAATGAATGAAGTTCGCTTCAAATTCCAATACTTGGTATTCTAAATCTGATTGGTTTATTCACAAATTATAGTTTCGCAATGGAATCATTTAGACAAATAGTAATCAATGTTATCGGTATAGGGGTATTGGGAAGTTAGATCCCCAGAACTCACTTGGAAAAGAACCTAATTTTGTAATTTTATTTAGAAAATTTGAATTTCTTTGTTTTTGCGCCAAAGACGCTCTTGTCACCTTCATGTCATATTTCCCATTTGGGAAATATCTTAAATGCTATTGGCCCGTTGCGTCTTTTAGTATGTTATTTGGTAACTCTTCACAAGGACGGTTTTGTACTGTATATATATATACATTTTGAACTGTGTTTGTTGTAATCGCTCGTTTCTGGCTGTTTGCAGAATATACTTCCCCATTTTAAGCTTGAACTTCTCCCTCTATTTAGCGAGGCTGAGACGCATCAATAACTAGCTTACTGGTCTGTGGTCACCGAGTCTTGTTTTCTCGTTCGCAGATTAAGTAAACTCGTGATAGCTTCAACTCTAGCAAAAGGTTATGGAGATAATTAAGTTTTTGATTGAGATCATAAACCGATTAATGTTAGACCCCCCCCTACGATTGATATGTTGGTATTTTTCATCTCTTTATAAATATCTATCTACCAGTCTATTCTTTTGTTTATTAGATAGATAATTTAATTGAAAGATTAACTAATGAAAAATTACCAAACCTGTCAAGTACTAACTCCTTTACAAATTCTATTTCATATATGAAATGTAACGCTAATAAATTACAAGAAATTATTGAACATTTAACAAGTGATAATCTATCTAAACTTCCTATAGAATCAACATTAGCTAGAAAATATCTTGATTTTAATCGTTATGATTATGGTTGTTCATTAAAAAGTCAAATTAGACCAATAATGAAAAAATTAACTAAAAAAGAAATTCATCATGTAATTGAACGTTTAACCCAATATGATATTAATAAATATCCACCAGAATCTAATGGACATATGATTAAGAAATGATGAAGGCGAAGATTATTTATTTAGTTACTAACTTAGTTATATTCTACTCAATTGTAATACAAAATCATTCTATCACTGTCTGTTTTATTCATGAATAAAAATGGTATTGTTATGACTTTTGTGTTCGGCTAATTATCACATGATTTATCCATCGATCAATACAATCTTGGCACTATGCCAAACCAATGACGTTTGACCGGTATGAGCAGCCTAGCGTCATATTTGGTCTTATATCTGCTTAATCCGTCCACTTGAGTCCAGAACACTAATACCAGCTTCCAATATGCGAATCGAATCGAATCATTCATTTCAGACATACTGGGTTTGTATATCGACCAAACAGACCGCAACGCACCATAAAATAGGAAATAACATTCGTACACAATAAAGCCGAAAAATGGCTGTGAACGTGAGAGACAGTAGTCAATAAACTGACCATAGCTTAAGAACCGTAAATCGTACAATAATAAATTATAGGTCAAAATAAAGCTTACAGTAAGGGGAATATAAATAAACATAACCTAATTATTGAATAGTTATACCATAAGAATGTATAGATGATATTAGTCCATTAATAGATCTCAGAAGTTACTCGTGATTTAATCTTCGCTCGGATATAACAGGTATATTATAATTATTATTGTAGTATTGCTATATTTCATAGTTAGATATCGTTTCCTCTAAATGTCCTGGTACGGTTGAGAGTGGGAAGAGTCTGCTTTTCCTTTCCGAATGCTCTCAAATGATCACATGTATATAGTTACTGACAAGGAAATCCTATTCATCGCTTTCTCGTGATGGAGCTAATGTTTAAGAAATTGAGAAAATGAAAAGTGAATATCCGACAGTTTAATTGGATTGGTGAATATTCAGGATCCATATAGAGGAGTCGGAAAAACCTGATTTCAAACCAAATAGTACACATGGGCTCCAGAAACCTGGGGGAAAAATGGCGTATGAACCTCTTGTTGATCATCCGCTACCATAGGACTGCATCTCTTTACGTTGTTCAACCACCTTGTGGATCAGACCTTTAGGTCGAAGACTTTGGGTGTGACCTCCTATGAAAATCGCTTGCTTCGGTCTGGGCATCCGGGCAGTATCACAGTCTACACACAAATTAAGCTATTTATGTGGTGCATAGGTATTCGGTGCCCCTTTGTACCAATATTTGTGTTCAAATAAAACAAATAAATAAATATGGTTGCGTAATCGTAGTTTCTCATTGACTAATCCAGTATATTGGATAGTAAACATTATTATCTAGGGTAGGCCACATCATGTTGCTATGGATGCTAGAGTTTAAACATTTCATCAAAACTAAATATCAGTAGTCACATATGTAATGGTATAAAAATAAACTTCACTTCCAAAGTGAGTATTTTACACTATTAATCAATGATGGTGAATAGTTGACATTTACAGTTTATTCTTTGAAGAAATAAACGACGTGAAATGGTTTCATAAGGAACTGATGTTAATTTACTGACTATTAGTATATTGTCAGTTTCGTTTGATGAATATAAAAAGTGGAATACTTGAGTTAGTACTAGATGATGGGATCATAGAGTTTATACAAACTTCTCTTGAATACGTCATCAGAAGGAGTTATCTAATGACAGTGATATATAATTTGATAAGTCGATGAAGAGGTCAGCAATCAGTCGTTGGTTTGTAACTTGTGGATTTCTTTTGTATGCCTATGTTAATTAGTTGTTCTGGAAAGGCAAGATAAGTGAGGGTATATCAGATACAAAGTCGATAATGGTTATCTCGAAGCCTAATGTGTACACCACTCCGGTTTGTATTATATATGTAGGACGAAACCAGTGTCCTTGATTCTGCTGCTAGCATAATCTATTTTTGTTTATAATGCTTGTGACTTGAGATAATACCGAGTCGTTACACACAGAATGCACATATCCCAATAACAGACTGATCAATTGCAGTCTCAAACATCAATCGGAAGATTCAAACAAACAATGTAAAATGAATCCATATAATTCTTCAGTCAGTCAGTCAGTAACAACGTAGAACTTCGTACGTACGTACATCAGTTCGAGTTGCCACACCACATTAGCACAGAGATGCAGTAATCGGTTCAAATCCCGTAGTGATAGAGGTAGTAAAATTATAAGCTGTAATCAGAAAAATTAGGGTTTGAAGATGTTATTCAAGGAGTGTAATCCAGTGAAATAATTTTGGGATGAGAAAAAAAAGAGACAAGGAGGAATAAGGAGATCAAAATTTGGGCGAACACAAAGAGTGGATGCACCTGCGCCACTGCAAACGATTTTGAGCCATGTCATTCAGGGTCTCTAACCATCGGTTGCTATCGTCTCGCGGTCCTTAACCAGGTAGTCTACACCTACCAAGATGACTCAGTCCACATGTCAGTGACTTCATGGATTTGTGCCATGTTTTAATCTGGCCGCCCATAGCTTTCTTCCAACCTACTCCTATACCACTGAACATCGCACGTCGAGGCAGTCGGTCGTTGGGCATACGTAACACGATTCCCAACCATCTCAACTGATGAAGTTTCACTACTTCATCAATTGATTTGCCATCCTTACCTAGTACCCGTTTCCTAACAACTGTGTTACTTACTCGATGGTCCCACGATATACGAGCAATATTTCGAAGACACCTATGATCAAATACTAATAACCTACAAATATCCTCTACTCTTACCGGCCATGTTTCACTGCCATACATATATAATTCTTAGTTATATCGTATGATAAATGCATAGAATCGTCACATTGTTTATTCAACCAATGTCTTTTTTAACTGTACCCTGTGATATTTTGCCACTAGTATTTAAGAAGAATGAGTGAAATAGTTTATTTGTATACATAGAAGAAGTTAACGATGATACTTTACTTATTAGCCGTGTTCCATAAGTACCAATTAAGAAGCATTGCAAATTTTTAAGGAGATGGCTATTTAAGAGCGGGGGAATGTGTTAGTTGCATATTATTTAGTTCATTATATCTGAAACTTTGAAGGAAAGTCAATACTAAAACAAAGATTTGGATATTAGATATTATTAAAGGAATATTACATAACATAGTGAAGGTATAGTAATGGGAAGATGTGCATGTGTTTGCTATTTCATTATTTTTAACACAGTGGAAGTTAGATCGGCGAGACTCTAATTTATGGACGACATTTGAACGAATCTTAAGTGACCTTCGGAAATATTAGTCAATCAGTAAACAGTCAGTATTGAGTGAAAATATATAATACAAAACCAAAGAAATAAAATGGATACACTTCTTATACGTGGTTCAGAAACTTATAAAGATTAGAAAGAGGTTCAGAGGTTGTAAAATCGTAATGCATACGGTAGAGGAAATCATCCATACGGCTACAGAATAGTCGACCTCTGGAGTCATGATAAAGTCTCAAAAACTCTTTCAACCACGGCTACATAGATCCAATGTTGTTTGTATGTACTTCGGCTGTTGAATACACAAAATGATACTTGTGGCCAACGATACGATGTACATAACCAAGTTTATGTAGCAGTCTGTACGCTCTCCAAACATCCGTATATATTGTAGTACCTGGCTGTAGCCAGTGTTACTGGTGCTTTTATTATCCAGTTCGCAATAGTTATCATAATTTGCCTTAGTTAGGAATTATATATAGGGTTTCATTACGAACTGACATCAGCTGTAATTCCAGAAATCTACTTAGCTAAAATGGATGAAAGGTTTTCGCACCCAAATCCGAGATCTATTATCTTATACCTGATTGATTCGTCCACAAATTATAGTCTCGCTGTTTCATTTGTTATAGCCGCTCAATTATCACGATTTGTGAAAAATTCCCTATGATATGTTTAGTCATTGAGAAAGGAATGGATATATGAAAGTTAAGAATATGCTGATCAGGAAACGAAATCTTACTATGTAGATTAATTCTTGTCTCCTTCGTGAATAAAAACAAACAGTTTCGTTCCTAATGGAGAAGGTCGACTCCTTAATAATGTTGTTGTAGGGCCAGTGAAATGTCGCTGAGCCCTAGATAAGTCATCCGGCAGTTGGATCACTGAATATCGGACAGATCATCCATCCCTGTCATAGTCAAGGACAACCAACACTCATCAGTTAATCATACGCCATGATTTGGCCCGTGCGGTGGTGGTCGCACTTTCGCTTGTTCTCATTTTTACTAATACGTTTCCGTAATAACTTTCTTTTTATTTCACGGTTTTCAAAATAGCCATAGTTCTTTGATACGTCGAAGAGGTGATCCACGTTAGATACTGACCGAGAGGTATGAGTTCGAAATTAGCTACTGGTTACACCATCCCCGTCTAATTCGAGTAGGCCCCCAGTCATTTAACGTAGATGGTCTACGTTAGTGATCTATATTTTTATTAATTACCGCGGATGAATGAAGTGAATCTAGGTAAATATTGAAACATTAAGTCGAAAGTTTTACTATTTGTAGTGGTTAACATTTCCTGATTTCTGATATGTGAGATCGACCTCAAACACTTCCCTGATGAGTCACTAATAGTGCAGTAAATTATTAGACACGAAATTACAAAGCGTCTCACTGAAATCTGAGAAGCACGTAGTAAATTGTCAGTTTGCAAAATATCAATCCATCATCTCAAACTTGACTACAAATATCAGTCCATTGTCTCAGATTTCATTGTTCATGCATTTTCATATGAACTGCGTTCCGTTTCCGTTCTTTCCTTATCGATCTTCTGCTAGAATACATTCTATGCCTGACCACCGTTATATATTACTTATATGGATATGAGTGACCCACAACACAATAGAACTGAACACTTAACTTACTTAAAAGCCTGTTACTCCTAATGGAACATAGGTCGCAGACCAGCATTCTACAACACACTCTGTCCTCAGCCTTCCGTTCTAGTCCCATCCAATTCATGTTCATTCTTCTCATGTCTGTCTGTCTCTATTTCTCGACGTAATGTCTCATTCGATATTCCACTCCTACTTCAGCCTTGAGGATTCCGTGTGAGGGCTTACCTTGTGACACAGTTGGGTACTTTCCTCAATCTGTGTCCTATCCACTTCCAGCACTTCTTCCTGATTTCTTTCTTCGGTGGAATCTGGTTTGTTCTCTCTCATAGAAGGTTGTTGTTGATAGTAACTGGCCAACGGATCCGAAGTATTTTGCGTAGTTAGCTGTTAATAAACACTTGTATTTTTTGGATGATTAATTTCGTAGTTCTAAACGTTTCCATCCTATGCAGTAGGGCTGTCTTGACATTTGTATTGAAAATTCTGACCTTGGTTTTGATTGACAATTGTGAATATGCTTCTCTTAATTTTCTGATCCTCGTCTTCACATCTGTATCAGATCCACCATGTTCGTCAATGATGCTGCCCCAATATGTAAAGGTTTTTACAGCTTCCAAGTCTTGTCCGTCATGTGCGATTGGATTGGTGCATATTGTGTTGTATCGGAGAATCTTGCTTTTCCCTTTGTGTATATTGAGCTCTACTGGTGCTGAGACTACTGCTACACTGGTCGTCTTCTCCTGCATTTGTTGTTGCGTGTGAGGTGGGAGAGCCAGAACATCTACGAAGTTTAGATCGTCCAGCTGCATTCTAGCTGTCTACTGTATCCCGTGGTTGCCCCCAGATGTTGATATCTTCATGATCCAGTCGATCAACAGGAGAAAGAGAAAGTGTGAAAGTAAACAACCTTGCCTAACACCGGTCTTTACTCCGAACAAGTTTGTCAACTGTTCCCCATGCACGATGTTACAGTTTAATCCATAACAGGAATTCTGTATGATATTGACTATCTTCTGAGGCACGCTGTAGTGTTGAAGGAGCTTCGATAGTGTTGTTCTGTCTACGCTATCAAATGCTCCGCTTGGAGTCGCTCCAGGGGCTACTGCTGGTCTCAAGCCCAGATAAAGGAGGAGGGTTGGGCATGGGGTTAGCGACCGCATCCCGTAGAAGAATAACTCACTAAAAAAACGCTAACCAGAAAAAAAATTAATAGAACTGAACACCTATGTTGAATTCCTCTACTAGATACTGTTGAAGAATATAATAAAAATTTGTAAATATATTCAATAATTAAGTATCCGACGAAGAAGTACATGTATACAATGATTGAGATGATGAAAATGGGTCTTTAATATCAATGACAGTAAAACATGAACTCTTATAAATAATAATATAAACAAGTTATTAAATGTAATGACTGAATTTTGAGAACAAAAATAGGTAACGAGTTTGAATCTCAGTGTTAAAATAAACACAGATGACAAGAACATCCAAGTGACAAATTCCAAGTATGATATACCATGTCTTATGAATTCCTCTGCTTGTCACTATTTATTAATTTAAACACATAAATATTGGCACACAAAGGCGCCAAATACACATTTACCACATAAATCATTCGATTTATGTGAAGGTTGAGATATTTCATGGATGTCCAAACCGAAACTGGTGGTTTTCTTATCGAGTCACATCCGGAGCGCGAGCGGAAAACAAAGAAGGTTGAAGAACATACTACATCGGAAATTGGAAGCAGACATGAAAATGATAAATGACAATAGGAAACAACTGGGAAAAAGATTGCTTAGGACAGTGTTAGATAGAGAATACTTGTGATTGGCCTATTCTCTTTCACTTGTAGTAACAGGCATAAGTAGTAAGTCCCTAAATTAAATTCATCTTCAAATTCTTCCATTTCTATTGAGAGAAAAACATGTACATTATGAAGTCTGATTAATTGATGGATTGTTATTCAATTTGATTAGTTAAATTTATGAAATATTCCTTACTTTAATTACATTTCATAAAAGGTTGTAATGGTATGGTTCAATCAACAAGTTACTCATTTGTATAAAATGAAATTGTTTCTAAAATAGAAAACAGGACGAGACTCTAATTTATGGACGACATTTGAACGAATCTTAAGTGACCTTCGGAAATATTAGTCAATCAGCAAACAGTCAGTATTGAGTGAAAATATATAATACAAAACCAAAGAAATAAAATGGATACACTTCTTATACGTGGTTCAGAAACTTATAAAGATTAGAAAGAGGTTCAGAGGTTGTAAAATCGTAATGCATACGGTAGAGGAAATCATCCATACGGCTACAGAATAGTCGACCTCTGGAGTCATGATAAAGTCTCAAAAACTCTTTCAACCACGGCTACATAGATCCAATGTTGTTTGTATGTACTTCGGCTGTTGAATACACAAAATGATACTTGTGGCCAACGATACGATGTACATAACCAAGTTTATGTAGCAGTCTGTACGCTCTCCAAACATCCGTATATATTGTAGTACCTGGCTGTAGCCAGTGTTACTGGTGCTTTTATTATCCAGTTCGCAATAGTTATCATAATTTGCCTTAGTTAGGAATTATATATGGGGTTTTCATCATGAACTGACCTCAGCTATAATTCCAGGAATTTATTTCGCCAAATAGATGAAACGCTTTCGCACCCAAATCTGAGATCTATTATCTTATACCTGATTGATTCGTCCACAAATTATAGTCTCGCTGTTTCATTTGTTATAGCCGCTCAATTATCACGTTTTGTACAAAATTGCCTGTGAACCGATCGTACGTTAGCCTTAGGCACTGAAGTTGGCGCTGTGACCCTGAAATCTCTAAAACTCTTGTGATTGGCTCTTCCATAAATTAGAGTCTCGCCGATTTAAAAATAAAAACCTAAATTTTAACTGATGATCTAATCGAAAACATGTCACTTTATAAGAGGTATGTGGACGATATCTTAGTTGTTTGTGAGAGAAAAGAGGATATGTACAGTTTATTAAATAAACTTAACACTCTCCAAAACCATATTAGTCTCTCATGTGAGGAGGAGAAAAACGATCAGCTTCCCTTCCTAGATATACTTCTGAGTAGACGAGAAGATGGTTCAGTCAAGCGATCTATTTTTATAAAACCAACGTGGACAGGTCAATGTCTTAGTTATTATAGTTATTGCCCTGTGCAATACAAACGTGGTTTGATAAGATGTCTTTTCAACAGACTCGACCGTATTTGTACCAATGACGCCATTGATGATGATGTTAAGTTGTTAAATAAAACGTTAATAGAAAATGGCTATCCTCTGAAATTCATAAATAGATGGAAAGTCCATGGTACAGCGAGACCTACTGCAGCCTCGGTAGAGAAAAAGCCTGTCTACATCACCTTACCGTTCAGAGGTGATTCAAATAGCCTTTTATTGAAACAACGACTTAAATCAGTAATCAATAAAACGTATTGCGCAGCAAAGGTCATCATCAAAGAAAGAACAAGGTGCATGCTTCATTCAAAACCTAAAGTACATGGAAACGACTGTGTCACATCCCACTGAGTTTACCAATTTAAATGTGTGTGTGGTCACACATAGATAGGGAGGAGTAATTGTGATCTCAATATTAGGATGAGTGAACATGTACCCAAATGGCTTCAGAATCAAATACAATCAAGTGACCCAATAAGAGCAGAGGATAAACATCCATCATCCTCTATTGCTAAACATATAATTGAAACAGATGATAAGATCGATCTAAATTCAGCTTTTGTAGTGCTGTATAAAAGTGTAAAAGGGCGTATACTAAGGTTTATTGAAGCCTTAGCCATACGAAAATTCAAACCCCCTTTATGTGTTCAAAAACAGTTTGTTCTTACCTTAAACCTACCCTGGTAATATGGACTTATTAGCCAGAGTGATTAGGTTTCGCTTTGTGTTCACATTATTACTCTTATCATTATCCTTATCTCCTCTTACCCCATTTCCAGTCTAGTTGACCTTTTATTTTTATATATAAATACTCTTAACAAGTATGTAATGTGTGATCAGATTGTTCGAAATGTATTGCGCTAATATATCACATAGTCTTGATAATCTTCGTCTTCTAATTACATTATCGAAATCTAAATTTTAACAATCAAATGGATATATAAGTAGTATCCTATAATAAGTCTTTATCTCTTTTTAGTGAACATTCTTTCAAACCCTTGTCAAAGAATTCACTTGGTGTTGTTTGCTTATATCTCCCTATTATTGTTTAGGACTGTAAGTGATTATCAGAACTCAGTAGCTAAGTGAATAATGTGATGGCGTTTGAAATGAACGATACTGCGTTCGAGTGAATATCAACTTTGGGATGCAGGTACAACTTCAAAGAAGTTTACGTATCATAACAAATTTAGAAGTTCACTGAAATAGCCAGTTTACTTGAATTACATACAATCCAGTGATCAAATATATTCCATAGATGATATTTATACAACCAATGGTTATAATAACATTAAAATAGTCAATACAAGGTCTTCTTTTACGTCTTTGGAAAGTATTCTGAACGTGTTTATACTAATAATATTGAGTTAAACAAGGAGGATCCGATGCAGGCGTAAAATCACCGATTGACAAAGTAAAGTCAACATTCCGACAATTGAAGAATATATGGAACTCAAAACAACTATCTATCAACCAATATCAAAGTCACAATCTTCAATACGAGTGTCAACACAGTTCTACTGTATGAATCTGAAACCTGAAAGATTGCCTCAGGTATCATTAAAAATGTACAAGTATTTATAAACAATTGTCTATGCAAGATACACAGTATCCGTTGATCGGATACCATCAACAACAGTCTACTGTGGAAGAGAACAAGTCAGGTTCCAAATAAGGAGGAAATTAGGAAAGCACATTGAAAGTAGACAGGACGGACATTTAAAAAAATCATCGAACTGCATCACAAGGCAAACGCTAACTTGGAGTCCTCAAGGCTAAATGAAAAGAGGAAGACCAAGTATCAGATTTTGTCGCAAATTGGAATCAGACATGAAAAAAGATGAATCTCAACTGGAAATAACTGTAAAGGATTGTTTAGGACAGGGTTGGATGGAGGACGCTGGTGGTTGGCCTATGCTCCTCCATGAAGGGTAACAGGCGTAAGTAAGTAAGATCATTGATAGATAATACTGGAGAGCTCTAAACTATCACGGTATAGCTGAGTTAATTACTCACTAACCTTATCACTTTGAAATGTGAAGAAACACATTGGTATATATTGTTTTAGTATAGAAGTCGAAGATAAGACATGTATTTTATCATATTCTAAGCTATTCTGTTAGATTATGTTTCATTAGTGATAATCTCTTTGTTATGACTCAAAATTAGATCCTTTCACTCTAAACATTATACAAACTTAGTTGCAGTCAAACTAACCTAGTAATGGCATGTTAGACTATGACTCTGGATGATGCGGGAATTCAATTCATACTATCAGCTTCGGTCACATAATCAATTTGAAGGCTCGTCGGTACCATTTAGAAGTACTTAAGATTTGATTTCTTTGTTCTACTATGCTCTATAATATAATTTTATGACAGAATGCATAGATTTGATTATGGCCAACTTTTGCTGGACGTCTATCCTAATAGCTGATTAAATATTCTATAATATTGATATTGACCGAGTGTTCGGATTCTTTCTATTTCTTAAACCGATAGAAAGAAGATGAGAAGAAGAAGAAGGTAGCGGTACAAACCTTCATGGTTGAAGATTCGACTAATACGTAGATATGTAAAGCACAGCGTATAGTGATTTAGAAAATACAAGGTGTAGCAAAATTTAGGCACTTTTAGCAAAAATTGGATTGCTAGGCTCATATCTAAACCAGAATAACTTAGGAATCGAATACTATATAACAACAGTTCATAAATCAGACGAAAATTTGATAGTAAGAGAATAAGATAAACAGCGCACTACTGAGGAGTCCTACAATAGGACGAAATGGACATCCCGTGCTTCTAGGTTTTCCATGGTGGTCTAGCACCAATTGACTTATGATCTCAACCATTAAAATTACTATAATATCCACAAAATTCCTTCTGAAACTGTGAATTGTTACACATTAAAATGTAAAGGTTATAATGTGCTGAAAAGTAGGTTATACAATTTATTTTTCTTCATTATCCTCGTTTTAACAAGTTGGTTCAGAATTCCATGTATCATACTTTGTTGACAAGTACCAACTATGGAAAACCTGGAAGCACTGGACGGCCGTTTCGTCCTGGTATGGGACTCCTCAGCAATGCGTATCCACGATCCCGCACCCCGCGAGATTCGAACCCAGGACCTATCAGTCCCGCGCCAGTTGGTCTAGCTTCAATTGACTCATGATTTCAATCAATGAAATTTGTAAAATCTTCACAAAACCCCTTCTGATAAGTACCAACTGGTTTGAAACATAGTTCCAACTCCTCTTACTAAGTGCTTACAGTCAACTAACAAGAGATTGAACAAAGCTATTTGATGATGACAGCTTTCGCTTCTCAAAACCAAAATATTTTAGCAACTAGTTAGATGTAAAAGAACTTAATGAAGTATAGATTTATGAATATTATCTAGTTTATAACAGTTGAAAAGCAATTCAATTTCATAATTAATTACTTATATAAATATTATGTGATTAAATGAATTCATGAATCGATGTAACCTAGACTACCGTTGAAAACCTGAAAGCACTGAATGGCCTTTTCATCTTAGTATGGGACTCTTCAGAAGTGCGCATCCGCGATCCCATACATGAAATTCGAACCCAGGACCTTTGGTCTCGTGCTTGAACACCTAACCTCTAGATCTGTGAGCCGGTATCCAACGGTGTTAGAGTCTAACTTCTATCGACTCATGAATTCAACTATTAAGATTACTACAATCTCCTCAAATCTCATTCTGATCATAAATGAATTTTAACTGACAATGTTAAGAATTATTATCATCAACATGGATTGTCTAGCGAAATTCTCAGATAGAATTGAGATTAATGAAAGTTTCCTCATTTTCATTATAATTTGTTATATATTTGTATCTACGAAAAGCTACACTTGGAAATCATTAGATTCGTATGATCGATTGTTTTGTCAGATTGCGCTTATACATGTTTGTTTATGTGTACTTTCGTGTCTGTATTTATTTATTTATTTAAACACATAAACATTAGTACAAGGAGGCACCACTTAATTTGTGTTTGGGCTATGATATAGCCTGGGTGCCCATACCAAAAACAGGTGGTTTTCTTAGGGGGCTACACCCGGAGCCTTCGATATAAAAGTCTAATGCATAAGGCAGTGGACCGACATCAGGAGATGCAGTCACATGGTATCCAGCGGCTCATGATTGTTTCATAAGCCATTTATTTTCTCAGGATCCTGGAGCCCACGTGCACTATTGGTTTGAAATCAATGTTTTCCAATTCCCCTAGGTGAATCCTCCGTATCTACCAACCCGGTTAAAGTGCCGGATATTTGATTTCGTGAACAGGACCTCGTTAGCAGTGGACACTTGAGACTATTTCGAGAGGGTGAACTAACTCTCTCCACTCTCTGCCGTACCAGGACATTTGAAGGTATAATAAGTATGTGAAGATGATTTCTTTCATCAAGTTTAACTAACTAACCAACTAATCATAGTTTAAATGTTTTCAATAATCACACTTAAATGTTTATTTGCTCGTTTTTTTTTTAAATATTGGCCAAGTCCATCAGCACATACAATGGATATATTCACGAGAAAGAAAATCTCTCCCATTTTCATTTTGTTCACATACACACAAGCACACTCTGTATATAGATAAACATATTACCTTTGAATAAACCCTGTATATAGATAGACATATGTTGTTCATTTCACACATGGGTTTTTATTTTCTCACTTCATATTGCACATAGATACACACACACACACACACTCTATTCAATGCCTATCTATGTATCCAAGTGAATCGTTAATACTACATGGGATGTACTTGTAATTTTTGTATTTTATATATATATGAATGTGAAATTCTTGTGTATCTATTCCGTCTGAATTGTATTCATAGATGAATAGATCTATCATAGAATTTTATATAGAAATTTCATTGTATTCCTGTAAGTCTGTTCGTATTCAACATCATTTTTCTTCTTCTTTTCTCTTTTTTTCTTTCTATTTGACTTCACTGATTATGATAGTGTAAAGAAAGTAAATTGATGTGAATATTCTTATGATAAAGTTGTACAACATTCTTGATGAACATGGAAAATGTTCTTCATAATAATGATAATAAGAGTAATGATAATAGTGGCAGCATCATAGATGAACACGGTGAAACTGATACAAATGTGAAGATGAGGATCGGAAAAGCAAGAGCAGGATATTTACAATTGAAGATTATCTGGAAATCAAAACAACTATTTTTCAATCAACACCAAGGTCAGAATTTTCAGTACAAATGTGAAGACAGTTCTACTGTATAGGATGGAAACTTTTATAACTATGATCTCCATCATCCAGAAAATACAAGTGTTTATCACAGTTGTCTACGCGAAATACTTCGGATACGTTGGCCAGTTACTATCAACAATAACCTACTATGAGAGAGAACAAACCGAATTCCACCGAAGAAAGAAATCAGGAAGAAGTGCTGGAAGTGGATGGGACACACATTGAGGAAAGCACCAAACTGTGTCACAAGGTAAGCCCTCACATAGAATCCTCAAGGCTGAAGTAGGAGTGGAAGATCGAAGGAGACATTACGTCGAGAAATAGAGACAGACAGACAGACATAAGAAGAATGAACAAGAATTGGATGGAACTAGAAAAGAAGGCTGAGGACAGAGTGTGTTGTAGAGTGCTGGTCTGCGACCTATGTTCCATTGGGAGTAACAGGTGTAAGTAAGTAAGTAATAGTAATAGTAATAGTTTCCACTCCATGCAGTAGAACTGTCTTCACATTTCTATTGAAAATTCTGACCTTGGTGTTGGTTGACAGTCAGTTGTTTTGATTTCCAGATGTTCTTCAATTATAGATACACTGCTCTTGCTTTGCCGATCCGCGCCTTCACATCTGCATCAGATCCACCGTGTTCATCAATGATGCTGCCCAAATATGTAAAGGTTTTTACATCTTCCAAGTCTTGTCCGTCAAGTATGATTGGATTGGTGCATATTGTGTTGTATCGGAGAATCTTGCACTTCCCTTTGTGTATATTGAGCTCTACTGGTGCTGAGGCTACTGTTACATTGGTCGTCTTCTCCTGCATTTGTTGTTGCGTATAAAACATGGCTCGGAATATAAGTGTCATGATGTGTCAGGAATCCTGTTGACTATAAGAAATCCTTTGTGGTCATCTTTTTAACTTGATGACTTGTAGACTTATATTTCTACATCAAATGGAAGCAGATATGAAAAGGATGAATAGAACTGGAAAGAGCCGGAAAGGATTGCCCAGGACAGCGTTGGATGGAGAGTGCTGTTGGGCGGCCTATGCTCTTTCACGAGAGGAAACAGGCGTAAGTAAGTTAGTTAGTAAGTAACCATTTACTCTGATTGATAATTACATAAATTTCTGTAGAGGTTCGTACTGTTTCGAAAGTAAATATAACCAATAATGTGAAACAATAATCAAGCAACAAATATTTATTCAAAGGCATGATAAACGAAATTACTACATCAGTTTACGGGTTTCACGAGAAAGTTAGATCGTATATATATAAGTAACTTCACTGACAGTATATTCAGGTGAGTACTAGAAAGATTTATGGTGTAAAACAGTGTAATCTTTCATCAAGCTTACAAAAGATCCGACTCGTTGAGTGTCCTTCACTTGTATTACGTTCTTCCCCAAAAACTCAAAACAACTTGTAATTGTTACATATAGGTTCTGGGTCCGAATTCAGCAGGCGGGATCATGAATGCGCACTGCTGAGGAGTCTCATCCCAGGACGAAATGGCTGTCTAATGCTGCCAGGTTTTCCATGGTGGTCTAGTTTTGATCGACTGATGAATTCAACGGTTATATATCTATGTATAAATAATCCATCAGATGAATAAATCTGCACATGGTCAGTAATTAACACGTTTATCGTTAACTTGTACATTATTCATATAATTTTTCATATCCATTAATCCATTATGTTGTTCATTGGTCTAGACTTGAATATTAGAAAGGTTTTAGCATTGTAATTAGTCAATAGAAACCATAAACTGCGTATCATAAAACTTATGGATAACATTCCAGCTTAATCAATGCAACTTTGTAAAAGAAAGAAGGCGAAAACAAACCAATCATGAAACAAACGGTTAAACTTCATGATGTGAATCAAATTCAATACGTAATTAGAATAACATATAACAGAATAAATTTGTAAATGTCTTACTTGTTGTCAGTCAGTTAGTCAGATACAACGTAAGACCAGGCACATATATGCATCGGTCCAAGTTGCCATACCTCATTAACATAACAACATGAATACCAAATTCATAGAAACAGTCACTTCAATGATGGTTATGTATAAAAGAAAGACTACATATAAGCATATAATACAAGAAGAAAGAATTACTTCGTAGAAAGAAAGATATGAAGCAATTTTAATCTCTTAGTTTAAGGGAAGATAGAGAGTGTATACACCGACGCCATTGTGATCGATTCTGAGCCGTGTCACCAACAGTCTCTAACCATTGGTTATGACAGTCACGCGGCTTACATGTTGTAAACAATCCCCATTCACTCTTCAACTGTCCTAAGATTGTATCTAGCCGTTTTGTGTTTGCAAATAAATTGTATACACAAAGTAAACTGATTCAGAAACTTCAAGTATTACTATGGAACTTGGAAAAAATCCAGTTATGACATTCATAGTACTGACATTAGTTCAGAGTTTATATTACTTACTTACTTGCATTACTTACTTACATCTGTTACTCTCAATGGAACATAAATTGCTGATCAGCATTCGCCAACACACTCTTTCCTCCTCCTTCCTTTCTAGTTCTATCCAATTTTCGTTCATTCTTCTCATGTCTGTCTGTCTCCGTTTCTCGGCGTAATGTGTTCCTTGGTTTTCCGCGTCTGGTTTGGCCTTGAGGATTCCATGTAATGGCTTGTCTTATGACGCAGTTGGGTACATTCCTCAATCTGTTTCCTATCCATTTCCAGCACTTCTTCCTGATTTCTTCCTTCACGGGAATCTGGTTTGTTCTTTCCCACAGTGAGTTGTTCATACAACACATAAATAATAAATTATTGAAAAGCACAATTTAAATAATAACCCCGCCTGGAGTCCCTCCGGGGACGACTGCCGGTCCCAAGCCCGGATAAAGGAGGAGGGTTGGGCATGGGGTTAGCGTCCCCATCCCGTAGAAAACTAACTCGCTAAAAAACGCTAACCAGAAAAAATTATTCAAACCTTTTAAACTCTGCCCTGGGAGTCAGAAGGTCTTCATTTAGAAGAACTATGACGCCTCATGATGAAAGCCGAATTCCTTCGGAAGTTACGAGGCCGATGCCTCTTCTGACAACCAGAGCGACCATTTATTTAGGTACATGGAATGTTCGTACAATGTGGGACACCGGGAGAGCCTTCCAAATTGCTGCAGAAATAAGGAGATACAACCTAGAGGTACTTGGGATCAGTGAAACACATTGGACAAAAGTTGGACAACAACGACTAACTACAGGAGAGCTTCTGTTATACTCCGGCCATGAAAAAGAAAATGCACCACATACACAAGGAGTTGCATTGATGCTGTCCAAACAAGCACAAAATGCACTTATAGGATGGGAATCTCATGGACCAAGGATCATCAAAGCCCCCTTCAAAACAAAGAAAGAGGGTATTTCAATGAACATCATCCAATGCTATGCGCCTACCAACGACTACAATGAAGACGCTAAAGATCAATTCTACAATAGGCTGCAGTCAATCGTCGAGAAGTGCCCAACAAAGGACCTGACTATTCTGATGGGAGATTTCAACGCCAAGGTTGGAATGGACAACACTGGATATGAAGACATCATGGGACGACACGGACTGGGAGAAAGGAACAAAAAGTGGGAGATTTGCAAACCTATGTGCCTTCAATAAAGTGGTCATAGGCGGCACCATATTCCCACATAAACGCATTCACAAAACCACATGGACTTCACCGGATCACACTACGCAAAACCAAATCGACCATATTTGCATCAACAAAACGTTCAGGAGGACTATAGAGGACGTGAGAACCAAGAGAGGAGCTGATATAGCATCAGATCATCACTTGCTGGTCGCCAAGATGAAATTGAAACTCAAGAAGCACTGGACAACGGGGCGGACAATATCACAAAAGTTCAATACGGCCTTTCTTCAGGATACTAACAAACTCAACAAATTCAAGATAGTCCTCAGCAACAAGTTCCAGGCCTTTCATGATCTACTCAATGGAGAAGGAACTGTGGAGAGCAACTGGAAGGGGATCAAAGAGGCAATCACTTCAACATGTCATGAGGTCCTGGGTCACAAGAAGCACCATCACAAGGAATGGATCACTGTTGATACACTGGATAAGATTCAAGAAAGAAGGAACAAGAAGGCAGCAATCAATACCAGTCGAACAAGAGCAGAAAAAGCCAAGGCACAAGCTGAATACACAGAAGTAAACAAACAAGTGAAGAGGAGCATCAGAACCGACAAACGTAAATATGTGGAAGATTAAGCAACGACGGCGGAAAAGGCTGCAAGAGAAGGAAACATGAAACAATTGTATGACACGACAAAGAAACTCTCTGGAAATCGCCGCAAACCAGAACGACCAGTGAAAAGCAAGGAAGGCGAGGTAATCACCAACATTGAAGAGCAACAAAACAGGTGGGTAGAACACTTCAAAGAACTCTTGATTCGACCAGCCCCACTGAACCCACCCAATATCGAAGCAGCACCCACGGACCTCCCGGTCGATGTTGGCCCGCCAACAATTGAAGAAATCAATACCCGGAAAAGTCTTCAACAGGGTATTGTTAAAACAGGATGAAGGACTGCGTAGACGCCCAACTTCGTGACCAACAGGCAGGATTCCGTAAGGATAGATCGTGTACAGACCAAATCGCAACTCTACGGATCATTGTGGAACAATCAATTGAATGGAATTCATCACTCTACATCAACTTCATTGACCACGAGAAAGCATTTGACAGCGTGGACAGAACAACACTATAGAAGCTTCTTCGACACCACGGCGTGCCTAAAGGTCTAATGCACAACGTAGTAGAGTAATTTTAGGGAATGCAGTCCAATGGTATCCTGTGAACAATAATAGGTTCATACATCATTTGTTCCCTCAGGATGCAGGAGCCCATGTGAACCATTGAATTGGAATCAGAGTCTTCCAACGCCCGTAAATGAATCCTCTATATTCACCAACCCAGTTAAAGTGCCTGATATTCGTTTTTATCCTTTCAATTTCATAACCAACAGTAATACCACGAGTAAGCAATAAGTAAGACCTCCCTAATAGATGCTGTATACGCATGGCCATGTGAGAGCATTAGAGAGAGTGAGCTGATTCTCTCCATCCTCAATTGTATTAAGGCATTTAGGTTATCTTGTTTACTTTCAAACACTTTATATTTCATAACTGAAATGTTTATTACTATGATTATGAATATGTTAAATTGTTTATGTTTCATTATTTTATAATTAAATTACATTTTTCCATTAACATTTATATAAACAACATAGACAATTAATGTTCCATTTATCCACCTGTTATTCATAGTAGATTTACATATACAAAAGTAAATATAATATTCATTATAAGAAATAATAATACAGATTACATTTACATGGTATTGTTTACTTGAATCTTCTTTCCATTGATGTTTAAGATTGTAACTGATCAGTCTGTTATTGGCATATGTGTATACTGTGTGTATTGAATGGATATCGCTTTCATTCACAAGAATCGTATACAAAGATGGATAATAGCTAGCAGTTCGTCTTATTTGGAACTCATCAGATGGATGTACCTGCATCTTAGAGTTGATATTCACCCTGGGACTCGAACCCAGTACCGTTTGCTTCAAATGCCATCGTTTTATCTATTCACCAACTGAGTCCTCATAGACACTTGCTTGTGTATTGAGTTCAACTTTGAATTGCTTATTTGAATGTCCCTATTGATGTTTAGGATTTTAAGTGATCAGTCTCTTATTGACATATATGGATAGTGTGAGTATGGCCTCAATATTGCCTTAATTCACAAGTATTATAAGCACATACTAGTTGCTATCTGGACTCATTAACGAAGTTATTAACATGATAGCGTTTCAAGCGAAGGGTACTGGATTTGAGTTTGGAATGAAAATCAATTCTGGAATGTAGGTAAATCCAGTTGGCAAGAGCGAAATAGGACAATAGCCTCATCCTAGATTCCACTGCTAGCCACTATCCATCAGAGAAGAGTTTTGTAGAGATTGTAGTAATTTAATAATTGAATTCATGAGTCGATTAAAGCTAGACCACCATGGAAGACATGAAAGCACTGTAAGGCCATTTCATCCTAGTATGGGACTTCTCAGCAGTGTACATCCAAGATCCTACCTCGCGAGATTCAAATTTTAGATTTCATTTGATGAGTAGTAGAAATTATAGAGATTGTTATAGATGATAATTATGTTTATGAAAATAAGTTCATAGCCCGATATAATATATGAATTAGGTTGAACAACGATATTTAATTAGGTAGTTAAAGCTACAGAAGGAGAAAGAGAGAGAGATTGACAGGGAGAATGAGAGATTCATCATTGGTGTGTTTTACTCTTACTCTTTCTCTTTGTCACTCTCCCTCTGAAAGTTGTTGAAATGTATGTTGGAATGGAATATTGTCTAATTTAAATATACATCATTTTATGGAATCTAGTGAATACTTAGATGTTGGTATAGATGAGATGACAAGAACTATTTACCTCAATCAAAGAGAGGTGAGTTAATAAATTGAAGTGATTAACTGAATTTTGAATAAAAAAAATAATATTTTGTTTGTATTGATTAGATTGAATATATATATGGACGGCCCTCAAGGTGAACTCAAGGAAGCTCTAAGAAGGTTTGAAAGAGCCGATGGCATTCTACCCAATCACCCTTTGGAAGAACATCCCAGAATCTCGACGTGTAGCTTCCCTAATACTTACTTACGCCTGTTACTCCTCGTGAAGGAGCATAGGCCGCTCACCTGCATTCTCCATCCAACCCTGTCCTGGCCAATCCTTTCCAGCTCCTTCAGGATGTTACTCATCCTTTTCATATCTGCTTCCATTTCCCAACGTAATGTGTTCTTTGGCCTTCCTCTTTTTCGCTTCCCTTCAGGATTCCAAGTTAGGGCTTGCCTCGTGATGCAGTTTGACGATTTGCGTAATGTATGTCCTATCCATTTCCATCGTCATTTCCTAATTTTTTCTTCAGCTGGAAGTTGGTTTGTTCTCTCTCACAGAAGGCTATTGATGATGGTATCCGGCCAATGGATGTTGAGTATCTTGCGTAGACAGCTATTTATAAATACTTGTACTTTCTTGATTGTGGTTGTTGTAGTTCTCCAAGTTTCAGCTCCATACAATAGAACTGCCTTGACGTTCGTATTGAAGATTCTCACTTTGATATTGGTTGAATGGTGTTTTGAGTTCCATATGTTCTTCAATTGTAGGAATGCTATCCTTGCTTTGCCGATCCTCGCCTTTACGTCTGCATCTGAACCTCCTTGTTCGTCGGTGATGCTTCCCAGGTATGTGAAGGACTCTACATCTTCCAGAGTTTCGCCATCAAGAGTGATTGGATTGCTGTTTTCCGCTTTGAATTTGAGGACCTTGGTTTTCTCTTTGTGTATACTGAGGCCTACTGATGCAGATACTGCTGCTACACTGGCTGTCTTTATCTGCGTCTGTTCGTGTGTACGCGATAGTAGGGCTAGGTTATCTGCGAAGTCCAGATCGTCTAATTGGTTCTGAGCTGTCCATTGTATCCCGTGCTTTCCTTCAGATGTCGAGGTCTTCATAATCCAGTCGACCACCAGAAGAAAGAGGAAGGGAGAGAGTAAACAGCAGCTTCCCTATTGGATGAATTCTAAAAAATTACTGTATGTGAATTGTATGACTATAATGATAATTTCGCTTCTTCTAAAAACTATAAATATTTGAGAGTTTTGTACGATATTTGGAATTACATTCCTTCTTACATATCTTCTGTCTTCTCATTTGTGACGTGAAAGGGTTCTAGCGTTCAAATGCCTAAGTTGTACGCGGTATATCAAGAATCTAACCTCTAGATATAACCATATATGTATATGTATGTATAGGTCCTGGCTTCGAATCTCTCGAGGTGGGAACGTGGATGTACACTGCTGAGGAGTTTCACAATACAACGAAATGTTTGTCTAGTTCTTCTAGGTTCTCATTGATAGTCTAACATGAATCAGTTGAGGATTTCAATCAATCAATCAATCAATCATAATAATAATAATCATCATCTATTATTCTTTACTATAAATGTCAATCATTTAAAAACATACAGTAATATACAAATAGAAATTAATGGACTTTCATAACTGATATTCATACGATTATTATTATAAGCTACTAAAGTAAATGAATGTGTTTTGTTTAGTCCTATTATTGTTTATATTTGATTGAATAATTAAGCTTTACAACTATTACAATGGACATCACTTTAAGTTTACCTATTATGCAATAATAAATTGATTATCAATAATGAGAGAGAAATGTTTTTCTCTCTTCTTTTTTCTTTTTTTTTGGTAGACATGGGTCATTGTTTTGTTAGTATGGTTATGAAAACCCAAATAGCCTATTTGTATTATTGGTAAGATAATGAAGTTAGACATGAATACTGTTGGTTATTGGCTTAATAGTCTAGAGGTTATATGTTTACACGAGAAACTTGAAGGTGTTTGAGTTCGAGTCTTGTTTAGGATAATATGAATATGATTTTTTGTTTGAGAAGTTCTATACTAGAACAAAATTGCAATCGAGTATCTCCAGGTTTTCAATGTTGGTCTAACATTGATTAATTTAAAATCTCAATAAAAACTAAACAATTTCCTGGTGTTCTAATGGGAAGCCGTGAGCATTTGAGTATAATCCGTGTCGAGTGGAAACAGTTATCTGCTTCAGATAATACAGTAAGTATTGTGCAAGATCACGAATCGATTAAAGTTAGACATGAATGACATTACATGCCCGTCCAGTGATCTAGAGGTTAAGTGTTCACGAACGATACCAAAGGTTCTGGGTTCGAATCCTGCATGCAATAACATGGATGCACACTGTTGAGAAAATCCATATTAATACAAAATTATTATCCAGTGCTTCCACGTTTTCAATGATGATCTAGATAGAATAGATCAACTAGTGGATTCAACGGTTAAAAATTACTACAATCTTCACAAATCTCCCATCTTGATCAACAGAAATTTCCACTTTATATTACTGACCAAATTGATATTTAAAGTTTAGAAAAATATTTTTACTATTGAACACATTTGACAAAATCTTTGTCAATCAATCAATGAATCAATCAATCAATCAAACAAACAAACAAACACAATTTTTTTCCGGTTATTACCTTTAGTTACCAAGACAATTAAGTATTCAACTTCAATCATGTTAGTTCATTAATCATACTGTTTTCCAATTTCGCAACCTCATTTTTAGTTATTACACTACTACTACTACTACTACTACTACTACTACTACTACTACTACTAGCACTAATAATAATAATAATAATAATAATAATAATAATAATAATAATAATAATAATAATGTAATTTCCCATTCTATTCAATCAAAGTTTTTGGTCGTTTTCTTTTTAAAAGTTTATTAGCTAATTGTTCACCTTGAATTTAACTAACACCAGGAGTTTAGTACATTAAAAGATAATTGACTATCGGTAGATTGTACTACATAACTGATTGAAATCATGTTGGTTGTAAAGTAAATTTTAAAAAGAAAAAAAAGAGAAAAACAGAAAGAACATGGTCATTATTCTAATGAAATTATGATTAAAATAGTTTCTAATCATTCCATATCATAAAATTATAGTGAACAAGAACACGAGTGGAGACAATAGAATTATTTGACACGAAATTGAACCACCGTACACCATTGTTTTCAGTGGATTGGTTGAAGTTAGACATTAAAACCAGTGAATTCCAGCTCAGTGGTCTTGGGTTTCAATCTCACAGGAGGTGGGATTGTGAATGAGCACTGTTGAGAAGTCCCATACTAGGATGAAACGGCCGTCCAGTCCTATCAGGTATTCCATGATGGTTTAGCTTCAATTGGCTGGTGATTTCAGCTATTGATATAGCAAATAGTTAATTTGCAAAATATCAATCCATCGTCTCAGATTTCATTGTTCATGTATTTTCATACCAATTACGTTCCGTTCCCGTTCTTTCCCTATCGATCTTCTGTTGAAATACATTCTATGCCTGACCATCGTTACTTACTACTTATATGGATATAAGCAACCCATACTACAGAATTTCTTTATTTATATATATGTGTATAGTGACAATCAGGAAATACTGAATAGTTTTTTCGTTCCAATATGAAGTTACATCAGGGATTCGATCTAGGACCTCTTAACGAGTACTTAAGTTTTGAATCTACGATTTAATTTATGAACTGATATATGTGGTTTAAGATGATTAGTTGATTTTAAAGTATCTTACGTAGACAATTTTTAAAAAAAATAAATATTTGTACCTTCTGATGATGATTGTGGTAGTTCTCCACGTTTCATCTCCGTACAATACAATTAACTATCTTGATATTCCTATTGAATATTCTGACTTTGAGATGGTGGAGAAGATTTGTAGCTCAGGTGGATGATTTTGGTGGAGTTTTGTTCTCTGAGCTGGATGGTTTGGTCATGGAGCTTTCATCGTTCTTCTGAACGATGTATTATATCAATACACGTGGACAACTGCGGACACTCGATTAGAAAAATGTGGAAATCTTAGACAGAGGAAATTCCAAAAACACCAGAGAATTTTTAGAAGCCTGGCACTCAGGTCAATCAGCAATCAACAAGCATATTGAAATCAATCCAATTTATCAACCAATCAGAAAAATCATGCACAAACATAAGAACAAAAATCAAAACAATGGGAGACACAACCAAAACAAAGAAGTAAACAACGACAAATTTAGGGTCAATAAGAACCAATCAACGTCGAGGTGCACAGAACAAGCTTTGAGACACATATGGAGAAATTCAAACACTTCACTTCTATCTGAAGTTTGTGCTGATGATGTCGTTCAGAAGAACGATGAAAGCTCCACGACCAAACCATCCAGCTCAGAGGACAAAACTCCACCAAAATATTCTGACTTTTATGTTGGCTTGCTGAAAATCGTTTTGAGATCTTTTATATATATTCTTCAATTATAGGAATGCTATCTTTGCTTTGTCAATAATCACCTTTACGTTCCCATCCAATCCCCCTTGTTTATCGATAATATTATTGTCCAAGTACGTGAAAGTTTCTATACATTTATCAAATAAAGATTACCTACTGTTTCCCAAAGTGTTCCATTTTTTGACATTCCCTATAGTGGAACGTTCGAACAATAGTGTTCCAATGTATTTCAGTCACAAAAAAAAGAGAGGAAAAATCAAAAACTTGAAAACAATTAATGTAAAATATGAGGATCACAGTAACAAAACAAAAAAGGAAAACAAACCCAACTAAAAACAGTTACGATCTTTGAAATAACCTAATTTTTCCACAAGAGATTTAAAATGAGATCATCATTAAACGTTGAAAATGGTGTTTGATTATGTGTAATATGAAAAAAGAAAAAAAAGAAAATTCTTTTTTCTATTGAATAATCATTAAAAAGAAATAAATTAATCTCACCCTTACTGAATACAAAAAAAAATGGTACACCCTTGCACCCCCTAACAACTACACTCGCCCCCCTCCACCAAAACAACAATACACAGCAACAACAACCACCACCACCACAACAACAACAACATCTCATTAATGGACAATTTTAACTTTTTAATTTGTTTAAATTGAATTATAATTATATAACGATTAGTTTCTACGTCTAATTTTAAACAATAAAACGTACTATTTTACCTATATAATCATTATGAAATTCATTGTTCATTATAATCTTCATTATGTTCATCATTTCATGGGAATACTTGAATTCAATTAACATATGGCAGTAATCATAATCATAATAATAACTATTATAGAATATAAAACAGTTCGAAATAACTAGAAAGTATATATGATGATGATGATTAAAATGATATAGAACCTATACATTATTGTTTGAAATTTCATGCTGTGCTATAGTATCTATAAAGAAAATTAGTTTTTAAACAAAATGGGAAATGTTTAATCAATTAAGAAGAAACAAAAAAAAAAGATGATGATCTTAATAGTATCATATGAACAATTTTACGTTGTTAATGAAATGGAGTTAAGTATAAGATTTTAATTTACCCCTACATACCGCTGATACGGTTGAGAGTAGGAAGAGTCAACTGTCCGTTTTCAAAATGCTCTCACATGGCCACGTGTATACAACCACAACCAGGGAAGTCCTATACACTACCTTCTCGCACCAGTGGTATTGTTTACGAAATTGAAAGAATACAAAACGAATATCCAACACTTTAACCGGCTTAGTGAATACGGAGGATCCATCTAGGGGAGTTGGAAAACCCTCATTACAAACCAATGGAGCACATGGGCTCCAAGATTCTGAAGGAATAAATGGTGTATGAACCTATTGTTAGTCACCGGATATCATGAAACTACATCTCCTAACGCTGCTCCACTGCGTTGTGGATCAGACTTTTATATCGAAGGATCCGTGTTTGGCCCTCTAAGAAAACCACCTCTTTAGGTTTGGGCACCCGAACAGTATCCCAACCCTCACACAAATCGAATGACTTATGTGCGTTTATCTGTTCGGTGCCTCCTTGTACCAATGTTTATGTGTTTAAATAAAATAAAATTGGATTTTGATTTAGATATGAACATTAATAAATGAAATAATGGTAATATCTAATCGATGGTTCGTAAAGAGCATGAAATGTAAGTTCTGAATTTGAACAAGGCATGTCAGTTCATATATGATTTAATATGCTTTTTGATGACTAATTTTGATTAACAAGAAGCCTAAATCAAACATAGGCTTCTATCAATTTCACTAAACCATCTACTATTGAAATATATATTACTTTGCTGAACTATTAGCTTGCAAGTTGTTTGATCTTAGTCTGTTTCGAATGGAGATATGGACAGATGTCTAACTTCATGAAAAAAATGACTAAATTTTAATTTTATACGAGAAGAATAGACATATTTTCGACTGTTGGGTTAAAATCATATCATTTTAGTTGACATTATTCAGTAGCGTGCATGTTCAACCATGACAAAACTGTAGGATGGTGACGTGGAGAGGAATGTTCTGGCAGGGTGGTGTCTGCTGTGGCAGTTATTGTCAGCAGAGAGACGGAGTGATGAGTTCGGTTACTGAGCGGACATTGGGTATAGATGGCTCGGCGAGTCGCTGGGGGGCAGGCTTTGGAGTCCATGGGTATTGGGTGGACATCAAATTTAGATGACCCGGCTGGCCAACATTACTACGGAGATCAGCATGCCAGCAGACACGACATTCCGACAGAGAGTGTGACACAGACTGTGGCAAAGTAGGAAGTGTCATGATATACGGAAAAACCATAAGGGTAACATTCATTTAAAGGGGAGACAATTGTGGCGTAAGTTATTTACATTGACAGATATAAGTAGTATATAGCAATAATCACAAGTTGAATGAATAACTGTAGAAGATTCAGAAGATTCAATTGAAAGAAACAGAAAGTAATTGCAATAACAACAGAATTGAAAGGATTATGAATCATGTAAATAACAACTGATGGAAGATGTTTTAAATCATGTATTTAAAGTATGATTTTCATATTTTGTGAAAACACATTGTAATTTTGTATTAAACAATAAATTAGTTTCCCCCCACTGAGTGTTCGTTCACTACAAAACTTACATTGATGACATTTACAAAGCCATATCTAAACACCTTGTTTAAAGTTATTACCAATTAAAATATTTAGGCCCAGATTAACCTTCAGTAGGATTTGATCAAATACAATAATCATTCAATAATTGATAATTAGTAATATATTATTATCTTTACTTAAAAAACTCCTTAATCAACCGTCCACTTCTAACATTAAGCTACGTTGAAGTATATTTTCCAATTTTTAAAATACGTCTATCTTTTCCCCTCTAAAATATCTCTTCATCTATGATAATAAAATTGTTCCATCGTTAATGCTGTTGTTGGTAACATTCCTGAAGGTTTTCCGACTTCAGCCTTTTTTATATGGTTCGACAATTGCACTGCACTAGAATCGGATTGAATAAGGTACGTTGAGTTCGTTCGTCAAAAGTATAGAATGCAAAAAAGTTCTTCATCGATCTAGTTTGCTGAATTAAATTCGTGGTAGAGCCCATCACTTTTAATGGCTCTGTATATGACTCCAGTTGGATTGTATGCTGATTGTCATCGAAACACACATATCGGCTATCCTTCTATATTTCATTGACTTGAATCACGTTAGTGAGTAACAGAATGAAATAAGTCGAATACGAAAATAGAGTTTGAATACGTATATTTCACACAATCGTTGATGGAAAAAGACAATCAGAGAAACACAGCGAAGGATGGGAAGAAAAGAGAGTGAAGCGAAATGGATAGGAGAAGGTAAGTGAGCCAAATAAATTTAATTAAACGTTACTCAGTATTTAGAGCAGGAAATTTTGACATCATGACTAATACAAAAATGTCATATAAAAACAGTCAGGGGTGGGTTGATAAGTGAATAATTAACAAGATCAAAACGTGACTCAAAAAGAATAGACAAATTAGCCTGTCCAGAAGCTAGAATAAGTTATATGGGCTTAACATATTAACCGACACTACATACTCGTCCTCGCAACTGTTACCAGATCATCTCAAATGGTGTATAAATTTCAGAAGATAATACAAAGCGTTGATTATAGTTTATTATTGCATACAGCAGATCACTAAGCCTCAAGCACATAAAGTACATTCAAGTAGAAATACAAATGCACACGAGAGAATACCAAGATGAATGAAAAAGCAAATTAAGGGGTCTAATGAATTGATAAAATATGATATAGCGAACCAGTTATTGGGCGATTTAAACAACTAATACGTAAGCTGTATACTTGTTCACACAGGCATGATAATGAAAATATAAAAATATAGACAAGTTGTTACTGTTCCAATAGTACAATGTCAAATGACTCAATTGAAAGGCTTGACAACATTATGTATTTATTTGTTTATGTAAACACATAAACATTGGTACAAGGAGGCACCAAATACATATGCGCCACATAAGTCATTCGATTTATGTGACGGTTGAGATGCTGTCCGGGTGCCCAAACCCAAACAGGTGGTTTTCTTAGAGGGCAAAACACGAAGCCTTCGACATAAAGATCTAATCCACAAGGCAGTGGAGCAACATTAGGAGATGTATTCCTATGGTATCCGTTGACCAACAATAGGTCCATACATCATTTGTTCCGTCAGGATCCTGGAGCCCATGTGCTCCATTGGTTTGTAATGAGGGTTTTCCAACTCCCCTAGATGTATCCTCAGTATCCACCGAGTCGGTTAAAGTGTTGGATTTTCGTTTTCTATTCTTTCAATTTCGTAAGCAATATCACTGGTGCGAGAATGTAGTTAATAGGACTTCCTTCTTTGTGGTTGTATGCATTTGTCCATATGACAGCATTTTGGAGAGGGTGAGCTGGTTCTCCTCACTCTCGGCCACTCCACGGCATTTGGGGCCGTATACAGACTTAAATTTATTTGAGATACTATAGCCTAATCATGTAGTACCATGTTCCTTATTTAATTGTTAAACATGTCTTAATGTTTCTATTTTCTTCTTACTAGTATAGAGCAATGCTTTACTAGAGATCTAAATTAGTATTACATAATTCACCAGTCAATAATAATACGAATACATTTCTTATAAATTTATGAGTGATCAATTCATAGAATTCAATTGTATCTTTACACAAGAATCAATGAGTTGAATAGCTATTTTTACGTTTGATCATTAATCAAGAATGGATTCTATCTACATTCATCATCTCTGTGTAAACATGGAATTCCATACAGAGACAGAACTGATGTTCAATGGTTCATGATTTCTCAGTGGATTTTTCAGAGGGTTTTCCAGTTGGCATTAGTGATTAGTGAAAATACACAAATAAATGACATCAGTGATGAGACTCATCATAAGAGATTGTATAAATTGAGAATTTGTGACCTGTGGAGCCAGTCAATTCGATAGTGAATAAATCTGACTAAAATTGTTTTATTACTACTGCTACTACTGTAAAGCAAGTCAATAGACAAAAAGAATGTATATTTATTTACATAATACATATGCATAGCCGTCAATCGTCCATTAGGATCTTTCGGGCCCCCAAATGCCCTGGTACAGCCGAGAGTGGGGAGAGTCAACTATCCCTCTCGAAATGCTCTCACATGGCCACGCGTATATAGCCTCTGTCAGGGAAGTCCTACTCACTGCCTTCTCGTGGCGGGGGTGTTGTTTACGAAAATGAGAGGACGAAGAGCGAATGTCCGGCGCTTTAACCGGATTCCAAACCAATGGTGCACATGGGCTCCAGTATTCTGAAAGAACAAATGGCGTATGAACCAATTGTTGGTCACCGGCTCCCATGGGACTGCATCTCCTTACGATGCTCCACTGCCTTGTGGATCAGACCTTCAGGTCGAAGGCTCGGGGAGTGGCCCCCTAAGAAAACCACCTGGTTCGGTTTGGGCACCCGGGCAGTATCACAGCCTTCACACATCGAATGAGATTTGTGTGGGGCATATGTATTTGGTGCCTCCTTGTACCAATATCTATGTTTTAAAATAAATAAATAAATAAAAGGATCTTTCGGTGTATTCTGCCATCTGAACAACCTTCTCTTCTGGTCTCCTAATGTCCTACCAACCTCATGCTTTAAGTGAACTGAAACCATGCATCTACGACGCCAGGTTTCGCTAAACATCTTGGGCACACTACAAATGTCATATTTTTTATACAATAACAAACACAGATACACAGAAGCCTCAAAAAAATCATATTAATCTCAGTGAATTGACATTGACTTGATCAGACCTGTTTTTTGACTGGTCGTACTAAACATTTTTACATTGTTCTTTCATACTACGCCGCGCGCAAGACTCGAACCCATAGTCATCAGTTTCGCGTGAACGCCTAAACTCCGGACTATTGAGTCGGGATTCGATGGTTCATTATCCTACGCTACCCTTTGGCCATTGTCTGCGGTGGATAACTATCTCACACCTGACACTATTGAGACTCCACTAATTACGGCTACTCGCTAGGAGTTACATCTTGAAGCTGTTCGTTAGCAAGAACATGATTTTACTCAGTATGACGAAGCTTTTATCTATTCTCTGAAGAAATGGCTTACACTGAGTAACGACACTTCAGAAAATTTAATTTTTCTACTCATCTGAATGATAAAAATACATTATTTTTTATAAATATGATTGTAGTGCTTGGCTTCGAGATAATCCTTTAAGCCTCGTTTCTCAATCACCCTAATAACCGTTTTTAAATAAATTTCAACGGTGTATGAACTCAGAAGTCAACATGAAGCACCGACTACAGTTTATTATTGGATAGAGTAGATCCCAAAGCTGCAAATATACCAAGCAAACCTGAGAAGAAAAGTCAATACGTGAAAGAAGACGAATTCATATATTCGACTCTTAATTCGCCTCTGAATTAGCTTTCTTTCAAGTATTGCAAAATTTTAATAAACTGTCTCAGACTTCATTGTTCTTTCGTTTCCGTACCAATCACTTGCTCTTCTCATTCTCTTTTCTTCTATCTTCTTAACCTTCTGCTGCCAGACATTTCACTATGTACTGATGATACATACTACTTATATCTACCAACATGAGTAGCACACACCTCGAATTCCATTTTACTGATCCGGTGACATAATACTTGTTTTAATAGTTGAAACAAGAGACTAGTTTTCCATTATATATGAATTTATAAGAGTGATAATTACCAAGTTTATACTATACTGTAGGGCCAGTGAAATGTCACTAAGCTCTAGGCAAATCACTGGATCACTGAATATCGAACAATTCATCGACTTCCATCAAGGTCAAGGACAACCAACAAGCATCAGTTAATCGTATGCTATGGAATGACACATACGTTGACGGTTACACTTTTGCTTGTACTTACTCTAACTAATATATCGTCGTTGCACACTACTGAAGGGTCTTATATTAGGAAAAAACGGCCGACCGGTGCTTCCAGGTTTTCCATGATGGTCTAGCTTCAGTTGACTCATGAATTCAACTATGAAAATTACTACAATCTCCACAAAACCCTTTCTGATATTGAATAGTTTCCGAAATAATCTTTATCTTGACACTACTATCAGTGTAAAATTTGTCTTGATTGTTTTATATATATAATAATATCATATTCTCATTAATTTAACATTATTAATATAATAGTAGGAAGATAATTTTTTTCAGAGCTGCGGGGTTGGGTTGGAGTGCGGTTGAGAGGGGAATTAAAACAAAAAGAGAGATCTAATATTATTAGTCTTAATAATTCTTGTTGGTTAATTGGTGAGACTCTAATTTATGGACGACCTTTGAACGTGTCTCAATTGATCTTGAGAAATATTAGCCAATCAGCAAACAGGAAGTATAGAGTGAAAAGATGTTATACAAAACCAAAGAAATAAGGTGGATACACTTATTATACGTGATTCAAAAACTTTTCAAGGTTAAAAAGAGGTTCAGAGGTTCTAAAAACGTAATGCATGCAGTAGAGGAAATCATCCATACGGCTATAGAATAGTCGACCTCTGGAGTCATGATAAAGTCTCAAAAACTTTTTCAGCCTCGACCATACAGCATTAATATTGTTTATGTGCTCTCCGGTTGTTGAGTGCACAAAATGACACTTGTGGGTAACGATACAATGTACATAACCAAGCCTATGTAGGAGTCTGTACGCTCTCCAATCATCCGAATATATTATAGTACCTGGCTGCTTTTATTATCCAGTTCGCAATAATTGTCATAATTTACCTTAGTTGGAAATTATATATGCGGTTTTCATCACGAACTGACATCAGCTATAATGCCTGAAATCTATTTAACCAAATGGATGAAAGGCTTTCCTGTTAAAATCCAAGATCTATTATCTTATAGCTGATTGATTCGTCACAAATTATGGTCCCGCCGTTTTATTTGTTATAGCCGCTCAATTATCACGTTTTGTACACAATTCGTTGTGAACCGATCGTACGTTAGCATTAAGCACTGAAGCTGGCGCCGTAACCTTGAAATCTCAAAAACGCTTCTGATTGGCTCGTCCATAAATTAGAGTCTAACCGGTTAATTTTGAATTTCCGCCTAACATTATATTACAGTTTAAAACAATGAATGATTTATATAAACACAAATATATACTACTTAATATTTAACATAAAATCAAATGTATAAATAAATAACATTTTGTTAATATTTTTAGCGCAGTTTTTAATTTTTTCTTTCTTTCTTTTTATAAGAAATATGTAGACAACATTTGTTATAATCATTCTTCTTTTTATTTCAATATCAAAGGTCAACTAGTCTAATAAGCAATATTGATATTTGATTCAAACCTTTCAATGGCGGGAATCAAACCTCAATAGATATATGCATATACATATATATATGTAATGTACACTAGTAGTCTGTAAATTGCACACAAAAAGATCAATTTCAACCGTACTGTCTTATTTGTGCATAGATATATATATATATATATTTCTATTCAATGAGGAACTTTACCATGGAAACAAATTATTAACGTTAAGTATTTGACATGATGAATTACATATAGAAAATTACTGATTTATATTTTATTTTTGGTTTCTTTGTTAACGTAAAATGTGAAGTAGATTGAAAGAGAGAGAGAGAGGGGGGGAATTAAGAGTGAAAAGGTGAAGTAAAAAAGATATTTTTTCTTTTTTTTTCGGAAAAAAAAGGAGAAAAAGAAAAGAAAGACCGAAATAGTAAAGTTAAACTATGCACATCTTTTAGATAATCATTAATACCATCCAATCATTCGTTTACTATTTCCTCTATGAATCATTTATTGATAATAATGAATGAATAATTTTTATGAACTGGGAAATAAAAACCAAAGAGATTAGTTATGGGAACTCTTTAGAAGCGAGTATCCTCTTCATATTTGTTGATCGATCCTGATTGATCACTAGTTAGATGTTAACAGTTTAGGAATCGATATCTGAATATATATTGATTCTCTTCAATGCATATTACCAGCCATCAGGATATCTCTGATTGAGCTCTTTTGTAACTTGTACAGTGAATGGTTTTAAACCTTTTTACAAACGTATTTGAATAAGTTATGCAATTGATAGGCATAATGATTTGTTAAAACAAACAATAAAACAGATAACTTGTTGAAATAACCAGATGATGAGAACAAGTAGCCTAGATATTCAAGTAGATCGCCGCAGTATGCAGTACATCTAGATCATTGTGTAGGAATCTCTTAATTACTTCTATGACTTACATTCGATATGAAATAGCATTTTACATCGTGAACTAACCTCATTTATGCAAATACTGAAAACCAAGAAGAACTAGAAAAGTGTTTGATTTGATCATTTATTGCATAGTGTCAACTATGATACTTAGTCGTCTCCACAAATGTTTCAGATCATGAGAATTATTTATTTGTTATTTTATGATTCATCAGATAATGATTGATTGTTCACAGGACAGAGAGTTTGTGGAGATGGTTGAATGTTATTATGATCATAAACTAACTTAAATTGTAAAGCCAATGGAAATGAGGAAAGATAAGATAACTGTTTTATCCTATTACAGGATTCCCCAATAGTGCTCATCTACAACTACACCAGAGATCAAACCAATGACCTACTTAATAACGATTGAAATACACATTTAGTAAGAAACTAAAAACGATTAATAAACAAAATTTCAACAGTATTTTAATGTGACAGAGGCAAGTCAGGATTTTAGATTAACTCGATATTTAGGAAGAACTTAAAATGGAACAGCTATATATATATATATATATATATATATATATATATATATATATATACTTACACCTGCTACTCCTCGTGAAGGAGAATTAGCCACCTACCAGCACTCTCAATCCAACCCTGTCCTGATTCATCCTTTCCAGCTCTTTCCAGTTGTTATTCATTCTTTTCATATCTGCTTCTATTTCCCGACGTAATGTGTTGTTTGGCCTTCCACTTTTCCGCTTCACTTCAGGATTCTAAATTGGGACTTGTCTCGTGATTCGGTTTGATGATTTGTGTAATGTATGTCCTATCCACTTCCAACGTCAGTTTCTAATTCCCTCTTCAGATGGATGCTGGTTTGTTCTGTCCCACAGAAGGCTGTTGCTGATGTTAAGTACCTTGTGTGGACAACTATTTATAAATACTTGTACCTTCTTGATGATGGTTGTAGTAGTTCTCGAAGTTTCATCTTCATATTGAAGAACTGTATTGACGTTCGTCTTGAAGATTGTGACTCTGATATTGGTTGACAGAGAGTTGTTTTGAGTTTCATATATTCTTCAATTGAAGGAATGCAGCTTTTGCTTTGGCAATCGTTGATTTTACGCCTGCATCTGATCTTCCTTGTTCTTCGATGATGCTTCCCAGGTATGTGAAGGATTCTAAATCTTCCAGAGCTTCTCCACCAAGTGTGATCGTGTCGGTGTTCAACGTGCTGTAATTAGGGATCTTGATTTTCCTTTTTGTAGGTTGAGATCTACTGAAGAAGAGGCTGCTGCTACACTAGTTGTCTTCATGTGCATTTGTTCGTGTGTATGCTATAGGAGGGCTAGATCATCTGAGAAGTCTAAATCGCTTTATTGTTTCTAAGCTGTCCATTGTATATACATACCGGAAAAGATGACCCTGAGACACAATAAATTTAACAATCTAAAGCTGTGAAGCATCAATCAAATAATAGGTCATAGTGGAAAGATGAATTGGACATATGTCGATACGTTTATCCTTACACCTAGAGACTGTCTTTTATTGACAAATAATCAGATAATTTTGAGTAACTCTAGGATTTCAGCGTATGGACATATCAGTTCAACAGTCGGACTGATTTACAAGATAAAATCATTCAGTAGTTTTTATCTAAGTCGTTTGTGATATTGACTTTTACGTGAAGGGATTTTTTCCACGGCTCAATATTTAACTGCGATATCATAAATAATTATGTCTTTGAATGGTTTCCTTCAAAAAAGAACATCCACAAAACTACTAATGACTTAATGCATGACTTTTAAAATAATTTCCACGGATCATTAAACTGGAATAAATGATCCATAATTTCAATGTTTATTGATTCGCAACCTAACACCACTATCATTCTTAATTATAAGTGATAACTATCTCTGTTCGGGATGTTAGGTCCCCAGAACTCACTTGGGACAGGACCTAATTTTGTAACTTTATTTAGAAAATTTGAATTTCTTTATTTTCACGCCAAACGCGCCCTGTTCATCTTCATGTCGTATTTCTCACTGGGAAATATCTTAAATGCTATTGGCCCTTTGGGTCTTTTAGTATGTTATTTGGTAACTCTTCCTAAGGACGGTTTTTTACTATATATATATACGTTTTGAATTGTGTTTGATGTTATCGCTCGTTTCTGACTGTTTTGCAGGATATACTTTTCATTCCAAGCTTGAATTTCTCCCTGGAGTTAGCGAAGCTGAGACGCATCAATAACTAGCTTACTGGTTTTTGGTCACAGAGTCTTTGTTCTCGTTCGCAAATTAAATGAACTGATAATAGCTTCAAACCTAGCAATGCCATACACAATATAGTTGAACTACAGGGTATCATATGATCTAGTTATCGTCACAACATCATCTGTGAATTTCTGATTAAAAATCATCAACAGAAGTTTATCTTTATATACAAATGAAACATTCAATTAGTTTGACATGATTATGATACCAATTAAAAAAAATTCACTAATCTGTTTACTATGGATAGCAGTTCAGTCTTCCATCTTCAATGAACATACTCCTGTAACGTATCTCAATTTGTTGGATAGCAGTAGGGAAAAAAGTTAACAGTAAAGCTTGAGATGAAAAATCCTCAGCGAAAATTTTGTTTTTTCATGTGTAAATATTTAATGAAAACATTTATTATATTATTTTGTAAGTAAAGATGGATAGTGGATAGTAGTGGAATCCAGGAATAAGCGTTTCGTCCTGTTTAAGACTCATCAGTTGGATGTGCCCGGATTCTAGAGTTGTGTTCGAGTCATAGGGTGAACATCAACTTTAAGATGTAGGTACTTCCAGCTGACGAGTCCCGACTAGGACGAAACGCTAGCAAAACTGGATTCCACTGCTAGCCACCATCCATCTTCGTATATAATACATGTGAATTAAGGCTATATCGAGATAATACGCACAGTATGCACATATACCAATAAGGGACTGATCAATTGTAGGCCTTAACAACAATACGAAGATATAAGTAAAGAATATCAAGTGAATTTATTATTTTATGTGTTTCGCTATTTAAACTCTCCTTACTGTGGGAGAGGACAAACTAACTTCCAAATGAAGAGGAAATTAGGAAATGACTCTGGATTTGGATAGAGATCATCAAACTGCATCACGAGGCAAGCAATAACTTGGAATCCTGAAGGGAAGCGAAAAAGTAGAAGGCCAAAGAACACATTACTTTCGGAATTGGAAACAGACATGAAACGAATGAATAGCAACTGAAAACGACTGGAAAGGATTGTTCAGTACATGGTTGAATAGAGAATGCTAGTGGTCGACCTATACTCCACGAGGAGGGGTAACAGACGTAAGTAAGTAAATAAGTAAGTAATTAAACTCTACTTTCTCATTATAATCTCTGTATTATTTTGAAACATTTAGCATAAGCATACTATATACACATATGATTGTATTCTTCTATATTATTGAATCGTTTTAATGAAGAGTTGGGAAACAAAAGAAGAAAACAATAACACAATATGTTTACATAAAAAAATAAAAAAAATAAATCGATTGTTTAATATTCATTTTGAGGAGGGGGGGAGAAGGGAAATTTTATTATTTCTTAATGAGAATAAACAATTAAATAATGAGAAGTATGTAAAAGATGAATTACTCGATTAATTTTGAGTAATGGGATTAAGGTAAATTGTATTACAATATGGTATGAAAAAAAAAACAGGAAATCCTGTTGACTACCTTCAACCACTATCTTATCTCAACATAGTGCACTCAGTGTCGAGTCACTTAGACTAGTGGCTACATTGGAACTTGGTCGATAGCATTCGATCTGCATTAAGAAGGACTTGACACACATGATATTGATCACCACACAGTGATTAATCAATTGTGGACTATAATATGTATCATATATCATTCATAGTAAATATTTATTAGATCATTGTTGGTGATAAGGTAATGAATAAGAACACAAGTGGGGGCAAACTGTTGTGTTTTTAATACAAAAATATGAGAACCATCGTAGGGCTTCGCTTTGTTACTCAATCACCTTGATAACCATGATTATAGAAATTCCTAACGGTGTTTGAATTCAGAAGGTAATAAGATGCGGTGATTACAGTTGATTAGCGGATAGCACAGATCATAAAAGTACAAACATATCGAGCGAGTTTGAAGCAGAACGGTGAATGTGTATGTGTGCAAGCAAATACAGAGATGAATTTGTGATCAAATCGAATCAAGGCTCAGCTAGGTAAGACAAATGCTATTAATAGGATTCGCGTCCATATATCTACATGGGGAAGAGCGATATTTAAACTATAAACATTTAAGCTTGAGAGATATACACGAAGGCTGTCACATATGATCAAGTGTACACAGTTTCTACAAAAAGATAGACGAATTGTTACTTTTCGAATAACATTGTTAAGTAAATTGATAAAAGCGCTTAACAAAAATGAACCATAATCGAAATTGATTGTACGTGAGTTGTTATTACCATACACCGACAATTTCATTTACAAATCTTCTATCATTCGTCTTTCATATTCTGTACGACTCTACTAGTTCACAATTCTTTTCTACTTTTCATTCTATTCCATTTAACTCGATCTTCTTAGCCTTCTGTTGCTAGATTTTCCACTTCCAATTGGTGTTACAAACTACTGATGTCGATAGACATAAGTAGCATACACCACAAGAAAAATAAATATTAATCAGTTTAAGACATTGTCTTATCTTCACTGATCTATTCCACCGAATGGTATATATTTATAATGAATAAATTCATCAGACTTGTAATGGAATACTATGATCATATTCATTATGTGAAGTTGTACAGTGAAATAGTAACTCACCGACGATCATCTTAATAGTAATGAAGTGTTATGACAAATCGAAGGAGATTTAAAATCTGCAAATCATACAGTAAGTTCCTTTACACTTGAATGAATCGAAAAGAAATCACTCTTTTCTGGATTATTTTAATTAGATAACTGAATGTTAGTTTTATATTTGTTGGAATTTAGTCAGTTAGTCAACTGCAACGTAAGACCGGGCACATATATGCATCAGTCCAAGTTGCCACACCTCATTAACACGACAACATGAATATCAAATTCATAGAAGTAATCATTTCAATGATGGTTATGTATAAAAGAAAGATTGCATATAAGAATATAATACAAGAAGAAAGAATTACTTCGTAGAAAGAAAGATATGAAGCAATTTTAATCTCTTAGTTTAAGGGAAGACCGAGAGTGTATACACCGACGCCATTGTGATCGATTCTGACCCATGTCACACACAGTGTTCAACCATTGGTTATGATAGTCACGCGGACCCAAATCTAGTAGTGTGCATCTACCAACATGGCTAAGACCAGACTTTAGTGACTTCAAGCACTGATGACGCCCCTAACTTCTTCCATCCATCTCAAACACTAGTCAGCATTGAGCTTCGTGATAATCGGTGTTCAAGCATACGCAACACGTGACTCAACCATCTCAGTCGATGAAGATTTACAACCTCATCAACTGATTTACCATCATTACCTAATACCCTGCATCTAACCTCAATATTACATACCTGATGTTCCCAGCAGACGCCAGCAATATTTCTAAGGCATCTGTGATCAAATACTAGTAGCTTACGAGTATCTTCTACTCTTAATGGCCACGTTTCTCAGCCGTAGAGTGGAAGAGAACGAACTGCTTCGCAGTATACCCGTTCTTTTAATTGATAGACGTATATCTTGCCTTTGACAGAGGTGACGTAAGTTGGTAAAAGCCAAATGAGCATTCTGAATTCGTGTAGAGATTTCGTCACACACTAATTCATTATGGCTGATCAGACTTCCAAGATAAATGAAGTTGTCAACGCGTTCGACTACTTCACTCCCTATATAGATATATAGATAAACGTATGTGTATTTCTGTTTATTTTTTCATAAACTTATCATCACTTTTTCTTTTGAATCAAATCTGTTCAGTAGTCGAACATTTACAGCTGTTTTTATGTTGTCATAAACTTTTGTATTGGTTAATGGTTCCCTTTTATAACCATTCATTTAAGCATAAATTTATTGTTGGATTGTTAAAATGTTGTCGATATACAACGATTCACCTATTCTGTCCTGGTTACAGGTGTATACATAATCGAATAAAGTCGATTTTCATCAAACTAACAAGTATATGGCAATGACTGGTCCTATGTTAAACCCATATAGGTTTCTGGACAGATCAATTTATCCATTCTTCTGAAGGTACATTTTGACCTTGTTAATTATTCGCTTATCAATCTTGACTGTATTTATATGAGCGTAAGTTTTGTGTTCACTTCTTATCCTATTCATTATATGTCTGTAACTTATGTTTGTTTGACTACAAAATATCGGTTCACATTTGGTTAAATCGAGTTAGCCAACATGTTTTCTCCAGTCCATTTATCTTTGCTCTCTCTCTTCTTCACTTCCTTCATTCCCTTCTCTCTGTCTCTCTAATTGACTGTTTTAATCAACCATTGTACATAATATTGGTATTCATTCTATTATTTACAAACACGAGTTAAGGTGATCATTGTATAAGACGATAATCAATATGTATATTTCAATAACAATCATTCATACAACCATCACACGATCGAACTGGAGTCAGATACACAAGGTCCACTAATACATAATATCTAATCATTTCATGTTATCAATATAATGTAGCTTGGAAATATAATAATTTCGTAAGTGATAGGATTTGTTCATAGACTTATTTACTTACTTACGCCTGTTACTCCTCGTGGAGGAGCATAGGCCGATTTGTTCATAGTGGATGTTAAGAATTCCAGAGTTTAGTCTTCATAAAATGGAATTTCTACACTTACATAAAAAAGAAATGCCCAAAAACATAGATTGAATAGAATGGGAAACTATATTATTATTATTATTATTTAGTAGTAGTAGTAGTAGTAGTAGTAGTAGTAGTAGTAGTAGTAGTAGTAGTAGCAGTGTAATAACTAATAATGAGGTTGCGAAATTGGAAAACAGTATGATTAATGAAGTAACATGATTGAAGTTGAATACTTAATGTCTTGGTAACTAAAGGTGATAACCGGAAAAATTGGTATGTTTGTTTGTTACTTTGATTGATTGATTGATTGACAAAGATTTTACCAAATGTGTTCAAAGGTAAAAAAAATCAACAAACTAAAATCAAAAAAATATTTTTCTAAACTTTAAATACCAATTTGGTCAGTAATATAAAGTGGAAATTTCTGTTGATCTAGATGGGAGATTTGTGATGATTTTAGTAATTTTTAATCGTTGAATCCACAAGTTGATCTATTCTATCTAGATCATCATTGAAAACGTGGAAGTACTGGATAGTCATTTTGTGTTAATATGGATTTTCTCAACAGTGTGCATCGATGATACTGCATGCAGGACTCGAACCCAGAACCTTTGGTTTCGCTCGTAAACACTTGACCTCTAGATCACTGAACGGGCATGTAATGTCATTCATGTCTAACTTTAATCGATTCGTGATCTTGCACAATACTTACTGTATTATCTGAAGTGGGTAACTGTTTCCACTCGATAAGGATTGTACTCGACTGCTCCCGGCTTCTCAATAGAACACCAGGAAATCCATAATACTGAGACTTTAATTTAGAAACGACCTTCTAATCGAATCTTGTGTGACCTTGAGAAGTATTGGCCAACGAGAAAACAGTTAGTATGGAGTAAAAATGTATTGTACAGAACAAAAAAATTAAAGTGGTTACCCTTTTTTGCATGGTTAAAAAACTTTTCAAGGTTAGAAATAGGTTTAGAGGTTCTAAAATCGTAATGTATACGTTAGGGAAACTTATCTATGTGACACCATAATTGTCGACCTCTGGAGCCATGATAACGTCGTAAAAACTTTCAGACTAGACCACATAGCTTCAATATTGTTTGTGTGCACTCCGGTTGTTGGGTTCACAAAATGTTGCTTATGAATAACGACACCATGCATACAACCAAGACTATGTAGGCATCTGTATGCTCTCCTATCATCCGTATATATTGTCGTACCCGGCTTCACATATTCCCGTATAAGTGCTATTATCGTTATAGCTTCTCGGTTTCTAACCTGTTGGAAGTGTCATCTATTCTAAAGACCTGTGAGGTTGATTTATAGAAGTGCTGCTTACCCAGTCTTCTTTACTATTACGTCCTCTGTTGAGTTTTCGTTCTCTGATTACTGTTTCGTCTATTTCAACGATTCTCTTGACTTTCTCAAACGACTCATGTAAGCTCGTCATGTTTATTGTGCATATATCTCTACAATACTCATACCACTGAGTAACCGAAGCTTCAGTAACATCTGCTAATGTTCACAATAATTATCATAATTTGCCTTAGTCTCAATCTGGATCGAACGAAAAAATGTTCCTATTCTATCAGACTTCTTCCTCCAATATATATATTACATCGAAAAACAACATCATCATGGTAGTCTGCACAAGGTCCACAAGTCATTTGATTATCAAAATAACAAATAAAAGAACTTCTTAATAGTTTCATTTGTTGTAGCCGCTTAATTATCACGTCTTCTCTAAAATCCTCTCTGAACTGATCGTATGTAAGTACCAGGTACTGAAATTGACTTCATAATCTTGAAATCTCTCAAAAACTTCTGATTGATTACTAGTACAGGGGTTGTGGAGATTATTAAGTTTTTGATTGAGCTAATCCATGTTGGGTAGAGACAGGTATCTACCTCAGTACAACGGAAGTTGGTCGCTCAATTTCGTGGATTGGTTGATGTTAGACACTATCACCATTGGATGCCGGCTCAGCGGTCTAGTTGGTTAAGCGTTGGCGCGCGAGATCGAAGGCCCTAGGTTCGAATCATGTGAACGGGATCGTGGATACGCACTGCTGAGGAGTCTCACAATAGGACGGAACGGCCGTCCAGTGCTTCCAGGTTTTCAATTGTGGTAGTCTAACATCAATCGGTTCATGATCTCAATTAAAAAATTCTGATTAACTTGTCCATAAATTATAGTCTCACTAAAAACTCTTCATAAATTTTAATGATTTATGGTTATTATAATAATTAGAAGGCGTTTGTAGAAATTTTAGAAATTTCACAGATTGAAATCATGAGTCATTTGAAGCTAGACCACCATGGAAAACCTGGAAGCACTGGACGGCTGTTTCGTCCTGGTATGAGACTCCTCAGTAGTGCGCACCCACGGTCACGTACCCTGCGAGGTCCGAACCCAGGACCTATCACCCTCGCGACAGGCGCTTAACCAACTAGACCACTGAGCCGTCATCCAACGGTTTTAATGTCTAACTTCAACCAATCCATGAAGTTGTGCCACCGTACACCATTGTCTTCAGGGAGTTGATATTATAATAATTACAAATTGATAGATACATGAAAAGTTAAATGTTATGTAATACAGTTAAGACGAAATAGTGATGAGATCAAATCTACACACACACACACCTACACACCTACACACACACAGACACACTCTTTTTTGTTCCGTTTTTGTTTTTAACCCAAACATTGTTAATCAGTTACGGTCAGTTAATTCATAAATGAAACATCAAATATTCATTTATCATTTATAGAATAAAGTAAAAGGTAAATATGAATTTAAATGAACGTTTTTCATTCATTATTCAATATACTTCATTGTTTTATTTTTCTTGCGAATACTCATAAAGAACAAATAGATGAATGAAATCAAAATCATTTTTAAACAAACATTTGAATGAATCATTGAAATTTATGCAATGAATGTAAACAAAGAACAATCGAGGATGAGCGTTTCGTCCTCGTTGGAACTCGTTAGTTGGATATATCTCCATTTCACTGTTGATATGTCACTCCGATCTTGATCAATTGCGATCCTAAATAACAATGGGAAGATACAAGTAAAAACAACACTAAATGAATTTAAACTTCACCTCATTACACAAGCAGGTGGCTATCAGGGTTTAGTAGCTAAGTGGATAACGCAATGGTGTTCGGAGCGAACGGTATTGGGTTCGAGTCTCAAAGTGAACATCAACAATTCTGGGATGCAGGGACATCCAGCTGACGAGTCCCAAATAGATTGAAACGTTTATCCACTGCTATTCCACTACTAGCCACTATCCGTCTTTGCTTGAAAAGCTTGTGACTTCAGGCAATATTGAGGCAATCCACACAACATGCACATATATCAATAACAGACTGGTCAGTTGCAATCCTAAACATCAATGGGAAGATTCAAGTAAACAATACTAAGTGAATATAATCAATATAGTCATCTGTGACATTCTAATTATGGATAAAAAAATGAAGATATAAGCATCATCATGGATAATAATGAGTTAAATAAATTTTTACTGCAATATACACCTTCCAAACAAATTATATTTGTATAACAAAATATTACTGTTGGTTACATCATCACATAATAAACTTTAGTATTTACATTAATGACTTATCGAATAGTAACCAATGTTATTCATATCTAGATCACTTACTTACTTACGCCTGTTACTCCTTATGGAGGAGCATAGGCCACCAAACAGCACTCCCCATTAAACCCTGTCCTGGACAATCCTTTCCAGCTTCTTCTAGTTGTTATTCATCCTTTTCATATCTGCTTCTATTTCCCACGTAATATGTCCTTCTGCCTTCCACTTTTCCGCTTCGCTTCAGGATTCAAAGTTAAGGCTTTCCAAGTGATCTAGTTTGATGATTTGTGTAATTTATGTCCTATCCAGTTCCAATACCTTTTCCTAATTTCCTCTTCAGCTGGAAGTTGGTTTGTTCTGTTCCACAGAAGGCTGTTACTGATGGTATCCGGCCAATGGATTTTGAGTATCTTGTGTAGACAACTATTTGTAAATAGTTGTACCTTCTTGATGATGGTTGTAGTAGTTCTCGAAGTTTCATCCTCGTATTGAAGAACTGTGTTGACGTTCGTCTTGAAGATTGTGACTTTGATATTAGTTGACAGACAGTTGTTTTGAGTTCCATATGTTCTTCAACTGTAGGAATGGTGTCGTTGCTTTGCCAATCTTCGTCTTTATGTCTGAATCAAATCCTCCTTGTTCATCGAAGATGCTTCATAGGTAGTACTGGTTAAATTCTGAGGTTACAATACTGTCACTAGTCCAAATAACTTTATATCACTTAAACCATACTCTATATTAAATACTAATCACTAAGATGTCCTATTCTACTTAGTTTATTTACTAGTTAACACTTGTCAACCACGTACATTTGAGAAACATATAGTATCAATCAATGACATAGTGTTTACTGAATTATAAACCAACTGTCTCAGATTGAAACTCATTAACAAGAGTCCTAACCCGCTAGAAAATGTTGATATGTCTTGTCCTTTAATGCTACTTGTTATATCTGGTCGTCGCTGATTGTTATGTCAGAAAAGCTTATCACTTATACTTGAAACGAGGGACCTCGGCAATTCCCAAGACGCGAAAATTAAGAACACAATGACTGGTATAATTGGATATTTATTAACCTCAAAACACGACGACGACGACCAGATATAACAAGTAGCATTAAACAACATGACTTATCTGTGGCGAATAGGATAGGATTCTAACCGACTCGGGGAAACCCCGATGGATTAGCAATGAAGAGTGTAAGCATTAATTGACAATAAACAATCATAAAAGGTTGATCCAATATAACAGACTTCCATTTGGAGTAAATATAATTTTCCTTGAAATTATAGATACATCTTGTTAATGAGTTACTTACTTACTTACTTACGCCTGTTACTCCTAGTGCAGCATAGGCCGCCGACCAGCATTGTCCAACTAACAATGAAACATAGTTATACCAATACCGACTATCTAACATTGTAATCTTTACCAAGATAAACAAAAAAGCTTCCCCCATCATTATAAACACATATATAAGTAGTATATTTCTACATTGATATAAGTATAGTTTTTCAATGTTCAAAAACAAAATTCCATATACAAATTCACATTTACACACACACACACACTGTAATTTACCATTTGGATAATACAAAAGAAAAACATTAACTAAGATATCACAACATTTGTTTCGTCAGTATTTCTTATTTCATGCTGAGAGGAATAAATGTTAACCGGCTATATCTGTGTAGTTCATGCAAATACTTCTTTCTTCTTCTTTTTCTTCTTTTCATTTTTCTTTTCATTATAGACATTTTATAAAAGAATGATAATGTCAACAAATTTCAACAACAATAACGGCAGAAAAAAGAAAAGAATGTACTAACTGAACGCGCTTTTTTTCATGGCAAGGTTGCTTTTTACAAGATGCGGTTGCTAACCTCATGCACAACCCCCCTCCCCACGAAGCGAAATACTGACTGGTGTTGGGGATGATTGAAAGAAAGTTAAGGATGGCCGAACAAAAACGTGGTATCAGTGCTTGAATTCATTAAGTTCGGGTTTGAGCCATGTTGATAGATGCAGACTACTTGGTTGAGGTACGTGTGACATGGTTCACAATCGATCACAATGGCGTAGGTGTATATACTCTCTGTTTTCCCTTAAACTATGAGATTTTAGTTATTTTATATCTTTCTACGAACTAATTCTTTCTTTCTGTACAATATCCTTACATAAAATGTTTCTCTTATATAATATCACCAATGAATTAACTACTTCTATGAATCCGGTGTTCATCCTGCCCTGCCAATGAGGTATGGAAACTTGGACCAATGCATATATGTGCCTCGTCATACGTTGCAGCTGACTGACTGACAACCCTCCTCCCTTACTCAGGATTGGGACTGGCAGTAGTCCTAGAACAGCTCTACAGGAATCATTGAAATTTTTTATTTGTAGTTAAGATTTTTGTATTTCAATCGTGAAAAATATACTCATGAAATAAGTAAAAGAAATCGCTGAAAACTTCCCATTATATTAAAACACAATCATATAAACTCATTCAAGGTGTTATTCATCTTGTCAATGTAGTCCTACTTATTATAATATGATGAGAATTGTTCAGCGATTAAAATCTTGTGATCAACTCATTGTATTGAAGGTATTCAATGAGTTCCTGAAGTATAACACAAAGATCATAGACATGAAAATATCATTAGAATTTATAAAGAACTGTATTGAATCATGTCATTATTCAAAACTGTTCTATAAGTCATTACGACGTAATCAGGTTCATTCAAACATTAAAACGTTTTTCCCCAAATACCCTGATATGACAGAGAGTGTGAGGAGGTAACTCTCCTTCTCAAAATGCTCTCACATGGCGACCTGCATACAACCACAAACAAGGAAGTCCTTCTCGTGGCGGGACTGTCGTTTACAAAATTGAGAGAATGGAAAACGAATACTCAGGGCTTTAATTGGCTCGGTGGATATGAAGGATCCATCTAGAAAAGTTGGAAAACCCTCATTCTAAACCAATAGTGCACATGGGCTCCAGGATCTTGAGGGAACAAATGGTGTGTGAACCTATTGTTGGTCACCGGCTACCATATGAATGCATCTCCTAACGCTGCTCCACTGCCTTATGGATAAGCCTTTTATGTCGAAGGCTCTGGGTGTGGCCCCTTAAGAAAACCACCTGTTTCTGTATGGGTACCCGCGCAGTATCTCGGTTGTTACATAAATCGAATGATTAATGTTTTTGGTGCTTCATTGTACCAATGTTTATGTATCTACATAAATAATAAATGCACATAATAAAATTGACACATTTAATAATGACTTGACAGAGATAGAAGTAAATATTACTCACTTACGTCTGCTACTCTCAATGCAACATAGGCTGCCGACCAGCATTCTTCAACACACTCTGTCCTCAGCCTTCCTTTCTAGTTCTATCCAATTCTCGTTCATCCTTCTCATGTCTGTCTGTCTCCATTTTTCTACGTAATGTGTTATTTGGTCATCTGCCTCTCCTTTGGCCTTCAGGATACCCTGTGAGGGGTTGTCTTGTGACACAGTTGGGTGCTTTCCTCAATATGTGTCCTATTCACTTCCAGCACTTCTTCCTGATTTCTTTGTTCACTGCAATCTGTTTGTTCTCCTATGTTGTTGCTGATAGTGTCTGGCCAACAGATTCGAAGTATTTACGTAGACAACTGTTAATAAACAATTGTATCTTCGGATGATTGCTTCGTAGTTCTCCAAGTTTCCACCTTATACAGTAAACTGTCTTCACATTTGTATTGAAAATTCTGACTTTGGTGTTGATTGACAGTTGTTTTGATTTCCAGATATTCTTCAATTGTAAATATGCTGCTCTTGCTTTTCCGATCCGCGCCTTCACATCTGCATCAGATCCACCGTGTTCATCAATGATCCTGCCCAGAAATGTAAAGGTTTTTACATCTTCCAAGTCTTGTCCGTCAATTGTGATTGGATTGGTGCATGCTGTGTTGTATCGGAGCATCTCGCTTTTCCCTTTGTGTACATTGAAACATACTGCTGCTGAGGCTGCTGCTACACTGTTCGTCTTCTCCTGCATTTGTTGTTTCGTTTGCGATAGAAGGGCTAGATCATCTGCGAAGTCTTGATCGTCCAGCTGCATCCTATTTGTTCACTGTATCCCGTGTTTCCCTTCAGATGTTGACGTCTTCATGATCCAGTCGATGACCAGGAGAAAAAGAAAGGGTAAGAGTAAGCAACCTTGCCTGACACCAGTCTTTATTTTGAACGAGTTCGTCAACTGTCCTACATGCACGATTTTGCAGTTTAATCCATCATATGAATTCCGTATGATATTGACTATCTTCTGAGGCACGTCGTAGTGTCGAAGACGCTTCTATAGTGTTGTTCTGTCCACGCTATCAAATGCTTTTTCGTAGTCAATGAAGTTGATGTAGAGTGATGAATTCCATCCAATTGATTGTTCCACAATGATCCGTAGAGTTGCGATTTGATCTGTACACGATCGATCCTTACGTAATCCAGAAGTAAATATTTCTTGCAAAAAATTAGTAGTTGATGAATTAACAGATCTTAAGTCCCAGTTTATGGATTACGTCACAAAGATAACTAGGGAATGATCAGACAAGAAAGAAACATATCCAACTTTTCAAAAGCTTAGAAAATCAACGGGTTGAAAATAAATTTCCGACTGGACCAAAAAGGTATGTGCATAAAGAAGAACTTGAAGTATTAGTACTAGGTCTAAAATTCTATGATACACGTAAACCGCGTAAATCAAATAGATAAGAACATCCAATTTGAAAACCGAAATTATCAGAAATCAGATCTAGTCCCAACTTTTGATCAGGAACTTGAACGTTTCAAATTAAACCTTGTTGACTGCTGATGCTGCTGTTATCACTTTAAGAATGATAGATATATCTACAGAAGTATTTTAACTAAAAAAAATAACAAGGAGGCTATCAATGAACTCATTGATGACAAGAATCTGATGAACACAGAACCTGATAAATGAACAGGAACTATCCAACTTAACAAAAAAAGACTACATTGACAAGATGAATAACATCTTGGATGAGTTCATATAATTGTTGTTGATCGAGGTCATGAACCGATTGATGTTAGACCACCGTTAAAAACCTGGAAGCACTGGACGGCCGCTTCATCCTAGTGTGGGACTTCTTGGTAGTGCGCACCCACTATCCCAAATCGCGAGATTCGAACCCGGGACCTATCAGTCTCGGGCGCAAACTCTTAACCTCTAGACCATTGAGCTGGCCGGAATCCGATAGTGTTAATGTCTAACTTCAACTCATCCACGAAACGACTGTCCAGTGCTTCCAGGTTTTCAATGGTGGTCTAACATCAATCGGTTCAGGATGTCAATCAATAACTTAATGATCTCCACAACCCTATACTGATCATATAATTGTGTTTTAAATAAAAAATGTTTCATACACATAGTTCCCTTCATTATCTTAAAAAAAGCAAGGACAAAGATTGATTCAGAATAATAAATGGATTCATTTTATTTCGTTAGGTTCTCATCAGGTGCTTACAACCTAAAATATTTGAAAGTCAGCGTTATTACAGATATTGACATATTTTGCATAAGAGGGTGATTAATGGGTGAATATATGTGTTAATAATAACCACTTGCTCACTAGTGACTGACTTCAGGAGGTACCCCTGGAGTTCTAGTGAGAATTCGTCATCAGTGGAGTTCAGTCAGGTCTGTTGTGAGATAGGAACTCACTGAAAACGATGGTGTACGGTGACGCAATGTTGTGGATTGGTGGAAGTTAGACATTAACACCGGTGGATGCCGGCTCAGTAGTCTAGTTGGTTAAGCGCCTGGCGCAAGACTGATAGGTCCTGGGTCCGAATCTCGCGGGGGGCTGGATTGTGGATGCGCACTGCTGAGAAGTCCCATACTAGGACAAAACGGCCGTCCAGTGCTTTCAGGTTTCCCATGGTGGTCTAGCTTCAACCCATGAGTTCTAATCACTATTTCAATGTGCCGGAATTTTCCCTCCCAAACTTTGTGATGTGTGGGCAAGAATGATAATGATTGGTTATCTGCTTAGTCAGATTTATAGATAGTCTGAGAGGTGTCAGATGAGTTATATATTCCCCTATCTTTATTATTACTTATTGTTCACTTACCATCGATTGTTCATTGTTGTTGGATTGTGTGGGGTTTTGGTGGTGTGGGAATATATTTACGTTGTGGTCATGCTAATCACGTGTTCTTGATCATCTGAGTTGTGTTGACGTCCTGTAGAATAGACACTGGGAGAGAATCTAGTGTAGATATTCGTCTAAAGTGAATTAACGTCCCATACATGTAAACGTGTAAACCCAACCGTTATAACATTAGATAAAATAAAACTGAGCGTTATAGCACTTTGTTCATTCGAAACAAAATTTTATGACCTCATTAACTCTATCGGAATCTTCACTACATCATGATACACATATATTCCACTGGTTGAAATCATGAGTCAATTGAAGCTAGACCACCATGGAATACCTGGAAGCACTGGATGGCATCTATACTACTCAATCATCCTTGATTAGTGTATGTTCAAATTTCTTCTGACTGTAACAGCGAACTATTTTATTTTCAAACAACCCGACCTTCATCTTTCATATTCTTAGCCAGTGGTTGGAGATTACTAGATTCTTATTGAGACATGAAAACAGACATTATAGGAAAATTTGTTATCCATCTTATTTTGTATGTGTGTGTTGTGCGTTTTGAACGTTTACACTAATTTGTCTGTTTGTTTGGGGTTTTTTTTATAGTTTACTGACATTTTAAAAGATCTGTAGATTGTTTTGACAAAATTACACATTCACTCTAAACATGTTTTATAATGAACAGTATAAAGGTTATGGAGGATAGTTGATAGATGTATTACAAGTAAGGACTGAAGTCATACAAAGTTGTCTACTTTCGCCATTTCTCTTTCTTCTGGCGATTGATTGGATTATGAAGATCTTTGATATCTGACGGGAAGCATGGAATAAAATGAACAACTCAAATATAACTAGACAATTTGGAGTTCACAGATCAACTAATCTTTCTATCCCATACTCAATAACAAATACACTTCAAGATAGATGGTGGTTGGAGGTAGTCAACAGGAAACCCCGACCCGGGTTTCGTGCTACTTGGCACTCGTCAGCAAGGTGTACCTGTAATCTTGAGGGAACTGGTGCTTCCTGGCGGATCCGATCTCGTGTCACCCAGCTTCACAGTCAGAGACGTTACCACTGAGCTATCCGAGCCGTGACTAACCTCCTGTAGGACTGAGATGTAATCACAATTGATTGATCACTGGGTGGTGATCAATCTCATGCTTGTCTAGTCCTACAGAGGTTAGTCACGGCTCGGATAGCTCAGTGGTAACGTCTCTGACTGTGAAGCTGGGTGACACGAGATCGAATCCGCCAGGAAGCACCAGTTCCCTCAAGATTACAGGTACACCTTGCTGACGAGTGCCAAGGAGAACTAAATCCGGGTCCAGGGTTTCCTGTTGACTACCTCCAACCACCATCTAAATCTCAATACATAGTGCCCGCAGTGTCGAGTCACCTAGACTGGTGGCCACATTGCAACATGATCGATAGTATTCGATCTGCACTAATAAGGACTAGACAAGCATGAGATTGATCACCACCCAGTGATCAATCAATTGTAACACTTCAAGATAGTCAGTGAAGCAGTAGTCTCTGAATCAGTAGAACTCAACAAACACAAGAGAAAAAGCAATAACGCGTAGAACACCGACCCATTCATATATGATGCAGAAATCCTGGAAGAGGTAGAAAATTTCACGTATCTGGGTAGCATCATCCATGAACAAGAAGGATCGGATGTGGACGTAAAGGCAAGAATTGGCAAAGTAAGGAAAGTACTCTTGCAACTGAAGAATTTATGGAACTCAAAACAACTGTTTATGAAACAATATTAAAGTCACAATCTCCAATACGAACGTCAACACAGTTCCACTGTACAGAGCTGAAACTTAGAGAACCATCATCAAGATAGTACAAGTATTTATAAACAATTGTCTACACATGATACTCAATGTCCGTTGGCCGGATATCATCAGCAACAGCCTACTGTGGGAGAGAACAAACCAACTTCCAGCGGAGGAAGAAATTAGGAAATGACGTTTGAAGTGTATAGGATATACATAACAGTAAACATCAATCTGCATCACGAGACGCTCACTAACTTGGAATCTTGAATAGATAAGGAAAATAGGAAGATGGAGTAACACGTTTAGCCGGGAATCGGAAGCAGACATGAATAGCAACTGTAGGGGATTGTCCAAGACAGAGTTGTATAGTGAGTGCTGATGGTTGGTTTATGCCCCTGGAAGAGGGGCAACCGGAGTAAGTTGACAATTCAAATCATTTTTAAAAAACATTCCATTTAATTCCAGGTAGTTTATCTACTTAACTTATGAATATATGTATGTAGTTATCAGTCCCTTCCACTTTTTTCTTTTTTGTAGAAGAAATTTGTTGTAATACCTTGTGCAGAGTATTCCACATTGTGCAAGTAAACGATATTGAACAAAACCATTAATAATAATAATAATAATAATAATAATAATAATGATAATAATAGCTCCGTACTTGTCGAGACCTTACCACCGGAGACGGAAATCCGTGAGATAAAGCTAGGTGTGCATTTTTAAGATAGACCTTTTCTAACCCACTCTTTTTTTGTGAGAAGGCAACATCTTTGTTATGCTGGTTTTCTGAGGGAAACATCTTACTGCAATCACATCTCTGCACAGTCAGCAATCTGACTTCGCCCTCAACAAAATTTTGAGACTTATTTTTATTATGTGCTGACATAGTTCGGTTCATATCCGTTTCAAGTAGAAACAGGCACCTACTTCAGTACAATGGAAGATGGTCGTGCAACTTCGTGGATTGATTGAGGTTAGACATTAACACTGTTGAATGCCGGCCAGCTCAGTGGTCCAGTGATCAATCGTTCGCGCGCCAGACTGAAGGCTCTGTGTCCGAATCCTGTGAACGGGATCGTGGATGCGCACTACTGAGGAGTCTCACAATAGGACGAAACGTTCGTTCAGTTCTTCCAGGTTCTCAATGGTGGTCTAACATCAATCAGTTCGTGATCTCAATCAAAACTTAATAACCTACACAACCCTATACTGATTATACCTAGAACTTGGATGTTTGTTATACCGTGTACAACTTGAGTGCTTGAATGCTTCAACCCTCCAAGTCACAACACAGAAAACGAGTGGAAAGAAATCTTATTCTAGCCAGTCAAATATGATACAAAACATTCGAGTATTTATATTTCTTAGTAAACCCAAATCATCATTACAATCATCCAATCCGCATAAAGGGGTTTTTAGCATTTGTCCAATCGGGAAGCAATATGCTGAGATTCTGGAATTTTCTTCAAACAGTGATTCTATGTAATGTCTTCGGCTCTTTCATAGCTTCTTAGAGCTTCATGAGTTTACCGGGAGCCGTTCTCACAATTATCAGGTATGGTAAATGTGATGTTTGAAATGTGGTAGTGTAGAGTTAAGGACAATTATATGCATGTTAGTAATTTGAAATGTGAACAGTATTATGTGTGTAGATAGTTGAATAAATGATCTATGTTGAATGGATTATTTTGATTTTGATTATAACAAAACTATTCTCTTTTGTTTCCTACTAATTAGGATTTTAGTAATATGTCATTAGTTCCATCATTAACAATTTACTCAATGCTTTAATTTATTTGAAATTATTAAGTCAACCTTCCTAATGATACTTAAATATCTAATGAATGTACTTGTATTGAATAAAAATTAATTACTATGTTAATGTGCATATGTTCTACGAATGTCGTTCCAGAGAATTCCACGTCGTGCATTGTTTATCGATGCTGGGAGTGGTTGGAAAAAGCAGAGTGGTGGTCAGTGTATGAAATGGTGTCGCGGTATGAAAGAAAGTTGTACAGGACTGGCTTGTGTGGATCCCTCACGACTCCGTGGTTGGGGTTCTAGAGATGATGTAACATAGTGGCTAGAGACGTTATCAGATATGGCTCAGAATAGAAGCCAATGGCAATCCTGCTGTAAATTTATTTTACTTTCTTCATTAAAAAAAAGACATAACCTCTTTAAGTAGTAGGATTCTCTTTGGCTGTACTTTTGGTAATTGAACTGGCCATCCCATTATTGTTATTTTACTATCATACACTAATTTGTCTTCATCGTTGTACTTCTTTTTTCTTACATTCTTTATACCTTCACATTCTCATTCTCATTGTGTGGCGCATATGTATCTGGTGCCCTTTTGTACTAATATTTATGTGTTCGAATAAATAAACAAAGCAGTGTGCACAATAATTTACTTTTTAATTAAAAGTCGTCACATTGAAATTCTATAGTTAAATTCATGAGTCAATTAAAGCTAGATCACCATGGAAAACCTGAAATCACTGGACGACCGTTTCATCCTAGTATGGAACTCCTCCACGATCATGCACACCGGACTCAAACCCAGAGGCTATCGGTCTTGTTTATCTATTTATTTATTTTAACACATAGACATTGGTACAAGGAGGCATGAACTAAATATGCGCCACACAAATCTTACTTAAATTGTGTGAGGGTGTGATATTGTCCGGGTGCTCAGACCGAGGCAGCTGGTTTTCTTAGTGAGCCACACACTGAGCCTTTGACCTAAAGGTTTAATCCAAAACGCAGTGGAGCAACGTCAGGAGATGCAGTCACATGGTAGCCGGCGACCAACGATTGGTTCATATGCCATTTCTTCCCTTAGAATCCTGGCGCCCATGTGCTCCATTGGCCTAAAATTAGGGTTTTCCAACTCTCCTAGGTGGATCCTCTGTATCCACCGAGCAGCCTAAAGTGTTGGATTTTAGCTTTTCGTCCTCTCAATTTCGTAAACAACAGTAGTTCATCGAGAAGGCAGTGAGTAGGACTTCATTGTTTGTGGTTGTATTCACGTGGTCACTTGAGAGCGTTTTGAAAGGATGAGCTGCCTCTTTTCATTCTCGGCCGTATCAGGGCATTTGGAGGGCATCAGTGTCGTGGGCGAACATTAAACTTCTTGACCAGTGGTTCGGCATCCAACGATGTTAATGTTTAACTTCAACCAATCCACTTTGAGATTCACTTGTATTGTGTTCCTGTAAAATTATTTTTTATTTATTTACCATTCAAAGCTTATCTGCTTCACAATCACATCTGATTTATATAAGAAGGAAATATCTAAAACTGAAATGTTTCCTTGGAATTGTAAAATCATACAGATCAGATAATTTTTTTTTAGATCACATGAGGTGTTCTTGTTTTTCCCATTGGGAAATAAACAAAATCATTATCGTAATTCATGAAAAGGTGAAAATATCGAATTCATTAGGAATGAATATATTTCAGTCAGTTGATATAAGAGGTAACAGTATGAAAATTCAGACAAGAAAGCTTAATACCTTCAAAAAATTGATTATAGTTTGGAACTCAAATAGGTGGAAACACTGATCAGTATTATAATCGATATAGAGTCTGGAACAACTGTTGGTTAACTCAAGTTACGATACTATATCAGTACAGAAAGAGGAGTTTACTTCGCAAGGAAGGAATGAAGAGAAAATATGTATGGAACAGTACTAAGTAAAAATCTTGAAAGATATGCGACATGAAAACATCTGAACCACTGAGACTGATTGTGTGTGCTATCACGGATTCCAACCACTGATCATGATTGTTTGGTGGAGTCCAACTAGATAGAGTGGACATACCGATATAACTCAGAAGATCACGATTTCATAAATTGTAGCCATATCTTGGTTTATGCGCTCCTAGCTTTTTTAAATCTAATACTACACCGCCTGGTATTATAAATCGAGGCAGGCGGCAGCTAAGAGTTTGTAACACATATCCCAACCACTCGATTCTATGACAATCTAGTCTTTTCAGTCAGCTTTTTATTTTCGTCTAGTGAATGGGCTCAGCCTCAGCATTGTTCATTCAGGTCTCCCAGCATACACAGCGCTTCAGAAAAACTCGCTATCAAAGAGATGTAGCTTGAAGATACGCTTTATTTTTACATGTCCTATTTCACAAACATTGAGGAATATAATTGAGACTGGTAAACAAGCTCCTTCCCAAAACCACAGGTGACACAAGTTAAAGAAAGCCAGTCGAGCTTTTTAAATGTATGAGGGGATTTCTCCAGCCACCCAAACATAAGGGCTAATAGAAGACGCAACGCAAACGAAGCGCCGATTGATCTTAACTACTCCACCTCACAGGATTACTGTACATACCGACACAGATCAGTTATGGAACACCGTTTTGAACCTGAACGGATAGAAACTCATCCCAATCATTCTTACATTGCTACTTGGTGTTTAGAAGGCTCAAAATGTTGTCAGCATCCACATCAAGCAGAAATATCCTATCAGGATACACTACAATACATTATTACCCGCCATTTCGAACGAATGATGAAAAACGAAGTCGAGTAGAATTTTTGTAAAAAGATTATTGATTGACTTTGTGATTTATGGTGGGCATATTTTAGATAAATGATTGTCATAGCACTAAATAAACAGCCGATTTTGAGTGAATAGCATTAAGAAGATCCAATATATCGTTAACATAGAAACCATTGTAAGAGAATTATCGCACATTTTAACCTTTTAATTGTGACATTATAGTCTAGATGTCGAGTACGTTATTCATCAATGTTCCAATTTATCTGAAAAAAGTAAGACAATAATATTCGTAATTTTATTAGTTGAGATCATGAGTCAATCGGAGCTAGATCACCATGGAAAACCTGGAAGCACTGGACGGCCGTTCAGTCCTATTGTGGGACTTCTCAGAAGTGCAAATTCGAAGCCAGAACGTACCATTCTTGCGTGTGAACTCTTGACCTCTAGACCACTGAGCCAGCATCAAATAGTATTAATGTCTAACTTTAACTAATCTACAAAACGGCTTTCCGGTGCTTCCAGGTTTTCATGGTGGTCTAGCTTCAATTGAGTCATGATCTCAACTATTGAATTTACTATAATATGCACGCACAAAACCCCTTCTGATAATAATATTCATGATGGTAATTAATTTTTGAGGAAGGGATTAGATATAGATTAGGTGAAGTGTTAGGTTTATTAAGGAGTAAAGGAGACATATTATAAAACATGCATCAATATAAGGATAAGTATCGTGTAAAGATTGCTAAACTTCAACTGCGCTTTTATTATAGATTAAAATAAACTGAGACTCCTCGGCAGTGCTCATCCACGACCTATCAGTCTCGCGCAAGCGCCTAACCATCAAAATACTGAGCTGCTTGGTATCCAACGGTGTTAATGTCTAACTTCAACTAATCCACGAAATTTTAACGACACATCCATCATTATCTTCAGTAAGTTACTATCTCACAACAGACCCTGTTGAATTACACTGGTCACTGTTTCTCACTAGAACTCCAGGAAATACCTCTTGGAGACCATCACTAGTGAGCATACGTTGATCAATATCAGAAGGGGTTTTTATGGATATGATGGTAATTTTATTAGTTGATATCATTCTTAAAATGATGCGATTATTATTCAATACTACTGATAATACTTATCTTATACCCAATATAGTTGGAAACCACTGATCAGCAACATGATAATAACGAAAGTTTGCCTGCTTTAAAATTAAGAAAATTTAATCTAAAAATGAAAAGAATTGAATGAAGAAAATTTTCGGGGGGGGGGAGGATTAGAGAACAATAAGAGAATGAAATTAATTTGTGTATCAGAATTATGAATGATGATTGTGCAATCGACAGTTATGAAGAAAAAGAAGGTCATAACAACAAAAACTGGATAATAATGAAGAAAACTTGTTTAAAGAGCAATAATAATAATGATGATATCTAAATCTTACTACAGAAGAAAATTAAGGATAACGAAGGATGAGAGTATATCAGTCCATCAACTCATGTCCGAACTCTACATTCAAAAACGATACACTCAACCTCTTATCTTTCCTTGACCCTAATTCCCTTTTATAGAATGTTTTGGTTCTGCTTTTTTCGTTTTGTTTTAAATTAATATTTCTGTAATTTTAAATCATAATCAATTAATATTATTATTATTATTTTTCATGGTCATTATTCAGGTTTTGAATGAGACTATGATTTATGGACGACTATTAAGTGACGCTAAAGAGACCTTGAGAATGTAGATGGGGATTGGAGGAAGTCAACAGGAAACCCTGGACCCGGATTTCATGCTACTTGGCACTCGTCAGTAAGATGTACCTGTAATCTTGAGGGAACTGGTGCTCTCTGACGGATTTTTTCCCGTATCACCCAGCTTCACAGTCAGAGACGTTACCAGTTGGCTATCCGGGCCGCGACCGGTCGATAGCATTCCATCTGCACTAAGAAGGATTTGACACATATGACATTGATCATCATCCAGTGATCAATCAATTGTGAGACCTTGAAAATGTCCACCTTATAACCAGGATCGAATGAGGGTTATAAACCAGTGTAAGGAATTAGAATTATGATTCACGGATGATAGTTAGGGTTAGGAATCAGATATAGGGTTTTCATCACCAACTGCCATCAAATATAATGCCGAAACTCTATTTAGTCAAATGTATGAATTAATTTTGCACCAAAATTCAAGACCTGCTATCCTAAATCTGATTGGTTCGTCCAGTATTTTTGTTATGGCCTTTATGTTTTTTTCTTCATATCTGTCAAGTGAACAATTATCTTTCATAATTCTGACATGCAACTTAATTTCATCCTTCTATTGTTCTCTCACCTCCTGATGATTACTCAATCTCACTTGGTAATTGGAGTCTCGAATCATTTATAGTGAAATCTTTTCTATCCTTCTATAGATATCTATTTACCGTATAACTATAAGTACGAATGTACACCTTAAATAAATGACACAATGGGTTATTTTAATTGAGAAAATCTAACTCCAAACATTGAATCAATCACTGGTAGAAATTAGACAATAATGCCATTGGATACCGGCTCAATGGCCTAGAGGTTAAGCGTTTGCCCGTGAGACCGATAAGTCCTGGCTTCCAGACCCGTGGGTGGGGATTTGAATGCGCAATTCTGAGGAGTTCCACTACAGGACGAAATAGCCGTCCAACACTTTCAGGTTTTTCATAGTGGTCTAGCTTTAATTGACTCATAAATTCAACTATTAAATTGATAAAATTTTCACAAAACCCCCTTCTGATAAAGACTATAAATATTTTCAAGGAAAGACATTTTAATTCAAAGAGTAAATAGTCAATGTATTTGAATCTTATTCAACTTGACGTTTTGGGGAGAATGAAAGTAGACTTAGATTGCACTGTAGCATTAGTTACTATGTTAAGACCACATAACCATATTCTAGCTTCTGGACAAACCAATTTATTCATTATACTTGAGTCACATTTTGACCTTGTCAATTATTTGCTTCACTCTCTTCTCTTCACTTCTCCAATTTCTTTCGCTCTTCCTTCTTTGTTTTGCCCCCTGACTGCCTGTTCAAATCAACGAGTACATGAAATTTACATATTCAGAATCCATTCTTGTATTCGGCTTATTTAATTCCTCTCTATTCACTAATGTGGATTAAATTGATAATAATATACGAGAATAGTCAGGATGTATATTTTGATAGCATCATTGTCCGATCTAACTGAAGTCAGATCCAAGGGTCCCAGTAAAGTGATGATCCCGTCGATAAATTGCTGCTCGAAATATTGCATATTTTAATGGTACGGTAAGGTAAGGGCCTATATCACAATCTTATTAACTCTGCAATTGATGTCTCTTATTGACATATGTGCATCCTGTGCGGATTGCTTCGATATTGCCTTAAGTCACAAGCAAAGATGCATGGTGGCTAGCAAGGGAATTCAGGACGTGCATTTCGTCCTATTTAGAATTCGTTAGATGGATGTACCTACATCCTAGAGTTGTTGTTCACCCAGTGACTCGAACCAAATACCGTTCGCTGCAAATGTCATTGCGTTACTCACTTGTCTACTGTTCAAAATATTGATGCTAACTGATAGTTTAGTCATAAAATGGCGTTAGTTACAAAACGGTTAGTCAATAATTTTCAGGTAATTTGAAATCAGCGTTCTCTTATTTAGATAGAAAGTTTCAATTACTTAACTATTTTCTGAATGAAACTGAGACGGAATAAATTCAGCTTAACTTTGCTTATAATGATTCATAGTAACAGGAGTCAACTACACACAAGACTCCGTTCACTGACTATTGTCGTTATTCCATTTTTAACTGAGTCAGACTACTGTATTTAATATGTCATACTGACGATGTCGGACATAACACTGGACTTCTTACAAAACATCTCTATCAGTTTAAATGGATGAAAATCAAAATAAAGTCGCTGGAATACAATTTGAAGTTATTCAAGCTGCTTCTAGATTATCAAACGAATGAAGGTGAATCAATTACTTTCGTGCTGGCAACTAGTGGTTAAGTGAGTTTGAACAAGTGAGGAAAATCAATGACATTTTGAAGCACTGAGACCAGTAATCAACTACTCTACAATCGAAATGCTCATCTTCTTTCTGTCTTACCCGATTTTCTACTTGAATATTCTCTATACGATTTAATGGTTGCCCTTCGTAATCAACATAACAGAATGTGGGGTGAGATATGTGAAAAATCATCCATGAATAAACTAATATTGTATTTATTCATTTGAACGTCTCACTTACTTATTCAACGCAACACGACTTAGTTAAATGTGAATTACTAGGAAACGAGAATACTTGATAAACTGGAGACACACTAATATCGCATCCATAATTGAGTTTGTATATGTGACCTAATAGATGTACATCTTCATTTGATTCGAAATCAGTTTTTCTACCAATAACAGAAATCTGATTAAAACTTACCTTCAGTTTGATGATGAACTGATAAACTCAAGTATCACTGAGTAAAACTAATCACACTCTAGAATACACCCTCAATCCACTTGATTGAACTATTCACATCAGTTCATTCTGCTTCACATTCCCCATTCCCATTCAAATATTGTTCACACAGAATGTTCAATTACACAACTGTAGTTGATCTATGACATTGCAAGTATCAACTGTGATTCCATTCATCATCACTTTCAGCATGATACCACACGATGTAACGCAATTCATTTGAATGTGAATGAATAACATTTCCGAGTAGTCGATCAGTCATAGATATTGTAAATTTCAGTCATTACACAAATGTTCTCAATTTGCAAACAAACTATGTAATGAACTAATCGTATATAAAACTGCCGAATCTTCATTGTTTCTCTCACTACACATCAGTCATCTAATAAGATTTACATTCAGTTCAATCGATTGGTCAATTGTAAATTTCATAAAACCAACAAGCACGATCAACTTCAATTGTCTACCCTTCTGAATGAATTCGAATTCATTCACAACATGGTGAATGTCAGATAGTTGAGTAATTTGTTCAGTTAAATGAACATTTATCAAATGAATCATAGAGATTTATTGTTTGTTCACATTACCCTATTTTGTGTTGATAATTGTGAAAGGCCAACACCTTCTATTCATTATTACTATGACTATGATCATGACCATTGTTATTCGTGTTATCGACTTGAGGTTTTACAAGAAGTAGAAGTAGAAGAAGAAGAAGAAGAAGGGGAAATAAACAATCATTTGAAGATGAATGTGCTTGGATTCGCTGTGTGTGTGTGTTTGATGGTGGTGGTGGTAATAGTAGTAGTAGTAGTAGTAACAGTATTTGATGAAATATTCGGACCGAATATACACAAAATGGGATTACATTTCAGTATATTGTAAAGGTCATTCATAACAACTGTGACTTATTTATTTATTTGCATTCATGTTTTCATTTTTAATGTTCTACAGTTGTAAATTCTATGCTTTGACTTTGAATAGGGATCAGTTTTGGGACTTTCTTATGTTAACTTGATGTGTTCAATTCATTAAATCTTTTGCGGCATAATATTTCATTTTTCTCACCGTACGTGGATTATTTCCGTAGTGATATGAATTAGGTAACTTCAGATCACTTACTCCTTACGTACGCCTGTTACCCCCAATGGAGTATAGGCTGCTGACCAGCATTCTCCAGCCCACTATGTCTTGTGACTACTTTTCTAGTTCTAGTTTTCTCATGTCTGTCTCCATTTCTCGACGTAATGTGTTCTTTGGTCTTCCGCGTCTTCTTTGGCCTTGAGGATTTCAAGGGATGAGGACTTGCCCTGTGACGCAGTTGGATGCTTTCCTCAATGTGTGTCTTGTCGATTTACAGCAGTTCTTCCTTCTCCTCCTTCCTCCACTTGAACCTGGTTTGTTCTCTCCCACAGTAGGTGGTTGATGATAGTGCCTAGACAAGGGATCTAATACTATACTGTGAGAATCAATATAAATCAGAAATCCCACTTGTATTTAATGTAATATATATCATACATAGTTGAATGAGTTTTGTTGAAGTCAGTTCACTTCATAGGTTTTGTTTGTTACGAATTGATTTCAGTTGAATTTCTGTTGGAAACCATCGAACATCGAGGAGCTGTTTCATTTTAGCATGGATGTTCTCAGCAAGGATCAATCTGTAATGAATATTACTCATAAAATATCATTTCATGGAAGGACTCATATTGGAATATAGAAGCTTTTGTAATTTGCTTACAAATAAAAAAATGTAGAATATATTATATGAAGAATGTACCATAGCAACTATACTACAACCAACTCCGACTATGGTTGAGCCCTTTCATTAAATTACTTAACAGACAATAACAATTCGCATATGCTTTTACCGTTATGATCACTAGACCACACGATAGACTCCAGGTAAAATGTTGATTTCTTGAATATCACTCAGTGATTGATTTCCCCCCCATAGGTATATGTACTCAAATCCTAATACTGGCTTTTGCTTTGCCTTGCTATGCCCTTATGCAATTCGATTATAAATTTGCCTATGTATATGCTCACACACATATTCGCCTTTCTGCTTCTAATACGTTTGATGTACTTACAACTTTGTGATCTGCACTACCCGTTAATAAACTGTAGTTGCCGCTTCTTCATTGCCTTCTGATTTCAAACGGTTATCGAGGTGATTGATTAACGAAGCAAAGCCACCACAACACAATTATTGTCTGTTTGATCACATCGTTAGGTCTATATTTCATTGTTGATTTCTAAATTAAAACTTCATCAAACTAGTTCATTATTTAATTACCAGGATATTATTCACTTAGTTGTTAAAGCAATTGTATGAAAAGTACTCGGACTATTTAACTATACAAGAACAATATAAATCATTCAGTAGTTGAGATCATGATTCACTTGAAGCTAAACCACCATGGAAAACCTCGAAGAACTGGAAGGCCGTTTCGTCCTATCGTGCGACTCATCATCAGTGCGCATCCACGACTCCGCCTCGCGGGATTCGAACCAGGACCTATCATTCATTTCATTTGAAAGATTCCACCCATTAACTTGAGTTTTTCGTTGGTTTTTTCTATCACAATCTATCATAAATTAGACAATATGAACAAATAGAATTGGATAAAATGCAACATGATCAAAAGTTCTCTAAATGATGTCAGTTTGCCAAGATTGATGGAGGATAAAATCGACTGTTGTTGTCGTTGGTGGTGATGGTGGTGCGGGTGGTGGTGTTTTGATCTTTAAGTTCTACTAACTGCTTTTTTTCTTTTCCTTTACAAAAGCAAAAACGGAAGGTTATTATGACCAAATTTAATCTAACTGAATAGATCAAATGAGAAGAATGTGAACGGAAATTCAATTATATAATTTCGTTGATAACATGGTCAATGAATAAAATCACTGAGGTCATTTATTTGAATCAATCAACCTATTTATCTCTATATATAGAGTGAAGTCAATTCGTTAAATGGAGAAATTTAAGAGAATAGAAATCGTAGAATTGTATTCACTAACCGTGAAACAAATTTAGAAAAGTGGCTTACATTGTTCATAACTCAGATACAATAAAATAGGTATTTTGATAAAAGGGTTATTAACTAAAGTCAATTTCATAAGAAAAGATGGATAGTGACTAGCAGTGGAATCCAGGATATGCGTTTCATCCTGTTTGGGACTCGTCAGATGGATGCACATGCATCCCACAGTTTACGTTTACTCCGGGACTCGAAACTAGTACCGTTCGCTTCAAACTCAATCACGTGATCCACATAGCGAATGGAACTGGGTCCGAGTCACAGAGTGAACATCAACTCTGAAATGCAGGTACATCCAGCTGACAAGTCCCAAATAGGATGAAACGCATATCCTGGATTCCCCCACTAGCCACTATCCATCTTTGCTTATGATACTTGTGACTTAAGGCAATAGCGAAGCAATACTCAAAAGATGCACATATACCAATAACAGACTGATCAATTGCAATCTTGAAGATCAATGGGAAGACACTAGTAAAACAACACCAAGTGAATTTAAAGTAACTTTTGATTCAAAAATATGATTTAACGATCGTAATTATTTATTAAACAAATCTAGAGGTAATTTATCACTTCTATTAGGTTGATTATGTAATGAATCATGAATTTTAGTAGACTTTACTAGGTTTGAAGCTATCATGAGTTCACTTAATCTGCGAACGAGAACAAGACTCGGTGACCAATGACCAGTAATCTAGTTATTGATGCGTCTCAGCCCCGCTAACTAGAGGGAGAAGTTCAAGCTTCGAATGCGAAGTAAATTCTGCAAAACAGCCAGAAACGAGCGATCACAACAAACACAATTCAAAACGTATATATACAGTACAAAACTGTCCTTGGGGAGAGTTACCAAGTAGGATGCTGAAAGACGCAACGGACCAATAGCATTTAAGATATTTCCCAGTGGGAATATGACATGAAGGTGACAAGAGCACCTTTGGCGCGAAAACACAGAAGTTCAAATTTTCTAAATAAATTACAAAATTAGGTCCATTTTCAAGTGAGTTCTGGGGATCTAACGTCCCCAACTTTATGATGGCAAAAACTTTGAAAACGCTGATATTCTAGATTCCTCCATATCAACCAATAGCAATACTGACTTTTAACAATTGAAAGGTAAGTTACAGTTAATAAATGGTTCATAAAGTCGTTTAATGTCTACAATAAGCTGAAATAAATCATTTTCGCTACAGGTACTCATTCAATGAAAAATCAGCTCCAATTGAAGTTTCTTTGATCAAGATCTAAATACCGTTTTCAAAAATCTCTTGTAGTTTTCATAATATTTATTCAAAGACATCACGAAATAACAATGAAATCACAATATGAGAATCATATAAAATGAAACTTTGAAATGTTATTGATACCCCTAAACCGAACCATATTAGACAACCATTAAAAGTCTGAAAGCATTGGAAGGCCGGTTTGTTGTAATAAGGGGCTCCTTAACAATGCACATCTACAACCTAGCAATTAGGAATCGAACTCAGAGCACAATAGTGTTTTTATCCAAGCAATTCATGTAATTTTTTTCCATACATCATCTCACTTTTCTTTTTATGATGATATAATCAAAATTTCCTTATTATTCTTAAGCAATTTTATTATTAGGCGTAAAACTATAGTCAATAAGGCTAGTCATAAAATGAATCTAGAATGATACTTATTTTAAAATGTATTTGTATAACCAAAAGATGATGTCTTATGCCTGAATAAGTGATAAATATGGTGAATTTCACAGGTTGAAATCATGACTCAATTGAAGCTAGACCATCATGGAAAACCTGGAAGCACTGGATGGCGGGATCGTGGATGTGCACTACCGAGGAATCCCATACTAGGACGAAACGGACACCCAGTGCTTCCAGATTTTCCATGGTGGTCTAGCTTCAATTGACTCATGATGTCAATCTGTGAAATTTCTAAAATCTCCACAAACCCCTTCTGAAAATATGGTGAAACTAGGTCTGTTTATATGTCTTAATTCAGTTTTACACAATTTAAAGTAATCGAGAACTGATCTCTTTTTAGTGTCAATTGCTATGTGGAGCCCATATAACTTATTCTAGTATCTGGAAAGGCTGGTTTATCCATTCTACTTGAGTCATATTTTGACCTTGTTAATTGTTCACCTATCAACATTGACTGTTTCTGTATGAGTGTATTTATCTCATGTCTGTAACTTATTTTAGTCTGACTATAAATAAAAACTAACACTTGGTTATATCGAGTTGACTCACACTCCTTCTCTACTTTGCATCATTTCGCTTCGCCTCGTCTCTCTACTCGTCTGTCCAGATCAATATGTACAAAATTTACGTATTCAAGCATCCATTCTCGTATTTGGCTTATTTAATTCCGTTATTCACCAACGCAAGTTAAGTCAACAATTACATACGAGGATAGTCTACATGAATATTTCAATAACAACAATCAATCATACAATCTAAATAGAATCAGATTTGGGGGCACAAAACCTCTCAAGATAACATGCTATCAACACATTAGTCTATAATTTTTGTGTAGATCAGAGTGTTATTGGTATGGATTAATTGAGAATCTCAATAGTTGAAATCATCAGTCAATTAAAGTTAGACCACCATGGAAAACCTGGAAACACTGGACTGTGGTTTCGACCTAGCATGGGACTCATCAGCAGTGCGCTTACACGATCCAATCCCTCGCGACGTTCGAATCCAGAACCATCCAGTGCTTTCAGGTTTTCTATGTTGGCCTAGCTTCAAATGACTCATGATTTCAACTATTTAAATTACTAAAATCTCTATAAAACCCCTTCTAATAATTGAGAATCATCAAACATCACCATTAAATAACACCATGTTACATAATTTATTGTATTGAATCGATCAACCATTGAATTATTTGATCCGATTCCATAAATACCATTTCAAGGTTTAACTATGAAAATCTTATATTTTAAACCGTTTCTTTTTTTTTCTTTAAAAAAAAAATAGATGGATGGTGGCTAGCAGTGGAATATCCAGGACACGCACATATGTCAACAACAGACTGATCAATTGCAGTCCTAACACAACAATGTGAAGATACAAACAAACAATACCAAGCGTTTTTATTAAAACTTTATTCTGGAATAAATTTAAAAAAAACATTTTGTCTTGCCAATTTATAGAAAAATGTTATAGATTGTTTTCAGTTAAATGGCATAATCATATAAGAGGTATCAATACCTGTTATTCCTTGGATATTTTGAATTGATGAACATCAACCCAAATATCCTCGATGGAGAAACTCTTGAAGAGGTGGAGTCTTTTACATATTTGCGTAATATCACCAATGAACGTGGAGGATTGCTAAAGACGTAAAGGCTAGGATTAACAAAGCAAGAACAGTATTCATACAATTCTAAAACATATATGGAACTCAAAACAACTATCGGTCAGACAACATCACAATCAGAATCTTCAATATGAACGTCAACACAGTCCTTCTGTATGGAGATGAAACTTCCACAACTAATACAATATCATCAAAACAGAACAAGCATTTACAAACACTTGTCTATACAAGATACTCAACTCAATATCCGTTGACCAGATATCATCAGCAACGACCTACTGTGTGAGAGAACAAACCAACTTCATCTGAATAGGAATTAGAGAGAGATGTTGGAAGTTGATAGACTATACATTTCGGAAAACACCAAACTGTATCATGAGGCAAGCACTAACTTGGAATGCTGAAGAGAAACAGGAAAGAGGAAGACTAAAGAATAAATTGTGTCGGGACTTGGAGCAGACATTGAAAGAACGAAAATCAAGTGGAATCAAGTAGAAAGGATTGTCCATGTCAGAGTTGTATAGAGAATGGTAGTGGTTAGCTTATTCTGCTTCACGAGGTGTAACTAGGGTAAATCAAAAGATCAATCAAGTTTCATTTTTATTACCCTTAGACCATTACGTAACTTTAAATTCTGATTGGCTTTTACTACTACTATTAATGATTCAATAATTCTCCACGTTTATTATAGAACACTGTATGTTCAAAAGTACTGCCCTAGTGAATGGTATCGTTGTAAAGTAAGTTTTCTTTGCTGAAACGTCCTCATTTTATTTAATGATTCAATTAGTCCATTTCGTTACCTACGACAGGTTGATCTATACTTAAATTATTGATATAAATCTATATCGCCTAATTCAGAAAAGTGTTAGCTTCATATTATCTGCACGATAGTTTAAGAACTATTATGATCATATGAACTGGATATACTACTTATTTTGATGATCCCAACCTACTATTATGAAAATGAAAGGATCAAGAAAATTTCATAACTTGAAAGTTCACTATTTAAAATGTGTGCTGATGAACTTGTCAAGAAGAACAATGAAATTTTCACAATGAAGCTATTCAGTTCAAATTACATATCATCTGATGTTTGAGTGAGAATGATAGTGATTGGTTGTTTGCTCAGTCAGATGTGTAGATAGTCTGATACGCGTTAGTTGAGTTATATATTCTCAGAAGGGGTTTTGTGGAGATTGTAGTAATTTCAACAGTTGAGATCATGAGTCAATGGAAGCTAGACCACCATGGAAAACCTGGAAGCACTGGACGTCCGTTTCTTCCACAAAACTCCTTCTGATACTAATCAACATATGCTCACTAATGACTGGCTTCAAGAGATATATCCTGGAGTTCTAGTGAGAAACATTGACTAGTGGAGTTCAACCGGGTCATTCACGAGGTAGTAACTCGCTGATGACAATAGTGGATGTGTCGCTCAATTTCGTGGATTAGTTAAAGTTAGACATTAACACCGTCAGCTGCCAGCCCAGTGGTCTAGTTGCTTAGGCGCCTGGCTTGAGCTGATAGGTCCTGTGTTTGAATCTCGCGGGGCGGGTTGTGGGTGTGCACTGCTGGGGAGTCTCACGATAGGACGAAACGGCCGTTCGGTGCTTTCAGGTTTTCCATGGTGGTCTAGCTTCAATTGACTGATGATCTCAACTGTTGAAATTATATATTCTCCTATCATTATTATTATTGATTAGTTGTTGTTGGATTGTGTCAGATTATTGTCGGTTTTTATTGTAGAAATATACTTATATTCTAGTCAGGCTAATAACGTGTTATTGGTCTGAGTTGTTTTGAAGTCCTGTAGAATAGACACTGGGTGGGGAATCTAGTGTAGATATTCGTCTAAGGTAACTTAACGTCCAATTCTTAAAGACGAGGGAACTCCTACCGTTATAACATCATCTTTTGAAATGAGAAACGGTATAAATCTACGAAATCCATATTAACTGTAAACAACAGTATGTTGAATTAAATGGAATTTGCCTCAATTATGATATGCATGTCATAATTAGACAGAGTTTCTTTCTCTTCTTTATGATAGAATAGGAAGACAGATCTTATCGATAACACATAAAGAAGTACTATTCAAAATCAAACATTATTTCTGTAAGCTGTAACAAAAGTTTACTAAAAACGGACTTAAATTCAGTTGGTGTTATTTGACTTGTATCTTCCCATTGTTATTTAGGACTGCAATTGATCAGTCTCATGTTGGCATATGTTCATCCTGAGCAGATTGCCTCGATATAGCCTTAAGTCACAAGCATTATAAACAAAGATGGATAGTGGCTAGCAGTGAAATCAACATCAACTCTGAGATGCAGGTACATCCAGCTGACGACTCCCAAATAGGACGAAACGCGCGTACTGGATTCCATTGTTGGTCATTATCCATCTTTGCTAAAAATGAGACATTTAAAAAAAAAGTTTAATAACAAAATTAACTGAATGTTTATTCATCAAGGTCAAGGTTAGCACGAGTTGTTTATCTTTTTTTTTCTATAATTGATTAGCCCATGTTTTGACTGGATAAACAGTGAAATAACATTTATAATAACAGTAGTCGTAACTTCAGTAAAATAAGTCAAGAACAGAGTATTCAATGGCGGTATTCGTCAGTTATATTAGTGTTGAAACTCAGTAGATATTAGACAAATGTTTCGTTCTTGTATGAACACATTACCCTGATGTTAATCAAATATGCAGTCATTGGGTAAGTATTCAATTGGAAATATGTACCTCTGGATACAAATCAACTGGTTTAATAGTGATGTGAAGCTAGAATTAAGGGAAAACTTACACCGGTACCTTACGAATGTCATCAATAATATATCATCATAGTGTTGATAATCCAAATAGATATTTGAGGCAAGGCCATATTATGAACCAAAACATTTATGTGAAAATGATTTTACCCATATTATAGTAACTGGAAATTAATGAATAATCAATTGTTTTATTAAATATAGAGTTATATATAAGTTCAGCCGTTAGTCTTTGTATGATTTCCGTCAAACATAGTATTAGTGTAGGGACAGCCCCCGGTGTACTCAATGAAAACTTTAAGAATCTCAAGAAGAGCCGAAGACATTCCATTGAATCATCTTTTGGAAGAACATTCCAGAATCTTGACATTTTGCTTCCTGATTGCATAAATGCTTAAAACCACTGAATGTGGGTTGGATGACTGTAACATTGATTTCGCTTTTACTAAAAACTATACATACCTATCGACCAAGTTGCAATGTGGTCACTAGTCTACGTGACTCGATATTGCATGGATTATGTTGAGATAAGATGGTGGTTGGAAATAGTCAACAGAACACGCTGGACCTAGGTTTCGTCAGCAAGGTGTACCTGTAATCTTGAGGGAACTGGTGTTGCCTGATGGATTCTATCCCGTGTCACCCAGCTTCATAGTCAGCGACGTAACAATTGAGCTATCCGGGCCGCGACTGACCTCCTGTAGGACTGAGATGTAATCACAATTGATTGATCACTGGGTGGTGATCAATGTTATGTATGTCAAGTCCTTCTTAGTGCACATCGAATGCCATAGATCACAGTTAACAGTCTACTTGAATGGCGGCCTGCTTCAACATCTGGGCTACCTGTTCCTGCCATCTAGATATTTCAACAAGTTTTCTGTTTCAGTGTTTCTTTCAACAGATCATTATGTCAATTAATTGCATAACCTATTCAGGTGCGCTTCTGAAAAGTGTACAACCTTTCGTTGTACAAATATGAGAGATATGCTGGTTACTGGAAATATGCAGCGACAACAATGAACATTATTCAGATATCGATTTAATGGACTGTTAACTTCTAACTGGCGACCATTCAATATTTGTCGTCAGGATCAACCAAGAAATAAGAAACGGAAACTTTTTGAAATACTTTGTACTGAGAATTTTATATATTGTGCCAAAAATAGAATATTAAATAAAGCTAATAATAATAATAGAATGAGTGATAAGAATGGAGGGCAGAAGCCTTGTTTACCATAGTCCAACTCAAAATGTGAAATTTGTTCTCTCCAGAAACATTTCCTAAAATTACCTAGTATATCTGAGTTAGAGGGTTTTAATTACTATGCGAATAAATCAATGATACTATATCTCTAGTTAACTCCGACTGGAGTCCCTCCGGGGGCTACTGCCGGTCCCAAGCCCGGATAAAAGAGGAGGGTTGAGCATGGGATTAGCGACCACATCCCGTAGAAAAATAACTCGCTAAAAAACGCTAACCAGAAAAAATTATTCAAATCTTTTAAACTATGCCCTGAGAATCAGAAGATCTTCATTTAGAAGAGTTATGACGCCTCATGATGAAACCCGAGTTCCTTCGGAAGTTATGAGGCCGATGCCTCTTCTGACAACCAGAGCAACCATTTATTTAAGTCCATGAAATGCTCGTACAATGTGGGAGACCGGGAGAGTCTTCCAAATTGCTGTAGACATTAGTAATACCTCTAGTTATAACAACAGTTGAATAGTGTTCGAATCTCATAAAGTGTATTAATCCTCTTAATACTACTAAGTAGAATAAGACTTAATTCCATATGTTTTCAGTCGATTTCTGTTTATGATTAAAGAGTTTAAAGAGATTTCTGTTTACATTTATGATCAGTTACTCTCCAATTGCCTACAATATGAAATCGTTTTCTGATTTACATCAATGGTGGACGGTGGAGCAACTTCGTGGATTGGTTGAAGTTATACATTAACACCGTTGGATGCTGACGAGCTTAGTGGTCTAGAGGATAAGCGCACACGAGGTGAGACTGATAGATCCTGAGTTCGAACCACGAGAGGCAAGATCGTGGATGTATACTGCTGAGGAGTCCCATACTGGAATGAAACGACTGCCCAGTGCTTCCACGTTTTTCATGATGATCTAGCTTCATTTGACTTATGAATTCAACTATTAAAATTACTACAATCTTCACAAACTCCTCTCTAAATTAAATTAACTTAGAAATAACCTATTAAAGTAACCAACATTTTAATGACCTGTAATGTTGATTGAATTCACATGTTAACACATTTGACCTCATGTGTAATAAACACTATTCTAATCTTTAAATAAATAGACAAGTTGAATAGACGGCAAATATATGGAATCATTCGACTTATTTCAGTGTATACACAAAAACACTCGGAAAAACTATTCATTCATAGTTTAAAAGAGGTTTCTAGTTTCATGTTAATTACACTGCCAGTATTGATAATCGTTTGTATAACTATGAATGGTTACATATATTTATACTCCATATTAACAACTAGAAACAATTGTTGGCAACATCATAGATTGGTGCGAAGTTAAGTATTAATACCAATAGATTCCGACTCATCGGTCTAAAGATTAAGTGTCAGAGCGCGAAACCTAAAACTATGAGTTCGAGTCTCACGTGTGGGATCATAGATGTGCACTTCTAAAGAGTTTTATAGTACAATGAAACGGTTGTCCAGTGCCTTCAGATTTTCAGTAGTGGTCTAACTTAGATTGATTCATGAAATTAGCTATGAAAATACTATAATCTCCACAAATCCTGTATAATGATAATCGTATTTTAACTTGAGTCCACTTAATAAAACTGGCCCTACATAATTCATTATTGTTAAAAAGTATTGATAATGAGGGATACTTGTAGAGTCTAAATTGATACCTGATTAGATGAATAAGTTCTAAGGAGATTAAATTATATTCTAGATATCAGTCAATCATTAACAACGTAGAACTTCGTACGTACGTACGCACATCAGATCGAGGTGTCATACCACATCACATTAGTGCAGAGATGCAGTTATCGATTCAAATCCGTAGTGATAGAAGCGGTCAGAGTATAAGCAGTAATCAAAAAGATTGGGGTTTGAAGATGTTATTTAACAGTATAATCCATTTAAATAAATTTGGAAAGCGAAAAAAAGAGACAAGGAGGATTCATGAGATTATGATTTGGGAGAACACAACGAGTAGATGCACCTGCGCCATTGCGAACGATTTTGAGCCATGTCATTCAGGGTCTCTAACCATCGGTTGCTATCATCTCGCGGTCCTTAACCAGGTAGTGTACACCTACCAAGATGACTCAGTCCACTTGTCAGTGACTTCATGGACTTGTGCCATGTTTTGGTCTGACCGCCTCTAGCTTTCTTCCAACCTACTCCTATACCATTGAGCATCGCACGTCGAGGCAGTCGGTGGTTTGGTTGGACATACGGAACACATGTCCCAGCCGTCTCCACTGATGAAGTTTCACCACTTCATCAATCGATTTGCCATCCTTACCTAGTACCCGTTTCCTAACAACTGCATTACTAAATCGATGGTCCCATGATATACGAGCAATGTTTCGAAGACGCCTATGATCAAATACTAGTAACCTGCGAATATCCTCTACTCTTACCGGCCACGTTTCACTGCCATAAAGTAGGACGTAACGAACTGCTGCACAGTAAACCCATCCTTTGGTTGATAGACGGATATCTCGCCTACGCCATAAATGACACAAGTTGGCAAAGGCTAGTCGAGCCTTCTGTATCCGTGCTGAGATTTCGTCACACACCAGACCGCAAGGGTTAATGAGACTTCCAACATAAGTGAAGCCGATCGACACGCTCAACTACTTCACTCCCTATCATTAGTTCGGGTGTCAATGCAACCCAATCCTGAAGCAACATATTACATTTTGAAGGGCAGAATCGCATCCCGAACATGCCTGTATTGTTGCTCAGAGTGGTCAGAAGACTCTGCATTTTGTCAGCGTCTTCACCAAATAGAACTATGTATATTCTAGGTGTAGATTAAAATCAATTGAGATACTGTTAAAAAACAAAGATGATTAGATAGTTGTTCTTAGTCTGAGACTCCTAAGAATTGATTATCATGAGGAACTGAATCCAACAAGTCGAAGCATTAAAATTCAAGAACACATAGATATGCATATGTGTGAACGGTTTTTGATTAACACATGATGGAATGAATAATGAGAGGAGGATCTCTTCATTCGTCTTTCTGTTTGATATTTTGACCGGAACAAATGATCAAAATGTATTCATCATACAATCTATGGTTCATTGACTTAATCTTCATAGTTTCAAACATGAACACACAAACGTATATACACATAAATAGTTAACGTAAGAAGTTGACCAGAATTAGTCACATTTAAGTCACCATATATCACGTTCAATGCTGAGTAATAATATTGAAACTATTATAATAAGTTATTATTATTATTATCATCATCATCATCATCATCCAAAGCATCATCATCATCATCATCATCATCATCATCATCATCATTCAAAGCATCATCATCATCATCATCATCCAAAGCATCATCATCATCACTGTCATAAAGCATTAGTTAGAAAATAACGAAACATAGTATTCTTCAGGGTTCTAGTGAAACGTTGTGACTTTTGAATAGGTCATTATTGAAGGGAGAGCTTGGAACAGTAACTTAATGGTGATACTTGATGAATATTGGGTCAAATTAGAAATTTACTCATTTACATTGCAAATTAATGGTCTAAATTTGTTGCATAAAAGGAATACGCTGAAGTACTGAGTAAGTCACTGTTATGTGTCACACTTAAGACTTTTAATTTAATTGAACTAATCCAAATGAATACAGATATGTTGAGAGATTAAAGATAAAGGTCTCAATTATGAACTGATATCAGTTAGAGAACTTTATCTTTGAATAATTGTTACTTTCTGATGCGAAACTTTTCAGAAGGTCAAATTCTTGCACTCATATACATAAATGAACATCATCCCTTCAAGTCTTGTAGGCGGATGAACAGTAATATGATGGGAACCATCTTCTAATATAAGATATTTGTATTTTTTTTGATAGCCGCTCTATGTGGATGAGACATGCTTCCCCAACCGTTACTACTACCTTGACGTGGTGGTCGGGCTTGCCTATCGTGATGAACCAATCGAGCTATACTAGCTGCAACAACCGCTCCTCAAGGTCCTACCATGCCAGACAGGTCGGTCGAAGAGGAGTAAAACTAAAAGCAACAAACCGAAGATCCGAAGGCAAAGTCGTACTACTGACTGTACAGAGGTGTGACGGCAGTAAGGTGTTTCCTTCAGACAACCAGCATAACAGCGACTCTGCATTCGCACAAGGAAGGGTGGGGTTAGAAGAGATCGATCCTAAAAAAGCACGTCTCGTCTTATTCCACGAATTTCCGTCTCCGGCTGTAAGGTTCCAATAAGTACAGAGCTAACACAAAAATTACTCACAAAAAGGTCGTACTTCCAGAAGAACCCTTGCACGGTGTGGGCGACCGGGAAGCGATACCTCTAACGGTACTCGAGATCACTGAGACATGATTCAGTCTGCAAGTGTGTATTCTCTTGTTATGTCTAAAATAATTAACCTAGACAAAAATCCGGTCGCCCCATTAAAAGAAGAAATTGCCCGAGCCATCATAGACTTACAGATATACAATGGCTGGTCTGATATCATGAGGCTTTTGTACTTTTGTGAAGCAAAAGAAATGACTATAGGTAAAGAAAAGGCAGTCTTTATAAATGTACCTGTTCCACAACTACAGACATACCAGATTATACATAACAGACTTGTAGGCGAACTCGAGAAAAAGCTCCGTGGTCCTCATGTTGTAATTGTTAGAATATTTTGTACTCAGGTTTGTTTAACAACTTTATTAGATTAATACAGCCAAATGAATTATGTATGTGTTATTAAGTTATTGATATAGATTTTATTTCTCGTTCAAGAAACTTTTATTAGTTGACTGAACTGTCACAAAAACGTTAAATAGAACAAAGAAATACATCCTTACCATCGTTTCTTTAAACAGCTAATGTTGAATGACTAGCTAATTGATTTGAAGAAGGAGGATTTGATAACTGTAATAAGTAAAGTAGTTATCAGCAAAATGTATAGCGGCTAGCAGTGGAATTCAGAATGCACGTTTAGTCCCATTTAGGACTTGTCAGATAGATATATCTGCATCCCAGAGTTGATTTTTCTTCTAGGACTCGAACCCAGTGCCGTTCGCTTCAAACGCCATCACATTATGCACTTAGATACTGAGCCCTGAAATGCAGGTACATCCAGCTGACGAGTCCCGAATAGGATGAGACGCGAGTACTGGATTCCACTGCTAGCCAATATCCATCTTTGCTTATAATGCTTGTGACTTAAGGCAATATCAAGGCAATACGCACAGTACGCACATATACCAATAAGAGACTTATCAATCTCAGTCCTAAGTAATAATGAGAAGATTGAAGTCAACAATGCTAAATGAAGCAAAGTAGTTATCTGTGAGAATTTGAAAACATCTAGCTATGGTGTTGTCAGATTACGTAAGATATGATAAGAGAGTTTGCATCATATTTTGACAAGAGGTTAATTCTATGCTAATACATGAGATTCAAGTAACAACTATTGCAGTTATGTAAGAATAAAAAAACGTAGAAGAAATTAGAAAATGTTTAGTAATTATACAGTTAAGCTGACTGGTGTTCAGGAATATGATGAGAGATTTGTCAAATCGTGCACTCTATGTAATTGGTTCCGTAAGATTAATCGAATTGATAAATGCACATGAATGTGGAGAATTCCGGAAGTCTGTCTTTGCTAGTGTTTTTCAGTACTAAATGGTTTGGGACTGACAGTAGCCCTAGAAGGGCTTAAGGCGGAGTTAGTGTTTTCCAGTAGCACATCATTAAAAAAATAACATTTAGTTTGTCTAGAGTAGCTGTGGACGGTGGCGCTATTTCGTGGATTGTTTTAAGTTAGACATTAACACCGTCGGATGCCAGCCGGTTCAGTGGTCTGAAAGTTAAGCGTTCATATACGAGACCGAAGGTCCTGGGTTCAAGCCATGAGCGCGGATTGTGGACTTGAACATTTGAAGTGTCCCACATTGAGATGAAACGGCTATCCACAGTAAATAATCGTCAATATATAAATTTATAACTAGACCAATTTCAAATATCACACTTAAATTGAAAGATAAATTAACACTTTCAACCGTTTAAAAGAAAATCCACATGATTTGTCTGAATTTGATTTGAATTAAGTTTTACCTGTGTATTGAACAACACATGTTCACTTGAATGAGTCAATTAAAAGAATAATAATAATAATAATAATAATAAGAAGAAGAAGAACAGTAACCTTGGTATTATGGGGATTACATAATCTAGGGTAATACAGATGGTTTATATCTTATTTGTGTATTACTAGTTATGTAATCGTAATTATAGTTATCTGAAGTTCATTATTAATGCAATCATTATTAATTAAATGGTTTACTACTGAAATGTTAATAATAATAATAATAGAATAATTGCAGCTCATTGATTAGAATTCATAAGGATATATGAAAAAGTGTCGGTAACGTAAATGTATTACATAACCACTAACGTAAAGTCATTGAATAGATTATCAACTAAAGGAAAGATTGTAATTCAGTAGTTGAATTCATGAGTCAATTGAAGTTAGACCATTATAAGGATCCTGAAATCACTGAACAGCCATTTCGTCCTAGCATGGGACTCCTCATAAATGCGCAACCACAATTCGACCTCGCAAGATTTGAACCCACAATCTATCGGTTTCGGGCGCGAATGCCTAATCTCTAGACCATTGAGTTGGTCGATGGTGATGATCTCAACTATTAAAATTACTATAATATTTGTAGTATCGATTATTATGTTAACCACATATACCTTATTCTAGCTTTCGGACAGCTCAATCTATTTATTCTACTCGAGTCACATTCTGACCTTGTTAATTATTCTCTCATCAATCTTGACTGTTTTTATATGAGCGCGTAGGTGTGTGTATATTTCTTATCCCATTACTCATCACATGTCTGTAACTAACTTTTGTGTAACTATAAATATTGATTAACGCTTGGTTACATGGGGAGTTGGCTTACCCGCCATCTCCACTCTGCGTCGTTTCTCTGCTCTCTATTCCATTCGCTTCATATACAAAATATATGTATTCAAAAGTCCATTCTCGATGATAGGCGACATATATATTTCAACGACAATCATCCTTACGATCACCTTGGAGATTTCCACTAAAGTGGAGAGCCCTTTCGACATCATCGTCCGATCTAAATGATGATTAATTAACGGGCTTCCACATATCCGAAAAACCCCTTCTGAAATATTTTAAGCATCAATCAAATGTTTCTTCCACTGTCATTAGGAATTTTCTGTGGAATTTGCCTAACTGGTTAACTTCATCAGTTGTTATTATTATTACCATTCTTAAATGATTTATGTATGTGTAATAATTCCACTTTAACACATTTACATATCGATACAAACATAGAGATAGTAAGTGTATGAATGAGAGTGAGAGTGTGTGTGTGTGAGTGAGTGAGTATTGAAGTAGGAAAATGAAGCATCATTTTTTTCTTTTCTTTTTTCTGATTTAACAAGGGATTATATGGTTACACAAGGAGATAGACATTTTCTACTATTAAACCATGATTTTAATGTCTATATTATAAAACATTCATTGTTCAACAACCTCATGCAGTTTTGTGTATAAAAGGGATAATGAACATTATTATTATGATTATGATTACTTGGATAATACAGTCCAATTGAATAACATTTGAAGTGTTATACACATGCCTTTGTATGTGTCCATTTGTATGTACCATCATCATCATCATCATCATCATCATCTAATCATCAATTGAATGAATGAAAAGATGTTTTATTACTAATAATATACCAACAATATTATCACGAAGGTGATGATGATGATGATGAGCCTGAACCTGATTTGACCTTTTGGTTACTTCCTTTTTGTTGTTGTTGGTGTTTTAGATGTATGAATCATGGTAACTTTGAATAGTTGTACTGTAAACATATACATATACATATATCTAAAGCATAAAATGATAAATGAATTAGATGAATGTTTATTCTTATGGATTGTATTGTATTTCTCAATTGAAAGAAAATTAATCATTTCATATATGTACAATGATTAGATTGTATAACTGGTTAGTCATCATAAACAATAAACACTATAAGCTGACGTAGATATATTTCTTATATTAAACATTTTCAATATTGTTCCCTTTCAGTTCACTTAGTGTTATTTACTTGTAACTTCTGATTGTTATTGGCTCCCAAAATGCCTTTGTATGACCAAGAGTGGGGAGAGTCAGCTCTCCCTCTCGAAATGTTCTCTCATGGCTACGTGCATACAATTCCTGACACGAAAGTCCAACTCATTGCCTTCTAGCGGGGCGGGAGTGTTGTTTACGAAATTAAGAGGATGTAAAGCGAATATCCGGCGCTTTAATCGGAAAGATGGATATGGAGGATCTACATAGGGGAGTTGGCAAACCCTCATTCTAAACCAATGATTCGAATGGGCTCCAGGATCCTAAAGGAACAAATGGTGCGTGAACCTATTGTTGATCAGAGGCTAACATGGGACTGTATCTCCTGACGTTGCTCCACTACCTTGTGGATCAGACCTTTAGGTCAAAAGCTCTGGATGTGACTACCTAAGAAAACCACGTGCTTCTGTTTGGGCACCCGGGCATTATCCTAGCCCCCAAACAAATTGATTGATTTATGTACCGATGTTCATGTGTTTAAATAAATAAATGTTTAGGACCGCAATTGATCAGTCTCTTACTGGCATATGTACATCCTGTTCGGATTTTTTCGATAGTGCCTTAAGTCACAAACTTGATAAGCAAAGATGGATAGTGGCTAGCATTGGAATTCATTTGGGGCTCGTCACTTGGATGTATCTGCATCTCAGAGTTGATATTCACTGCGGGACTCACATGCCATCGCGTAAAAAGGGGTCGTTTTGAAAATTGAAGAAATCATAATAAGAGATTTACATTTTTCGATTTGATAATATCAAATGGTAAATTAATTGATTGTAGAAATTAAAACTATCCAAACTGTGAACACTTGATATTGACGTCTTAATCATTTCTTGGATCTTCAGGTTTTTTCTACGCTCGAACTTCACACGGTAGACAAAAGGCACGATTTATAAATGTTCAGGTAACTAGAGTATTCATAAGGTTTTTGGTAGCTTCAGTAATTTAGAAAAACATATATATAAGCGAACTTTATTGTTTTCGATTAGATCTTCATCAGACTATACTCTAATATGCAGTGATGTTTTTCTATATGCACCTACGAATTGAATTAAACCAATGAAGGCAGTTTATGAGTCAATGATGATAACATTGGAATAGATTACATAAATAAGTGAAAAGTACAAATTGATCGTGCCGTGACAACTGCACGATTTGTGATAAGAACAATAAAGGCTTGAATCAATGTTACATAATAGGAAATAGGTCACTGGTTAGAAAAATATAGACAATGAAATAAAATTCATAACAAGATTATGTAATAAGAAGTGGAGTTCAATCAGGTTTGTTGTGAGATATCAACTCACTGAAGACAATGGTGTATGGTGACGCAACTTCGTGGATTGGTGGAAGTTAGACATTGGATGCCGGTTCACTGGTCTAGTTGGCTAAGCGCCTGGCACGAGACTGATAGGTCCTGGGTTTGGATCTCGCGGGGTGCGGGGTCGTGGATACGTACTGCTGAGGAGTCCCATACTAGGACGAAACGGCCGTTCAGTGCTTCCAGGTTTTCCATGGTGGTCTAGCCTCAATTGGCTGATGATTTCAATCAGTAATAAGAAGTGTTCAGATACCTGAACCATGAAGCGTATATTTGAGGAAAGAAAAGAGTGGAAGGAGGTGAAGAAAAATAAACTAAGAAAGAGTATGGAAAATAATAATAAATAAAACCATTTATTAAGATCAAGGGAGAGATAAGGGTGTTACAAATTTTTTATGAACACAAAGATTTGGATTGTTGGCTCGAACTCCTATAGCTTCTGCAATGTGTAAGAGACGAGATCGAACACTATAGGGAAAACTAGTAGGAATACGATAACTAACTTTAAATGACTTATTTCTGTCGATTACACAATCGCTATCGATCAAGCATGATAGACAGATCTGCGTATTGTCTTGACTGCACCCTTTCCTAACCATGAAGGGAGGTGATCACTAACTTGTTAGCTCAGCTGTCTGGCAGTGCGCCCAATATAGCTTTTTTCCACAGAAGCAGCTGAATTCATAGATACATATAAAAGTGGCATAACCAGGTGACTTATTCTTTAGTTGAGAAATCACCATAGATCGAATCGAATACGATAGACAGAAGTTCACTGCATTAAACGCTCTCTTCACATCTATAGTCATTCTATCACGTGGTACATCATTAGCTGCATCTTCATGATTGGATTATGCATCTGTTAAGATTTGATCATTTAGTTAAAACATAGTTAGAATGGGAATATTTATTTCTATGATCATCCATTTGGAAAAGATGCCTTCTGGATTATTTTGAGTAAGCAATTTATTTGAATGAAGATCTTCATCAACTAAGGTGACATATTTTACAAATCTGTTAAATTAAAAAGTGGAGACTAATATTGAACTAATTTAGAAGAAAACTAGAGTTTAGTCTTTGAGTGCTTGGGGTGAGAATTTTACGTCCTGTGTTTCATCTCCAGACAGATCGTGTATACTCACTTCTGCGCCCTGCCGTATTAAAACTAACCAGCTTTCCAATGATTTCTGTTATTCAGTAGTTGTCTAACTAAATTCAATTCTTATTATAAACTATTAAGTTTAACACTCACCAAGAACCATATATACAGACTATCGACTATTAGTCTGACCTGAATCCCAAAGTACAGTCTACTTGGTTAGGATTCATGTGTTGAATATATTAGGTGATATAACTTACAACTGGTCATTAATTCTACGTCATACACTGTTACTTCGACTTCTTCTTTGTAACCATCATTCTAATTCCATCTAGCTGTGTGTTGACTATAAATATCAACTCTAAGCTACATGCATTTTTAGCAAGTCTTATGTTATTAAGACTGATTGATATATTATATCTATTACATGTGACAGTAGCAATCCAAGCGTAAATTAACTGAACTGAGAAAACTCGCAGAATAAATACTGATAAACAAGATTCTTGACCAGTCCATTTAACTAGATTAAAGTTGAGCCAGTAATTTATCAATGATCTACTGATTGGAAGATCGTTATATTCCACAAATTATCTAGGAGTTGAAAAGATATGAAGGTTTTTTAACTTCCAACTCACTGGTCAACAGATATATTTCTTATCCTCAATTTTAAACTGTCTGGATCCACTATATTTGAGAAAGCGAATAATCTCGTGATCGATAATAAAGGTATCCATGAATTTAGATTAAGTGATTTTCTTTGATTCATAAACACTTAGTTAAGCCTATTTGCTGTAATGGGAGATAGATTATACACCAGGAATCTGAAATTAAATCTTTCCTGGACTCTACTACTTCAGTTTCCACCAAGTCCTATTCATTCTTCGAATGTCTTCCCTCAGTTCTTGGCTCCATATGTTTTTTTTTATTTATATCTTTTCCCTTAAGGATTCTAAGTTGGAACTTGTCTTGAAAAACAAATTGATGACTCCTACAAAATATACCTATCCCCCCTGTAGAGGCTTTTCCTAATTTCCTCGTCCTGAAATTGATTCACTTTCTGCCACAACCCAATATTGATGATGGTCTCTGGTCAATAGATTTGAATTGTCTTGTGTAGACAGTTGTTATTTCATGAACATAAACACACAAATTGATAAGTTCGTCCATTGACAGACATAAATCAGTATGCTAACATACATCATGTATAAAAAATGAATTCATATTATGAGAATCAAATGTAAATACATACTTGTAGTACTCATTAATTGCTCCTTCTCATACGCCTCTTTCGTTTCCCTCTATGAGATGTTTTAGTGGTATTGTTACTATGATTGTTCTCTCTATTTCATGAGATGATTTTCTTTTTATGGATCCTGTTTCAAGAATTTTGTCCCTAATCAATGATCGGACAATACAAATATCTCAATATTGAACGTGTTTGACTTCAGCCCATACAAATTAGTGTTAACGTTTCAAACTTAGAAACTGGGTGTTGCACATTTGAATATACAAGAAAGAATATTCATCTTCATGATTGTAGGTACGCTTACTGTTGAGTGACAACTAACACAAAACATATATTTTCTTTCGACTATCTCCTATCAACTAACATCTAAATATAGTGTACACATAGTTAAATCTCTTAAATTAGTAACCATATTGCAAACTTGATTGATAGAATTCGTTCATAACGAATGTTTACAAAATATTACGAATAATTTGTAAATATATCGAAGTAATAGAATTCTTCTTGATAAATTGTTAGTTCAGAAACGTCAATAGTAAATAATTAATGTCTTGTAGGTAATGAATGGTCCGATGCAGATGTGAAGGCACGGATCGGTAAAGCAAGAGAAGCATATCTACAACTGATGAACATCTGGAAATCAAAACAATTGACTTTCAACCAACACCGACGTCAGGATTTTCAATACAAATATCAAGACAGTTCTACTGTATGGGGAGGAAACCTGGAGAACTACGAAAGCCATCATCCACAAGATACAAGTGTTGATTAACAGTTGTCTACACAAAATAATTCGGATTCGATGACCAGACACTATCAGCAACAACCTGCTATGGGAGAGAACAAACCAGATCCTAGGGGAGGAAAAAATCAGGAAGAAGCACTGGAAGTGGATAGGACAAATATTGAGGAAAGCATCGAACTGTGTCATAAGACAAACCTTCACATGGAATCCTCAAGGCCAAAGGAAGAGTAGAAGACGAAAGAACACATTACTCTGGGAAATGGAGACAGACATGAGAAGAATGAAGAACAATTTGATCGAACTAGAAAGGAAGGCTCAGTACAAAGTGGTTCGGAGAATGCTGGTTGGTGACCTAGTCTCCAATAGGAGTAACAGGCGTAAGTAAGTAAGTGTCTAAAGGTGACTGATATGATGTTTGAAGTATTAACTCTCATAAACAGAAATAGAGATGATCCATTCAATCAATAACGATGCCGTGAACGATTCAAATGAATATATTTCTTAAAACCGTACTTGTATATGCTGGGAAATTCATTACAACAGATCAACAATATCTTCGACATTACTACCACCTAAGAAACTCAATGTGTTTTAAACAATATTCTTAACTATTTTCATTGAAATATCCTCGTTTTCTTCTATTTTCACTCTGCTTTTTGATTGTTTATCAAATGTAATAATTCACAGAACGATAACTTTCAATCCTACTTTATTCACTTGATCTGATACAAAAGACATTATCAAGTTTAGACATGGAAAAAAAACAGAAATTCTAGCACCCAGAAAAAATATATATATACGTGTTATAATCACTTAGGTAAATAAATATTTTCACAGTTGAATTCACGAGTAGATCTAAGTTAGACCGCCGTTGAAAACCTGGAAGCACTGAATAGCCAATTCGTTCTAGTATGGTACTCCTCAGCAGTGCGCTTCCATGATCTCACGCGTGGAACTTAAATCCAGGACCTTCGGTCTCGTTTGCTGACGTTGGTTCATTCCAGTATGGGATACCTCAGCAGCGCACTTTCACGATCCCTCACGTGGGACTCGGACCTCGTGAACGCCAGACCTCTAGACAACTTAACTACTATTCAACGATGTTAATGTTTAATTTCAATCAATCCATAATCCTGCTCAACCATTTATCCATTGCCTACGATATAACTGTCTCACATCCGACAGGGTTGCCAACCCCCTTTTAGTTACACCATTTAAGACTCTAAGAATTACATCTTGTAGTACACTACCAAGAAATTTTATACTAGGACAAAACAGTTGCTTCTAAATTTTTAATATTTATCTAACTTAAATCAACTTGCGAATTCAGGTATGAAAATACTAAATATCTCCACAAATTCCCATATTGACAATAAACATTTATCATAGAATAGATGATTTATAGTAGTAATAAACTATAAAAACCGATTTAATGACAGTTTAGTAATCATAGTGAAACTATCATGTAAATCACTTTAAGATACAATGAAACGTATTCTTCTATGATTTGAAATGTTGTTTGCTATGAAATGAAAGACGATATGATATATGGATTTGTTGAAGTTAGACATTAACACCATTGGATGCTGGCTCAGTAGTCTATTGGTTAAGCGCTTGTGCGCGAGACTGATAGTTCGTGGATTCGAATAACGCGAGGCAGAATCGTGGATGCGCACTGTTCTAGGTCCGAGTCCCGTGTGAGGGATCGTGAAAGTGCGCTGCTGAAGAATCCCATACTGGAATGAAACATTGTGAGCGAACGACACCAAAGATCCTGGATTTGAGTCCCACTCGTGAGATAGTGGAAGCGCACTGCTGAGAAGTATCATACTAGGACGAAATGGCTATTCAGTGTTTCCAGGTTTTCCATTGTGGTCTTCTTTCAAATGACTCATGCATTCAACAACTAAACTGATATGATATATGATAAAAATACAATAAGGAAAAGTTTATAATTGAAGGCATACAATGTATAGCATCGATAACAAATGATGTAACCGATTAAAGTCATTTCTGTTTCAAATACACATATATATTCACTGCATTTAATTTTTTTATATAATCGGGAAAAATTTGTTATTTTTTTCTCCTTCAAACCAAAATATTAAAAGTAGCTATTAGGGTGGTAAAAAAAGGAGGGGGAAAAGAAACCTACAATTGATTGATCACTGGGTGGTGATCAATGTCATATGTGTCAGGTACGTTTTAGTGAAGACCGAGTCCCATCGAACAAGTTACAATATGGTCATTAGTCTAGGTGACTTAACATTGCATGTATTATGTTAAGATTAGATGGTGGTCGGAGGTAGTCAATAGGAAACCCTGTCCGAACCAGGTTTCATGCTATTTGGTACTCGTCAACAAGATGTACCTGTAATCTTGGGGGGACTGATGCTCTCTGACGGATTTAATCCCATCTCATTCAGCTTCACAATTAGAGATGTTACCACTGAGCTTTTCGGGACGCGAATGACCTCCTGTTGGCCGCGAATATTGTCTAAATGACGTTATTGACTGTTATACTAAAGTATAAGGGTTTATATCCCCACAGAAACAGAAATTTTTTCATGACTGGTGATATAGATTGTTGATGAGTGGCAACAATCTCATTACTTACGATTATTTGATGTAGAAAATAGTATTTTCAATTATTCTATAAAGATATTTCTTAAGTTGTGTTCATCAGTTAAACCTATATATACATTGCACATAACTTGGTGACCTACTCACAAGTTAGAGTCACAATATCCAATTGTACAACTATTGTAATATATACTACTTATGTCAACATACATAAGTAGTATGCATTACCAGTCGGAACTGGAAAACCTGGCAGCAAAAGTCTAATAAGATCGAGTTGAAGAGAACAGAAGAGAAAATAGAAAGGGATTAAGAACTGAAAAGTATCATACAGGATATGGAGGACAAATGATAGAAGATTTGCAAATGAAGTAGTCAGTGTATAATTGTCATATTTTATCAAGATATTCTGTAATTTTGTAGTACAATACATTGATTGTCCCCATTTGTGTTTTCGATCATTACACCATTGCGAATAGAATACCTGACATAAATTTGCTTCAAGTAGACAGTAATAGTTGTTGAATGGTTACAATTGATTAATCACTGGGTGGTGATCAATTTCATGCTTGTCTAGTTCTTATTAGTGCAGATCGAATGCTATCGATCATGTTGCAATGTGGCAACCAGTCTAGGTGACTCGACACTGCGGGCACAATGTATTGAGATCGAATCCGCCAGGGAGCACCAGTTCCCTCAAGATTACAGGTACACCTTGCTGACGAGTGCCAAGTAGCACGAAACCCGGGTCCATGGTTTCCTGTTGACTACCTCCAACCACCATCTAAAGTTGTTGAATGGTATTTACTTACACAAAGGTTGTAAAACGCAAATGAATCATTGTGAATAACGGAGTACATTGCAGTTTCTGTCTAGTGTTTAAAGGAACTATAACTGATTAGATCAGAATGATGTTTGAAGAAATGATAATTATCGCAGCTTAATCAGTAGAAGACCTATGTAACTTCAAATAGGTGTGAGATACAAAATATGGAAAACATATACAATTTTTTATCACTAGATAGTGACCAATGTTATGTATATCATGTACATCTTGGTGCTGATCAAATCCTTTCAATTAAGTTGCAGTATGGACACTGGTCTAGATGACTTGACATCATGTGCACTATGTTAAAATATAAAGTGATAGTTGGAGGTAGTTGACAGGAAACTTTCGATCTGAGTTTCGTGAAGCTGAGTGATACGAGTTTGAATCTTTCAGCTGATCAACAAATCTATAAGACTATTGATGTTCTAATCATTTTCGGTAAAGAAACCGAATTCGTTTCTATACTAAGTACATTCTATTGTTTTTGTTTCATTTTCAAGATGAAATTTCTTATGTAAGTGCTATTGAATAATGATATGAAAAGTGGGATTCTATAATTCCTGTAGTTTTGTACAAGAACATTGTAATTCATTTGTTCATATATCTGATAATCCATAAAATTAGCCAGGTTGAAGGCAAATTACAACATATGATTTAAAGACTGTATGTCATATACAATCAACTCGTTAATTTAATAGTTGACTTCATGAGTCAATTGAAGCTAAACCATCATGGAAAACCTGAAAGCACTGGACAACTGTTTCATCCTAGTATGAGACTCCTCATAAGTACGCATCCACTATCCTGTTTGCAAGATTCGAACCCACAAAAACCCTCTTCTCATACAAATTGTTAATGATGAGATGTCTGATATGAAGTGTTAATTTCAATCACTTTATAACTGAAATGAAATAGTGAGATAAATGGTTGGAATGAATATAGTTAACATGGTGTGTGTGGGGGGGGAGAGAGAGAATAATGTAATTATAGATCGAAAATTACGTAATATGTAGAACAATACGAATTAGGCAAGAATTAGTAGATAGGGGTGGATGCTGAATAAATTTCTCATAACACGTTAGCAAGTGTAATAGTAATGACAATGTTAAGATAAGTTTAGAAAATAAACATGAACATTAATCAAATCACGTTACCATACCATAAAATTGATTAGTAGCTAGTTGGACCCGAAGTTGGCCAGGGTAAAAAAAGCGGTTAAATATATATATTTCTTTTGGATGTAATGCTCTAGCTTTTTGATATGAATAGCAATTGCTATACTCGTCTGTAGGATTCTCAGTCTGACCGAATTAGGTAGACTGCTGTTATATATGATATATTATTGTGAAAGATTGCTTCATGTTGGCTGTATGTACCATTTGAATTAAATGAACTAAAATGGAGTTGTTAACAATTTTAAATACACCTTTACCTAACCACACTGGGAGGTGCTCACGAGCCCGAATGTACAAATTCGTAGAACATTTGCCAATATAACTTGCTCCACAGAACCAATTGAATTGATAGAATTGGTAGTCTAGGCAATTTATCTTTCAACCTCGGACTAATCATTAGATTTGTGGAAAACATTACTGGTAGTTTACCTGCATTAAAAGTTATTTGAATTGAATTGCATAACTTTAGTCTTAACATTTCACAGTAACTGAAACACGATAAATAATGGAATATTAGTCAAGTATCATTATGAATATGCCTTGTCCCTTATGTTCATTTCCTTCTACAAAATAACATATTCAGTTATGCGCTTGGCGCGAGACCGATAGGTCCTGGGTTCGAACCTCGCGGGGTGCGGGATCGTTGATGCGCACTGCCGAGGAGTCCCATACTAGGACGAAACGACCTTCCAGTGCTTCCAGGTTTTCCATGATGGTCTAGCTTCAATTGACTCATGATTTCAATCTGTGAAATATCTTTACTCTAAAATATTATGAATGTTTTAGATATAAATAGCTAACCGTTAAGAGTAATCTAGATTGAAATTAGAGATAGCATTACAGTCAAAGTTGATTGATCACTCGGTAGTGATCAATGTCATGTGTGTCAAGTCCTTCTTAGTGCAGATCGAATGCTATCGACTAAATTGCAGTATTACATTCATTCTAAAGTTTTTATAATTTAATAATTACTATTAGTAAATACATTATTCACAGTTATATAATATACCCTTGGGGGGCCAGGGTAATTATACATTGGTTTTCAAGAGAACCAGACACCAACCACACTTTCACGTGACAATCCAAACAGTACAGCTCAATCCCGCTTCACAGGAGAACCAGACACCGTATAGGCTTTAACGCTACAATTTGAATAGTACAATTCAATCCTGTGACACAACCACACAGATACCAAGTACCCTGGTGGTAAATAGAAAACATCAAGTCTCTTATTGAATTGTAACATTTTCCTGAACAAAAACTGTATATCCTCAGGGAATTCGGTTTATTCAAGCCTCAATTATAAATGGGCCTATTACTATCCATACTTTAATAATGGCATGATTAAGGATTCATACTGAGAACCAAAGTATAATAACAGTTTATAGGATCGATTGAATTATTTTTTCTGGTTAGCGTTTTTTTAGCGAGTTGGTTTTCTACGGGATGGGGTCGCTAACCCCATGCCCAACCCTCCTCCATTATCCGGGCTTGGGACCAGCAGTAGCCCCCGGAGGGATTCCAGGCGGAGTTGGAGAATGCTGGTCGGCGGCCTATGCTCCATTAGGAGTAACAGGCGTAAGTAAGTAAATAGGATCAATTGAATAAATCTACTCAATTTTGATTAAGTACTGAGAAATTGTCATTATCTTGTTCATTTCATCTTTAGTTATGATTCAGTTCTATCAGTGAGGTTGTAATATTGGTAACAACTCTAGGATATTGGATATCAAGTCTACTATGCTTATTAATTCTGATTATTACCATAAACTATGTAACTCGATAATTTCGGCCTATAGAAGTAAATTTCTAAGAAATGTCAAATGAAAAGAAACTTCCTTATATTCAAAATTCATCTGTTCTGTGCCTAAATAATCTAATATGATCAGAAGGGGTTTTGTGAAGAATTTAGAACTATCATTATCTGAAATCATGAGTCAATTGAAGCTAGACCACCATGGAAAACCTGAAAGCACTCGACGGCTGTTTCGTCCGAGTATGAAACTCATCAATAGTGCCCATCCACGATCCCGCCGTCCACTGCTTCCAGGTTTACCATGGTGGTCTCTCTTCAATTGACTTATGATTTCAACTACTGAAATCTAATATGACTTAAATTTTAGCCAATTTTTTCGGGGGTGGGGTGTGGTTGGGGTGTTGTGAACTAATCAATTTGATCACCGCATTCTTTTAGATTTATTTACATAGTTATAAAAGATATACAATTCATACATAGATTTGGCAACTAATTCATAAGGTTATTACATAAATATTCATGATGAACATATTGAAGTTGAACTTATCAGTGAAATCAATAATGATTCTATCTATGATGAACATAATCGTACACCTTACACAGTACAGTGGTTTTAGTCTTTAATCAATTAAACAAAAATATGATAACAGAAGATTATTTTTCAAAGAAAAACTAAAGCTGATAATGATAATAACTCTGTGACCGTTGTAACTAATTATGTAACATTGTGAATGCGTTATAAATAATGATGTACACTTTGATCCTGATAAATAATTGAGTTTTTTTTTTCTGACAATGTTAATCAGTCAGATCATGAATAACTTTGTTCATACTCTGTGGTGCGTGCTACAGATGTCTCTTGATGTAGCCTACTTACATATGCCTGTTACACCTCGGGGAGAAGCATACACTGCCCACTAGCACTCTCCATCCAACCCTAGAATGGGTAATCCTTTACAGTGATTTCAAGTTGATATTCATCCTTTTCATGTTTATTTCCAATTCTCAACTCAACATTTCCCTTCAGGATTCCAAGTTAGTGCTTGCCTCGTAATGCAGTTTAGTGATTTCCGTAATGCATGTCCTATCCACTTCTAATGTCTTTTCTTAGTTTCGTCTTCAGCTGGAAGCTGGCTTGTTCTCTTCCATAGTAAGCTGATGTTGATGGCATCTGGTCAACGGACATTGAGCATCTTGTATAGATGATTGTTTGCAAATACTTGTACTAATTTGATGATGGTTGTGATAATTTTCGAAGTTTCAGCTCTGTATAGTAGAACTGTGTTGACATTCGTATTGGAGTTTATGACTTTGATATTGGTTGATAGACAGTTGTTCTGAGTTCCATATATATTCTTCAATTGTAAGAATGTTGACTTTACTTTTTCAATTCTTACCATCACGTCTGCATCAGATGCTACTTGTTCATCGATGATGTATCCCAGGTACGTGAAATATTCCACATATTCTAGAGATTTTCTATCAAGTGTGATTGAGCTGGTGTTTTCCGTGTTATATTTGAGGATCCTGCTTTTTCATTTGTGTATTTTGAGGCCCATTGATTCAGAGGCTGATGCTACACTAGTTGTCTTCATCTGCACTGTCTATGTAAGTAGTATGCAATAACAGTCAGAAGTAGAATGCTTGTCAAAAGACGGTTGAGAAGGTTAAACTAAAGATAATATGAAAGGAAACATCACGGAATTGTGAATGAGTTATTTAATGTATGATTATCACATTTTACGAAAGCACTCCGCAATTTTGCATTAAGTAACAAATTAGTTTTTCCTACCTGAGTATTAACTCACAACAACTCCATTGTCAATTTCAAAAATTTAAAATTTAGTAAACATCACCTAGACAGTGAATAAGATGTAAAAACAACATGATAGACAACACAGATATAATACTTCCATCAATAGAGGTGATTGAAATTCAACCTCGTTTTGAATCAAATTTATTTCAATCGTTGAGATCATGAGTCAATTGAAGCTAGACCATCATGGAAACCTGGAAACACTGGACGGTTGTTTCGTCCTAGTATGGGGATTCTCAGTCGTGCGCATCCACGACCTCGCTTCACAGGATTCGAATCCAGGACCTTCCAGTTGAAGTGAGAAATTAACACCGTTGGATACCGACCAGCTCAGTAGTCTAGCGGTTAAGCGCTAGCATGAGAGACTGTTAGGTACTGGGTTCAAATCTCGCGAGGAGGATTCGTGAATGCACACTGCTGAGCAGTCCCACAATAAGACAAAATTACCATCTTGTGTTTCAAGGTTTTCCATGGTGATCTATCATCGACTGAATCATTATCTCAACTTTTGAAATTATTATAATATCCACAAATAACCCCTTTTTGATATGAAGTACTTTTCAAACATTGAAAAATTGTAGTTTATATTTGATTGATTAGATTATAAGTTTAATCCTTAGATAGAAAAGATGATCATTTTATCTAAACTAAAGTACAATCAAGATATAATCTCATGTCTATTCACTTTAAGTGTTTACTCTTTTCAATTTAGATAAATTTTGTCTTAAAAAAAGAAAAGAAAAAAGAAAAAAAGATAAGAGAAGAAAAAAATGACACAACGATATAGATCTGTTAAATTATCGATTATATTAAAATAAAGTAATGTACTTCCAGAATTCTCTACTTTTTTTTCTTTCTTTTATAAGATGCTGGTTGTCATCCACATATATCTATATCTATCTCTATACCTAGATAGATTCAAACTGTTCCGTAACCTATTATTAAGTCTAATTCTAAGTATACAATTTAACTAAGTTTCATTACCAACCAACCAACCAATCAATCAGTCGATCAATCAATTATTATAGAAACAAATTTTACTGATCTACAACTGTGCATTGATCTTGACATCGTGTTAAAAAGAAGCCAAAACAACAACAACAACACCCCATGAGTTAAAATTAAAGATAAATTTTTTTGGTGTGTAAAAACAAAACTTCTGAATTGATTAGAATCTTAAAATGTTTTTTTTTTCGTTTATTGTTTTATAACTATGGTATAGTATCTTAGATAGTTGACTGATTAGAAATAACCTATTATGAAACATTAGGGTAGTTGCTTTTTGTTTTGTTGTTGTTGTTGTAACATAGTCGATGTTTGTAAGTTTCAGATGAAGTTTTGTGAAGATTGTAGTAATTTCAATAGTTGAGTTTATGAGTTGCTCAATTTTGTGGTTTAGTAAGTTAATAAAGTGAATAATTATAGTTTATTTATGATGTTCACATGTAAGTGAAGTAGATGTTAATAATACGGTAAACATTGTTTCTTTTTTAAAAAACCTAGTCTAATTTATTACATTGATATTATGAATGGGACAATGTTAGATCACCAATGAAAACTTGGAAAGTACTGGATGACTGTTTCGTTTAGTATAGGATTCTACAGTAACGTTCTATTTATGATATCTGTCTAAACTTAATGGTCTCTACAAATTCATATACTGATAACGATCATGTACTTACTAGTAACTAGATTCAAGATGTAACTGCTGGAGTTCTAGTGAGAAGCCATGACTAGTGGAGTCCAATCCATGTCAGATGTGAGATAGTTATCCATCTCAGACAATACATAAAGATTGTATAAGTTAATGGATAGATTGAAGTTAGAAATTAACATCATTGGATGCCAACTCATTGGTCTAGATGTTGAGCATTCACGCACTAGAATGATGGTCCTGGATTGGAGTCTCACATGTGGGATCGTGAACATGCAGTTCTCAGGAGTCTCATACTGGAACGAAAAGGCCATACAGTAGTCTAAGGTTTTCAATGATGATTGAGCATAGATCGACTCATGATTTCAACTTTCAAAAAGGCTACAATCTCCACAAATCACCCTAGTAACAACAATATTTACTACCTGATAAGTTTCTCTCTGACAAGATAATATAAAGAAAATTGTCGACTTTTAAGGTATTTCAATATAAGCCTCAAACAAAAATTAAACTGTGATAATTTTGTTCTCTTGAACTGAAACGTCGCTAACAACAATTGATTACTAGACAGTATAATATGTCCTACTTCATGCATATAAGTCCTGAATAGTTTCGGTGATTAGTTCGACATTTCTGAAGACTTTCAATCTAAGACGTATTATTCATTTTGTACTTCGTAGTTTTCGGATAATTCCTCAGCTATCATTACTTAGTGCTGATATTTCAAATAAAGTTTAAAAACATCATTTCATGATAACTCAACAATGTGATAAGTATCAGCTTAATAAAAAGAACATATCAGTAAGATATATTGGTTTTTTCAATCTTCACATTACATCATAAAAGATGATAGTTGTTTACAATGATGAAACCGATTTCCATTCTCTTCTTTAAAACAAACAAACAAACAAGCAAAAGAAAACAATCATGATGACAGTAAACTGTTGTTTTTTAGTATCTGTGAGAGTTTAATATAAATAATAAAGAGGATAAGAAAAGCAAACCTTCTTTAGTTCATTTAGATATTTCGAAATATCACTTAAACAGTGTTCACTTGCTTATGAATAAAGTTTTCCAAAAAAAAAAGAAGAAAAAATGGACGATCAACCACAATAGAGTGAACCAGTATTTGTTTCAAACCATTTAAATATAATGAAAACAGTAACAAAAAATGGAAAAAAAAACACCAACAGAAACTAGAACAAATGCCACTTCTTTTTTAAAGAAAAAACTTCACTAATTAATGAAGTGAAAAAAAAGAAAGAGCGAAAAACAAACCGGTCTATTATAATGTACAATGTTCAATTAACACATTTGTATTTGTTTTAATCATAAGAGTAAATAATTCATCACATACATACATACATACCAACATACCTGCGTACATACATAGGGATATACATAATTAATTTGGTCAACTTACTAAACTGTTTATATATATGTAGATAGATAGATATCCATTTTGTTCATATACTCAGAATATTCAATGTTCAATGATGTAAAATCTTGTTTTTTGTCTGTCTGTTTGTTTGTTTGTTTTAATGAAGTGAATATTCATTTATATGATATTGAATAATGAATCTAATTTAAATTGTGTTTATATAATCTGAAACAGATTTATTTTTAAGTAATAAAGGCACATTAATGTTTAACCTTAATTCCTCTCACACATGAGCTGGTTTACGTATAACACTAATAGATGGTTCATTAATATGATTAAAATTATTCGATTTTAATAAATCTGAATTTGTTTCTTCTATATCCATATTAGAAATAGTTTTCATTTCATTATATTGTAATTCGGTTGGATAACGATGTACTATAGTAGTAAAATTTGGTGTATATTGAAAAGAGATTAAATCATCCGGTTTACTTGATAAATGATCATCATGTTTTATAGACTGATGAAGTTGCTGCTGCTGTTGTTGAACTATCGGAATTGGACGGTTATTAGATAATGATGTATTAAGATCGTTTTGTTGTTGTTGTTTAATTGTTTGTGATGGATTTTGATGTGATTTTTTAATTTGATACAATAATTTCTTACGTGTACTATCACCATAACAAACACTATTACGTGAATATCTACCTAATGAACCAGTACGTGTAAAACCATTTTTTCCATCAGAATTATTTGAAGGTGCTGGACTCACTGAACCATTTTGACATTGTAATAATAAACCACGTTGAGTTGAACTAATTGAACCATGTGATGGTATTGGATAAATTGTAATTAAACCAGAATTATCATTATATGATGCAATAGGTGCACCAGTCATTGGATAACCTGATATTTGTGCATATTGTGTATTTAATGCTGAATAAGAAATAGGAATATTTTGTAAACCATTTTGTGGATCACATGTACTTATATTACTTCCTGTCATTACAATATTATTCATACTAGCAGTTTCACTTGGTATATGTGTTATACCATAATGTCTTGGTGATTGATCTGTTATAAATAATGGTGATACTTGACTCATATTAACTTTACCATTCATTTGACAAAATGGTGTCGGTGATGGATGTGATTCTTTACAAATACTAGCTTGAGATGAACGTATTATACGTTTTTTAAAATAATGTGGATTTTGTCTAAGACGTATACATAAAGTTAATGAAGTCATTGCAAATACTACACACATAAAACTAATTAAAGCACATGCAACACGTGATATAACTAATTGCATATATAATTCCCGATTTTGTCGTTCAGCTTTAGTTAATGCTACAACATTCGTTCCAATAACGATACTATATTATCTTGTTTTGATATATTTATATTTAGATCATTTATATTAGATGGACATTGTTTACGTAAACAAAGAACATGTTGCGGTGTTAACACTAAATGTTCCGATGCTAATGGATTAATTAATTCCAATTTTAATTGTTTATCTGGACGTAGTACAACCATTAAATTTAAATCACCAACACGATCAGCAAGAAAAAAATATCTTGGATCATTAGCTAATTGGTTTGATTGACCAATACCAATGACTTCAGCACGTATTAATAAATCTAAACGTTCTAAATCAATTAATGATGCTGACCATTCATGATTAATATGTTTAAGTCTTTTTCAGCTTGATTTAAATCTTCATTATTATTTAAATAACCATTAGATGATAATGATGATGATGATGATGATATAGGTATTATTTCACCATTTAATAATTGTAATCGTTTACATGCTGTTGCATGACCATATGCATCTAAACTTGATGTTGGCGGTGATGTTAACCATGCATAAGTAATATTACATTGTCCTAAACGTCTTAAACCAGCTTGTCCTAATATTGTATAAGAATCAGCTGGTAATAAACGTCTTGAACGTAATGATGAATATAATTTATTTTGTCCATTCACATAATATATCAATGATGTAATAATTAGAAATAGATAAAATTCATTGAAATACATTATTGATCGATTAATTGATTGATTGATTGTTTTAATTAAAATTTCAATGTTTGTTTCCACATAGTTACTAAATTGTTTTTTTTCTTTTTCCACAGCAACAAAAAAATTAAAAGAGAAAATTTACATAGAATCCATATAGTAAACAATCTTGATCCATTCTATTCAAATGGTTACTATGTTCATTTATTTTTAATATTGTACACATATTACTAATTTCATCATATTAGAATAAATTATTTTTAGATTATTTTTTTAGACAAATATATTTCATTGCTTCATTTTGATTGGCTAATTGAATTTGGTGAAGCAAAAAACGGAATCTAACAATTTGATTGGTTAATACATTTTAAACCAAAAAAACAGAGGAGGCACAAAATGTTGATTTGTGTACATTGAATAAAAATTTTTTGTTTTTTTTCGTTAATGATTTGATAATCATTTTAAGAGAGAAAGAGATAGGAATAAAAGAAGAAAATTTATATTCACTTGGTGTTGTTTTACTTGTATCTGTAATGGCTCAGTCTCATATTTGGTTTATGTGAATCTTGTGTGGATTGCCTCGATATAACCTTAAGTCACAAGCATTTTAAGCAAAGATGAATAGTGACTAGAAGTGAATCCAGTTTGACGCATGTTTCATCTTGTTTGAGACTTGTCAACTGGATGTACTTGCATCGTAGAGATGATGTGTACTCCAGGACTCGAACTTAATAGATAAGTGAATAACACGATGGAGTTTGAAGCGGACGGTACTAGGTTCGTGTTCCGGAGTGAACATCAACTCTACGATGTGGGTACATCCAGCTGATGAGTCCCAAGTAGGATGAAACACAAGTCCTGGATTCTACTGCTAACCACTATCCAACTTTGCTTAAAAGAAGAATTTAGTTTTAAGAAAAAAATGATATAATGAAATATTGTAATATACTAATGTAGTGAACAAGAATATACAACTGAGGAAATCGATTGTATTTGAATATAACATTATAGAAGGTCTTAGTAAAATCTGAGAAGCATTTGTAAACTGTCAATCAATTATCTCAGACTTTGTTGTTTCTTCGTTTCCATACCAATCATTCTCTGTTCTCATGCTCTTCTCTTCAATGTTCTTAATCTTCTGCTGCCAGACATTTCACGTTCAATTGATGATACATACTATTTATATTTATCGATATTAGTAGCACACACTATACTAGTTTATAGATTTTGATGAAAGAAAATCAATTTTAGTATGGTTAGTATATAATTAGTAGTGGAATGAAAGATTCACGTTTTGTCTTATTTAAGCTTTGTTGTACAGTATTACCTAGATCTCATTATTAATCTTCAATACCATGAGATTAGAACCTAGTACCTATCGTTTTAAATGCCAACAAACTGTAAACAAGTAGGATTAACATGCGTCTTGGATTTAACTGCCAATTACTGAGTAAATGTACCAAAAAAAATTGTTGAAAGAATAGAATTTACTCATGATGTATATACAATAACTGAAACTGATCAATTGCAGTACTGAATATCAGTAATCTTAAGTTAAATGACATTATTACAAGGTAAGCATTAATTTGTTGTGATGTCACTGATGCGATTATATGTAAGGCTGAAATAGCATATTTCATAGGGATTGAATTCGTATAGAAAGTTGGGATAAGTAAACAGTGTGCTGGATAGGTGATTTCATACACTATGTGAAGAACGTTCCAATCAGACAAGATAAACAGGAGAGATCACATTGTTTCTTAATTCAGTATAGTTGTTGCTGAGTGTTATTTCACTTTTTAATTCTGTATGATAACTGTCTTATTTTCAGTATGATTGTTATTCTTTGCATTGAATTAACATGAACTATGTGTTTTAGTGTCCCAAGATCTGACTCCAATTAGATCGTACGAATGATATGAGCTTCACATAGGGTCAGCCACTACATGTTCAGCATGATATTGAAATGATGGTTTTGTTATAATTTCATACATACGACTTTTTTTCTAATCAACAATCAAACAGGGGTATAAATCAACTAAGATCATTGTGTTTTTGGAATGAATCAATCTTCGTTCATACCAGGGTTCTGTGTTCTGTGTAGTGATTCCTCTTTTTCAAGTATAAGTAATAGGCGACCTGATTATAGTGATTAATTAATCATCATACTTATAAAAAGTGATTTGTCGTGAACAAGGATGGAATATAGCACTTGTTAAAGTATGAGAACAAACCAGCATCCAGCTAAATGTTAATTAGGAAAATACGATAGAAATGGATAGGACATACATTACACAAATCATCAAACTGTATAACGAAACGAGACTCACTTGGAATCCTGAAGTGAAGCGGAAAATTGGAAGGCCAAAGAGCATATTACATTGGGAAAGAGAAGCAGATATGAAAAGAGTGAATAATAACTGAAAAGAACTGGAAAGGATTGTCCAGCACAGGGTTTGATGGAGAGTGCTGATGAGCGGCCTATGCTCCTCCATAAGGAGTAACAGGCGTAAGTAAATAGGTAAGTATCAGTTTCTCATCTTGATTATTTATACATGGATTACATAATTAACCAACAGTTTTTGATAACTCAATAAAATCAACCATGTTTAGATAAACTAGTCAAAAACTCTATAAACTAGATTCAGTACATAGTAAGATTTATTTTATGTTAGTTTGTTTTAGAAAACAATACAAATAAGGTCACTAATAGGATACAAATTTGATAATCAAGTTCTAGGTTGAAAATCACTTAACATGGTCTGTACTTAATTGTAAGTACAAAATCTCAATGATTTGTTATTTTAACATGTCATTCAATAGTAAGCGGTATATCTTAATATATGGTAATTATAAATGAGAATGGCGAGTTTATGGAGATTGTAGTAATTTGAGTGGTTGGATTCATGAATTGATTTAAGCTAGACCACTATGAAAAACCTGGAAGAATTAGACAACCGTTTCGTTCTAGGATGGGACACTTCATCAGTGTGTATCCATGATCCTATACGCTAGATCTGAACCCAGGACTTTCAGTCTCACGTGTGAACGCTACACCACCTTAGTCAAATCATTTAGCAGTTAGGTCACTAAATATCGAACAGTTCATCAATTCACTTCAAGGCCAAGGATAACCAACACACATCAGTTAATCGTATACCGTGGACTGACCCATGTGGTGGTGGTCTCATTATCTTCTCTGTACTCGTTCTTACTAATATATTTCCGTAATAACGTCCTTTGTGTTATACAGTCTTTAAAGCAGCCATAGTACCATGATACGCCAAAGGAGTAAACCACATTAGGTGTTGATCGTGAGGTGTAACTTCGAAGTTGAACTCTAGTAGGCCCCCAATCATTCGACATAGATTATTTACGTTAGTTATTAACTAACTTAATATTATAACCAGTATTTTCAATATGAATATTACACTTAAAATAGTTTATTAAAATGAAAAGAGAATAGTATCAATAATCTTAAATCAATCAATCAAGTAATAGTGTAAATATTTTGGTGACCTTTATTTGAAAGTAGTATGTAAAGAACAAGGTCATTCAATGATGAATTATTAAAACAACAAACGTTCAATGTGATTGTTGTTTATAAGATGTACATTTAATAAAGTATTATGTAATAGGCTTTGTAACACTAATATATGTGGTATGCATAGACAGATCGATGTAAATTCTGTATACTATATCTTAGAAGATAATTTTGTTCACTATTTTATGATCAGTAATGTGTTCTTTATTGATACGTTTTCCATAAAGTGTTTTTGTATGTTTTGAATTGTCATTTTAAAGTTATTTAATAGTTGAAATCATGAGTCAATTGAAACTACACCACCATGGAAAACTTGGAAGCACTGGACGGCCATTTCTTCCTATTGTGGGACTTATCAGAATTGAGCATCTACGAACCTGCCTCGTGGGATTCGAACCCAGAACCTATTAGTCCCATGCGCGTACGCTTAATCTCTAGACGATTGAGCTGGCATCCAACGGTGTAATGACGGTTAGTGATCGTTCTGATTATGACCATTTTTATGAATGTTATTTATCTCATCAAACTATTTTAGTGACCTCTTATTAAATATTGAGTCATGTACTGTTTTTGATAACAAAATGGTTAATTAAAATAACCCAATGTGTCATTGCATCAACATAAAAAAAAGAGAATTCAGCGAAGAAAGTTTTTTCTTCTCGACGAAATCACTTACTTAAGCTGAACATTCGTGTTGTTTTATTTCTGTTATCCATAATGGAACATAGGCCGCCGACCAGCATTCTCCAACCCACTCTGTCCTTCACCTTCTTTCCTACTTCTATCCAACTGTTGTTCATTCTTCACATGTCTGTCTCCATTTCTCGGTGTAATATGTTCTTTGGTCTTCCTCTTCTCCTTTGGCCTTGAGGAGTCCAAGTGATGAGGGTTTGCCTTGTGGCGCAGTAGGGTGCTTTCCTCAATGTATATCCTATCCACATGCAGCGCTTCTTCCTGGAAGTATAGTTATAGGGAAAATATATGTCTATAGAAGGATTGAAAAGATTGCATCATAAATGTTTTAAAGATAAACTTCCGATTTGGAGCACATCACTATGCATCTATAATTTATTTGCTCATATGGGGCAGGTTACATTGTCCGCACAGATATATCATTTTCCAAACGCACCTCAGAACACTAACCGGCATAGTTTTTAACAGGAGAATGCAAAACAATTACTAGTTCAATGTAGGAGCATTTAATCAACTATGGTCATATCGCTACAAATGAGTCTTCTTTTAAAATATCTACACAGTCATAGGAATTGGTTCGAATGGAGGTCGAATCAAAATCTTATGCATTGCTGAGACATTGGCAATACACCAACCTTGCGTGCAAAAACGATTTGTCCAACCTCTCATCCTCCCTTGGCCATAATTCCTTTTTGTAGTATGTTTAGGGTTTTTCATTATTATTATTATTGATTGATTGATTGATTGTTTTGTCATTCTAAACTGTAATTAGCTGTAATTATTGCCCTTGAACAAGTTTCTTTGATTATCATCCAGTTTTTATGATTATGACCTTTATGTTCTTCGTATTTCTTCTTCGTATTTGTCAATTAGACAATTGGATTAACCCGTTAATTATTTCCAGCCTTCTATTCTTCTCTTACCTCTTGATTATTACGTAACCTCATTTAATAATAAGAATCTTTTGTCAATTTATGATCTAACCTTCTCTATCCTTCTATAGACACATATATTTACCATATAACTATAAATACGAATGTACAGCTAAAGTAAATGATTTTGACGAGAAGAGAAAACTTCCTTTGCTGAATCCTCTTTATCGTTATTAGGTTTTATTTATTTAAACACATAAACATTGGTACAATGAGGCACCAAATAGATATGCGCCACATAAATCATTCGATTTGTGTGAAGGTTGGGATACTGCCCGGGTGCTCAAATCGAAGCAGGTTGTTTTCTTAGGAGTCCACACCTCAAGCCATTGTCCTAAAGATTCCACCCAAAAAGCAGTGGAGCAACGTAAGAAGATGCAGTCTCGAGAGATTTGTACTCCATTTATTTCCTAGGGATCCTGAAGTCCATGTACACTATTGGTTTGGAACAGTATTTTTCAACTCCCTCAAATGGATCCTCCGCAGAATATTCGCTTTTAGTCCTCTCAATTTCGTAAACAACACCCGCACCGCGAGAAGGCAGTGATTCGGACTTCCCTGACAGTGGTTGTATGCACGTGGTCATGTGAGAGCATTTCGAGAGCGGGAGCTGACTTTCCCAACCCTCAGCCGTACCAGTGAATTTCGGGGTTTTATTAAGTTCTCAAGGCAATTAATTGATCCCTGGGTGGTGATCAGTGTCATGTGTGTGTAGTCCTTATTTAGTGCAGATCGAATACTATCGACCATGTTGCAATGTGGCCACCAGTCTAGGTGACTCGACAATGAGGGCACTATATAGTGAGATTAGATATGATATGAATCTAGTGGATTATTTAATAGATGGAATCATCTAAACTTTTGAAACAATCATTTCTTACCTCTTATCAACACAATTGTATATGAATTGTGAAAATAGAAGAGATAATAACGAATGTAGTTTTACTTTGAAATTCTGTCATAATCAAGTTATATTATGAATAATATTCAAGGGGTTTTTCATTGATTATAGCAGAGTTAAGCAGTTTCTTTTTGAAATTTTCATTCGATATTTTCTAATTCATGTTAAGTCATAGAGTATAACAAATGACATGACAATTGGAATATACTTTGAGAACTTGAGATTAGATGGTGGTTGGAGGTAGTCGACAGGAAACCCTGGACCCGGATTTAGTTCTCCTTGGCACTCGTCAGCAAGGTGTACCTGTGATGTTGAGGGAACTGGTGCTCCCTGACGGATTTGATCCCGTGTCACCCAGCTTCACAGTCAGAGACGTTACCATTGAGCTTTCCGGGCCGCAACTGACCACCTGTAGGACTGAGATGTAATCACAATTGATTGATCACTGGGTGGCGATCAATGTCATGCGTGTCTAATCCTCGCTAGTTAGTCCTTATTAGATAGATCAGTGGTAACGTCTCTGACTGTGAAGCTGGGTGACACGGGATCGAATCCACTAGGGAGCACCAGTTCCCTCAACATCACAGGTACACCTTGCTGACGAGTGCCAAGTAGAACTAAACCCGGGTCCAGGGTTTCCTGTCGACTACCTCCAACCACCATCTAATCTCAAGTTCTCAAAGTATATTCCAATTGTCATGTCATTTGTTATACTCTATGACTTAACATGAATTAGAAAATATCGAATGAAAATTTCAAAAAAGAAACTGCTTAACTCTGCTATAATCAATGAAAAACCCCTTGAAATATTATTCATAATATAACTTGATTATGACAGAATTTCAAAGTAAAACCTACATTCGTTATTATCTCTTCTATTTTCACAATTCATATACAATTGTGTTGATAAGAGGTAAGAAATGATTGTTTCAAAAGTTTAGATGATTCCATCTATTAAATAATCCACTAGATTCATATCAGAAGGGGTTTTGTGAAGATTGTACAAATTCCAATAGTTGAGATCATGAGTCATTTGAAGCCAGAACAACATAGAAAACCTGGAAGCACTAGATGGCCATTTCGTCCTATTGTGGGAATCCTCGGCAGTGAACATACACGATCCGGACTCGCGAGATTTGAACGCGGGTCCTATCTGTCTCTTACCAGATTCACTAAGTCAACTTATAAACGTCCCAAAACTGATCTCTATTCTTATTCAAACAAAAAGTTCAAAGTCAAAGCATAGAATTTACAACTGTAGAACATTAAAAATGAAAACATGAATGCAAATAAATAAATAAGTCACAGTTGTTATGAATGACCTTTACAATATACTGAAATGTAATCCCATTTTGTGTATATTCGGTCCGAATATTTCATCAAATACTGTTACTACTACTACTACTACTATTACCACCACCACCATCAAACACACACACACAGCGAATCCAAGCACATTCATCTTCAAATGATTGTTTATTTCCCCTTCTTCTTCTTCTTCTTCTTCTACTTCTACTTCTCGTAAAACTTCAAGTCGATAACACGAATAACAATGGTCATGATCATAGTCATAGTAATAATGAATAGAAGGTGTTGGCCTTTCACAATTATCAACACAAAATAGGGTAATGTGAACAAACAATAAATCTCTATGACTCATTTGATAAATGTTCATTTAACTGAACAAATTACTCAACTATCTGACATTCACCATGTTGTGAATGAATTCGAATCCATTCAGAAGGGTAGACAATTGAAGTTGATCGTGCTTGTTGGTTTTATGAAATTTACAATTGACCAATCGATTGAACTGAATGTAAATCTTATTAGATGATTGATGTGTAGTGAGAGAAACACTGAAGATTCGGCAGTTTTATATACGATTAGTTCATTACATAGTTTGTTTGCAAATTGAGAACATTTGTGTAATGAGTGAAATTTACAATATCTATGACTGATCGACTACTCGGAAATGTTATTCATTCACATTCAAATGAATTGCGTTACATCGTGTGGTATCATGCTGAAAGTGATGATGAATGGAATCACAGTTGATACTTGCAATGTCATAGATCAACTACAGTTGTGTAATTGAACATTCTGTGCCAACAATATTTGAATGGGAATGGGGAATGTGAAGCAGAATGAACTGATGTGAATAGTTCAATCAAGTGGATTGAGGGTGTATTCTAGAGTGTGATTAGTTTTACCCAGTGATACTTGAGTTTATCAGTTCATCATCAAACTGAAGGTAAGTCTTAATCAGATGTCTGTTATTGGTAGAAAAACTGATTTCGAATCAAATGAAGATGTACTTCTATTAGGTAACATTTCGAAACTCAGAGATGGAACATACATGTTTAGTAATGATGAGATAATAGTGTGTCTCCAGTTTATCAAGTATTCTCGTTTCCTATTAATTCACATTTAACTAAGTCATGTAGCGTTAAATAAGGAAGTGAGACGTTCAAATGAATAAATACAATATTAGTTTATTCATAGACGATTTTTCACATATCTCACCCCACATTCTGTTATGTTGATTACGAATGGCAACCATTAAATCGTATAGAGAATATTCAAGTAGAAAATCGGGTAAGACAGAAAGAAGATGGAGCATTTCGATTGTAGGGTAGTTGATTACTGGTCTCAGTGCTCCAAAATGTCATTGATTTTCCTCACTTGTTCAAACTCACTTAATCACAGTTGGAAGCACGAAAGTAATTGATTCACCTTCATTCGTTTGATAATCTAGAAGCAGCTTGAATAACTTCAAATTGTATTCAGCGACTTATTTTGATTTTCATCCATTTAAACTGATAGAGATGTTTTGTAAGAAGTCCAGTGTTATGTCCGACATCGTCAGTATGACATATTAAATACAGTAGTCTGACTCAGTTAAAAATGGAATAACGACAATAGTCAGTGAACGAAATCTTGTGTTTTTTCTGCAATCGATTTCAGCCACTGTCAGGGAAGTCTTACTCACTGCCTATTCAACCAACTGATGATGCCGCATGACCATTTCCCATTGTCTTCGGTTAGATGCCTATACGAAACAGAATGTGCTAGATTCAATTCCCGCGAACGGGATCGTGAACACACACTATTGAAGAGTTCTATACTGGGACGAAACATCTGTCCAGTATTTCCAGGTTTTCTATGTTGGTCTAGCTTCAATTGACTCATAAATTCAACTATTAAATTATTCAATCTTTGACTGCTTAAAACTAATGTGTTAAACAAATCAAGTGAGACGAATATAAGATTCATGAATACTTCTTAAAAACTATGACTTACTTATTACACTTGGACTGATTTTGGACAGACCAAAAAAATATAGAAAACATAAGAATTGGTTTACTTTGCAAGAAGAAACTCATTAAACCATGAAAACTTTAATGAGAAACATTGTTACATGAGTCCTTTTCATTGTTCTATTAATGTAACATTATTATGACTTATATGATTATGTAATCTATACAAGTTATTATGTTCGTAGCTAATATTTAAGGAATTAGAATTATTCTAATGAAATATAATAATTGTGTAACTCTTTATAATCACTTACTGTTAGCTTTATTCTGTGAAGGTGCGGATCGGCAAAGCAAGAGAAATATATCTACAATTGAAGAATATCTTGAACTCAAAACAACTGTCTGTCAACCAACACCAACGTCAGAATTTTCAATACAAATGTCAAGACAGTTCAACTGTATAAGGTGGAAACTTGGAGAACTACGAAATCCATCATCCAGAAGATGCAAGTGTTTATTAACAGTTGTCTACACAAAATAATCAGGATCCGTTGGCCAGACAGTATCAGTAACAACCTATTGTGGGAGAGAACAAACCAGATTGCAGTGGAGGAAGAAATCAGGAAGAAGTTCTGGAAGTGAATAGAATGCACATTGAGAAAAGCACCAAACTGCGTCACAAGGCAAGGCCTCACTTAGAATTCTGAAGGTCAAAAGAGAGGAGGAAGACCAAACAACACGTTACTCCGAGAAACGGAGACAGACATGAAAAGAATAAACAAGAATTGGATGGAACTAGAAATGAAGGCGCAGGACAGAGTGGTTTTGTTATAACTTGTGACCGCCGATCAGACGGCAATGACTTATCGGTCGGACCAAGGACGCGTAAAACACGTGCGAGCAGCCTAGAGTTCTGATTAGTCCTGCTTTCCGCCTAGCCCAGCCAGGTAAGTCCAAGTTAGGGCTTGTCTCGTGATGCAGTTTGATGATTTTCGTCAAGTATGTTTTGTCCATTTCCAACGTCTTTTCCTAATTTCCTCCTCAACTGAAAGTTGGTTTGTTCTCTCCCATTCGCTAAAAATAAGCTAACCAGAAAAAATAACTCAAGCTATTTTCAGAATATATTATTATTATCATCTAATTTTCCTCCATCCATTATCATAGTACATTTAGTTATATGAAACATTATCATTGCCAGCGTCATATACAGTATTACTAAGCTATCGGGGCTGTTGTTAATTCATTAACATGGTGTATTTACACTTTAAACCCACAAAATTTCAGTTTCCATTCAAATAGCCTAACAATTAGTCCTTTTAGCTGTGACTAGTTGAGTTCAGTCGTTTCATGCGTCAGATAAACATTATCATTAGAAATGAATGACAATTGTTCAATATCATGAATAAACTAAATTTAGGAATATAAAATTGTTGAAATAACTCCCAAAAAGGACGACGAAGCTCCTAGAGGCACTAAAGGAAACAAAGAGTTTCCATTCAATCAGAACCTGATAACCCTCTAGAATATCAAAGTGACATGCTCTGATTAGACAATTGTATAATTTTCCTACTCACGTTTTGGTTGAATTATACCCCTACTTTTCTGTACATTTTTGACTCTTACTCAATAATCGTTTCCCGGGGTTCTACATATTCGAATGATGATATGTTCTTCCATAATCGAGTAGAAAATGTAACAAAACACACTGAATACAAAATCAGCTATCTGACAGTTAAACACTCGTCTAATAACCTTATGGTTATCAATTTATCATTCTGAAGACATTTCATGGTTTCCTATGATTATTTAAATTGAGTACCACTTCATACTGACGAAACATTATATTCTATCCAATAAATTGGTCATATCCAATTATCATTAGCTTTGTTTCTCCCCCTTTTTTTTTCATTTCAACTTGCACATTTTTGATTTTTGTCTCCTTTCTCCTCCTCCCTTTTATTGATCTGTTATCATGGTGACTGTGATGAAATTGGCGACATCATTTGAAGTTTTATTTATGTCTGATTGTTCTTGCAGATGAATCATCACATTATCACACGATGACATTATACATTAATCTTTACAAACTATACGATGTGACTATACACATGGTGTTAATTTCTAGGTGAAACTTATCATCAAATGAAGAATGTTGTGCAAATAATGAAAAGCATCGTTGTTCTGTTTCGTTTTATAATCAGTGTTTATTGTTTGTTTTTCTTTTCTCTTTTCTCTTTTCTTTCTTTTACTTTTTACCAGACTACAATGAATGAGACATGATCAAAACATTACTAATTGCTTTTTGTTTGTATATTTTTTTATCAAAACAGATTTCGTGAAGATTTTAGAAATTTCATTAGTTGAAATAATGAGTTAGTTGAAGATAAACCACCATAAGAAACCTTGAAGCATTGTGTAGCCGTTTCGTCCTAGTATGGGACACCTCAGCAATGCGCACCCAGAATCTCACCGATCGCAAGATTCGAACCCAGGATCTAGCAGTGTCATGCGCGAGCGCTTAACCATTAGACCACTAAGCTGGTCGATATCCAACGGTATTAATTTCTAACTTCAACCAATCCACGAAACTGCGCCATCGTACACTATTGTCTTCAGTGAGCTGGTATCTCACAACAGACCTGTTTAAATTTCACTAGTCACCGCTTCTAATTAAAACTCCAGGAAATGCCTCTTGAAGTCAGTCACCAATGAGCAGTTGATTATTATCAGAAAGGGTTTTGTGGAGATTTTAGAAATTTCACTAGTTGAGATCATAAGTCAATTGAAGCTAGACCACCATAGGAATCCTTGAAGCACTGTACGGCCGTTTCGTCTTGGTAATTTTTTTTGTTGGTAAATTTTTGTGATCCTATTTTATAACGCCATGACTACTAATTAGTTAGATTTTGGAAATGAAAAAAACTTTTGATTTGTTTAAATGATATATAAATTTGAATATATTTTTTATTGGAAGGGGCTTTGTGGACATCGTGGATGTGTACTGCCGAGGAGTCTCGCAATCGGACGAAACAGCCGTCCAGTGCTTTCAGGTTTTCCATGGTGCTTTAACTTAAATTGACTTATGATCTCGAACATATTTTTTGTTTTGTTTTGAAAAGATGTTGGAAATGGATAGGAAATACATTACGGAAATCACCAAACTACATCAGGAGACAAGCCCTAACTTGGAATCCTGAAGGGAAGCAGAAAAGTGGAAGGCCAAAGAACACATTACGTTGGGAAATGGAAACAGATATGAAAAGGATTAATAAGAATTGGAAATGATTGCTGAAGACAGGGTTTGATGGAGAGTTCTGGGGGAAGCCTAAGCTCTTTGACGAGGGGTAAATGAAATCTAGAAGTGTTGAGTTGTTAGTGTTATAACTTGTACCCTGTGTACTATTAACATACGACGTACTGATACCGCCAGTTAGAGAACAGTGATTTATCAACCGGACCAATAACTCATACGAGCAGTCTAGAGACTTTATAGGTCCTTCTTTCTGCCTAGTCTGAAATATCAATCTCAGCCTTCGCGATATAAATCATGTAGTTAGTTTCTATTATTCTAGGATTTGTCAAAAATCAATGTAGATAATAAGTTGGATGAGTTCGGATAGTTCATATAATGACTGTAAAGCCAATTAAATCAAGAGCTGTATTCAGGTCATATTGATAATATGAGCATGATTTTGTGAGTGATTAGATTATTCTGGCCAACACTATGGCCTATATTTTGCTATCAGTGTAAGTTAACATATATATATTAGCTAGGTCCTGGTGTTAAACATTCCTATACCTTTTTAGTCTTCTGCTCTGAATTATAGGCTGGTCAAGTTTAGAAAACGTATGTTGTTGCTAAATAGTACAGGAGAATTACAGCAATATGCAATCTTACACAGGATTGAATCCTGAACTCTAAGGTTGTATTTCTTGTTTAAAAGGATTTAATTAGTTTGAAGACAATGCCCACTTATTATGGAGTGAAGATTTATGTTCCGTCCTTCATCTGTCTGCCGACAAATCTCTTCATAATATGCGAAGAGAGGGAATTGTCTTGATCCAGTTTAAGACCTTTGATGTGACTAGTTATTCGGTACAAGCTTGAGGCTTGTAACATGTGAGTTTGATTTATTCTGTATGCACTGAGAAATCCTTAATACGAAACCATAAATTCATCACAGAAATGAGTCCAAAATAATCTAATCTCACTATTGGAAAATTACCATTCATCCAAGCAAAATGATGACAATTCAACGAAGAAAATAAGCTGTAAAAATATATATACACGAAACCATCAGCAACAGACTACTGTGGGAGAGAACAAACCAGCTTTCAGTTGAAGAGGAAGTTAGGAAAAGACGATGGAGATGGATGGGACATACATGACGGAAATCACCAAACTGCATCACGAGAAAAGTGCTAACTTGGAATCGTGAAGAGAAGTAGAAAAGAGGAAGGCTAAAGAAAATATTACATTGGGAAATAGAAGCAGATATAAAAAGGATAAATAAGATACTTGAAAGAACTGGAAAGGATTGACCAGGACAGGATTGAATGGAGAGTTTTGGCGGGAGGCATATACTCCTCCACGAGGAGTAACAGGATTACGTAAGTAAGTAATTATCTCGAATTCATATAATCCATGTCCTTTCTGATATGTTGGTGTTAAAAACAAATTGTTTTTGTATTCTCATAAAATAAGTCTTCTGACTTTGAAGTTTATATACTCAATTGGTCAATGGATAAATCAAGAAGCTTATGGGAATCCTATTACTAGTTGTGTTTATTTTTGTTATATTCCGACGAGAATTATGAATAGTAACTGTTGGGATCTGTTTATGGATAAATATTATACGTATATTCTTAATTTATAACTATTTCGCAGCTAGATTATATATATATATATATATATATATATATATATATATATATATATATATATATATACTCCTCTTATTACAAACTTTACGTTGACCTATAAACTATTATTATACGAATTACCATTCTTGAGTTCTGCCCAATCTATCAATTACAGTGTCCCACATTCACAACCGCTTTCGGTTAGATCTTGTACAAGTGTTATTTCTTATTTTATAGTTTGATGTGGTCTGTTTGGTTTATATGTAAACTCATTTTGTTTGAAATACATGATTGATATCGCAGAGGCTGAGATTGGTGTTCTGGACTCAACAGGCATGGCTAGTCAGGAAGAAGGATCGATAAAGAATCTACACTGCTCGACGTGTTTTACATGTCATTGGTTCGGTCGATAAATCAGTGTTCTCTAGTTGATGGTAACATAACGTTATATAATGATAGGGTACAATTCTACAAGTTATAACATTTTCTAACTCTTTTTTGTTTAATACGTTTTTGAATTTATTTTCCTAACTCCCACAATAGAGAATAGTGGCAAATCAGTTGATGAGTTTGTAAATCTTCATCGACTGAGATGCTTGGGTCACGTGTTACGTATGCCTGAAAACCGATTACCACAACACGCAATGCTGACTAGTGTTACAGATGGTTGGAAGAAAGTTAGGGGCAGCCAAACAAAAATGTGGCATCAGTGCTTAAGGTCATTAACTTCTAATCTGAGCCATGTTGGTAGATGCAGACTACTTGGTTGGGATCCGCGTGACTATCGTAACCAATGGTTGGAGACTGTGGTGACATGGCTCAGAATCGATCACAATGGCGTCGGTGTACACACTCTCTGTCTTCCCTTAAACTGAGAGATTAAAATCGCCTCATATATTTCTTTCTACGTACTAATTCTATCTTCCTGTTTATTTATTATTATTTTAACACATAGATATTGGTACAAGGAGGCATCAAATACATATGCGCCACACAAATCTCATTTGATATGTGTGAGGGCTGTGATACTGGCAGGTGTCCAAACCGAACCACGTGGTTTTTTAGGGGGTCACACCCAAAGCCTTCGACCTAAAGGTCTGATCCACAAGGCAGTGGACCAACGTAAGGAGATGCAGTCCCATGGTAGCCGGTGAACAACGATTGTTTCATACGCCATTTGTTCCTTCGGGATACTGGAGCCCATGTGAACCACTGGTTTGGAATCAATGTTTTCCAACTCCCCTAGTTGGACTCTCCATGTCCACCAACCCGGTTAAAGCGCCGGAAATTCGCTTTTCGTTCTCCTAATTTCGTAAACGACAGTAATGCCACGAGAAGGCAGTGAATAGGACTTCCCTGTCAGAGGCTATATAAGCGTGGCCATGTGAGAGCATTTGAAGAGGGAGAGCGGACTCTCCTTATTCTCAGCCGTACCAGGGCACAATCCTTCTTTTATATACTACTACGATTGAAGTAATTACTTTTATGAATTTAGTGTCCATCTTGTTGTGCTAATGGGATGTGGCAACTTGAACTGATGCATATATGTGCCTGATCCTACATTGTAACTGATTAACTAACTAACTGACTGACTGACTGACAATAGGACAAAATAACCTTCCAATGCTTCCAGGTTTTTTCATGATGATCTAGCTTTAACTGATTCATGAATTCAACTATTCAAATTCTTATCATTTTAATCATTCAAAGATACAACAATTTTGGTCACCTTAATTGAATAATATTTCTTCTGTCTTATGACAATCTTATCTATTCAATGTTCATAATTATCAATGACTATGTTGTTTAAATGAATGAATGAATGAATCACTTTACTATTTGTCACTATGCATAATCCTATTCAAGTTAAATGAATTAATATTTGAGATAAATTAAGAATATAGAGCATGTTAATACATAAACTTCAGACTGTGGAAAAAAAAACCCAAAACAAACGAACATCTTAATTATTGTTACAGATTTGAACTGTTTTAATCATTATTAATATGGAATAGGAAAAATTGAAATTGCTGAAACTATATACCATTTATGAACGACCTTTGAATGACATCAGAGTGATATTGAAAGTGTCCATCTAATATCTAGGATCAAATAAAGATTATAAAGTAGTGTAATGAATTAGAATTATGATTTACAGTTGATGGTTATGGTTAAGACTTTCATGATGAATTGATATCAGTTAAAATTAGAAGGGGTTTTTTGTAGATATTATAGTAATTTCCATAGTTGAGATCATGAGTCAGTTAAAGTTAGACCACCATGGAAAACCTGGAAGTACTGAACGACCATTTGATCGTAGTATTGAACTCCTTAGCAGTGTACATCCACAATCCTGCCTCGCAAGATTCGAATCCAAAACCTAAAAGTCTCGCGCGCGAGCACTTAACCGGTAGACCACTGAATTGAACGGCATTTAACGGAGTTAATGTCTGATGTGTAGGCGAGAATGATAATGATTGGTTGTCTGCTTAGTCAGATTTATAGATAGTCTGACACGTGTCAGATGAGTTATATATTTGCTAGGTTTGAAGTTATCACAAGTTCACTTAATCTGCGAACAAGAACAAGACTCTGTGACCAAAGACCAGTAAGTTAGTTATTGATGCGTCTCAGCCCCACTAACTAGAGGGTGAGGTCCAAGCTTGGAATGGGAAGTATATCCTGCAAAACAGCCAGAAACGAGCGATCACAACAAACACAATTCCAAACGTATATATACAGTACAAAACTGTCCTTGTGAAGAGTTACCAAGTAGGATACTCAAAGACGCAACGGGCCAATAGCATTTAAGATATTTCCCAAATGGGAAATACGACATGAAAGTGACAAGAGCGCCTTTGGTGCGAAAACAAAGAAATTCAAACTTTCTAAATAAAATTACAAAATTAGGTCCTTTTTCAAGTGAGTTCTGGGGATCTAACATCCCCAACAATATTCCCCTGTCCTTATCATTATTATCACTTATTGTTGGATTGTGTCGGGTTGTTGGTGTTGAAATATATTTACGTTGTGGTCATGCCAATCACGTGTTCTTGATCTGAGTTTTGTTATCGTCCTGTAGAATAGACACTGAGAGAGAATTTAGTGTAGATATTCGTTTAAGGTAAATTAACGTTCCATACGTGTAAACATGGCAACTCAACCACTATAACATTAGACGAAGTAAAACACGAGCGATATAACAATGTCTAACTTCAAATAATCCATGAAATTGAGCGACACATTCACCATTGTGTTCACTGAGTGACTATCTCACAACAGACAGTGATTTTATACCATTTAAAACATGTGAAATTTCGTATCATTCTCAATCAAATTGAATTTAATTAGTTCTTTCATTAGGTCAAAAATTTTAATAAGATTTTATACAATTTGTTTTTAATGACTATTTTCATCCTTTAAATTAAAAAGAATCATCTTTTTCTGGTTAGCATTTTTTAGTGACTTAGATTTCTATGGGATGGGTAAGCTTAACCAATGCCCAACCCTCTCCCTTTATCCAGGCTTACCACCGGCAGTAGCCTCAGAGGTGGTTCAGGAGGAATCGGAACTCAAAACAATTGTCAACCACCATCAAAGTCAGAATTTCTAATACAAATGTCCAGAAGATGCAAGTGTTTATTAACAGTTGTCTACACAAAATAATCAGGATCCGTTGGCCAGACACCATCATCAGTAACAACCTATTGTGGAAGAGAACAAGCCAGATTGCAGTGGAGAAAGAAATCAAGAAGAAGTGAACAATGAGGAAAGCACCCAACTGTGTCACAAGGCAAACCCTCACACAGAATCCTGAAGGCCAAAGAACACATTATGCCGAGAAATGGAGACAGACAGACATGAGAAGAATGAACAAAAATTGGACGGAACTAGAAATGAAGGCGCAGGACAGAGTGGTTTGGGGAATGATGGTCTGCGGCCTATACTCCATTGTGAGTAACAAGCGTAAGTAAATTAAATTATAGCAAATATATGTCGAACACCACCCAAAAATATACATAATATCCATCATATACCTATAACGTATCACATAAAAGATTAGAATTCAATTACTAATGGAGAAAAAAAATGTTCAGACGAAAATTTCATATCGAATTATTCTGTTTTCATAAGTCACTTCAGCCATAACACCAACATCAACAACAACAAACATTGCAACCAAAAAAATACCCCACAAACACAATTCATTTTCATCTTCTTCATGATCAATGCAAAATTCTAAAAGTATCCGAATAAAAAAACCCTGAATACTTGAAGTGTATACAAACTACAACAGTGGAACATTATAACTATTCATCGAAAACTATTTCAATCTTCTGTAATATCTAGGAGATTTTCAGACACACACACACACACTCACTCACTCGCACACACATGCACACACATGTGCACATCAGTAAACGTAAATATAAATATAATGTATCCTCTGAATCAACAGTTGTCATCGTCTATCATGTTATTTTAAATTTACTATTTAGAAGAATAGACTAAATGAATATAGAATGTATTAGTTGAATGCCAACTGTTGAAAACCAGCATCGTTTTTTTTCTCTTCTATTGGGTCTCCATTGTTTCTTTATTGGTAACATTTCTTTCTTTTTTTTTGAGTTAGCAATTGGGTTAATTTCAGTGTTGGCCCTTTTTTATATGTGCGTAATTTCCAAAATGATTTTATCCATTGAATTACATGATGCATTATAGGATATTAGAAACTTTATAAGCAAAAGTGGATAATGGTTAGCGATGGAATCCAGCTGATGAGTTTTAAATAGGACGAAATGCATTTCATGGATTCAACTGCTAGCCGCTATCCATCCTTTTTTTAATATGCTCATGAATTAAGATAATATCGAGGCAATTCGAACAGGATATGCATATTGCCAATAAGAGACTGATCGATTACAGTCCTAAATAACAATTGAAAAATACAAATAAAACAACACCAAATGAATTTAAACTTCACTCCATTACACAAGAAGGTGGCTATCAGGACTCAGTAGATAATTGGAGAACACGATGGCATTTGAAGCGAACGGTACTGGGTTCGAGTCCAGGAGTGGACATCAAGAAGTTCTGTAATATGTTCCGCACTGGCGTTCTTGTTAACTACGATAGATGAAATAAATCACTTTAAATTAACTTGAAAAATCTAATTAATTTTGATTCTGAATATAACCAGAATGTGTAATACAGTAGTAATTTTGATGGAGTTTTGTTTCTGAGCTGGATGGTTTGGTACGACATCAATAGTATTGATGATGCTGTTCAGAAGAACGATGAAAGCTCCATGACCAAACCATCCAGTTCAGAGACAAAACTCCATCAAAATTATCCACATGAGCTACAAATCTTCTCCATAGTAGTAATATTAAATGAAGACAGAACCATTGTAAATCTGGAAGCAATAGACTACTATAAAATCCTATTTTTGGAACTCTTCAGCCATAATAAGCTGGTTGCCTTATCATGATTATTATTAGGTTTATTCAATATTATATTTTTGGTACAATATAGACTTCTCAGTACAAAGTATTTCATCGAGTTTTCGTTTCATATTTCTTCATCGATATTGACATTGAATATTGAGTGATTGCCAGTTTGATGTTATCAGTTCAAAAGTCGACATCTGAATAATATTGATTCTTTTCGATGTATACTGCGTACCAGCCATCATGATGTCTTTGATGGTTGTACTTTTTTTGTAAATTGTCCTGGCAAAGGCCATAAGCCTTTACACAAACGTGCCTGAATAGACATAATGATGTGGTAAAATAAACAATAAAACAGATAATTTGTTGAAATATCTAGATTGTAGGAACAGTTAGACCAGATATTCAAGCAGGCTACCCAAGATCTTCAACTCTTGTTACTTAACTTATGAGTGATCAACGTCGATCACTCTAAATTACGAATGATGGAAACATTTTGTCAGTGATACTTATTCCTCATGATGTAGATTTTCATGAATAGAATATGGGGCTGATAAGTCCTAGGTGAATAAGACATAATTTCACTTCCAGTTCTTTAGACACTATTAAACTGTATCACAATTAGAACTATATCATGTTGAAGATATCAATTAAATCAGAAAGGGGTTTTGTGAATATTATAGTAATTTCAATGATTGAGATCATGAGTCAATTGACACTAGACCATCATGGAAAACATGAAACCAATGGACGTCTGTTTTGTCCTATGATGAGATATGCACTGCTAAGAAGTCCCACAATAACACAAAACGGCCGTCCAATACTTACAGATGGTCTATGAAAGTTTGTAACACATATCATATTCATCAATTGGTCTTGTTATGATATAAGAAGATAGATCATTTGAATTTCACTAGTCAAAATAAACTAAATCATAGGTCAATAAAATAATTTAAATATTATAAACATGTCTAAAAATTCATCTGTAAATCATTTTCATCGGTTTCTTTTCCGTTCAAAACAAACAAACAAACATTAGAGTCATTTATTTTTCAATTTGTGTTTTTCTTTCTCCCTCCCTCCCTCTCTCTCTCCCTCCAACCTCCCTCCTCCTCCTCTCTCTCTCTCTTGTGTAAAACTAATAGTCACTTGTTGGCTTGACTACAAAAAAGGGGGTTCATTTAAAGCAAAAAAAATTTTTTTATTTTTAAAAGTGACATATTTGTGAATTATGTTTTGCATAAATTTCATTTTAATAAAATTAAGAAAAAAAACAACAACAACAACATGTAAACAATCAATTTTCTTTGTAGACGTACTTAAAATAAAAAATTGTATATCTTGCATGTTAATTTATTGGGGGGAGGGGTTAAGATATGATATTTCTATGACATCATTGATGAAAGGAGAAGGATCTGATCTAAACATAAAGGAGAAGATTAGCAAATTAAGAATAGAATTTTTACGAGTGAAGAATATATGGAACTTAAAGTAAGTATCAGATGGGTTTTGTGAACATCATAGTAATTTCAATGGTTAAGATCATGAGTCAGTTGAAGCTAGACCACCATGGAAAACCTGAAAGCACTGGATGGCCGTTTCGTCCTATTGCGGGACCCCTCGATAGTGCACATCCACGACCCGCGCCCGTGAGACTCGAACCTAGGACATACTAGTTTCGCGCACGAGCACCTAACCACTAGACCATGAGCCGGTACCCAACGGTGTTAATGTCTAACTTCAACTAATCCACGAAATTGAGCAACACACAATCAAAATAAGTGTTTATCAACCAATATCAAAATCAAAAACTTCAATATGAATGTTGAGATAGTTTTATCGTATAGAGCTGAAACTTGGAGAAGTACTACAACCGTCATCAAAAATATACAAGTGTTGATAAGGAATTGTTTACACAAGATATTCAATGTCTATTGATCGAATGCCATCAACCAGCTTCCATCTGAAGAGGAAATTAGGAAAAGACGTTGGAAGTCGATAGGATATACATTACGCAAATTACCAAACTATATCACGAGGCAACCTCGAAGTTGGAATTCTAAAGAGAAACAGAAAATAGGAAGGTCAAAGAACACATTGTGTTGGGAACTGGAAGCAGATATGAAAAAGGCGAGTAGCAATTGAAACTAACTGGAAAGGAGTGTCCAGGATAGAGTGCGATGATGAATGCAGGTGGACGGCATATGCTCCTTCATGACGGGTAACAGGCATAAGTATGTAATTATAATAGAAACTTAGCCAATTAAAAGTTAAATTCTTGATTATCAAACTGTATGTTTTTGCACATTATTGTCAAATATCCACTTCCACAACTTCTTCCTGATTTCTTACTTCACTGGGATCTAGTTTGTTCTCTCCCACAGTAGGTTGTTGCTAATAGTGTCCGGCCAACAAATCCGAAGTATTTTGAGTAGATAACTGTTAATAAACACCTTTATCATCTGGATGATGGCTTTTGTAGTTCTCCAAGTTTCCGTCCCATACAGCAGAACTGTCTTGATATTTGTATTGAAAATCCTGACTTTGATGTTGGTTGACAGTTGTTTCCAGTTTCAAATGTTCTTCAGTTGTAGATATCCTGCTCTTGCTTTACCAATCCATGCCTTAACATCTGTATCAGATCCACCATCTTCATACATGATGCTGCTCAGATATGTAAAGGTTTTCGCATACTCCAAAGCTTCTCCTTCAAGTGTAATTCGATTGTTGCATGTTGTGTTGTATTGAGGAGTCTTACTTTTCCCTTTGCGTATATTGAGACCTACTGCTGCTGAGACCGCTGAAGCTGCTGCTAAACTGGTCGTCTTCTCCTGCAGTTGCTATTGCGTGTGAGAAAGAAGAGCCACATCATCTGTGAAGTATAAATCATCCAGCATCATCCTAGCTGTTCACTGTATCTCGTTCTTCCGCACAGATTTTAATGTCTTCATAATCCAGTCGATCACCAGGAGAAAGAGAAAGGGTGAGAGTAAGAAAAATTGCCTCACACGGGTCTTTACTTCGAACGAGTCTGTGAGCTGTCCTCCCTGCACGATTATCCACTTTAATCTATGCTTTAATTGAAACACTACTAAAAAATTGATGAGCATTGGATTTCTGTTTCATCCTGATATGAGATAACTCAGCAGTTAACAATCATAACACTTCAAGGTGTCTAACTCATTAGGTACATATTCAGCTGTTGTAATGATCAAGTGATGTTTGTGAAAACCGCAAATTAGTTGGTTTGATTACTGGCTGAATAATGTGTGCTCACTGATGAGAAGTTCCAAACTTAAACAAAAGGGTTGTCTAAGAACCCTCAGTTTTCATTGTGACATAAATCATTACTACTTTAAACTAACCCTAAAATGATAATAATGTTGACAAAGAAATAAAGATTACTCTCTATGGCAATTCATTACATGCATCTCATCCTAAATGAAATATAACCTAAAATGAATCTATTTTCCTGAAAGTTTCCAAATTGACTAACATCATAAGTGACTATTTCTTACTATAAATCCGAAATGATATTCTTCAGGTTAGTAACACAGTTGCCCTATTGATAGCAATGGGTAATAGCTGTGCTCTAACGCGAATTTATTTAATTCAGAAGTCACTTTGTTGTAAGACACTGGGTTCAACAACTTTTTTCTTATGTGGATAGCATACGAATATTCCTTATGCTGAATAATACTACTGCTTAGTACTCTCTGAGTTTTACTGATTACCCGATCGCTGTCATGTCAAGTTACATTATATCTCGATATAATCATACGAAACCATCATGCCTGTTTTTTATAATGGATTGTTGACAGCACCGTTAACTGCGGTCACAAATTTTATCTTAGTACTAACAGAAATTGTTTCATCTGTGACTGTCTTTCACTTGATTTGATATAACGACTGCATGACATACTTGTAACACTCACTGTCCTAGGTAACGATAGAGATATGTATTTTTATCAGAAGGGGTTTTGTAGAGATTTTAGTAACTTCAATAGTTGAAATCATTAGTCAGTTGAAGATAGACCACCATGGAAAACCTGGAAGCACTGGACGGCCGTTTCATCCTAGAATGGGACTCTTCAGTAGTGCACATTCACGATCCAACCCCCCGCGAGGTTCGAACTCAGAACCTTCGGTCAGGTGCGCGAACGCTTAAACTCTAAACCACTGAGCAGTTATCCAATGGTGATTGCTCCACTTTCTATATATTTTCATTTCTAATTACCAACCTAATTAAGTTTAGTGATCTTGATTCGAAACTCTAGATTTGGATGACATCAGCTCCATAATAATTACAAATAATCCTTATTTACGAATTACTTAGAAAATCAAATCATACATTTACGCCTTCCAGTTGATTTTATTCAAACATATCTCATTAACGAAATGTGTGATGAAGAATGGAGAGTACATTATAACTGGATTGAAAGATCTTAGTCAACGTTGAGAACTAGCGTCATATATGACATTGAATAAGACTCAGTGATCGAACAGTATGAAGCATAATCCTATACCAACTGCATCACAATATATCATTTATGTAACTCGTAAAGAAAAAAGACAATCATACAATAATCATGTGGTATTTGTGTTTTCTAAATGATTTCAATCTACAATCAATCTTTCCTATTACTGCTTATACTGTTTCTACCTCTACCACTACGGGATTTGATTTGACAACTGCATCTCTGTGTTAATGTGGTATGGCAACTCGAACTGATGTACGTACGTACAAAGTTCCACGTTGTTACTGACTGACTGATATTGTTATTATTATCATCTTTATTTAATGTTCTATTTTTGGTACAATACAGAATTCATAGTATAAAGTATTTCGACAAGTTTCCCTTTTCTTATTTCTTCATCGATCCTGACGATAAAAACTCAGTGGTCACCAGTTACATTTTATTAGTTCAGGAATTAACATCTGAATAGTGTACATTCTTTTCAATGTATATTTCCAACCAGACACCCTTAGTGTCTCTGGTTGTACTTTTTTATATGTTGTACTAGGAAATGCCATAAACCTTTTCACAAACGCGCTTAAATAGGTTATGCGATTCATAGACATAATGATAACTTGTTGAGATATCTAAATGGGAGGAACAGGAAGCCCAGATACTCAAGTAAGTCGCCAATAATTAATATGAAGTGAAGTGTATTAAATGAGAAAATTACACATAATTCATCAATGAATTAGTCTTTTATGAATATTTAAGTACAAAGAAAAATTAAACATTGATTATGCATCAACATTTTCCTGCATTCTTTCAAAGATATTGATATTTTCACATATAAACTATTTGATCTCAAGATGGATAGTGGCTAGCATTGGAAGTCAGGACGCACGTTTCGTCTTATTTGAAACTCGTCATCTGGGTCTACCTTCATCTGAGTTGATGTTCACTCCGGGACTCGAACTCAGCACCGTTCGCTTCAAACACCATCGCGTTGTCCACTCAGCTACTGATGGGGGGGGGTTCGCTTGCGTAATGGAGTGAAATTTAATTCACATAATATTGTTTGCTTGTATCTTCCAGTTGTTATAAAGGACTACAATTGATCAGTCTCATGTTGGCATATGTGCATACTGTGCGAACTGCCTCGATATTACCTTAATTCACAAGAATTATAAGCAAAGATGAGTAGTAGCTAGCAGCGAAACCCACGAAACGCGTTTCGTCCTATTTGAGACTTGTCACCTGGATGTACCGGCAAATATCAAGTGAATTAACCATTTGAACCGTTTCAACATATTTAACACTATTATAACATATCTGATGTTTATAATAAAAACAATTATTAAAACATTTCACTGGTTGAAATCATGAGTCAATTGAAGCTAGAACATCATGGGAAACCTGGAAGCACTGGACGGCCGTTTCCTCCTGGTGATTTTTACCAGTGGAGTTCAATCAAATCTTTTGTGAGATATCAACTCGCTGAAGACAGTGGTGTACGGTGGCTCGACTTCATGGATTGGTTGAAGTTAGACATTAACACCGTTGGATGCCGACCAGCTCAGCGGTCTAGTTGATTAAGTGCCTGGCGCAAGACCGATAGGTCCTTGGTTCGGATCTCTCGGGTTGCGGGATCATGGATGCGCACTGCTGAGGAGTCCCATACTATGACGGAACGGCCATCCAGTGCTTCCAGGTTTTCCATGGTGGTCTAGCTTCAATCGGCTCATGATTTCAACCCTTGAGATTTCTAAATTCTCCACAAACCCCTTCTGATAATTATTAAAAAAAGACGAAGAACCATAAAAAGAAATAGAGATTAGTGCAAACTTTACAAACACCACAAGAACCATATTCAACTATCATGAATAGGCTTTGATTAGTAAATGAAATAAATAATAATAACAATAAAATATACTGAATGATAGTTCATTCATTCACATTGAATATATGAACAACAAACTCAATGGTAACAACAATAACTTAGTCGACATGGTAAATGAAATGAAAACAATTAAACAAAATTACATAACCAATTAGAAATTACGTCATAACATTTCAGTCTATGTTATAACGGTACTTATTACTATTACTATTACCATTATTATTATTATTATTATTATTATTATTATTATTGTATTAGTAACCTTTCCCCAACTTATATTTCTAAAAGAAGTTGACATTTCAACTATCTGATTATTATTCATGATACAAAACACACACACACACACACATGCACACAAGAAACTTTTCATGAATTACACAACTACGTTTCCATCTGTACATTTATCTGTTTGTATGTAGATAAAGTTATTAATGATCCATAGTTGGGTAGTAGTAGAGGTAGTAGTTTGTTCTTCTTCTTCTTCTTCTTCTTCTTCTTCTTCTCTGCTTCTTCTATCTCTCTACATGGTATTCAATGTATACTATTTATTTATTTATTTTTAAGTAGTAAGACAATAAACAACAAATTTATGATTTATATCATGCTAGTAGGTTATAGGTATGATGGTGTATGAATATGTTAAAGGTAGATGCATTTCACTAAGAGGGGGGGGTTGAAGAGAAAGTATGCATATGTTTTTTCTTTATAATATTTTATTTTTAAAGAACGTATCAAACAAACTAGTCATCACCAGGGTAGTTTTGATGAACAGGTAACTAGAAGAAAAGCGAAGTATGGTTATATTATGCTTGATTAGACGCTAAAATAAAGAAGAATTCCGGTGTTTTTAGTTAGTTTAGATTGTCTAGTTATTGTTGTTATTTTTCACATTTTATTTATTCTTTATTCTAACACAGTTGCATTTTTTGATTGAGATCATGAACTGATTGATGTTAGACCACCATTGAAAACTTGGAAGAACTGGACAACTGATTTGTCATAGTGTAGGACTCCTCAGCAGTGTGCATCCATGATCCCACTCGCCGGATTCGATCCATTATCTCAATCAGAAATTTACTAATCTCCACTTAACTACTTAGTCAAACAACCATTCACTTGTGAGACGAGTATGAGATTTAATTCAATATGAAATGGTTTTGATTATCCCACCGTTGATATTTTTGATCGAGTTTTATTAAGTTTTGTCTAAATAATACCACGCTCGTTTCAAAAAGGGCTAAACTTTGTCCTGTGGTACCATTTTTAGTCATTGACTGACACTCGTGTTCACATTGTGATCATATTGTGTTTTAAACCTTATTGATCAAATTACAATGATTAGTAAGACTTATAAATGTAGACAACCAAACTGCTTGTTCCCCGTTGAGGAAGGAATGCAGTGCGATGAATGTAAAAAGCGATACCATAAGATGTGTACACGTCTAAGTCCTATGGCATACAAAAGAAGCTCGAAGCCTAACTCGCATTGGCTTTGTATGTTTTCCTGTACAAATAGGAAGTTACTAATTCAGCATGCTATAACCCTATTGGCTTTGGTCTGTAAGAAAAAAGATGACGGTTGCGCTGATGACATGAGCACTGACAGTGAAGAATGTGTCAGTGTAGTATGTGCTGCTACCGGACCAGCTAAACATTCGACTGTGATTGACGGGAAAGTGTAATCTCCGTTAACATTAACAAGGACTGAAATACCGCTTGATGTTGACATCGGTAATCATACACCTCTAGTGTAAATTGATGACCCGGATAAAACTGTCACTGTTCCAAATAGTCCCAGTGTGGCTGTCCTGAGTGATGATAAATGGACTTCAGTACGGAGAAAAGGAAATAAGAAGAAAAAAGCTGTGAGCAAAACACAGCTGGTTAGCAAGTCATTGGAAGAGACGGTATCAGAAACAAAAACTCCACTGCATGTCAAGACAGATCTCTCTGAGAGGTCAGTCATTTTTCATAAGTTAAGAGAATCTTCCGATAAGGAACCAAAGGCTAGATTCGAACACGATCTCAGTCATATTAAGTCCTTATTAAGAAAACTACTCCCAGATACAGTTTCAGGAGTTAGTATTTGTAAGCTTTATAGAATAGGACAAAAGGTGGATTCTGAAAGTCCTCAGAAAAACCGCCTCTTGAAGTTTACATTTGTCACAGTTGAAGAAAGGAAACTGATTCTAGGTAACTCACGTAAACTGATTGGATCCGGAATAAACGTCCATGAGGATCTCGTATTCAGAGACGAGCTGCAGAAGTAGAAATCGATAAGCGTCGCCGAGACGGTGAAAGGGTTTTCAGATTGTAAAAATTCGGAGCAAAACGATCACCAAACCACTCTGGGTGGTAAAAGAAAGTTCTCCACAGACTTAAAGCTATGCTACACAAATACTCGCAGCCTACTAAATAAAATGGCAGAGCTCAAGTCAATGGTAGATAAAAAAACCGAATGTTATTGCTGTCTCGGAAACTTGGTTAACGTCAGAAGTATTAGATAATGAAATTCATTTGACCGATTTTTTTCACCAGTAGGGCTGATAGATTTAACCGTAGGGGGGGCGGGGCTATCCTCTACACGAAAAGTGCCATAACCATAAGAGTAGCTGAGACATTGGCACATGTTTCAGGGTCATGTGAACTAGTGTGATGTAAGCTGAAATGTAGACGGCAAGATATTGAATTAGTTGTAGTATATCGCAGTCCAGAATGTGTAGCAGATGATTTTCTCCTAGGTAAACTTAATTCCTAGTGTAACAAGGGTAAAAGCTTTGTAGTAGGCGACTTTAAACACGCGTCCTGATTTCCAATGCTAACCATCATCCATCTTTGCCTAAAGAGCTTGTGACTTAAATCAACATAGAGGCAATACGCACAGTATGCGCGTATGCCAATAAAAGACTGATCAATTACAATCCTAAACATCAATTGGAAGATTCAAGTAAACAATACGAAGTGAATTACTTAAGTAAGATAGTTAATTATATGTTGTAAACAAACGGATAGGAAGAACTAAACAGTAACAACGAAAATATTCATATCTATTTATTCATCATTACTTACTTACTTACGCCTGTTACTCCTCGTGAAGGAGCATAGGCCACTCACCAGCATTCTCCATCCAACCCTGTCCTGGGCAATCCTTTCTAGCTCCGTCCAGTTGTAATTCATCCTTTTCATATCTGCTTCTATAATCCGACGCAATGTGTTCTTTGGCCTTCCTCTTTTTCGCTTCCCTTCAATTATATTTCAACCATATGTAATTCATAATTTGACAAGTAGTATTTGTTTCTGATAATTATTCATTAGATAAAGTAAACGAGTGAAATGATGAACAATTAAATGGGTAAGCAAAAGATAGATAGTAACTAGCAATGAATGTACATATGGCAACAAGAGATTAATCAATTGTAGACCTTAATAACAATTGGAAATATACAAGCAAACAATATTCAATGAATGAAATAGGTAAGTGAATACTAACTGAGTTATAGAATCAGTTCATCACATACATATAATAATTGTGTTTATTTATCTTATTGATATTACAGTTAGTCTGTTTAATGAATCAAATTGTGTAAATATGAAATGAACACATGATGATTCAATGAGATTAAAGTTCTTTACCTGGGATTTATACATTAAATAAATTAGAATAGTTGCTATGATCTGTGATAAGTGTTGCTAATTGAACGTAATATTCAGTTCCTAAGCTATTCTTGTAACCTCACCTCCCAAGGCTAGAACTATACAGTGACCTGAACACGAGAGAAAAGGCGCAAAATATGTGAGAAGCACTTCACTCCAAAGGTTCGTTTTAGTACAGAAAATATAGGGTTGTTATAGTATTTTAGATGTTCTTGGGTTTCCCGAAAATTCTAGAATGCTACTAAACATAGTAGCAGGATAATAATCAGCTAATCAGAAACTTCACGTGTGACTTCTCACTTTCTTGATGTTTCTGGCTGAACTTTAAGTGAACGTTGATTGGATAAAATACTTCTTAGTGTTTCCTGAGTCTTTCTTGTCTTTTGCGAGAAGTTTTCTGGATCACCCCAACAGATCTAAATAAATTAAAGTATTCTACGACTGAATATGTTTAAACAACTGATGATAACCAAAAAAACAAAAAGCAATAATAGCTTTTGCATTATAATCTGAGACTCTTTAGAAGTGCCTATCCACAACCCAACTAAGAATAAAACTCAGCACTTTTGAGTCTCGGCATTAGTGTTAACAATTTAGATTAGTGAGTTGATATCTGTTTGTTTACATTCTAATGTCATTCAGTTCAAGACTTTGAGTGAACAGAGTATATTGACATTATTAATATTTATTTGATATCCAGGATATTTGAACTTCAATGTATGTGGTGGTTCAAACTCCTCCCGAAAGCATAAGTTACGCCTTTGAAATGAGGAACGCAATTATGGGAAAAGCTACATCATAAAAAGTCTGTATCTTTTTGTTTTTATGTTATATGAAATCTTACCAAGGCAGGAACACTTAAGCTGGACGGAGTGACTCGGTCATGCAGATATTGTCACTTTATGTGACATCTTAATCACTATATCGAATATTATTATTCTGTCTCCAATTTGGATAGGTCCTTTAAATGTTCATAAAAAGCATACTGCTAGTTGTCAAAGTAGAATGATTTAGTTTAGACAATAATGTGATTCTACGTAAAATCTTACAGAATAGGTAGTCGCATCATGGAAATCCACAATATTGGATTGTCTGTTATTCTAGTAGTATAGTTGAGTGCATTGGTATCGGCCTTGAAATAAGTCCTACAAATTATTACAAGAAAAAAACCGCTCCATGTCAAGTTACTTTTTGGATGACACTAAGGAGATTGCCCAAAACACTCACATATATAGGGCATTATGGGACTGATCTTCAATGAGCTCTTCAGAGAAAGTTCAAAAATGCTTATTACATTATGAGTTATTACTGGGTCGTGATCGAGTCTATCATAATTTAAAGTCCATTGACTCACTGCTCTAATGCGTTCCTTTCGACTCATTGGAGCATAACCTTTATATTTATTATTCATCAGGCTTTATTCTAATACACAATAATCTTAATATGAAATTATGATGACAAAAGGTTACATAATTTACCATTATAGAAAATTCAACAGATAAAATAAAATGTAATATAAATGCAAGCGGGATTGTGGATGAAAACTACCATTGAGGAGTCCCATACTAAGACAAAATGGCCGTCCAATACTTCCTGGTTTTCTATCGTAGTGTAGCTTTAATTGAATCGTGAATTCAACTATTAAATTACTAACATCTCCGGTGAGACTATAATTTATGGATGAATTTCGAGCGACACTAGATTGACGTTGAGAGTGTCCACCTAATAATCAGAACTAAATGAGGGTTATAAACCTGTGTGAGGAATTAGAATTAAGATGTACAGTTGATGATTAAGGTTAGAAATTAGATTCATGGCTTTCATCACGAATTGACATCAATTATAATGCCAAAACTCTATTTAGCCAAATGAGTGAATGAATTTTGCGCCGAAATCCGAGACCTGTTATCTTATACCTGATTGGTTTGTCCATAAATTATAGTCTCGCCAAATCTTCACAAAACTTCCTACTGACAATAAACTGAGTTTCTCTTTATTAAGTTATGTAACCGATTAATTCTTTTTCTTTCTTATAAATCTAAGCAAACAATATGAAATGATCATGATCATGATCATCATCCAAAGCATCATTATCATCATCCAAGGCATCATCATCATCCAAAGCATCATTATCATCATCCAAGGCATCATCATCATCTAAAGCATCATTATCATCATCCAAGACATCATCATCATCCAAAGCATCATTATCATCATCCAAGGCATCATCATCATCCAAAGCATCATTATCATCATCCAAGGCATCATCATCATCTAAAGCATCATTATCATCATCCAAGGCATCATCATCATCTAAAGCATCATCATCATTCAAGGCATCATCATAATCATTATCATCCTAAGCATCATCATCCATAACCATCCCATTATACTACTGTCTATCAAATATCTAATTAAATATTATAATTGAATTTGACATATACACATTTCATTAACCTATAAACAATTACATATCATTATAACTGTCTATTGATTGTTTATTTGCATAACAACTTGCATTTATTTATTTATATTTGATCATGTTTATTTCAAATTAATGGAATGATTAGATAAAGGAAAACTAATATGAATTCGGTAAACAGCATGTTGTCAAGGATACAATATATATCCCTTATATTCTATGCACAATTATTGATATTCATCAAATCACTATTACAAAATAAATATGTTGCACTGATAGAAGAAGTATCAAGACTAATCCATTTTATAGATACAACCGATTTACATACACGTACCTATATACAAGATATATTTACATCCATAAATAAGCACAAATGAAACAAATTAAAGGTAGATAATGAACGAATTGTACTTATTCTTTAATGAACTATATAAAAGTAAAACAGTTAATGAACATTTCATTACTAAATATTAAATGGCTTCAGTAGATTGATAGAAATTGATAAGTTAAGCAAGGATGATGATGATGATGATGATGATGATGATGATGATGATGATGATGATGATGATGATGATGATGATGATGATGATGATGATGATGATGATGATGATGATGATGATGATGATGATGATGATGATGATGATGATGATGATGATGATGATGATGATGATGATGATGATGATGATGATGATGATGATGATGATGATGATGATGATGATGATGATGATGATGATGATGATGATGATGATGATGATGATGATGATGATGATGATGATGATGATGATGATGATGATGATGATGATGATGATGATGATGATGATGATGATGATGATGATGATGATGATGATGATGATGATGATGATGATGATGATGATGATGATGATGATGATGATGATGATGATGATGATGATGATGATGATGATGATGATGATGATGATGATGATGATGATGATGATGATGATGATGATGATGATGATGATGATGATGATGATGATGATGATGATGATGATGATGATGATGATGATGATGATGATGATGATGATGATGATGATGATGATGATGATGATGATGATGATGATGATGATGATGATGATGATGATGATGATGATGATGATGATGATGATGATGATGATGATGATGATGATGATGATGATGATGATGATGATGATGATGATGATGATGATGATGATGATGATGATGATGATGATGATGATGATGATGATGATGATGATGATGATGATGATGATGATGATGATGATGATGATGATGATGATGATGATGATGATGATGATGATGATGATGATGATGATGATGATGATGATGATGATGATGATGATGATGATGATGATGATGATGATGATGATGATGATGATGATGATGATGATGATGATGATGATGATGATGATGATGATGATGATGATGATGATGATGATGATGATGATGATGATGATGATGATGATGATGATGATGATGATGATGATGATGATGATGATGATGATGATGATGATGATGATGATGATGATGATGATGATGATGATGATGATGATGATGATGATGATGATGATGATGATGATGATGATGATGATGATGATGATGATGATGATGATGATGATGATGATGATGATGATGATGATGATGATGATGATGATGATGATGATGATGATGATGATGATGATGATGATGATGATGATGATGATGATGATGATGATGATGATGATGATGATGATGATGATGATGATGATGATGATGATGATGATGATGATGATGATGATGATGATGATGATGATGATGATGATGATGATGATGATGATGATGATGATGATGATGATGATGATGATGATGATGATGATGATGATGATGATGATGATGATGATGATGATGATGATGATGATGATGATGATGATGATGATGATGATGATGATGATGATGATGATGATGATGATGATGATGATGATGATGATGATGATGATGATGATGATGATGATGATGATGATGATGATGATGATGATGATGATGATGATGATGATGATGATGATGATGATGATGATGATGATGATGATGATGATGATGATGATGATGATGATGATGATGATGATGATGATGATGATGATGATGATGATGATGATGATGATGATGATGATGATGATGATGATGATGATGATGATGATGATATGCGTCGTGGATTCCATTGCTAGTCACCATCCGTCTTTGCTCATAATGCAATCCGCACAGAATATAGAGATGCCAATAAGATACTGATCAATTACAGTATTACACAACAATGAGAAGATTGAAACAAACAATACAAAATGAATTTCGTAAATATATCAGTATGACCCTTAGAACCTTTGGGTCTCACAGAGAGTGCTTAACAATTGGATCACTACCTCGGCATCTAATTATTTGCATGTATAATTCAAGCAGTTCATGATATTAGACAAAAATCTCCCATTGCCATTGGCAGATAACCTCCAACACCTGACATTATAATACAACCGTCCGCCAAACCTTTTAAAGTAGCATAATCATGTGCTCAATGGTAGCTAATTTTTACAATTATTTCAGGAATTTTAATGGGAATCTGTGGCCAGTGTAATCCAACCATGTCAGGAGTAAGTCAGTTACTGACCAATGATACTGAAAGATGACTGAAGTTAAAGAAGTATACTATCAGTTACTAGCTCAATAGTCTATAAATTGAAAACTAATACTAAAGCCTGAAGGACCAGGTTTCTATCCTATCTGGTATTATAAATTTGCATTGCTGAGGAGTTCCAGTGCTTCATGATATTCATTGGTTGTCGAACCAAGTCAGTTTTTAATATAAAAATTACTTTTTCAGTGATATTTTATTGAATTCATGAGTCAACTGAAGCTAGACCACCATAGAAAACCTGGAAGCACTGGAAGACTGCTTCGTTCTAGTATGGGACTCCTTAGCCATGCATGTCCATGATCCCGTCTCACAAGATTCGAACTCAGTACCTTGAACGGCGAGACTATATTTTATGGACGAACCAATCAGTTTTACGATAAGAGGTCTTAGATTTTGGCGCGAAATCCATTCACTCATTTGGCTAAATAGTCGGCGTTCTAGCTGATGTCAATTCGTGATAAAAACCCGAAATCTAATTCCTAACCCTAACTATAAACCGTAAATTATAATCCTTATCCTGCAAACTACTTTGTAACCCTCATTTAGCCCTAATTAGTAGGTAGACACTTTCAAGGTCAGTTTAGCGTCGTTCAAAGGTCGTCCATAAATTATAGTTTCATCCCTTTGACCTCTCACACGAACGCTTCACCTCTAGACCACTAAGCTGGCAACCAATGGTGTTTTAGTTGAAATGCTAAGACACTGTTCTTCGTTCAGATCACTATTTAAATAATCATAAAATCGTCTAGATATATAAGTATAATTCATACTAATGACTAAGCTTCAATTATATTCCCTTAAAGTTTCCATGACCATTGATGACCTGGTGATTGAATCATTTCGAATGTAAATTTAGTTACTCATTAGTAAACAGGGATATAAATAGTAATAATAATTAAATTAGTTAACAACTGTAGTTATATAAAGTCACTATCTTCATTTAGTTTGTAAAACAGGAAAAATAATAACAATAAAAAAGTAAAGGAGAGAATTGATTATAAAGCATAAAACTGTTTATTAACTATCTTCCTATGTTATTGCGTTTACAATTCTGTTCCCTTCAAATTTTATACTTGTTTACTAATTGGCTGACTGACTAACTGACTAACTACTTACTTAGTTACTTAGGCCTGTTACCCCTTGTGAAAGTGCATAGGCCACCGATTCGTGTTCTCTATCAAAGTCTGGCCTAAACAATCCTTTCTCGTTGTTGTTTCCAAGTTACCTTTCATTATTTTTCATGTCTGCTTTTAATTCCTGACATAGTGTGTTCTTTGGTCTTCCTCTGTATTATTTCCTTTCATAATTTCAGGTTAGTTTTTGCTTCGTGATGGCTGTTGATGATTTCTTCAGTGTATGTACTATCTACTCTCAATGTCTTTTCATAATTTCCTCGTTAGCTGGAAGCTAATTTGTTCTCTTCCACAATAGGCTGTTATTGATGGTATCTGTTCAACAAACGTTGAATATCTTGTGCAGACAATTGTAGAAGTTGTAGTAAGCTTAATATTAGTATAAGGTTGTAAAGATTGTTGGTTTTCAAACAGATATCATAAATGGATCAATGTTAGACCACCCTAGAGAATCTGGAAGCACTAGTCGACTGTTCCGTCCTAGTATAAGACCCCTCACCAGTGAGTATTCACGATCCATCAGTGTATACAGTGAGTAACTGCTTCACAACAGACATGGTTGTATATTTCATAAATTAACCCTATTGGTGTTACTTATTTCTATTGAGAGATATATTATACAGTACAAAATAATATTACCCATCTATCTTTGTATTCATCTTTATATGACTATAACTGTATACATACATGCATACATACATTGAACAATTATGAATCATTGCCAAGTTCTTCTTTAATTCCCATATCATGTAACACTAAACACTTCAATTAATAAAATATAAACATTCAACATTAAACTTCAATAGAATAATCTTAACATAGTTCCCTTCACTTCTTTCCCTCTTCTTCTAATCTAACTTACAGAATTGGAATTGTTTAATGTTTAATGATTTTTTATTCAAATAATCCACCTGGTGATAAGTGTTATTGTGTTATTGTATCTGACCTTAAGTCAAATCATGGTTACTATCTTGTTTAAATTCTTTTGTATGTATAGAATAGTTTAGAAAGTATGGAAATTGATAATATTCAACTGTTGAAATTACTACAATCTCCACAAAACCCATTCTGATACTAAACAACATATGCTCATTAGTGACTGGCTTCAAGAGGTATATTCTGGAGTTCTAGTGAGAAGCAGTGACCAGTGGAGTTCAACTGGGTCAGTAGTGAAATAGTAACTCATTGATGACAATGGTGGATGTGTCGCTCAATTTCGTGGATTAGTTGAAGTTACACATTAACACCGTCGGACACCTGCTCAGTGGTCTAGTTGGTTAAGCGCCTGGCGCGAGAGTGGCGGGTCCCGGGTTCGAATCTTCTATGGGTGGGTTCGTGGATGCGCACTGCCGAGGAGTCCCGCAATAGGGCGAGAGGGACGTCTAGTGCTTTCGGATTTTCCATGGTGGTCTAGCTTCAATTGACTAATTGTTTCAACTATTGAAATGTTCTATTTAATGACTGATAATGGAGTATTTACTGTATATATATATATATATATATAAGCTAAATTGATAATAATAAACAATCAGTTGGCCATGCTGTATACTAACTAGTCGTCATTTGTTAAATCTATGACTCCCCCCCCCAAAAAAAAAGTGATGAATATTTTTATAGATTCTAATTTAAATAACTTTATTATTAGTTGTATAGAGGATTTGTGGAGGTTGAATTCACGAGTCAATCTAAGCTATAAGGCCACCAAAAACCTGGATGTACTGGATGATCATTTCGTCCTAGTATGGGACTCCTCAGAAGTCCGAATCCACTATCCCGCACTCGGAACTCGAACCCGGGACTTTCGGTCCCACCTGTAAATGCTTAACCTCTAGACTACTAAGCCAGCATCTAACGGTGTCAATGTCTAACTCCTATCAATTGATGATCTTGCACAACCCTTTAGCAATTACTTAATCAAAAAATATATTACTTTGAATAGGTGCTATTAAATACTGATTTACATAATCAGTTACAAACTTAAACAGAAATTATGTAATTTATCCCTATTGTTATATAAGCATAACTGTGTGAGTGTGTATTTGCAACAGGAATCCTTCCTTGACCTTTCACTATCGATCACTTAATAAATTCATCCTATGTTTGTCGGTCCAGTCATTAGTGTCAATCAAATACAATCGACAAAGTTTAATAGATTTACAGTACTTGGAGTTAAAATTGTTCATTCTAATAAACCAGGCTACATTAACAAGTGCTTCAAAGCGTCAAAGCTATTCGATATCCGAATGTATATATATCTTACAATTCTAATATATTCTGAAAACTTAACAAACTGAACATTTCAGTTGTTACTTATCTATGGGAGGTAAAACCCGACTCACACATCTTCGTCGTGCCTTCTGGATAGTGGAACTTGTCCCATGAACTAACGTGAGCGCTAAACTGGGTGGTAGAGATCGTACTAATCAACCACTCGACCCACACATAAAAACAACACAGCTTTAACTGCAAAAACAGTTATCCCGCCCTGATAGTTGTGCCGTGATTCGATGTAGTCACTTCTCCAAAAGGACCTACTAAGCTGCACCAAATTCATTTTCATCTTTATGTTTCATTTTATCTAACTTGTTTAATCTGGTTGGCGTTTTTTTAGCAAGATTTTTTTTCTACAAGATGAGGTTGCCGAACCCATTCCAAATCCATCTCCTTTACCCGAACTTGGGACCGGTAGTAACTCCAGGAGAGCTACACACACAGTTATTTTATCTAGCTTAATACAATATAAACAAAGATTAGTATCAATTCAATTCAATTCTGTTCAATTCAAACTTCATATAGAAAACGATTCTTGATCAGTAGATAAATTTTGTGCTATTGAGGTATGGTAACTTGGACCGATGCATATATGTGCCCTAACTTGGAATCCTGAAGGAAGGCGGAAAAGAGGAAGGCCAAAAACTACATTACGTCGAGAAATAAAAGCAGATATGGAAAGGATGAATAACAACTGGAAGGAGCTGGAAAGGATTGCCCAGGACAGGGTTGGATAGCAAATGCTGGTGAGTGGCCTATGTTCCTTCACGAGGAGTAACAGACGTAAGTAAGTAAGTATATATGTGCCTGGTCCTTCGTTATAGCTGACTGATTGACTGACTTATATAAAGGTTGTAAGCTTACATTCCAGACTGTTATACACTGCTTTAAACCACATGGCTTATGTATATATATAATAGATTAGCACAGACGATAGAATAATTCGCCATATTACTTAATACCATCTTCTTCTTCTTCTTCTTCACTTCTAACAAATCAATGTCGAATAGTTTGCATACCAAAATAAAGTGAATTATTATAGTTCCTTGTCAAAAAAATAATAATCCACTAAATGAAAACTTTTATTATCAAGTGAAGTGTAAACTACTTAGAAAGTGTATTTGGTAATCTGATTATTATGTTGTTTATACACCATAAATGTTTCAGTTTCTAACAGAGATCCTGTGTAATACATTGGAAGTTTGTTATCGCTAGAATTAATGAAAGATAGATCCTGAACATACAACCACTTATCAACCCACCCGCCCACTCCCTCCGTCACACACACAGACAAACAGACAAAGAAATATATTAATGATACACAGAATAAAATTAACAGAATGAAAGGAATGAAGATAAAAAGGGAATGTGAAGTTATGAAAGGAGTTTACATTTTTGCCATTATTAGTACAATTTCTTAAAATATACTTTCTTTCCTCCTTCCACCCTCACCTCTCTCTCATTCTCGCTGGTTATCCTATCCTGTCTAGTAATGATCATCATCATAATGATTTTCCGATCATTTATTTATTTATTTATTTTAATGCATAGATATTGATACAAGGAGACACCAAATAAATATGCGCCACACAGATCTCATTTGATATGTGTTAGGGCTGGGATACTGTCCGGGTTCCCAAACCGAACCACGTGGTTCTCCTAGGGGGCTACACACGGAACCTTCGACCTGAAGGTCTGATCCACAAGACAGTGGAGCATCGTAAGGAGATGCAATCCCATGGTAGCCGGTGATCAACGATTGGTTCATACGCCATTTTTTCCTTCAGGATCCTGGAGCCCATGTGCACCATTGGTTTGGAGTCAGGGTTTTCCAACTCCCCTAGATGAACTCTCCGTCTCCACTAAACCAGTTAAAGGGCCGGAAATTCGCTTTTCGTCCTCTCAATCTCGTAAACAACACCCACGTCACGAGAAGGCAGTGAGTAGGACTTCCCTGGCAGAGGCTATATAAGCGTGGCCATGTGAGAGCATTTGGAGAGGAACAGCGGACTCTCCCCACTCTCGGCCGTATTAGGGCATTTGGGGGCATTTTGAGATCAACTCACTTTTATTCACTGAAAGAACATTAAGAATGAAACATAACTAAAGAGGAAATATCTTCTTGAAAAATCTTGGACAAGATTACCAGGTGAAATGTTGGATTTACTTCAAATTCTTTCGCTGAGATTTTTACAAATATAATCTTCCTCTTTAATGTCTCACATCAATTCGGAGCCCAAAATACTGTGAAACTATTCGAAACATAACTAAGTTGGGGATTTGGTTAGACATATATGTGTGTGTTAATATAAATTTACATTGATACAGCATCTCATCCATCCAAATGTATATACTGGTTTTCGTTATCTTTTAGAATAAAGAATTACGTTAAGCAAAGATGGATAATGGCTAGTAGTGGAATCCAGGACTTGTGTTTCGTCCTATTTGGGACTCGTCAGTTAGATGTACCTGTTTTTCCGAGTTGATGTAGACTCATAAGATTTGAAACTAGTCCTGTTCGCTTCAAACGCCATTGTGTTATCTACTTAACTACTGAGTTCTGTTAGCCACCTGTTTGTGTAACGGGGTGAAGTTTAAATTCACTTGGTGTTGTTGTTTTTACTAGTGTCTTCCCATTGTTATCTAGAACTGCAATGGATTAATCTCTTGTTGGTATATGTACATCCTGTGTAGATTGCCTCGATACAAGCACATAATATCAAGTGAACTTAAGAATTACGTTAGTTTATATGTTTAATGGGTAAACAATAAATCATAAAGTTTACGTTTAATTTATGGTGTATGATTGAACTAATAATCTTTGGATAAGTATATACCTTTTCTTAGTTTCAGTATCATAAATTGTAGACAAGTAAATACGTTTACTTTATCCACTTCATCAATACACCTACATTCATTCAAAGTATATATCGCAGAATAACATCCGACCTGATTAAGCAAAAGACAGCCAATGGTACTTAAGTGTTGTAATCTCAGCTCACCTGACGAAAATAAAACAACACGTTAACTTGGATAAAGCTTTTAAAGTTATCCACTATATTCCATTAAATCTATCACATAGGTCATCTTTTACTTGAATAATTTTTTCTGGTTAGCGTTTTTTAGCGAGTTAGTTTTCTACGGGATGGGGTCACTAACCACATGCCCAACCCTCCTCCTTTATCCGGGCTTGGAACCGGCCGTAACCCCGGAGGGACTCCAGTCGGAGTTAGTTCATCTTTTGCTCCTCACCAAATCCATTTCAGTTTACATCTGGAAGATTAGCTTGTGCATTCGAAAGAAATGTAATACAGTTCAAACTAAGATCAGCACGTGATTTAAAAACTATGGAAATACATATGTATCAGTGTACAGTAATGATAAAGAATTAGTTGAAATGGTCAGATACATTTAACTGATTCGTTGGTTTAGAAGTGTATGTGAAATTCGGTTGAATCAATTGATGCTAGAGCACCAAAGAAATCTCGGAAGCACTACTAAGGAGTCCCATACTGAGACGAAACGGTCGTCCAGTGCTTCCAGCTTCAATTGACTTATGAATTCAACTATTAAATTACTATAACATCCACAAGAACCCTTCTCTGGTTGAATCAGTTTAGTTGACAATTTTTACTAATGAAGTTTATTTCACCGATGTAATTTCTTCTGCTGATAAACGTACACCTGTGGTGTATGCTATTTATGTCGACAGACATAAATAATATGCAACATCAATCAGAAGTGGAATTCCTAGCAACAGGACATTGGAAAGATCGAATAGAAGAAAACAGGAACCGAGAGTAACTGTTATGACAATGAAGGAACGATGAAGTATGAGACAATTGATGGAAGATTTGCAAGTGAAGTATCGAACGTATGATTTTCACATTTTATGGAAGAATTCTATAATTTCGTATTAAAATACAATTGGTTGTCCCCATCTGTGTGTTCTCGTTCAGAACATTCCTTGTATGAATTTCTCTATAATTCTTATGCTCAACAGTTGATAGGGGGATTAAACATGTGTTTCTCAACCTTTCAAGATACACTATCCGCGAATGTGGATTTATGTAGGATGTAGAATCACCGTAATAATATAAATAATTCTTCAAACTAACATAAATTGCTTTCTTATCTCCTAAGTAAATCCTCTATCGAAATTATAGACTGGAAATCCTCAGTTTAATTCATTACCTACATACTTATTTAAGCCAGTTACCACTCATCGAGGTCGCTCACCAGCATTCTCCATCAAACTCTCTCCTGGAAAATCTTTTCCATTTCTTTCCAGTCACTATGCACCCTTTTCATGTCTGGTTCTAATTCCTGATGTAGTGCGTTCTTTGGCCTTCCTCTTATCTATTTCCCTTCAGAATTCCAAGTTAGTGCTTGTCCTATCCACTTCCAACGTCTTTTCGTAATTTCCTCTCCATTTGAAAGTTAGTTTGTTCTATTCCACAGTAGGTTATTACTTTAGTTCTTCTAGAGTTATTGCCAATCTCAAGCCGGGATAAAGGAGGAGGGTTGGGCATGAGGTCGGCAACCCGAACCCATTGAAAACAATCTTGATAAAAGAAGCAAAACAAACGCTAACCAGTTTAAATCATTCTGATACATTTTGATCATTCTAATCATTCTGATATATAGTGTTATCTAATTGAACATTCAATTATCGTGTAAACCCTCCCTTTATTTAACGTTCAGTTTACCCATATATATTTATCAAGGTAATAATGATTTACCATGTAGTTCAATCTTACAATACATTGTAAATTATGTAATGTTAATATGCAGCAACAAAAAAAACATATATATCCCAGTATTACCAAAATCACTTGACGCCAATAAAATGAATTCATCAGTATACGGAAACGTAGGCCTCATTACATACTGTACTAATTTATATTTGTATATAATTTGAATACATTATAGTATTACGTATATATACTACTTATTACTATTCAGTAATAACATGGAATGTAAAGAAGTTTATTTGGGTGGTCTTATTCATAAACAATAATAATAATAATGAAGTAAAATTGTATTCATTATGGAGCCTACAAATTATACGTTGCTTAAACTGTATATTATCATGTAATTATAGTTTGTTTTTAATTTATGTTTAAAAAGAAAACTGTATGATTTCAATTCGTTACATAATATACATAATTGCTACTCTTAGTAATAAACCTCTCATTCAGTCAGTCAATAATGTAGAACTTCGTACGTAGGTACATCAGTTCGAGTTACCATACTACATCACATTAGCACAAAGATGCTGTTGTCGATTCAAATCCCGTAGTGGTAAAGTTAGTAAAGGTATAAACAGTAATTGGAAACACTAGGATTTGAAGATGTTATTCAAGGAGTATAATCGAGTGAAATAAATTTGGAAAGAGAAAAAAGAAAAGGGACATGAAGAATTCAGAAGATTAGAATTTGAGAGAACAGAGAGAGTGGATGCACCTGGGCCATTACAAACGATTTTGAGCCATGTCATTCAAGGTCTCTAATGATCAGTTGCTATCATCTCGCGGTCCCCAACCAGGTAGGCAACACCTACCAACATGACTCAGTTCACTTGTCAGTGACTTCATGGACTTGTGCCATGTTTTGATCTGGCCGCCCCTAGCTTTCTTCCAACCTTCTCCTATACCACTGAACATTGCACGTTGAGGCAGTCGGTGTTTGGGCATACGTAACACATGTCCCAGCCATCTCAACTGATGAAGTTTCATTACTTCATCAATTGATTTACTATTCTTACCTAGCATTCATTTACTAACAACTGCATTACTTACTCGGTGATCCCAGGATATATCAGCAATGCTTCGAAGACACCTATGATCAGATACTAGTAACCTACGAATATCCTCTACTCTTACCAGCCGTGTTTCAATGCAATAAGGTAGGACGGAACGAACTGCTGCGCAGTAAACCTCTCATTAATGATAGATGAATACCTAGACGGTCAGAGAAATTTCACCGAGCTCTAGATAAATCAGCTGTCAAGTTAAATCGTTGCAACCTCACCTGACAGACCGATAAACTTCGAACAGTTTATTGAATATTGTCTTGGCTAAGGATGATTAACCTAGATTAATCAATGGTACGTCATAGATTGGTGCATTATGTACTTCACGGATCTCTCATCATTAATATATATTCCTGTTACAATAAGATTATTTATTCTAAGCAATCACCAAGTAAGCTGATTTACATGGTTATTATGTTAGGATAAAGTAAGTTGTGTATAACCCCTAAGTTCGATTTCGATGAAAGCTAGGTGTTTATACCAACTTCCTCCGACCTCAATAGACTGACCATCCATATAAGTCACTTGCATTGGTAATCTATGCACTTATAGGATTCATTATATTTTAATCACAACTTGATCAATTGAAGTGGTTTCAAACGACTGAAATATCCGGAATATTCTGTCATTCAAGAATCTTCTTTTACAATCTGTCATAGAATTCAATAAAGAAACATTGAACTAATCTAATATATCAGATGGGTTTTGTGGATATTATAGTAATTTCAATGGTTAAGATCAAGAGTCAGTTGAAGCTACACCACCATGGAAAAACTGGAAGCACTGGAGGGCCGTTTCGTCCTATTGTAGGACTCCTCTGCAGTGCGAATCCACGATCAGTAGGTCCTGGGTTCGAATCTTGTAGGGGGTGAGGTCGTAGATGTGCACTACTGAGGCGTCATATACTAGGACGAAACGCCCGTCCAGTGCTTCCAGGTTTTCCACGATGGTCTAGCTTCAACTGACTCATGATCTTAATCTAATATAATTACAGAAAACTTTCATCAAACAGTTTTAACTTGGTGAAATAACTATTCAGAATACACGTCATTATATTCAGATGTTAAACTAATTGAAATATTAAATTCATTTGGTATTGTTTACTTGTATCTTCCCATTGTTCTTTAGGACTGCAACTGATCAATCTCTTATTGGCATATATGTATCCTTTGTAAGCAAAGATGTATAGTGGTTATCAATAGAATCCAGGATGCACATTTCGTACTATTTGGGACTCATCAGCTGGATGTATCTGCAACTCTACAGTTAATGTTCACTGTATGACTCAAACTCAGTTCTATTCGCTAAGTGGATAACTTGATAGCTTTTGAAGTGAACAGTACTAAGTGAACATCAACTCCGATATGCAGGTATATCCAGCTGACGAGTCCCAAATAGAACGTAACGTGCATCAAACTAAATTCCACTACTAGTCACTATCCATAATTGAAATATTGTTCATATTTTTATTCAGAATTATATCTACTTTTTACAATTACATTGAACAAAATGAATAAGAATATTACAGAGTTTTTCTTTTATTTGAAGAGAAAATGACCTTAGGAGAAGGAGAAGAAGAAGAAGAAGAAGAAAAAGAAAAAGAAGAAGAAGAAGAACTAGTAGCCTTGAACATCGGAAGGACAAGAACGACCATTCAGTTATCAATCATAATTAACTATACATGATATATCTATCTATCCTATCTTTGAATTATTATTATTATTATTAATTTCACCATATATCTTTATTGCCTCAAGTAATACTCTAATCATAAGACAATCATTCATATTATTAACCTGTTTTTTTTTAGAGAAAAAATAAAAATATGGAACATTCAATTGGATACTACTTTTATTTAATTCAGTAATAAGATTAAAAATTGATACCGGAAGAGAAGAATTTTTTTTAAAAAAAAAACGGTGGGGGGGGGCGGGAAAGGAAACAAAAAGGAAACGGATATTATCAATCATTGTAACTGAGTATTTAATTATTTTCTATCAGATTGATTTAATTAATTTGACCTGAATTAATTAAAAAAAAGATACGAATATTATTTCTTTCAATGTTAATAAATAATCTTGTTCCAAATTATTATTTTAATTATGGGTTTACATGTTTAAACTTTACTAAGAAATAATTCAGCTTAGATATTTGTTATAATTTGTCATTTGAATGCTTCTTGTCTTGACTCTTTTTTAATGCTACATTTTGTATCTGATCGTTGCTGATTGTTATATTGGAAACCCACACCACTTATACTCGGAACGAGGGACCACTGCAATTCCCACAACTCGAAAGTAAGAACATAAAGATTGGTATAAGTGATGATTTATTAAACCCAACACACGAGAACGATGACGACGACTACGATTCTAGTAGAAAATACACTCATTTATATATTGATTGTACACCCATTTTTGATTAATAATTAGAATGTAATCACATATAAGAAAACAAATACTCCATTGAGTAATCATTCCATTGAATCAAAACGTAAGTATCTTGAACAAAACTCATAATAAGTAAATCAATCAAAAAATTGAATTCTTTTCATCATATCAATATCATTACCAATTATGGATATAATCTGTACTGATAACTAGTTAATTGACTGTATTTTTATTGGTACAAAGAGGCATCGAATATATATGCACCATACAAGTCACTTGATTTGTGTGTGATTTGTGATACAGTCAGGGTGCCCAAATCAAAGCAGTTGGGGTCACATACGGAACCTTTGACCTAAAGGTCTAATCTACAACACACTGGAGCAACGTTAGGTGTTGAAGTTCCATGGTAACCGGTGACCAACAGAAAGTTCATACACTATTTGTTTCTTCAGGATCCTGGAACCCATGTGTACCATTAGTTTGGAAATCGGGTTTTCCAACTTACCTAGGTGAACTCTCCATATCCACCAATCCGTTTACAGCACCGGATATTCTCTTTTCGTCCTCTCAATTTCGTAAACAATGAGTGAGTAGGACTTTTTTGATAATGGCTGTATACATGTGGCCATATAAAAGCATCTTGAGAGGTAAAGCTAAGTCTCCCCACCCTCGGCAGTACCAGGGCATTTGGGGTTAAGTTGGCTGAAAAGTTAATAAATAGTTTACTTGCTAAAAGATCTAAATTCAGTGAGTTTGATAATATGCATCGTCTTGGATGTTAAACTTACTACTGATTGTCAGTTGTATTACATTTGTAACACATAACACTACATTACATGTTAGGATCTACATTTGTGAAAAATTCTGGAAATGGATAGGAAATACATTATGCAAATCACTAAACCGCATCACGAGGCAAGCCCTGACCTGGAATCCTGAAGGGAAGCGGAAAAGTAGAAGGCTAAAGAACACATCACGTCGGGAAATATAAGCAGATATGGAAAGGATGAATAACAACTGGAAGGAGCTGGAGAGGATTGCCCAGGACAGGGTTGGATGGCGAATGCTGGTGAGTGGCCTATGCTCCTTCACGTGGAGTAACAGGCGTAAGTAATGCTTCAGGATGATTATTTCATGAATATAATTATATTACTGATAATATATTAAGTAGTATATTATTCAACACCAAAACCGAAGAATAAAGCTCGGTAATCTTTTCTGTGTAAATTTTTGTAGTAAACAAAATAAGATTTTTCATTGATCCTTTCTGCAATTATAAGAGCAGTTTTATTATAAACATGAAGTTTTTGAGGACAAAATAACAAGTAGTGTTCATTTGAATGTTTTGGAGTTTACAGCAAAGCTTCATTAATTCTTATAGTAACAATAATATGATTTTGTATAACTTGACTTTACTTCAATTGAATATGCGGTTTATATTTCATATGCAGACAATTTTTGCTACCATACCCTTACATTTCACACCTCTATATGATGGTTGCTTGATACTTCAATGACTGAACTTTAGTGTTCATTCATCCAGAATGTAATTAATAATCTTAATTGTTTGAAGACCCCCCCATCATATTAAAAGACTAATATTTGAATGAAGAATAATCTTTTTGATAAATTCTCTTTGTTACCGAATACGCACTGTATGTTCTACGGATATAGTTGAAGAAGAGCTAAACATCTTGGGTTACTCAAGAAAGTTTATAATTAAATATATAATCACAAAGATGAGAATAAGCGAAATACAAACAGTGATTAAGAAATCCCTGTTTATGCGTCTACATCTCAGAGAGAATGCGACTAGCGAAATATTAACTCAGAGACTACGCAGAAAATTCCAAAAAAATTCAACGCCGGAGAACTACGATTAGTGTTTCCTACGCGCTCAATGGTGATACCGAGGCTAAAAGATGAATTACCCAGAATGACCATCTCATTTTGTATTTATCAGTTCGACTGTTCCTGTGAAGCACGTTATGTTGGCCAAAGTTCTAGGAATTTACATTTCATGCTCCCAACGTGTCTAGGCAAAGGTCTAGTGAAGAAAGTGAGCAGCTCAATATTGACCCATTTAGTGCAAACTGGTCTTAGTGCTAATCCTTTTCAACTATTATCGAGTCAGCAATTTTTCGCCAAAGCTTGTCAGACTTAAAGTCCTTCAAATGGATGAAGTAATAGCCATCCGGATGAAGAAACCAGAGCTATGTGTACAAAAGATATATCTTTAACTGCTTCTCCTCCCTGGCCAACCTCAAGGCCAATTAATCAATAGTAATCTTAGTTATTGAATTACCTAATTTGACTATTGTACTTACGACCTTTCGTAGTCAAATGTGATTTTCTCTGTTATCTTATTCATAAATCTATGTATTATCATTATTACTGGTTAAGCATCATTACTAGTCTCTCCAATACATAATTCATTTACTTCACGTTCATCCCACCTTATTATTTTTTAAACAATATAGTCTTCTATTAAACATTTGATCGCATTGTAATTACACCCAATCTGACCCATAGCTATTTTGATCATGGATCTTAAAATTTCCACTTGACATATAAGCTGATTCAAGTTAACATTCCATATGAGTTATATTAACATTACCATCGTCGATGCACACTGCTGAGGAGTCCCACACTACGAGGAAACGATCGTCCAGTGCTTTCAACTTTTCCATAGTCGTCTAGTTTGGATTGACTCATGAATTTAACTATTAAATTACTATAACATCCACGAAACCTCTTTCTGATTATTCCATTTTGATTGACAATCCTAAATTCACATGCTTTAACTATAAATGATACACTTTACCCTTAACCTGACCATTTTTCGGATTATTAATTTGGATACATATAATTGTAGAACTTGGAGAGAATTTACCAAAAAGAATATTCTTCAAATTTACTTGGTGTTGTTTGCTTGTATCCTCCTATTGATGTTTAGGACTGCAATCGATCAGTCTCTTATTGCCGTATGTGCATCGTGTGAATATTGACTCGATATTACCTTAATTTCCAAGCATTCGAAGCAAAGATTGATAGTGGCTAGCAGTAGAATTCAGTTTGAAGCGCATTTCGTTCTATTTCGGACTCGTCAGATGGATGTATCTGCATCCTAGAGTTAACATTCACTTCCGTACTCGAACTCAGTACTGTTCACTTCAAACGCTATCAAGTTATCCACTTAGTGAATGAAATTGGGTTCAAGTCACAGAGTGAACATCAACAAGTCTGGGATGTAGGTACATCCAGCTAATGAGTGTGAAATAGGACGAACCGCACGTCAAACTGGATTCCACTATTAGCCACTATCAATCTTTGCTTAGAATGCTTGTAAATTAAGGTGATATCGAGTCAATATGCACAGGATGCACATATACCAATAAGAGACTGATCAATTGTAGTCCTAAACATCAATCGGTAGATTCAAGTGAAACATCATCAAGTGAATATAACTTCCCTTGATTTTACAAGGAGTTGGCTATCAAGAGTCAGTAGTTAAGTGAATAACACGATGGCGTTTGAAACGAAGAATACCGACTTCAAGTTTCTGAGTGAACTATTCACATTGAAACTCAGGTATATCCACCTGACAAAGTCCAAATAGGATGAAACGTGCGTCAAACTAGATTCTACTATTAGTTATCATCCATGTTTGCTAGCAACAACAGACTAATCAATTACAATCCTAAATTAATAAGACAAAGATACAAACAAATAATAAGATCAATGAAATCATAAATATTATTATTATTAAAGTACTTTTATATTTGAATGATATCGATTATATTAGATTGATTATTGTTGCTAATAACAACCATCGCATTATAATTTAATCTAAACAAATTTTATTTTACTTTCTTTAAATGAAGAAAAATGAAAAAAAAGAGAAAGAAAAGAAACAAAAAGAAAAGAAAACATTACGTAACCAAGCAAACAAAGAACCAATTAGAAAATAATAAAAAAAATTTTTTTTAGTTTTTCATTCACTTTTAGTTGTCATGGTGACAATGTTATTTGTTCTCCTAATTATTGATTATTTATTTTTGTATATATATATATATATATATATATATATATATATATATATATATATATATATGTATAAAGGTAATCAATTTGTGTCTAGATAACGATTTCATTCATTGAAAGTATTGATTTCTCATTCATTTAATATCATTGAATTCATTAAGAATGTCAAGATCATATCCAGCGGATACAAGATCACAAAAAGTTTTAGAAGAATTATATGAAAAAGAAACTATATCACAATTGAATTGGTTTTTAAAATGTCAAGAAGCTAAAAAATTAGATGATTCCACTTTATTGACAACATCAACTATGATGGATAGATCTGTGCCGAATATGTCAACTATTTTATCAAAATTAAATATAAAGATAATGAAGAAGATCATATGAAAGAATCGAATGAAATTGTTTCCAATGATGATGATAATAATAATAATAATAAGATAATAGAAGAAGAGAATAAACAAGAATTAACTATTGGACCAGATATGTTTAAACCATCATCAGAAGTATTGAAATTATTATATGAAGGAATATCAAAAGAAGGTAAAGGACGGTAAGTTTTATAAGATTAGATGGATACGTTGATTATGATGATTAATTGAAGTTAGATATGAACATTGTTGGATATTGACTAGTTGAGTGGTCTAGAAGTTAAGTGTACGTGTGTGAGATTGATAGATTTTGGGTTTGAATCTTTCAAGGCGGAATTATGGATGAGCACTACTGAGGAGTCTCATAATGGGACGAAACGGTAGTTGATTGCTTCCAGGTATTCCATGATGGTTTAGCTTCAATTGACTGATGAATACATCTATTAAAAATTAATTTATATTAGTCTTTTACATTTCTTATGAATAAATGATTATCATGTTTATACTTTACATCGCTTTTCATGGATTATTATACAGTGTATTCTATTAATTGATATTCACACAATGACTTGATACCATTATACATCACTAAAACGTCAGTAAACTACTCATCCTAGATAGTGACTAACTTAATAAATATGATATTTATTCGTTAAGATTTATATTATACTGTTAATATTTAGAGTTAAATTACCGTCGGTTGGAGAATGCTGGTCGCCGGCCTATTCTCTAAATTGGGGTTAACAGGCGTAAGTCAGTAAGTAAGTGATTTGAGTTGGGAGCTAACACCAACATCACAATGCAAAATGGTTTAAATAATCCATCCGCTTAGGATACACTTATTTCAAATAAGGGTGGTTGACAGTAGGATAATATAAACCCTTGTACACCGATTAACATTTGTCAGATAACTATAAATAGGATTTTATAGTTTCAATCAGTGATAATGTTGAAAACAACTCTGCATCAACTTGACAGGAATCTTTCTTCTACATGATAAATGAATAGAATAGTTGGTTGTTTTTTCATGCCTACTTATGAATAGAAAAGAAAATGTATTGAACAAGCCAAGTAGTATCTATAGGAAGCCTATACATGGATATGGCTCTACCTCAGCTACAAGAATTTCCGTTGAGTTCAATCTAGAAAACGGTTTGAAAAAGATTTTATTTGAAAGGGTAGAAACGGAAACTGTTGATCGAAACATTGTTTCGCATGGAAAAAATTTTAAGCACTTCCATCATCAGTTTCACTTGGCGGCTGCGTAAGATTTCAAATATCACACAGTTTGTTGTCATAGTCATGTTCGCCATTGTCTCGTTCAATGAACTCTTACGAGTTAATAAAAACAATTTCTTCGTCGTCTTTACTTAATGTAGCATCTAAATCGATATTACTTTCATAGTTGGTAACTGCCGTCTGCTGGGTCAACGGAAGTGGAAGCTTTGATCTGAAACGGCATTACATTTTGAGCATTCAGGCTCATTCCATAAGACTGGTAAGCGAATTGCACAATATTGAATGCTGCTGTCCCAGAAATCAGAAGTGGTCCCATTGTTTCAAATTCAGCGTCCGTTAACCTGAATATCCAAGTATTACTACTGCACGCATGATTGTGATGCACATTCCCACGAACAACAGTCTAGTAACCTTCAATAAACTTACAAAAGAAGAAGACCGGACAATGAGTGTTCATGGAAGTCCTTCATGAAAAAATATAATAAGACTAATCAAATTACTTTTTTTCGTCTGATCGGCTGTGAGTAACCGCTAGGTGTTCTACGGTCATTTCTCCAATATACAAATTTAATATACAGCTTCTGATCTCGATGGAAATGAGAATCTCTCACTTCATGATGGCAGTACGTAACTCTTTCATAACTTCTGGTGGAGCTCTTTAACGCTTCAAGTGATTGGAACGCTACGAGATGCAATGTATTTAAAAATACGTTATCTGTTTCTGTTACAACGTGAGAAACGATAGGGCTCGTACTTTATGTTATGTCCCGATAAACATAATGAATGATAACTTTTGGGATCCATTTATGGACCAATACTATGCGTATATTTTTATTGTATAATTGTTATGTAACTAAACTATTCATATTCGTGTTCCTCTTATCATAAGCTTTATTTTGACTTATAGACTATTATTGTACGATTTACTATTCTTAAGTTATGCTCAGTCTATCAACTACTATCTCCCTTATTCACAGCCACATTTGGCTAAATCTTGTACAACTGTTGTTTTCTGTTTTATGGTACGATGTGGTCTGTTTGATGGGTATATAAACCCTGTATACTTGAAATAAATGATTCATATTGCAGAAGTTGATATTTGTGTTCTGGACTTAACAGTCAGAGCTAGGCGGGAAGCAGGACCGATAAAACTCTGGACTGGTCATATGGGTTTTATGCGTCATTGGTCTGATCGACAATTCACTGCTCTCTAATTGGCGGTATCATCACATTATACATTAACAGGATATACAGGCCACAAATTATAAGAGTTCGTACGTTACTATCGTTAATAATTTGAAGAAAAGGTGCTCTGTCGATATTTTATATCAATTTTAAGAAATAAACAACCAATTGTAACGAATTTAAAACTAACCATTGAATTGGACGAAACGGAATTTTAAAAATATTTGGATAATCGGATAATATAAAATTAATATCAGATGGGTTTTGTGGATATTATAGTGCTGGCGCTCGAAACCAGTAGGTCCTGGGTTCGAATCTCGCAGGGGGCGAGGTCGTGGATGCGCACTGCTGAGGAGTCCCACAATAGGACGAAACTACCGTCCAGTTTTTACAGGTTTTCCATGGTGGTCTAGCTTCAACTGACTCATGATCTTAACCATTGAAATTGATATAAAATTACAAGAATGTCCTTGAGTTTATTGATATTCGAAACTTTAGTACACAATGATTTATGTTACGATATATAAGGTATAGGGAAGTGCTAAAACCTTTTATAGTGCTTAAATATAGACAATAAGAGACGTAATTAAACTGAAAAGAAAGTTCAGATTTAGGTTCAAAAGTTGTTAAACAAGGAAAATTATTCTGACTGGAAGAAACTCGCTGTTACACTACAAAGTTAAACAGCTTGTATCAAATTCTATTACATTTATAAATTCACACAATTATGTGTATTTATATAGATACAAAAGGTTAAATGACCAGGATATATAATAAGAGGGGGGAGGGTGTTTGAACATATCCTTAGTAGGTCGCAATAAGAAATAAATTCCAATATTTCTATACTGATTTTTGGCAAATATTCATTCGTATCAGAAGGGGTTTCGTGGAGATTGTAGTGATTTCAACAGTTGAGATCATGAGTCAGTTGAAGCTAGACCACCATGGAAAACCTGGAAGCATTGGACGGCCGTTTCGTTTTATTGTGGGACTCCTCAGCAGTGCGCATCTACGACCTGCCTTCATTCTCATCTATTTCTATCTATACGGTAAATCTAATAATAACACTTGTTTGAGTCAGTCAGTCAGGCAAAACGTAGGACCAGGCATATATGTGCATTGGTCCAAGTCGCACAACAAGATGAACATAAGATTCATAGAAGTAGTCACTTCAATGTTAGTAATATATAAAAGAAAGATTGTGTATAGGGATATAATACAGGAAGAAAGAATTAGTTGATAGAAAGAAAGATATAAAGCGATTTTATTCTCACGACTTAAAGGAGGACAAAGAGTGTATACACCACCTACGCCATTGTGATCGATTCTGAGTCAAGAGCGAATGGATAGTTCTATCAAAAATCTAGCTAAACATGAATTCCAACATTATTCGAGAACAATATAGACGTTAAATAGAAGGAGACACTAATGATGTTGTCAGAGTTATAACAAAAACTTTTCAATCAATCTATCTACCTTAGAAAGTGCAATGTCATTAAATGCATCAACCTGGTTTATAAATTTATTCTATCATTAAAAATCATACTCATGTAACAGTTTTAAATTGTATTACAACTATCTGATCAATACTTGTTTTAGTTTTATATTATGAATGGTTTCTGCATATCAACACTAAGTTATAATCACGATTGATTGATCACTGGGTGGCGATTAATATCATGCGTGTCTTGTCCTTATTAGCGCAGATCGAATGCTATCGATCATGTGGCAATGTGGCCACCAGTCTAGGTGACTCAAAATGCGGGCACTATATATTGAGATTAGATGGTGGTTGGAGATAGTCGACAGGAAACCCTAGATCCGAGTTTCGTGCTACTTGGCACTCGTCAGCAAGGTGTATCTGTAATCTTGAGGGAACTGGTGCTCATAATCCGTAAGATGATCATATTGAGTCGATTTACTTTATAATTTCTTTTTCATATTTTCAGGAATCGTTATCTTCATGATCGTTATAAATTAAATTTAGAAGATAAATTCCAATTTCCTATACTTAGTTCAATGGAATATGGTTGGGGTCATGCTGATTTAATTAGTAAATCAACTGCACAATCTAGAAAATTTGGACGTCAATGTGTTATTGAAGATTCATTTTATCGACGAACTGGGATACCATTTAAACATGGAGCTGGAATGATTGGATTAGATAAATATAGTTTTTAAAAAAGGACATTTACACCATTATAACTCATAAGGAAGCTTTTTTGTTTAATTTTAATAAATTTGTAACTTCAACTCTTCAGGTCAAACAATCTAAGGTGACTAATGAGTTATTTCACTCAATAATAACCCATACATATCAAACGTGTAAATTCTGTAAAATTATTTTATTGTTGTATTTGAACTACTATTAATTTTATAAGTAGCATAAATGTATTACGTATTTTTCATGTTGATTATTAGTATTTCTTGTGTCAGTTAAAAATTTCATTGTTCGAATGAGTTAATCATATTGTTATTATGATTAAAAAGGATAGATACGATTATACTCCACTGAGTAACGACTTTCTATCGTCTTAAACTAAAGTTTAAGATCATAGGTAATCATTGGAAATTGATTACTATTGTAAGCAAAGATGGATAGTGGCTAGCAGTGGAATACAGGACGCGCGTTTCGTCCTACTTAGGACTCGTCAGCTGGGTGTAGTTTCATCCCACAGTTGATGTTCACTCTGAGAACAGGAGAGTGATCAACTACAGTCCTAAATAACAAGGGGAAGATAAAAGTAAAACAACACCAAGTGAATATAATTTCACCCCAGTGCACAAGCAGTTGGCAATTAAGAGTCAGTAGCTAAGTGAATAACACTATGGCATCCGAAGCGAGCGACAGTGGATTGGAGTCCCAAAGTGGACATTAACTCTGAAATGCAAGCACATTCATCTAAAGAGTCCCAAATAGGATGAAACACTTATCCTGGATCCCACTGCTAGTCACTATCCATCTTTGCTTAGAATGCTTGTTACTTCAGGTAACACCGAGACAGTCCGCACAGGATGCACATACGCCAACAAAAGACTGATCAATTAAAATGATTCGCATAGTGGAAGCTGATATTGGTGTTCTGGACTCAAATGGACGGGTTAGGCGAAAATAGGACCAATAAGGACGCTAAGCTGCTCATACCGGTTGAACGTCATTGGTTTGGCACAGTGCTACGATTGTATAAGTCGTATTTTGATTGGTGGATAAATCACGTGATAACTAGCCGGACATAAAGTCATGGCAGAAATGGTAGTATCTGAATAAAAATGTGCGGTGAAAACAAAGCACTCTAAATCAAGTTATGTATTGAATGATAGAATAATGATACTAACAAATATGTAATGAACGCTACTTGAAAGTTCCTTTTTTGACAACTATCATAAGCTGAGTTGACTTGATCACTAAATATCTTTCTGAGCGATTAGTATCGAAGGAATGAAGAGAAGTATAAACTCAACAGCGTTATAACTCTATACCATTTTCTGTAAATAAATGTGTTTAACCACGTATACTTTTTTAAAAATTTAGTTCACTTTTTCTAAACGTTGGTTTTGTGATGAAAGTGAAAGCAAACATGTCAGACGTTTGGGCTAAGAGCACACAGTTGTACGTGAATTGAAACAAAGAGAATATGATTCTGTATGTAGTTAAGCGAAATGGGAACAATTCAGTATAAATTCAGCGATATTTCAAACCTAAAGCGACAAAAGTGGAAATGTCGTACCATTTCGCCGATGCAGGAGAAAAAGGAGAATTTTTAGCGCAGTGCCCCTTTGTTTCCCACATTTTTGCCTTTATTTCTTCTTTTTGGCTTGCTTAGGCATTAGAAATTTGTCCAGGCTATTAGTCGTACGTACAGGAGAAAACTGGACGATGTACGTAGTGCTTAGTTAAACGCTAGAAATAACGTAAGTATCAATTAATTGCAAATGAAGTCTATTCCCAATTGGTACAAATAAATATCTAACATCTCGCAAGGAGAGAATGTGGTATTTTTATGTAATTATGAAAAGCATCATATCTGCATGTCACAGTCTGTTCAAATTCCGTAATATAATTTTGTGCTGATTGTCTGTCTTTAATGTGATCGAACAGCTGATAGCGTAGACGAAAGAATAATCTAACTTACTTCGTATATATTCTGTCGGCTTAACGTGTATGTGTTATAACGCTCGTGTTTTACTTCGTCTAATGTTGTTATAACGGTTGGGTTTCTACGTTTACACGCATGGAACGTTAATTTACTTCAAATTTGAACATACACTAATCAATGATGATTGAGTAGCATAAATGCCATCAAGTGCTTCCAAGTTTTTCCATGGTGATCTAGCTTCAATTGACTCATGATTTCAACCAGTGGAATATATGTGTATCATGATGTAGCAAGATTCCGATAGAGTTAATGAGGTCACAAAATTTTGTTTCGAATAAACAAAGCGCTATAACGCACAGTTTTATTTTATCTAATGTTATAACGGTTGGGTTTACACGTTTACATGTATGGGACGTTAATTTACCTTAGACGAATATCTACACTAGATTCTCTCCCAGTGTCTATTCTACGGGACGTCAACACAACTCAGATGATCAAAAACACGTGATTAGCATGACCACAACGTAAATATATTTCCACACCAAAAACCCCACACAATCCAACAACAATGAACAGTCAATGGTAAGTGAACAATAAGTAATAATAAAGATAAGGGAACATATAACTCATCTGACACACCTGTCAGACTATCTACATGTCTGACTAAGCAGACAACCGATCATCATCATTCTTGCCCACACATCAGTATGTAGGAAATGTATATTAACGGTTGATTCAGGGTACTTAGGATTCTTAGATTTGATGTATTCATTTCGTCAGACTGACTAAGAGATTAGAAACAAAGACAGCAAATGTGCCTACTCAATATATCACTCCTTGCAATCGTTAACTTAATTCATGCTACATAATACACAGCCCATTAATGACACAGGCATTAAATGAAATAATAATGGTTTAGATACCCACACAATTACACATAAGACTAATAGGTTTATAATTATAAGGGTTTGTTTACTGCATATCACAATTCCTATGAAAAGAACAAGTAATCAATATCGTGAATATAATTCAATAGCGACATGATGTCTGGTTGAATGAAGTTTTTCCAAATATTAGAATCAATCCCGTAGGTGTGTAATGACATAAAAGCTGTTATAGTACCATAATTTCAATGTCATTTGTACTTCTAAAACCAATCGTTCTAGCGCTTTGCTTGTGAATTAAATGTATTAACTTGTAAACCACCGTCTAGTCACTGATTCATATTAAATTTATAGAAGTTTAAAAGGTGTCTGAACTATAATCAACGGGTTTCTTGTCTAAGACATTCAATCACCTCCGATTTCCTCAACGTCACATGTTACACTTACAAACAAACTAACTTGACAACAATGGACTTTTAGATGGTATTTAATAAGTACAAGTCAAGTAACCAATCAGTTATTTTGTTACTGAAACAATATAGTTTGCTCGCTAAAAGTTTATTAGTACTACGAAATTAGGTCAGTAGTTTATCACCATTCTTTAAATATACATCAAATAGATATGGCCTAATGTTTTATCGAATATTTCATGTATCAATACTGAACACCTATCAAAAATACTTCTGTCTATACATAATGCATTACGGATATAACATTTGAATAAGAATCTTTTTGAGTTTCTGATAGTTGTTATTCACTGTCTATCACATTGCCCAGTTTTTTCTTGATGTCATCCTGTAGCAAATCACGTGCAATTGAGTTTGTTTACATTTGATTCGGTTAAGTCATTTTGTTAATTTATTAACAAACTGATTCATCCGTACAACAACAACTTATCTATGTCACTGTATCGTTATTATTGTTGCGAATGTATGAACATGTATGCTCGAACATTGCTCACTGCCTACTCATTTATTCACACTGCTAGCCTTAATATTAACCACTTAATTGATTCAATGATTCATCCATATCACTATGTATATATATGTCGATGTTATTCATGTTCATTGCTCTCTCTCGCTTATCTGTACTCCCTGACTCACTCGCTTACCTGCTTGCTGTTCGGCACAACTTTTTCATGCTTGTTTAACGTTCCTGTAATTTGGGATATATGTGTGTGTTCCCATAATAAACCTAATCAACACTTCGTATTCGCCTTCTGAATAATATACCGTTTGGGCGTTATCTAATGACGGTTATCATCGACTCCCTTGCTTAAACAAACGTAGACGACAATAGGTGATTTTGAACTATTTTGGAGGACTTCGTTTACCCCTCTCACTAGTAGGAAACTAATCGTTCACGATAATTTTTTCCTAAAACAGTATAGTCAATTAGTTAATAAGTCAGTTCTCATGTGGTTCATCATTTCATCTTCGTTAATCCTTTTAAAAATTCTAACTACAACTTTGCGAGGATAGCAGGTTCATGGCTTAACAAAAGTTTTTAAAAAAGCAACGGTATCAACTCTAGATTATCTCAGCATTCTAGAGCGTCTCATCAGGCCCTGTTGATTTTCTTGTCTATGTGACTTTGCGATCTTAGTACGCTACCCTGAATGAAGCCCAGAGTGAACAACCTATTTACTGACATTATTATGTGTCAAAAGGGGTTCCGGAGCGAAGGCTGTCCTGAATTAGTTTCCTATGACTCCAGTCTTTTCCTAGTCTTCTCCTAATATTTGATATGAGATCCCCTCCGCGATTAAACTGAAATCCATCGAAAAGTTCCTGTTGTGCGATATCCATCTGAGGCCAGTCGCTTCGTTTGCTTGATAGCGCTTCGCCTCAGTCTATTCGGTTTTCGCGCCGATCGATACACCATGTCCATACATTTATCTCGGATAGATTTGTAATATTCAATACACCTGCCGCTCCTTTGTATAGCTACAGGAAGTGACTCTATACGTTTTGCATCAATGTTTTAGATTCCTCTCTTCAAAATTTATTTGGGGCCATAGAGTTAATTGCCTCAGTGCCAGCATTTGATATGCTAGGATGAACCACTGAGGCAATAAACTTGAAAATAAAAACTGCATGATCGATTCTCTCTGTAGGCAGAAGTTATTCGATCCATTCGACACCTTCAGCATTGTTGGTAAGCGAACATCAATCTGCTCAACGTCAATGATACGACAATGATGAGTAACAGAATTTGGTGCATATGCATCAATCTTACCCATAGAGTTGAGAATTTCGGTCTATTTATCCGCCGCGTCCCTCAAGTTAATAATGCAGGTTTTATAATGTTTGTGACAGTAAATAAATCTCCAAAGTGAACAGCTTAGTAATTCATCAAAAATGGTGTGGTTCTCGTTAGTTTTACTAGACATAGGCGGGCTGAAATCTCTTAGTAAAGCACCCGCATCCATTCACTACTGAGTACTCCGTGCCACACATTGACTTGGGTCATATACTTGCTGACACACCGGTTATCTTCCAAGTAAATCTCCTAACTCCTTTATTCCTGACGTCTGGTCCGACTGGCACCAGAATCCTCAACTATATAGGTGTTACGGACAACAGAGTTATGAAACACTGAATATCCGTGGTATCTTTATGCCCTTGGTTGACTCCAACGAAATATTATTCGCAGATTTAGTCTCGTATACAATACTTCAGTTAACTCTACTAGTACAATAGTGCCAGGAAAATACTAGTACCCAAATGGAGTCAGAAGATCAGTTATCGGACATTCAAACACGTACAAAAAGCCATACCAGTGAATAGAATAAACTACAATCAGACTATTTACTTTGAACACTATTTAGTTTGTTCACGCTGAACAGAAAATGAGTAAAATATACAAATATGTACAGATAATCAAATGCGGACACAAGAAAAACGCTCTAAAAAATAGTTGGGCAAATGTTAGCAATCAACTGAACTAGAATGACTACAATAGCTTTGAAGGCATTAACAAGAACGAACATATGAAGGCACAGGAAATCACCACTGAGATGAAAATGATCCGTCTGTCCTATCATTTGTTTGGTTTACATTGTTTAAATATTCGTGTGGATAATCAGAGTCACTATAGAGAAACTGCTCAAAAACCATTTTGTTAAGAATCTTGGATGTTTACCAATAAAAAGGGATCACTTAGGCCCTAATAGTATGGTGGTTTCATAACTTTAGAAGGTACTGAATGAGAAGGCCCGTGCCACCGGTTCGAAGGAGGCCCTTGTGCAAATATTCTTAGCAAATATGAACCTCAAATATCTGCAATCGTTGTTATTCTGTTTATTTTCGGACCAGTAACTTCGTTCCAGTTTCAGTTTCATGTGTTCTGAAAAAGGGTTAGTCATCCGGAAGACAACGATTGCCGGTAATAGACGTACAGATTTCAGTTTTCCAATTCAATCAACCAAAATGAACCATACATGCAATCTGTCGTCCATAGTCCTTAAAGCCGAACTGGAAAATCTTCACTTTACCAATTATACCAACGTTTTTTCCTTTTTCTCTTTTCATGTTAATATACCTGTGTTCCTACCGAGAGATATCGGTGATCCACTGCTATTAGGTATGGGAGCCCGCTTAGCGAAAGCTCCCTCTATTCCATCCAGGATCATTTGACCCGTAACCATGGCAAAACGTGGTTGAAATTGCCTTTTTAATATGAAGTTGGACTAGAACTGTTCTACTACAGAAGAACCAACTTTTCTGCGAGCAACTAATTGTACCAGCGTTTACCAGCAATACTAGGTTTTGGACCATTAGATTTTAATGTCCTTTTATATACCCCAGCCAATGTTATGAAGTATGTTACGTAATGCTCTTGAACGTGTAATATGATCACATAACTAATTCATATATTTCGTCTGTCATAATCTGGATCAATGTTGTATTGAATGATGTTTACACAAACATACTTATGTTGTGCTACTTTCATCACTACTTCTCAACCGCGGTTAAACCTGCATCATGCCGAAGCGTGGTGAGTTCCTCGTTTTGTTTTACATTATACTTGATGCATAACCTGTTTCGTCCTGATTGTATCTGTAGTTGTCTATTTAACTAGGAAGGGGTGGTTCATCTGGTGGAAAGTTCCGTATTTCATTGGCTCTTCCTGTTGGAGCTATAATGAACTGTGCTGACAACAGTGGTGCTAAAAATTTGTATGTAATAGCTACGTTTGGTGTTCGAGGTCGCTTAAACCGTCTTCCATCGGCAGCAACTGGTGACCTCATTGTTTGTTCAGTTAAAAAGGGGAAACCAGAACTAAGGAAAAAGGTGTTATATGCTGTAGTTGTCAGACAACGTAAGGCCTTCAGACGAAAAAACGGAGTATTCATTTATTTCGAGGATAACGCTGGCGTGATTGTCAACAACAAGGGAGAACTTAAAGGTAAAGATTAAAGTATTTTACCTCCTTTTCACCGTTGAGTTCAGGGTCATCTTGCCCTTTGCAGGTTTATTCACGTTTAGATTGGTATGCTTCCGTTAACTAGAAAAATCCGGTTATAAGGTATTTGCAGATATAACGGCATGATCTAGCACAGGATTGCGATAGACTGAATTTTGATGATAAAATCTTATGAAAGACACGAGTTCAGGATCTGAACTATAATATCCATATACAATACTCAAACCGTTCGTTATCACGTTAGTGTTTCGGACAAACTATGTTTAGCTCTTTTTTTCAACCAGCCTTTTGTATGCCTGTCGAAGACTTGTTACCTAGCAATATTTATTGTACGCTGTAATCGTAATTGATCCTTTAGAGCTTGGATGAAGTTGCATTTGTTTGAAGTCACATCAAAAATAATAGATTAACAATCCCCATCGAAGTAGATAAAACTAGTCGATCCAATATGTAATAATCAGCATTAACCTGCTGGGTAGTTTGATAGTCTTACTCTTACCTTCCTGGAAATTTGTTACAGGTTGCTTTCACTTGTTTTCTGGATTGTAAGTGGACTATATCATGGATTAGTTTAATAGCATTCTTTCTATTGAATAGTTGCGCCATAAGATTTTATTACATGAGACAGATGGTGGTATCACTAAATATATATGAAGGGATAAAGGATCCAGTTGTCACTAATAATCAATATCACATTTAGAAAGAGTTGCGTGTTTTCAATTGGTAAACATATAATTCTGGTCGTCCGTAGTGTTTTTCCTGTTTGTTTCTAAGCAAACTGCCTTACTAAACGGCGTTCTTGTTGACTTTAACTGGCTATTCCTTTCGCCTCTCCTTTGTTTTCACTTTATCTTGTTTGCGCATTTTCTAAAGCCATATCTTACCAGGATTTATCTGCTTCGGGTAAGCATTCAGTGAGAATTACTAACCCAGACAAAATTGTGAGTAGTTTCACATTTTCGTGATGTAACCCACCAAATGTGTATTCGTCGGTCGTGCTGTTGGGTGCCTAGTCTGTTAACGATTACTGTTTAAGGCATTCATTAACAACTGTATTGCTTGATTAGCCAGTAATCTAGTTAGATACTTCAAAGAGATAGTCCACGCAGTGACAACAGATAATCTTCTACTGAATGTAATACTGCTTATTTATTTATTTCAACACATAGATATTGGTACAAAGAGGCACCAAATACATATGCCCCACACAAATCTCATTCGATATGTGTGAGGGCTGCCCGGTTGCCCAAACCGAAGCAGGTGGTTTCCCTAGGGGACCACACCCGAGCCTTCGACCTGAAGGTCTGATCCACAAGCAGTGGAGCATCGTCAGGAGATGCAGTTCCATGGAAGCCGGTGACCAGCGATTGGTTCATACGCCATTTGTCCCCGCAGGATACTGGAGCCCATGTGCACCATTGGTTTGGAATCCGGTTAAAGCGCCGGACATTCGCTTTTCGTCCTCCCATCTTCGTAAACAACACCCCGCCACGAGAAGGCAGTGAGTAGGACTTCCCTGGCAGAGGCTATATACGCGTGGCCATGTGAGAGTATTTCGAGAGGGAGAGCGGACTCTCCACACTCCCGGCTGTACCAGGCCATTTGGGGGCGAGTTCAGTAAATTATTGTACTGAATAAAATTTCATGCTTATTATTTTCATTAAATAATAAGGCCTAATGATCTTACGCACCTGCCCTTAAGTACTGTTAGAACTTACAAAGTGACTATTAGTTTTACATACTAGTCTGAAAAGTTGGATGAACTTCCATTTCGCGTAGGCATACAATCTTCCACTCTTTTCAAAGAAAATTTAATTCATTTCCATCTTAGTGAACAATGACTATGTAAGGTTTTTGCCATTATCTTGTGTTAATTTGAAATGTTAAAGACGTTTGATGGGAAGAACATAACTTTTCATTTGTAAAGTCATTCGGTATAGTAAACCCTGCTTTTTTCATTTCAGGTTCGGCAATTACCGGTCCTGTGGCTAAAGAATGCGCTGATATGTGGCCAAAGATTGCATCAACCGCCAGTTCAATTCATTAGTTAATAAATTTGTACAATTGGCCTACTCTTTGTCTTTTAAACCATCATTCACTAAGTAATGTTTTCAGGTTGGAACTTCTGGCCATCTGATAGGCCTTGGGGGTTCTTCTAAAGACGTCTACTGGTATGATTTGACATCTGTTGGTTAAAAATTGTTTCAAATAGCATAATGTTTGTATGGGCGGTCGAAATCTCGTTTGTTTAGAATGACGTGAAATAGGCACATGAAAAGGAAATTAAGTCAGAGGTGATCTTAGTGACCTGAAAGCGTGACAACTGCTTGAGGTCGGTCACACACGACCTTCTTGTGGGTAATTTTCTTGTTAGCTGCGTACTTGTTGGGACCTTACCGCCGGAGATCCGTAGAGTAAGGTGAGATGTGACATTTTCAGGGTTGACCTTTTCTAACCCTTCCCATTACGAAAAGGCAGAATTTCTACAGATCGTGGTTGCTTGAGGGAAACAACTCACTGCTGCCACACTGTACGGCAAACAGTACTACTTCGCCCTCTGACCTCTTCTAGTTTTACTGTCCTTTAATAGACCTGCCTGGCATGGTAAGACCTTGAGGGACAATTGCTCCAGCCACTATAGCTCGATTGGTTCATCACGATAAGCAAACCAAACGACCACGTCAATTTAGCAGTACCAACCGGGGCAGCATTGTAAGGTACGACGCGACTGAGTTTGGTCCTACTCAGTTTGGCCACATCAATGGGATCTACATAATCGTTGTTCTCTAAATTGAAAACTCAGACTTAATGCTTTCTATTAAAACAGCTTTTTTGGTTCATAAAGCCTTAGGTTGGTATGCAAAGCATTTCATTAGTCCTAGCGGATGCGATAGTACAAACTAAATGGGAACAACACTGGCTTTTGCTATGCGGTGTCGTCGCCGCATATGTCTGACTTAGGATTGATGTTAAAGCGTGGTGTGAGGACTCAGCCCAAGATGTCCACATACGACAAGCGACAATCTCAGTAAAGTGTGGAGATAATTTGGCTCAATGATCTGATTGTAACTATAGGATGAGGAGTGCTGATAATACGTCGTCTTGAATGTTTTGCTTCTGTATGGATCCTCATGTCATACTCTCGACATTCCTATGGATTCCTTAATATATACAGATATTTTACAACCGATGGCCATCGACCTGGCGTGCATAACATTCCTAAGTGTTAACGGTTCCTGATTATGTCAAGTAATACCCCTCACTCGCGTATAGTATTACCAGTGCGGTACAAGAACCATGTGGATGAAAAGACTGTATGGTAATTGTTAGTTCACAAAGTTTATATCTAAGACATGTGGGCGAATATCGCAAAGCAGGATTCAATAGCATGGACAATAGTAGCGTTTTAACTTGGTTTCTAAGCAGTCGAGTTATCACTGGTGTAGCAAGTATCCCGGAAACAATACGGTGCGCCTCATTGTATGTGCTCGGTCCTAGGGATGTGATGAATATGTTCCCAAGATAACGGTCGAATGGATCGGCCCCAGGGTTCCATCAGCCAATGATAGAACCCTGGGACGGATACGAAAACCTCAGCGTTACTCACCAATCCCACAGGGAAATATTCGTCTATCTATCAAAGGAATACACAAAACTTCAGTCCTCTTAGTCTTATGGTATAAGCTGCTGATATTTGGTCATAGAACTACTAACATGCTAATGGAACAACCAGATGGAATTAAGGTAACTGAGAGATGTGGTAAATTGGTCAACGAAGCCGTAGATTTCTATTCACTGAAGTGGCTGATATACGTGTTATACAGACTTGGCCGCCGCCTACACCAACGTGCAATGGTGACTAACAGAAGTTCATTAGAAATAATCAAGAGACACCCAAATCAATACATTCACCAATCTAAGGAGCCGAATCGAAATTCACAAGACAATCCTAATGAATGGTAGATAACCTACCTTGTTGGCTCAAAATTTGTCGCAGTAGCGTGGATATATTTACTTTTCGTTTTCCGTCAAATTTTGGATTGTAAAATTATTTTATACCTCTTATTCATTAATCGCATCTAATCCAATGAAGCCGCATCCTTTGTTAATTTTTCGTGTTATCATTGATACTGCTAATGATCGTTAATATATATCTTGTCAACTTCAGTTGGTAGACATTTGAACCAGAGTACCGTGAATTACTATATTTTTACCAAATCTCTGCAGGGTTTGGTATTTTCGAAACAAAGCTTTGCAAACAATCTACATACGTAAACGTTTTGTACAGCTTTTAAAGAATGAGCTCTCATCAAATAAAGCTAGTCTTATACAGGACGAAATTTGGTAGTTTGCAAGAACTTGATTAAGATGCTCGTTTCGAACTATTTAAACATTAATCCATACTTATCCATCTATGACTTTAGAGAATAAACTAACGAAAAGTGAAAGACTAGTAAAATGTATTTATGTTAGGATGGGAGATAAATACAAGTAGTAATAATTATATATCTTCAGATGCCTCTAATGTACCAGTGGAATTGATCATTTGACTTGCAGTAACACCATCGGGAAAATGCTTTTCTACTAATTGTAAGAGTTGGTCAGTTTGACTGTTAGATAATCGAGAATCCAAATCACTGATTATCTACAAAAAATCCAGATAAATGTAATCAACAATCTGCTGACTCCAACACAGTATTAAACAAGCCTGCTTTTACATTAAAACCGAGAAATCAAAACCAAGAAAAATATTGACTGTAATCTAACTAAATATCTTCCACAGTGGAAATAATTTTCCAGAAATTCCTGATATACACAGTCGAGACTAGGCCCTTGAAGCAAACATTGATAAGACTATGAAGACAACTTTAGTCGATCCACGTTCCCAAAAAAATTTTCGTCACTGAAACGAAGTGAGAATTGAAAACATCGTGTCATTCTCAGTAGATTGGTTCTCTCATTCCATCTATTACGCACTATATACTTGCTTCGTGTAATTGTGGGTTTATACTGGTACGCTTTGAAATGAGCTGAAGAAGTTGTGGAGTAAAAATAGTGCTTTTCAGTTGGACTATATGGTACACCTATAATAATACACAAAATATTTTTCGACTAACCCATCATAAATAGCGCAAATACTTAGACCTACTTTACTTCAAAGGCTTATTAAAGTTAGGTATCATGAAAAGCACAATACAAAATAACTATGTGAATAAATGAAAGTGGAAAATCACCTAGCATTATTGAAAAAATACGCAAATAACTCATAAATATCCACGACAGGTTTCGTTTCTCCCCAAAGATATGCCTTACTGATCCTGAAGAGCATAAAATACAGCTCCACTAAGACGGCCGCTGACAAACTGACTGCCTTTCTCAACTAATCTTAGTATCATGAAAGTTTCATATGGAAATCACGTAGACAACATAAGAGGTGTCAGCGACTCATATTTTTTAGACCATCACCAACGTTACCATAACACATAGAATTACCAGTATTTACAAGCTGTTGTAAGCGAAGCAATTTTTAAGAAACATGATCAAACACGATCACTGAGTATCTTTACCTTAACTATTAAGGCTATAGATGGAAATAAATCAACCACCTTGTTTGAAAACGCATCTTATTTAGGTAAATATATGGATAGTGGAATGACATTTTAGTTCACCAAGTATTCGAGAAACAGTTAAATACTTTACACCAATCTACTTATTGCAGCTGTCATATAATAAGTGCACAAATTATAGTTCATAGTCAAACAAACGCAAGCACCAGACGGGAAATGTCGTCCATAAAACCACACAACCTAATCCATTATAAAATGATTAGAAACCAAACTCTTCACTTCATATGATTAGTCTTAGACCGACTTGGATACTGTTTACAATTAATTGAGCTCGACGAAGCACACCAATTAAGAGTGGCTGAAAAATATGGCTGGTGACTATGACTGAAACCAACCTACATAATATTTATATTGACTGGAGATACTGTGAAAGTTTGCTGGGGCAACCGATGATAAGCAAACAAAGCTGCACTAGATTTGTGTTTGAAAAACTAAGTTACCTGTGAGTGACTAACTGGAGTTATGAGAATAATTACAGTACTATTTTAGTCAACCCAATACTTCTGTTGTAGACAATTCTGCAAAATTATACAAGGGTGCTCCAAAAAAGTCACTATCTTTGAAATGACGTTTTATATTACGTGACTGAATTTAAGCTTTGGAGAATAAATTGAGATGTGTAGTCGGGTGCCAATAGCTGTCAACCACAAATAACAACATCGACAGTTACTCCCGAATGGTTTACAAAGACGTTCGACGGAACTATCTTCAAAGGAATGTAAAGAAGCTTGACTGTAGTAGAATATCTATTTTTAGTAGTAACATATACACAAAAACAAATGACATTACATTTAGCGGTGAGAACGTGTATCTATCATATACATGGAACTATGTTAAAAAAACAATAGGACTCACTACTGATAGCTCCACTTGACTACTGGGACAGTGATTGATAAGCATGAGAATCTCAGATTTTGTTAAATTAAATACCTTGACATCATTAGCAAATCCCTGTACTCCTGATTCTTCCTGTTTGCTACAAGGTGATTTGGTATTTAAATACTTTGCGCCCGTATACAATAGCGTTTGCTGGCGCCTGACTTTCTTTTTAGATTCAAGTTTATCTTTGATAAGCTTCAGAACTTCAAGATTTGTTAAAAGCCTGGGATTTTGGGGATCAATGAGTTCCATTCAACAACTTGAAATTAAGAATGATATTTTATCGGTTGGACTCTAAGTTTCGCTTAACTATTACAGCTCCTGTCCAGAATACAAATCCCCAAGATATGGAAACAAGGACGAAACATAAAAACCAGAACAATTTTTGCCGCGCGTGACGAGGGACTTGGTACATCCCGGGTGATAGCCAGGCAACTATCCGAGAAACACAAAATGCCATTCAATGTTCCAAGTCTCGATTTTCACACTTATGAAGTCTTACGAGAAAGAAAAAACAGGATGTTGGGGGAATGGTTATTAAATCGGATTCTAATTCAAAAGTTTATAAGTTTAAATGGTTCCGTACGGTTCAAATGGTTCAAATGGTTGTGGACGGAATAGAAGAAGCTTTCGCTTAACAGGCTTCCGTGTCTAGTAGCAGGGGATCACCAAATCCTCCAGGCAGGAACCTAGGTATGTTAACAATAAAAGAGGAAAAGAAATTGGTAAATCATAGTGTGATGCTGTCCTTGGTCCTTAAGAATAGGTCAAGTTGCCTCTTGAAGGACTCCTGAGAAGTCGCTTGGACTAGCTCGGCCGGCAGCGAATTCCAGCTTTTGACAACTCTTAAGGAGTAGAAGTTGTGTCTACATTCCGTCTTGCTATGTTGTGTTTCCAGTTTCTGGGTGTTACCCCTTAGGTTATATTCGAACTAAGCTTAAGTAGGTGTTTAAGAGGATGTCCAGAAGTGTTAAGAATACTATAAGCCATTAATAAATCACCTCTAAGACGCCTATATTCTAATGGGTAAAGGTCTAGTGAACGGAGGCGTTCTTCGTAAGGCTTAGATTTGAGTCCTCGAACTGATTTCGTGGCTCGCCGTTGGATACGCTCCAAAGTGACCTTGTCCTTTTGGAGTGAGGGGGGAGTACTATGTTTCCGTACTCTAAATGGGGACGGATGAAACTATTGAAGATTGTGTGGAAAGTTCGTCCGTCAAACTGTCCAAAAATGCGCTTCAACGTTACCAGTGCAAGGTTTGCTCGGAAGGCATTTTTGTCACAGTTAGCGTAAGACTTTAAATCATGGGGCACCAGGACTCCTAAATCTTTTTCGACTTGGGATACTACTAGAGAGGAGTTTCCTAAGTTGTAACTGTAGTTTGCAACATGTCGCAGATGGACTACTTTACACTTTGAAGTGTTAAAGGTAAGTCCGTTATCGTCTGCCCAACTTTGAAGTCGAGTCAGATCCTCCTGAAGTGCCTGTATATCGTCTTGGTTGCGTATCTCTCTCCAAAGTTTCACGTCGTCGGCAAAAAGTAATAAGTCTGACGTTACCTGTTGAGGAAGATCATTTATGTAGATCAAGAAGAGAAGAGGCCCTAGTACTGAGCCCTGGGGGACCCCACTAGGACATTCCATAGCCTGAGATAAAGTGAAATTAACCCTAACCTTAAAGTGTCGATTTTTTAGGTATGAAGTAAGCCAATCGATTAGAGGTGGTTTGATACCTAGTCGTTTGAGCTTGTTGATAAGACACAAGTGGTTAACCTTATCAAAAGCTTTTGAGAAATCAAGGTAAATGACATCAACCTTTCCCTTGCGATCGAGGATGCTTGTCCATCTGTCCACCGCAGTCAGCAGGTTGGTTATACAAGAGTAACCCTTCCTGAAACCATGCTGTTGGGGTGAGAAGAAATTTAAGGACAGTAGATAGTCATTTAAACCGTCGCATATCAGGGACTCCATGAGTTTTGAAGGTAATGACAGAAGAGCCACCGGCCGATAACTTGAAGGTTCATTGCGTCGACCACCTTTGAAAATTGGTGTGATGTGAGCCAACTTCCAATTTTCCGGTAATTTGCCTCGGCTAAGCGAGTGTGAAAACATCACGCTAAGCGGCGTTGCCAGGATTGAGGCTGCCTCCCTCAGTATGGCAGGATGAACCATATCCGGGCCAGGAGAAGTGTCTAGTCTTAAGTGCTGCAATTTCCGGAACACCAAGTCAGCGCTTAGGTCCACTTCAGAAAGTCCTGTGGAATTGCAGATGAAACTGTCGTCAGTAAAGTTGATGTCAGCCGGTTGAAATGTTTGAGAGTAATGTGCCGCCAGAAGGTTAGCGGCGTCGCCATCGTTGTTGGTCGGGCCGTTAAGACCTAGCAGTTGAGAAACTCCTGTTTTGGCTTGACGAAGAGAGGCTGCATAACGGAATAGGCTTCTAGGGTTAGAGGCGAATTTGTCCATAAGCTTTGTTTGGTACTGAAGCCTGTCTTCTCTTATAGCCTTCGTGCATATGTTCCTGATATGTTTATATTGCCTATACGCTCCATCGTTATTAGTTCGTTTGTATTCCGCCCAACAGTGCCTTTTGCGGCTTAGCAGGCGAAGGGTACGGTTCTTGATTACTGTAGGTGGCTTGCAGCTTTTGGGAACCGTTTGAGGAACTGAATGGTTTGTAGCACATAAGAGCGTGTGCAGTAAGAAGTCCCAATGACCGTCCACATCGAGTTGGGGGTGAACGATCCTGGACGGAATAGAAGAAGCTTTCGCCTAACGGGCTCCCATTTCTTGCGGCGGCAGATCATCCGTGCCTCCATGTAGGGACCTAGGTATATTTGAAGATAAAACAGAACAAATGCCTGTAAATTATGGTGAGCTAATGTCTGTAGTCTTTAGGGATCCGTCAAGTTTAAACTTGACCGTATAAACAGTTCGATGGACGAAAACACCTTGCCACTAAAGAGTGAGAAGCCGAAGAGGTCAGTGCAATAATCTCACTAACATCTTGTAAAAATGCATTAGATCGTAAAGACGGGTTTCTTTGACATGGATGTGCCTGAGATGAAGGCTGGCAATAGCCACGTTCAATATCCCAAATTTGGCTTTTTGACAGTACAGGTGCATTAACTAATCGGTCTCTGTCATTGTCTATCAACCAATAATACCTTGTGAAACTGCACGATATAGCGACGCAAGGTTATTTTCACGACATGAGAGACAAATTAAAAAGGCGTAATAGAAGGAAACAAGAACACGTATATACTAATTTAAAGTGATAACTATTCTCTACTGCTCTATAACTACAGTCTTCAATGTTAACAAACATAACCGTAAGTGAAGATTCAAGTAGCTAGTTCTGTGGAGAGGCATATCATTCAGATATCGCCGTTACTTTTTTGTTCTTTACATTTCAGAATTCACAATAAGATTATCGTGATTGTCAATAGTCGAACAGGCGTTGCGAAACGAAATAATCAGTGCAATATCTAACATGTTCAACTTTGTTTTCAATAAACATTTTTTTAAACACGCGCTTACTTTCTTACTTGCATGAGAAACTCTTTGACTAAGTGCTGAGGAAGCCTGTTTGATTTTAAATGAACTTGAAATTGAGTACACGTGCCTTATTAACAGTACATCGTCTGTTCTTTCTTTTGTAAATCTTTTCAAATTACAAAAAGACTTGGTAATTACAGTTAAATCACACAACGATTGATGCTCTGGTATCTGCTAACTGCTCATAATGTTGTACAATACCATGCTTTTTTCTTTTCAATAAATTTCGCCAAACACATACCATTTTTTACTTGGATTGCAGTTTTCGTGTGTTGTGTTGTGGGAATGAAGGAGAACACATGAGACGTTCGGGGTTTTGTCACAGGTGTTTTTAAAGTGGAAGCAAAATTAGAGAAATCAGCGTGTATATAGGCGAAAAATAGACAATTTGGAATTTATTAATGCAGACTATTCAGCGACATTTGAAACACAGCAACATAGAGAGGCAAACCAGCATTATTTCCCTCAGACAGGCTAGAAAGCAGACATTTTTGTGCGTCTCCCCATTATCTCCTCTTTATTTTCCAAGGCATTTTTCCTTTCATTTCCCAGTTGTTCACCTTTATTTGCCCTTTACTGGATGTTTAGGTTTCTTTTAGAAGACTCCTAGAAAGTCCCTAGATTAGCTCAGTCGCCAGTGAATCCCAGAGTTTAACTACTGTTAGCATTAGAAAGTGTGTTCTTTGGTCCGCTCTGGTATGTTTTAACCTCAGTCCTTGTGCGTTCCCCTTAGGTTTTTGTTGAGGCTTAGGCTAACTAGATATTCAAGTGGATGACTGGAAGTGTTTAAGATGCTGTATGTCATTAGGTCATCTCAGTAGCGCCAATACTCTATCCGACAAAGTTTCACTGACTTGAGGCTCTCTTGATAAGGCTTGAACTCGAGTCTACCGACTGATTTCGTGGCTCACCGTCGGATACATTCCAGTTCTTATACTTGTGAGAGAGGGGAAAATACCATTTTTCTATACTATGAATGGAGTCGTATAAAACTGTTGAATACTAAGTGGGAAAATCTGCCGTCAAATTTGCCAGAAATGTGCCTCAACGTTACCAGTGCAAAGTTTGCTCGAAAAGCCTTTTCGTTGCAGTTGGCGTAAGTCTTCGGTCAGCAGTCTACCAACACTCATAGAACTTTTTCAATTTGAGATACCTCTAGAGGTGGATTGCCTAAGTTGTATACATAGTCTGCAACATGTCTCAGATGGGCCACTATACACTTTGAAGTGTTAAATTTAAGTTCAATGTCATCTGCTCAAGTTTGGAGTCCAGTCTAATTTACCTGAATCGCGAGCTGATCTTAGTCGCAAATTTCTTTCCACAGTTTCACATCGTCAGCGGAAGGTAACAGTTCTGATGATACTTGTTGGGGAAGGTCATTTATAAAAATGGAGAAGAGAATAGGTCCTAGAAATGAACCCCGGGTAACCCAACTAAGATATTCTGTAGCCTGAGAAAAATTGAAGTTCAGCCTAGCCCTAAAATGATGACTTTTTAGGTGTGAATTAAGCTAATCAAACAGTGGTGACTTGATATCTATTCTTTTGACCTCATTGATATGATTAACCATATCGAAAGCTTTTGAGAAATCAAGGCGAATGAAATCAACCTTCCCGTTGCTGGTTGTCCATTTGGTCAACGCGGTAAGCAGGTTTGTTATAAAGGAATGACACTTACCACAACCGCGCTGTTAGTGTGGAAAGAAGTTTATGGATGGCAAGTATTCAGGTAGACCGTCGTATATCAAGGAATCTATAATTTGTAGGGTACTGCTGGTCGGTAGCTTGATGGTTCTCAGAGTTTGCCTCCTTTGAAAATTGACGTAATGTGAGCCACCTTCCAATTTTCGGGTAATATGCCTTGGCTTAGAGAATGTGAGGATATAACACCAAGCAGTTTGCCAAGATTGATGCCGCTTCCCTCAGTATTACGGAGAATACCATAAACGGGTCAGGAGAATCGTCCTTGTTTAGGTGCTGTAGCTTCTGATACACCAAACCAACGCTCAGCTTCAGTTCTATGGGTCCTGTAGAGTTGCAGATGAAGCTTTCAGCAATACAGTTCGTGTGAGTTTGTTGAAATATCTGAAAGTATAGTTCTTCCAGAAGGTTGGCGGCGTCACTGTCGTTGCTGGCTAGTCCAGTACGACTGGTAACTACTCTGAAGATTGACCTGCAAAGCTTACACATCCAACCGTCTATAATCCCGACGCTTGTTGTTGGTGGATGTTTTGGCCCGGTTTTGCTAATAAAGTTGAAAGCCATGACGGCGTGGTCACTTGTAAAATGAGGGGCTGTCAATTAGGAATTCTTCGTTTGTAAAGATGTAGTCCAAGCGTGACTGCGTCTGACTATGTCTCCGCTGAGTTTTTAACTGCACACTTTGGAATAATTGCAGTTCTTCAACATGGCTGAAGAACCGAGCTTCAGTAGGGCTGTAACCTATGATATACATGATTTTAGCTAAGTCGACTTTAGGAAGATTCAACTCTTATAGAATGAGGTAATAAGTATATCTGAGACGATTAAAGAGATCAGCAGTGCGCTTCCTGTAAATGACAACGTTACCACTGAACTATCTTGGCCGCGACTAACCTCCTGCAGGACTGAGATGTATTTACAATCGATCAATCGAGTGTAGATAATAAAGTTATTTAGTTTCTACAAATTGTATGTCGCTAAAGATTAAAGTGTTACTATAATAAACTAAGACTATTAAGAATAAAATGGAAGAAACTAATTAAAAATGGATGTTCATTATTTCATTAGAATTGAATATTCAAGTATTAAAGTGAATCATTTAAATTAATACAGAATATAATTCACTGTGAAAAACTAGAGGAAAATCAGAGGTACTTTTCTGTAAGAGAAACGTTTCCAAATACAAATGTATATGAAACGGAAATAATAATAATGACAATAATAATAATGAGTTGTAACCAGGGTTACAACAAAGATTCAATATTACTTATGTATACAAAGTTCAGATTTCATTTTATTTATTAAATAACACTTACATTATCTCAAACAGTTAGAACTCAATAAATCTTAGCAAACATAAAGAACCATGTTCATAATCTTCAAACAATATGTAATTTCAATAGTTGAGATCATGAGTCAATTGAAGCTAGACCACCATAGAAAACCTGGAAGCACTGGACGGCCGTTTCGTCCTATTGTCGGACTCCTCAGCAGTGCCCATCCGCGACCCCGCCTCGCGGGATTCAAACCGGGGACCTACTAGTCTCGCGCGCGATCACTTAACCAATAGACCACTGAGCCGGCATCCAACGGTGTCAATGTCTAACTTCAACTAATCCACGAAATTGCGCCATCGTCCACAATTGGCTTCAGTGAGTTACTATCTCACAACTGACCCTCTTCTGATAATATGTAATTTATCTAAGTGATTCTGTGGTATGGGTTACTTATATACACATAAGTAGTATATAACGGTGGTCAGGCACAGAATGTATTTCAGTAGAAGATCGAGAAGGAAAGAACGAGAACAGAAAGCAATTGCTATGAAAATGTAGGAACAATGAAATTTGGGACAATGGACTAATATTTGCAAAGAAACAATCAAGTTTGAGACAATGTATTGATATTTTACAAATTAACAATTTACTATATATTGTTCTCAGATTTCATTGAGATGCTCTGTAATTTCGTGTTTGGACACATTCGATTGTCCCCACTCGTTTTCTTCTTCACTAGAATTCAAGTCAATTAGACGTTCAAAGATTCAACTCACCTTACATTTTTCTTATTTCGATAATGCAATGAGAAGACGTAGTTTATCAGAATTCTGATAAACTACATCTTCTCATTGCATTATCGAAATTTATCAAAGGGACTAATTGTTTTAAATTTTCTTATTGTTATAGAACTGTTATAACGCTAAGATTTTCATAGAGCCAATTGATTAGATCACAAAACTATAAAGTACATTGACTAATTGTTCATTTAGGCTCATGTGCCAAATAAACATCCTGTCAATCAAACAAACTCCTGAGGAGTCTCATACTAGAACGAAACGGCCGTCCAGTGTTTTCAAGTTGTTCATGGTGGTCTAGCTTCAATTGACACATGAATTCAACTATTAAATGAACAAATGTCTGGTAACATTGACTGTAAAGTTCACTTTCTATTGTTAATTATCCAATTAAATTGTATCATATAATCTTCCGTTTTTTTCAGATGTTCTGAAATGTTCCTCCACTAAACGAGTTAAGTGAGATCTCTTCAGCCGTTTCCTGTCTCCAAGAGAATTTACAGAAGAATTCTAGTGAGCTCTTAACATAAACTGAGTGATAGATGAATAATTAATTAACGTTAGTTTAGATCTAGCAAAAAATATAATAACAGTTAATGAAAGAAACGATGACTTACAATAAGAGTGCCAAACAAAATACCACAACCAAAGTATTTATTAAATAAACAATAAGAATATATATATTAATTCTCCATAGAATAGTTATAAAAGTTATATCTCCTTCAACTAATCTTCCCCATCTAACAAGAACAAGATTGAAATGTGTCTTAATATGCATTTTATAAGTGGATTCTAATTACAGTTAATGTTCTTGCTCTGCAAGAATTTACTACATGTTATACAAATAAAGAGGTAAAGAAGACTCTTATCATTTGTGCGTACAGAAATCAGTTTATGATTTGTAAAACTGGATTCCGGTTCTGTTATCTAGAGATCAAGTATTCAAACACGAAACCGAACGTTCCGGATTCGATTTCTGGTTGTGTGGTCGTGGATTCTGTTGGGATATTCAGGAAAATATCCCAAAAATTATCCTGTTAAGACTAATGCTATCCTTGGACATAAAATGGTGTCATCTTATTGGTCAATATTTATTTAACGTGTCATTTTCCTGTTGGCCAATATTGTACAATGTTATTTTCTATTTTATGGTACGATGTGGTCTGCTTGACTGGTATATAAACAAAGTATGTTTGAAATATAATGATTCATATATCCGAGGCTGAGACTTGTGTTCTGGACTCAATTGGCTGGGCTAGACAGGGAAGCGGGACCAATCAGAACCCTGGGCCGTTCTACGTGTTTGTGCGTCTTTGGTCCGATCAATAATTTGCTACCCTTAATCAGCAGCATTTATTTTTTCACGTTATAACAGATTCCCACTGTTGAAGAGTTCCATACTGGAACGAAACCGTCACATAGGTCTTTCCAGATTTTTAATGGTTGTCTGATTTAATTCAGTTCACAATCCCAATAAAGTTCATCAATCTTCACAACCTATATACTGATAATTATAATAGTTGTCAGAAAAGTTAAGTTATCTGAACTTCGTAGATAAGTGGGTGATGTGTTAATGTGTTCAAGTGATAGGTGATGGACATTTGTATTAAGAGCAAATATTAGCAAAAGGATGTCAGTATATGCAGTTGACGAATCGTAAATGGGACAAAACTCAAGTCTTAGGTTTCAGTAACGGTCACAACTTGAATTTACTAAAAATGCATACTTACTTACTTTACTTACTTACGCCTGTTACTCCCTATATAGGAGAATAGGCCGCCCACCAGCACTCTCCATCCAACTCTGCCCTGGGCAATCCTTTCCAACTCTTTCCAGTTCTTACTCATCTTTTTCATATCTGCTTTTATTTCCCGATGTAATGTGTTCTTTCGTCTCCTTCTTTTACGCTTCCCATCACTACTTCAAGTTAGGGTTTGTTTCGGGATCCAGTTTGATGATTTGCGTAATGTATGTCCTATCCATTTCTATCGTCTTTTCCTAATTTCGTCTTCAGCTGGATGCTGGTTTGTTCTCTCACACATAAGGCTGTTTCTGATGGTATCCGGCCAATGGATGTTGAGTATCTTGCGTAAATAACTATTTATAAATACTTGTACCTTCTTGATGATGGTTGTAGTAGGTCTGTAAGTTTCAGCTCCTTACAGTAGAACTGCCTTGACGTTTGCATTAAAGATTCTGACTTTCATATTGGTTGACACTTGTTTTGAGTCCCATATGTTCTTCAATTGTAGGAATGCTGTCCTTGCTTTGCTAATCCTCGCCTTTACGTTTGCATCTGATTCTCTCTGTTCATCGATGATGCTTCCCAGGTACGTGAAGGATTCTACATCTTCCAGAGTTTCGTCATCAAGTGTGATTGCCTTGGGGTTCTCCGTGCTGTATTTGAGTATCTTGGTTTTCCCATTGTGTATATTGAGGCCTACTTATGTAAAAACTGTCGCTACACCGTTTGTCTTGACCTGCATTTGTTGATGTGTATGGGATAGAAGGGCCAGGTGATCTGCAAAGTCGAAATAGTGTAGTTGATCCCGAGCTGTCTATTGTATTCCGTGTTTCCCATCACATGTCGAGGTCTTCATAATCCAGTCAACCACCAAAAGAAAGAAAGAAGGTAAGCAAAAATAAGTATTAGATTAATTGAAACACTTTCGTAAACGTAACACGAAATCAAAAGGTAAATTAATTAGGATCATATTCAAAAAACTGTTTAACAAATTGTTCCTGTACGGATAACTCCGATGCTTAATTATAGATCTTTAAAGTTTCTACTAAGCAACATTGATAAACTGCTCGAAATCTTTGTTTACATCATGTAAACTATATTAAAGAAATAATATGGACCTCCATCTACTACATACTGAGGAATGAAAATATACGATCATTGTGTTTTGTTTTTGGTTAAACTAGGACATCGTTTTGACTAGAATGAAGAAAGGAGAGTTAGCTCTCCCTCTGGTAATGCTCACACATGGTCACGTGCATACAACTACTACCAGGGAAGTCCTGCTCACGGACTTCTCGCGGCGGGGCTACTGTTCACAAAATTGAAAGGACGAAAAGCCGCTTTAACAGGGTTGTTGGACATGGAGAGTTCATCTAGGGGAGTTGGAAAACCCTAATTTTAAACCAATCGTGCACATGGGCTTCAGGATCATCATCATCATCAGAATTCATAGAATACCAACAATTTATCGTATTGGTTTTAATAATAATAATAATAATAATAATAATAATAATAATAATAATAATAATAATAATAATAATAATAGCCTAATTATTTTAACCCAATCAGTGAATAGGAAGAAACAGTTATCCTATTTTCCTTGAATTTGATTGGTTTATTTATTTGTTTATTTTTTTTCTTTTACAAAAACGAATTGTAATGAAAATCCATTACTCCATTTTATCAGAACTTTCCTATAATACTATCAATATATATCTATATAGGGAATAATAATAAAGACCTATATTAACCAATGACATATTACCATGGGAATAAAAAAACAGATTTCTTTACCTAACTACAATCTATTTTATTGTGAGTTCGGTGAATAACTGATTACATAGATTTATTTAGTTATTTATTTATAAATTTTATTATTCAGAATTATAATGATTGTTTAAACCAATCAAAAATTAATCTATTTTATTGATTGATTGGTTGATTGATTGATTGATTGATAGGTTCTTATGAACTAATGATCACGTTGATTCGTTCTTTTACTTTTCTTTACTCTACTTTTCTTTTTTCTTTTTTAAAAAAGAAAAAAAAGAAAGGACATTAATATAAATTATACAATAATTAACTGAATATTTGGTTTAAACAATCCATTTCTATTCAATTATTATTATTATTATTACATATACATATATATAAATGTCACATAGACGTGAAGCTGGTGCTATTCCACCATGGATTATTCCAGAAGAAGCATAAACGTGATTCAATAAAAAGTGGAATAGATCAAAATACAAAATTAAATGTTGATAATGAAGTAAAAGAAATGAGTTACTTAACTCATCAAAATGATAAAGCAAATGTAACTCCTAATGGATCAATGATAAAGTCTAAAGTAAGTAGTGATTTATTTATATTTGAATATTACTACTATTATTATTATTATTATTAAAATTGTTGTCAAGTGAACAGTTTATATGTTAATAAGAAAATAAGGTGAAACTATAATATAAGTTTATTGAAGCCTTGGCTATTCGTAAATTTAAACCACCCCCCATTATGTGTACAAAAACAATTTATCGGAACCTTGAATTTACCTTGGTAATCCTTAAGTTATTTTATGGCCTAGGATAACGCGACAATTTCTTATTCTTTCTTCTCCCCCTACCCTTTGTTATTTTACTTGAACTTTCATTGAATTGACCTTGACAAGTATATGTGTATGACCAGATTAGGGAGTTAAAAATTTCTTCTGAACACAAAGACTTGGCTTGTTGGCTCGGATTCCTATAGCTTCTGCTATGTGTAAGAGACGAGATCGAACACCATAAGGAAAACTAACGGGAATCCGAGCCAACAAGCCAAGTCTTTGTGTTCAGAAGAAATTTGTAACTCCCATATCTCTCCCTTGGCCTTATTTATCGGATTCCCACTAGTTTTCCTTATGGTGTTCGATCTCGTCTCTTACACATAGCAGAAGCTATAGGAATCCGAGCAAACAAGCCGAGTCTTTATAACCAGATTGTTCGAAATGTATAGCGCAAATACATCACATTTTTTTCAGATAAACTTCGTCTTCTCATTGTTCTATCGAAACTATAATAATCAATCAGGTAGTAGATAAAAGGTCTTGGATTTTGGCATGAAATTCATTCATCTATTTGGATAAATAAAGTTTTGGCATTATAGTTGATGTCAGTATTGGGATGAAAACCTTTCTATTTAATTCCTAAAATTAATCGATAACTGTAAATTATAATTTTTTTCATTTGTCACTTCGGTTTATAACCCTCATTTAGTCCTAGTTATTAGCTGAACACTCTCAAGGTCATTTTAGCGTCAATCAAAGGTTGTCCATAAATTATAGTTTCATCGAAAATAATTAGTATATCGAGATTTAGATGGTTGGAGGTAGTCAGCAGGAAAACCTGGACCCGGGTTTCGTGCTACTTGGCACTCGTCAGCAAGGTGTACCTGTAATCGCGGCTCGGATAGCTGAGTTGTAACGTCTCTGACTGTGAAGCTGGATGACATGAGATCGAATCCGCCAGGGAGCACCAGTTCCCTCAAGATTACAGGTACACCTTGCTGACGAGTGCCAAGGAGCACGAAACCCGGATCCAGGGTTTCCTGTTGACTACCTCCAACCATCTAACCTCATTACATAGTGCCCGCAGTGTCGAGTCACCTAGGCTGGTGGCCACATTTTAACATGATCGATAGCATTTGATCTGCACTAATAAGGACTAGACAAGCATGACACTGATCACCACCCAGTGATTTGGATAGTTTGTAAAGACTACTGGTTAATATCAGTTGGGAAACTATTGTGAGCTAAGAGATCTGATAGTTTACTACAAAATACAGTGTAAGATTGTTGTTAAGTAGTCCACAAATGATGTTGAAGTAGATATCATATGTAACTGGAAGTATTAAATACTTCTTTGAAATATAATAATCTCTACATGTTATCTATATGAATAATAATTATGTCTTCACTTTTTGTGGGGCCTTTTATTTTGTCGTCATTTAGATCGGACAATGTTGTCGACGGTCTCAACACTTTAGTAGCCCAGGATGTGACTCCAATTTGATCGTATGAATGATCGTTGTCGAAATATATATGTCGCCTATCCTCGTATATAATCATCGACTTAATTCGCGTTAGTCAATAACGGAATCAAAAAGTCAAATAACGAGAATGGACTTGTGAATACATATATTTTGTATATGAAGCGAATGGAAGAGAGAGAGAAGAGAAACAACGCGGAGTGGAGATGGCAGGTAGGCCAACTCCCCTTCAGTCAAGCGTTAATCAATATTTTAGTCACATATTAATAATAAGAAAAGAAGTGTACACACATGTATATGATCATATAAACACAGTCAAGGTTGATAAGCGAATAATCAACAAGGTCAGAATGTGACTCAAGTAGAATGAATAGATTAGCTTGTCCAAAAGCTAGAATAAGGTATATGGGTTTAACATAATAGCCGATACTACATACTAATGACTAACTTTGATTAATAAGTCGTGTATGGTTTTGATGGAGTTTTGTTCTCTAAGCTGGGTAATTTGGTCGCAGATCTTTCATCATTCTTCTGAATGACATCATCAGCACCAACTTCAAGTAGAAGTGATGATGATGTTGTTCAGAAGAACAATGAAAACTCCATGACCAAACCATTTAGCTCAAAGAATAAAACTCAATCAAAATCATCAAAACTTTTACTTGCATCAAGTGATCATAATTATTTCTGATATGTTGAAAGTTACGTTTTATTTTTATGGGTTTCAATGTATAACATCACGCTTGTCAGTCAGTCTTATTACATAAACCAAGCGTAGTGAACGAGAACTCAGGCGGAGAAAATCAACCTATTGTTCTATATAAAATTACAGAGTTGTTTCATAACATATGAAAACCATACATCAACTACTTCATTTGCAAATCTTCCATCAGTTGTCTAAAAACTTCATCGTCTTTTGATTGTTATTACAAATGCTGTCTGTTTACATTCCCCTTCTTTTCAATTTGATCTTCTCAACCTTCTGCTACCAAGCATTCCACTTCTGATTGATGTGACAGACTACTTATGTCGACAGACATAAGTAGCATACACTACACAGGTATTAATAGTACATTGGCCTTGATTTCTATACTTTATGTCAGTATAACCAGAGAACATTAACATTAGAAAAAGCGAGGGAGTCAGGATAATTTTTTCAATGGTCAAAAGAACCAAGTATTGAGAATACATTCTTCAAAGGGTATGAAGAATTATTGGCAATATACATGAATAAAATAGAATTAAAACCTTAGATTTTTGTGTATATAAACGATGAAAACACATATGTTACTGAGACTAGATTTCAGTCATTATAAAAATCTATAACTATTGACTAGAATTTTGTTTACAGTAATTAGCACGTTTATTACCTATTGATACATATGAATCCAATAGTCACCAACTTCAAAGACCAATATCGTGACGTAATCGACTCTTTTTAGAACCGCTTTTATCCTATGAATCTAGAGTATGGAATGGTTTCTAATGTGTAGTACATGTCATATCCAACTTAGTTAAAATAATTTTATAACTTGTAAAAATTAACATACCATCCCCATCTAGTATCTCATATTTAACTTAAAGATTAATTACTCAAAGTTTTTGTTGCCAGGGCGCATTACTTTAAAGGTTTATTCTATTTATTTTATTTTGACACATAGACATTGGTACAAGGAGGCACCATATACATATGCGCCACACAAATCTCATTTGATATGTGTGAGGGCTGTGATACTGTCCGGGTGCCCAAGCCAAAGCAGGTGGTTTACTTAGGGGACCACACCGGAACCTTCGACCTGAAGGTCTGATCCACAAGACAGTGGAGCATCGTAAGGAGATGCAGTCCCATGATAGCCGGTGATCAACGATTGGTTCATACGCCATTTTTTTATTCAGGATCCTGGAGCCCATGTGCACCATTGGTTTGGAATTGGGGTTTTCCAACTCCCCTAGGTGGACTCTCCATGTCCACCAACCCAGTTAAAGGGCCGGAACATTCGCTTTTCGTCCTCTCAGTTTTGTAAACAACACCCCCACCACGAGAAGGCAGTGAGTAGGACTTCCCTGGCAGAGGCTGTATACGCGTAGCCATGTGAGAGCATTAGGAGAGGTAGAGCGGACTCTCCCCACTCTCGGCCGGGGTGTTTGGGGGCCGTAGCAGACACGGTGAACTACCTCATCGGACGAGGTTCGACGTGGGGCTCGCACCCACAACCCTGAGATCAAGAGTTTCATGCTCCACCGACTGAGCTAGCCGGGTATCTATGATCAAATATCAGCATATATTACTCATGGCTTCAAACCCATCACGTAATTTTAAATAGAACTGTTAAATTACGTATGCCACAAGATGATATAAGCTAAGTGAACCATTAAAAAAGGAAAACACCAATATTTTATTAGGTACCTATTCTTTAAAGCTAATGAAATTTACAAGATGCTGAGGAGTCCCACAATAGGACGAAACGGCCGTCCAGTGCCTCCAAGTCTTCCATGGTAGTCTAGCTTCAAATGACTCATGATCTTAACCATTGAAATATAAAGAACTGTCAGATGGCAAAACTCAGTAGATCATATTAAGAACTGTAGTCTATATAAGTGTTAAATTTTGTAAACAGTTGTAACACTTTATAATAAAAGATCATTGGGTATAGATTAAGATCAATCATAACAAATTCAACTTCTTATCGCTAATATGTTTTGTAGATTATTGATTGTAAGTGAGACGCTTAAAAACAATTCATGATTTTATAGGTCAAGATGTATAATGGCTAGCAGTAGAATCCAGGACGTGCGTTCCGTCCTATTTATGACTTGTCAGCTGTATGTACCTGCATCTCTACAGTTGATGTTCACTTTGAGACTCGAACCCAGTGCCATTCACTTCAAACCCCATCGCGTTATAAAGCTTGTGAATTAAAGTAATATAGAGGCAATACGTACAGTATGCATATATGCCAATAACAGAAGGATTAATAACAGTCTTAAACTTCAGTAGAAAGATTCAAGTACACAATACTAAGTGAATTCATGATTTTATTGTACCTTGTTTTGTCAACCTACAGTATACATTAAACATCTATAATACCAGTTCATATAGCCTATAAGCCTTGTAGAACATCTTTATTTTCCCAAATCTGTTTTTATCAGTTAAATTTAGTTTGTACACCAGTAAAAAGGACAATGATTAGCCTGAAGATAACAATTTGTTAATCAAACATTTATATTGTAGTGAAGGAGAACACAGGTGAGGACAACCGAATTATATTTAGCATAACATTACAGAGTTACTTGGTAAAATAGAAAAATCATACTATAGTGCTTAATATGCAGAATATTCAATAATTGTCTCGACCTTCATTGTTCTTGCATTTCTATACTATTAGCTTTCTATTCCCTCTCTTCCTTTTTTGATCTTCCTCATCTTCTGCCACCAGATATTACATTCCTGACTCGCATTATGTACTACTTATGTCAATTTAAGTAGCACGCACCACAGTATCACCGTATGTCAACATGAATTTACGAGATCAATACTATTTAATTTCTTAGACAATATAGTATAAAACCATTTACTTGTCCATACAAATGTTCTTTTTTATTGATTACCAACCACTGTTGACTAAAGGTCTATAATCCTATATCTAGGTTGTGTACCACTGAGTGGTAACCAGCTAGAAAGTAACAGTATTTATTGATTTTCAACAGTTGTGCACTTAACACCATTCATAAATATAAACTATTTTCAACTTATTAGTCACTTCACAAGATCACCTAAATAAATCATAAATTGTCTGTTTAATAGTGATTGGTTACGAAATAGATCTCTTGACGATTAATTAACAAGTTATGATTTGTAAAATTAACTATGTTCAGAGCAATAAAAATCATTAACCTATCATAGTAAACTGATGAATTTCACCTTAATAGCTTTATGGTATTATGTTCACTATAGGATCATAAATTCATATGATGACATCTTTGACACACATTAACATTCCGTTAGTTTTTGATTCCCCGGCGATTTTAAACTTGTTAACAGTTGATAATCAAAAAACTATCATCAATGAGCAAAGATGGTTGATGGGTAGCAGTTGTATTCAGGATGCATGTTCCGTTCTATTTGTGACTAGTCAGATGGATGTACCTGCATCCTATAATTGATTTTTACTATGGGACTCGAACCCATTACTTAACTACTGAGTCCTAGGTGGGTAATGGGTTCGAGTCCCAGGTGAACATCAAATACAGAGATGCAGGTATATCCAGTTGACGATTCGCAAATAGGAAGAAACACGCGTTCTGGATTCCACAGCTAGCTAACATCCATCTCCGCTTATAATGATTGTGAATTAAGGCAATATCAAGGCATTCCACATATAAGAACAAGAGACTGATCAATTACAAATCTAAACATCATTAAAAAGATTTCAAACAAACAATATCAAATGAATCTATCTTCAATGAGAATTTGTTAATCTTTATCAACTACCTATAAATTAATCAACTGTTCAGTGAACAAGAACACGAGAACCATGCAGTAAATACTTCATTTGGAAAATATCAATCCAATTGTCTCGAATTTGACTGTACCTTTTGCAAATATTAGTCCATCGTCTCAGATTTCATTGTTGTTGCGTTTTCATATCAATTGCTGTCTGTTCCATTCTTTCCTTCATGATCTTCTATTGAAATACATTCTATTCTTAACTATTGTTATATACTACTGATGTCGATATAAGTAGCTCACATGAAAACTGTACGTTATGATTTCTCTCACGGAATCACATTATTATTGATTTTTAATCTAATAAACATTGGAATTTGTTTACAAATAATTAACCTTGTTTTTGTTATTGTTTATTAGAAAAGATAAACAAAAAAATACAAGTGAAATAAATCAATAAATAACTAATTATCTACTGAATTCTCCATATATATGCAGCAATTTGGAAGACTCTCCCACTCTCCCACATTGTATGAGCATTTCAGGTACCTAAATAAATGTTTGTTCTGGTTGTAAGAAGGGGAATTGGCCCCGTGACTTCCGAAGGAACTCGGCTTTCTAAATGAAGACCTTCTGACTCTCAAGGCAGAGTTTAAAAGGTTTGAATAATTTTTTCTGGTTAGCGTTTCCTTAGCGAGTTAGTTTTCTACGGGATGGGGTCGCCAACCCCATGCCCAGCCCTCCTTCTTTGCCCGGGCTTGAGACCGGCAGTAGCCCTCGGAGGGACTCCATTATAGCCTTTATATATTTTTTTGATGGAGTTTTGTTCTCTGAACAGGATGGTTTAGTTGTAGTAGTAGAAGAAGAAGAAGACTTCTACCTGAAGTTTGTGCTGATGATGATGTCATTCAGAGGAAAGATGAAAGCTCACAATTGATCGATCACTGGGTGGTGATCAATCTCATGCTTGTCTAGTCCTTATTAGTGCAGATCGAATGCTACCGATCATGTTGCAATGTGGCCACCAGTCTAGGTGACTCGACACTGCGGGCACTATGTATTGAGATTAGATGGTGGTTGGAGGTAGTCAACAGGACACCCTGGACCCGGGTTTCGTGCTACTTGGCACTCGTCAGCAAGGTGTACCTGTAATCTTGAGGGAACTGGTGCTCCCTGGCGGATTCGATCTCGTGTCACCCAGGTTCACAGTCAGAGACGTTACACTGAGCTATCCGAGCCGTGACTAACCTCCTGTAGGACTGAGATGTAATCACAATTGATTGATCACTGGGTGGTGATCAATCTCATGCTTGTCTAGTCCTTATTAGTGCAGATCGAATGCTATCGATCAAGATGAAAGCTCCACGAGCAAACCATCCAGCTCAGAGAACAAATATGCACCAAAATCATTCATCTGAGCTACAAATCTTCTCCACCAGTCTCTATATTTCTTTTTCTCTCGATTTTCTTTATCTATATTATTAATAGTAGACATGGGTAAAACTAATTATATCCCATGGTTATTGAACAGAAACAAAAAAAATACAAAAAAACAAGTTCGTTATGAACAGAAATGATTCATTCATCTTTTCCTTTTTTTTCTCTATTTTGGCTTATCCTTCTAAACTCATCAGTTGAAAGTCCTAAAACTTGGTCTATAGAAATTTCAGTTTTACTTCTAAACACATTACCATTACTGTTTTATTGACTTAAACCCTAAAAAAAGAGAGAAAAAAACAGAAAAGAAATCCAAATCAAAACAACATTATCGGTTTATATAAAGAAATTGTTTCTCTCTAAAATAATCCTGTAACCGTGTGTGTGTGTGTATGTGTGTTTGTATTTGTGAGATAATTGCAGAATAATGTAAATGAATGCAATATGAGGAAATAATTTGTCTGGTTGAAATCATGAGTCAATTGAAGCTAGACAACCATGGGAAACCTGTGAGCATTCGACGGCCGTTCCGTCCTAGTATGGGATTCCTCAGAAGTGCACATCCACGATTCGAACTCAAAACCTCCCAGTCTCGCGCCAGGCGCTTAACCAACTACACCACCGAACCGGCATCTAACGGTGTTAATGTCTAACTTCAACCAATCCACGAAATTGCGCCATCGTACACCATTGTCTTCAGTGAGTTGATATCTCAGAACAGACCTGGTCGAAGTTCACTGGTAACGGCTTCTCACTAGAACTTCAGGAAATCCCTCTTGAAGTCAGTCTCGCGGGGGAGGGCCGGGATCGTGGATGTGCACTGCTGAGGAATCCCATACTAGGACGAAACGGCCGTCCAGTGCTTCCAGGTTTTCCACGGTGGTCTAGCTTCAATTGACTCATGATTTCAACCAGTGAAATTTCTAAAATCTCCACAAAACCCCTTCTGAAAATAATTTGTGTACAAGAATAATTTAGTTGTCTAAGATTAATTCACTTGTGTGTATTGTAGCTCAGAGATGGGATACGGGTATTAAAGAACATATACCCGATAAGAATCATTCAGAAAAACATATATATGAGAGCTGTGGAGGTTTTTTTTTCGTTAATCGATCACTATGATAATCGTTATTATATAAATTTCAACGGTGTTTAAAATCAAAAGTCAATAAGAAGTGGCAACTATAATTTATTATAGCGGATAGCACAGATCACGAAGCTATAAACACATCAAGCGTATTTTAAGCTGAGAGGCAAATAAGTATATGTGCTAGCAACTACATAGGAAAATTTGTAGTCAAATTACATAAGGGCACAGTAAGACAAAGCAAGGACTAATACTATACATGGGGAGGAGAATGAAACATCGAGTGATATTTAACACAATTCACATTTTAACTAGAGTCTATCATGTGATCTAGTGACGAGAACAATACAAAGAAATATGTGAATTGTTACTATCTTTTAAGTAAGTTAATAAAAGGGTTTAATAGAAATGAACCATAATCGTAATCGGAGTTGTACGATAGTTGCTATAAGGCAACTATGAATGAAATAATGTCATGTTATATTCTACACATTAAGAAGTTTAACATCAAACTCATTCTATTGTTTAAACAACTTGAAGAACTTTACTACTTTAACTTTCTAACATCAGATCCCTATTGTTTCACAAGAATTTTATTCCGAACTAACATCATTAGATTTTTGTATTTACAACAACGAAAAAAGTTACATCATGTTTAACAATTTGGAAGCGTTTAAATCATATGATACATTTTTTTTTCTTTTTATCGTCAAGGTAACCAAATCTGATCGTCATATGGTATAAATAGATATGTAGGATGATAACAACGTCATTGAAAATTACAAATATTCAACAATGATTAAATACTATTCTTCAGTAATAGAAGCTAAGTGTAACTTGTAAAATGCTCACTGTTTTAGGTTACTTACTTACTTACTTACGCCTGTTACTCACGATAGAGCATAGGCTACCGACCAACATACTCCAACACACTCTGTCCTCGGTCTCCCTTTCTAGTTCCATACAATTCTTGTTCATTCTTCTCATGTCTATCTGTCTGTCTCCATTTCTCGATGTATTATGTTCTTTGGTCTGCCACTCTCCTTTGGCTTTCAGGATTCCATGTGAGGGCTTGCTTTGTGACGCAGTTGGGTGCTTTCCTCAATGTGTGTCCTATCCACTTCCACCACTTCTTCCTGATTTCTTCCTCCGCTGGGATTTGGTTTGTTCTCTCCAACAGCAGGTTGTTGCTCATAATATCTGACCAACGGATCCGAAGTATTTTGTGTAGACAACTGTTAATAAACACTTGTATTTTCTGGATGATGGACTTCGTAGTTCTCCAGGTTTCCGTCCCATACAGTAGAACTGTCTTCACATTTGTATTGAAAATTCTGATTTTGATGTTGATTGGCAGATAGTTGTTTTGAGTTGCAGATGTTCTTCAGTTGTAAATATGCTACTCTTGCTTTACCGATCCTCGCTTCACATCTGCATCAGATCCACTGTGTTCATCAATGATGCTACCTAGATATGTAAAGTTTTCTACATGCTCTAAATCTTCTCCGTCAAGTGCGATTAGATTGGTGTATGTTGTATTGTATCGGAGAATCTTACTTTCCATCTGTGTATATTGAGACCTACTGCTGCTGAGACTGCTGTAAAACTGGTCTTCTTCTCCTGCATTTGTTGTTGCGTTTGCGTTAGAAGAGCCAGATCATCTGTGAAGTCTAGATCGTCCAGCAGCATCCTATCTGTCCACTGTATTCCGTGCTTCCCTTCAGATGTTGACGTCTTCATGATCTAGTCGGTCACTAGGAGAAAGAGATAGGGTGAGATTAAGCAACCTTACCTGACACCGGTCTTTACTTCGAACGAACTGTTTTAGGTTAATGGACATTAATAAACAATTGTTTCTATGAATGAAATTCAATAAGTCAGAGATGTAAACATAGTGTCAGCAATAAAAATTATAACATGTAAAATTAGTGCTCATGTCGTTTGGAATAATGATAATTGCTTCACGAACAAACCATCCAGCTTAGAGAACAAAACTTCATTGAAATCATCCACCTGAGTTACAAATATTCTTCACCATCTCATTAAGTGAATTAATTTGTGTATTTTGTTAGTCATTATCTATCAGATCGTTGCTTAAGGATACTTTTTGAATTCTAAGTTTTAAACCCTGTTAAGAGTATTATTACTATTATATATGTTATTTAATAGTTGGATTCATGAGTCAATTGAAGCTAGACCACCATGGGGAACCTGGAAGCACTGGATGACAGGTTCGTCCTAATATAGGACTCCTCAACAGTGCTCATCCATGATCCTACACTCACTACTCGAAACCAGGACCTATCAGTCTTGTGCGCGAATGCCTAACCTCTAGACCACCACCGACCAAGGCTTTCAATAGTTGAATTCATGAGTCGATTTAAGCTAGAACACCATTGATTATTATTATGTGTTCCCTAGTGGCTGGTTTCAAGATGGTTTCTTGAAGTTTTAGTGAGAAGCTGTAACCAATGTAGTTCAACCGTGTCTGTTGTAAAGCAGTTAGTCACTAAAGACAACGGTGGACGGTTGTGAGATATCGTGGATTGGTTGAAGTTAGACATAAACACCATTGGATGCCATCTCAGTGGTCTAGAGTTTTAGTGTTTACGCATGATACCTTAGGTACTGTGTTCGGGTCCCACGTGTAGGGTCGTAGATATACACTTCTGACGAGTCCTATTCTAGTACTTTTGGGTATTTATTGGTGATCTGGCTTAAATCGATTCATCAGTTCAACTATTAAGATCATTTATAGATTGAAGATTTATCATCTAATATATGTTAACACTAAACTTAGGTCATACTAAACTTTCAGTTTATTACTTTCAACTACTTTACAAATTATTGATCGATTTGTTACCAACATTTCATCATAAAATCACCAGTTTTTTTCCTCACAACATTTAACTACTTTGATAAATATCTATCTAATGAGATATTCTCTTACTAGATTCACAGTGTCTGTTGAACTACCCAATAAAGTTATTTACTATAGTTACAATTTTGAGCTTATGGAGAACTGTCATCAGAATCGATTACCTCAAGTGGTGTTCGTCAAGGCTGTCCACTCTCTCGATTCTTGTTCAACTTTGTCGTTAACATGCTTTTAGAGATAACACTTTCCTCATCTAAATTTCCAGGGCTTGAACTTCTACCGGGAGATTCACTTTTTGACCTAGAATATGCCGATGACATAGTTCTATTTGGTGAAGACGCTGACAAAATGCAGTGTCTTCTGACCACTCTAAGCAACAGCGCTAGCATGTTCGGGATGCGATTCTCTCCCTCGAAATGTAAAATATTGCTTCAGAATTGGGTTGCATTGACACCCGAACTAATGATAGGGAGTGGAGTAATTGAGCGTGTCGATCGCTTCACTTATCTTGGAATTCTCATCAGCCCTTGTGGTCTGGTATGTAACGAAATCTCAGCACAGATACAGAAGGCTCGAATAGCTTTTGCCAACTTGCTTCATTTATGGCGTAGGTGAGATATCCGTCTATCAACCAAAGGACGTGTTTACTGTGCAGCAGTTCGTTCCGTCCTAATTTATGGCAGTGAAACATGGCCGGTAAGAGTAGAGGATATTCGTAGGTTACTCGTATTCGATCATAAGTGTCTTCGAAACATTGTTCGTATATCTTGGGACAACCGATTAAGTAATGCAGTTGTTAGGAAACGGGTACTAGGTAAGGATGGCGAATCGACTGATGAAGTAGTGAAACTTCATCATTTGAGATGGCTGGGACACGTGTTACGTATGCTCTAACACCGACTGTCCCGACGTGCGATGTTTTACAATGTAGGATACTGTAGGTTGGAAGAAAGCTAGGGGCAGCCACAGAAAAACATAGCACAAGTCCATGAAGTCACTGACAAGTGGACTGAGACCTTTGGCAGGTGCAGACTACCTGATTGGGATCCGTGAGACGATAGCAACCGATGGTTTATTTATTTGAACACATAAATACCGATGGTTAGAGACCCTGAATGACATGGCTCAAAATCGTTTGCAATGGCGCAGGTGCATCCACTCTTTGTGTTCACCCAAATCCTAATCTTCTGAATTCTTCATGTCCCTTTTCTGTCTTTTCTTTACAAATTTACTTCACTGGATTATACTCCTTGAATAACATCTCCAAACCCTAATGTTTCCTATTACTGCTGATACTTTTACTAGCTATATCACTATGGGATTTTAATCGATAATTATATCTGTGTACTAATGTGGTATGGTAACTCGAATTGATGTACGTACGTACGAAGTTCTACGTTGTTAATGACTGATTGACTAAGTTACAATTTGTATCTAACAAACTGTTGAACATTTTATTCAATAACTAAAAGAGAATAACCATACTACTAAGAAAAAAGCTTTTGATTACTACCCTCTTCTATGATCATAGTATGGTTGAAATCGATAAACGATGTATAACATGGTAATTAGGTCATAAAATCATCATAATCTTTTGTTTCAATGTAAAATATACATAGAACTAATGAGTTTCAGTTTAGTTTATGAAGAGAACATTCAGCTGAAATAATGAATACAAGTTTTGTTTTATTAGTTTATTGTAATAAAACATTTTTTTATTGTTATATTTTAATCATCATTTTAATAGTAGTAGTCATTAACTCTAGGATGCAGTTGACGAGTCATAAATAGGACGAAACACACGTTCTGGATTCCACTGCAAGTCATTATCCATCTTTGCTTATAATGCTTGTGAATTAAGACAATATTGAGGCAATCCATACAGGATGTATATATGGTAATAAGAAACTACTCAATTGTAGTCCTAAACATCATTGGGGGAGATTCATGTAAACAATACCAAGTGAATTTAAAAACTTCACCCCATTGCACAAGCAAGGGACTATTAGGACTCAGTAGCTAAGTAGATGACGTGATGGCGTTTGAAGCGAACAGTATTGGGTTCGAGTCCCAGAATGAATATCAACTTTGAAATTCAGGTATATCCAGTTGACGAGTTGCAAATAGGAAGAAACATGCGTTCTGGATTCCACTGCTAGCTATCATCCATCTTTGCTTATAATGCTTGTGAATTAAGACAATATTGAGGCAATCCGCACAATGTATGCACATATTCCAATAAGAGACTAATCAATTACAGTGCTAAACATCATTGAGAAGATTCAAACAAACAATACCAAATGAGTGATTATATTAGTTCATTTTTTATCAAACGACGATACTGTCAAATGACTATCTTATTGTGCAATATAATAGGCATGAAATTTAGATAGAATGACTTAAAACCTAAGGTATCAATTGATGTCAGTGGATTATATTTCTCATTACAATCCCCAGGTTAAGTGACACTACAATATATTCATTGTTAGAAACAGTAAGCATCTTGAATATTCCAGTAATAACAGCTCAAAACGGAAGAAGTAAATAAAATAGATATGAATGTTGGTTAATGGTAACATATCCTTGACAATATAACACAAGACATTCAGTTTTGGTCATTTGGACAGGTTTGTTCTCCTTGTTACTTTTCGGAATCATTTCAGTTAAACTACTGAATATATTTGAACGAGAATTTTCGTTATGTATTGGTGTTAACTTAACGAAACGGTTAATGATGAACAGCTTAGTTGGCGGTTTTTTTAGTGAGTTTTCTACGAGATTCGGGTCACTGACCCCATGCCAGACCCTTCTCCTTTACCAGGGCTTGGGACCGGTAGTAACTGTAGAATAGCTGCAGGCGAATTTGATGATCAGCTATTATAATCTAATTTGAGAAATCCGTTCACAATTAAATTTACCCTCGTACTATATGACATTTTCATAAAGTCATTTATAATAATAGTAATCTTGTATTAACCTCTACTGGCTGTCTTTGTAATGAATTTTTTCAATAAATAAAATAATAGAATAGATTATTGTGGAAATATGGAATAAATTAACGATATCGCTGCTATCCTTTCACGAAGGAACTTATATTTATTAATAAAAATCCAGATAGTTGAGATCATGAGTCAATTGAAGCTAGATCATCATGGAAATCCTGGAAGCACTGGATGGCAGTTTCATCCTATTGTAGGACTCCTCAGCAGTGCGCATCCACGATCCCACTCGCAGGAAGACGCAGTGACCAGTGGAGTTCAACCGGGTCAGTTGTGAGATAGTAACTCACGGATAACAATGTTGGATGTGTCGCACAATTTCATAGATTAGTTGAAGTTGGACATTAACGCCGTAGGATGCCAGCTCAGTGGTCTAGTGGTTAAACGCTCGCGCACGAGACTGATAGGTGCTGGTTTGAATCTCGTGGATGCGCATGGCTGAGGAGTCCAGGTTTTCCATGATGGTCTAGCGTCAATTGACTCACGATCTCAATCATTGAAATTACTATAATATTCACAAAAACCCCTTTCATATTGAATTAGTTAATGAATCAATGAATTATAGTTTTCATTTACGTTAATTATAATTACATCATTAACCTGCTGTTGCGAGTACAACCTCACAGTATGTGGTACATATTATGCATATATATTACATCTAGTTCAGTACAAATGGAAGAAGACCAACCAGTTTAATGAACCGTGATATAAAATTGATCGAAATAAATATATTCACATTAGTAAATCTTTATATAAAAGTGTAATATATATGTATTACTTCTTTACGCCTCCTACCCTTTGTGGAGGATTACAGATCGCAGACTAACACTCTTCATCCAACCCTGTCTTGGGTAATCCTTTCCAGTTCTTTCCAGTTGCTATTCATTCTTTTCATGTCTGTTTCCGAATCTCGATTCAGTATGTTTTTTGGCTTTCCTCTTTTCGTTTCCCTTCAGGATTCTCCAAATTAAGGCTTGTCTCATGATGTAGTTTATATATGTATAATATATAGACAGATAATCAATAAATGTGTTTAACAAATAACTCATGTACAATGAATTGATACTGTTCGAAAACAGATTACAACTACACATGAATTAGAAATATTAAACAACAGAACTAAATGAGGAAATCTAAGCCAAATTATTATGATCCATTTAGAATGAACCTAAATCTTATCTAAAAAGTATTGCTTTCAGGTTTTCAATGGTGGTCTAGCATCAATCGGTCAAGATCTCAATCAATAACTTAATAATCTTCACAACCCTTTACTAATAATTACCATGTACTCACTAAAGACTAACTTTGTGAGTGACTTCTCAGAGTTCTAATGAGAAGCCGTGACCAGTAGAGTTATTCTGTGTCGAGTAGAGACAGGTATTTACCTCAGTACAATGGGAGATCGTCGCGCAATTTCGTGGATTGGTTAAGGTTAGACATTAACACTATTGGATGCCTTCTCAGTGGCTCAGAGGTTCCTGGGTTTGAATCGCGCGAGTAGGATCGTGGATGAGCACTGTTGAGGAGTCCCACAATAGGACGAAATGGTCGTCCAGTGTTTCCAGGTTTTCAGTGGTAGTCTAACATCATCCGGTTCATGACCTCAATCAATAACTTAATAATCTCCACAACTCTATACTGATAATTGACATTTTAATTGATTTTCCTATTTAATATACAACAAAACAGTAACTAGGATCACTGATTGACTGTACTACACATCAATCCCAATAATATGAATTAATGAACTTTTTTAATCCTTCACTTTATTGCTTTACATCCCACTTATGCATTCACTTTTTTTCGTTCTTTCAGATTTATGCTTTCCTGAATATTGTACTATTTTCTTGTATAGTTTTTTTTCTAATCTTTCACAATGTAAGCATTGATGGATAGTGGCTAGTGGTGGAATCCAGGACGTGCGTTCCGTCCTATATGGGACTCGTCAGCTGGATTTACCTGCTTCTCATAGTTGCTGTTCACTCTAAGACTCCAACCCAGTACCATTCGCTTCAAACACTATCACGTTATCCACTCGGCCACTGAGTCCTGATAGCCACAGACTGATCGATTGCAGTCTTAAACCTCAATGGGAAGATGCAAGCCAAACAATGCCAAGTGAATTTCACAATGTATATTACAATATTTCCATATGATGATTTCAGATTCAGATTTGTGTATTAAGGACAGAAGGCCTACGGCCTTTGTTATTCCTTTTCTAGTATGCTTCTATGAGCGTTCAGTCTTTTCTTGAAAGAGTCAATTAAATGTGAGGACACCAGTACTTCGGGCATCAGGTTTCAAGTATTGATGACTCGGTTTGAAAACCTGTACACCATGGGTATTTTGTTCGTTATTAACTTCTCTGCTCGCCTGCTATGTCTTCTGAGATGTCCGGATCTTGTGGGAAGAAAAAGAGAGAATAAGTTGGATTCAAAATCATTTCGCAGTCTTCTGTACATCAAAATTAGATCTCTCCTTAGTCTGCGATATGACAAGTAAGGCCAGCCTTTCAAACCGCTCTTTGTATGGTAAACCCCGGAGTTCTGGAATTGCACGGGTAGCTGCCCTCTGTACTTTTGTTGTGTTTACATTTCTCTATTGACCTTTCTACCTGTTCATCTATACAGTTCTCTATCTAGTTGTTACTATGATATTGATTTAATAACCATTGGTTTATTTCTTAATACAAATCAATAACCATTTAGTTTATGATTGTAACAAAGTAATCTTGTTGGTGTTTTGTTCTATCATTTGGACGGTTTAGTCGTGGAGTTTTCATCATTCTTCTGAATAACATTATCAGTTATACATTTCAAGTAGATGAACCATTCTATTCAAATCATTCATTTGAATTAAAAATCTTCTCCATCATCTGAAAGATCATCTTGATGATAATTTCTAAAGTTGAATGATATGTTAGATTCCTTAGAAGAGATTTCAGATTATTTACTTTGTATTGACACTTGGAATAAGAAATTTCACTGGTTGAAATCATGAGTCAATTGAAACTAGATCACCATGGAAAACCTGGAAGCAATGGACGGCCGTTTCATCCTAGTATGGACCCCCCAGCAGTGCGCATTCACGATCCCGCACCCCACGGGATCCGAACCCAGGACCTAACAGTCTCGCGCCAGGCGCCTAATCAACTAGATCACTGAGCCGGCATCCAACGGTATCAATGTCTAACTTAGAATAAGAGTAGATTAGAGAAAATTCTATGTATATATATGATAAGATATAAATAAGATTTAGGTTCATTCTAGATGGACCATATATTTCAGCTTTCAGTCATAATGATATTTGGTCAGTTGACTTGTGTTAATCTTTCCAGTATGTTTTCAAGTGAAGATCTAATTACTGTTTATAATTATTCATTGATTTGATGATACTGTAATGAACAAGTATACAAGTGGGGACAATCGGATGTATCCGAGCATAAAATTACAGAATATCTCACTAAAATCTGAGAAATATACAGCAAATACTTCATTCGAAAACTGTCGATCAACTGTCTTGAACTTGACTGTTTCTTTTGCAAGTATCAGTCCATCGTCACAGATTTCATTTTTCATGCATTTTCATGCCAATTACTTTCTATTTCCATTCTTACCTTCTTCATCTTTTACTGAAGTACATTCTATTCCTGACCATCGTTATATTACTACTTATGTAGATTTAAGTAGCTCACACTACAATACCACCTTATAAAAAGCATTAGAAAAATATCAACAATGATTACCTATTATACGTTTGATCTCAGATACAAATGTTCTTTTTTTTAAACCTTGTAATGTATTTGATACATAAATTTTATAGTGACTCCTATTCGTTTATCCGAAAGACAAATATAATTGAAAGTATACTTAATACCTTGAGAGTTCCCATTATACTTTTTAGGTATTAACTTCACTAATATGTTGTAAACAGTAGACTTACTCACATACTTACGCCTGTTACTCCTCGTGGATGAGCATAGGGCGTCCACCAACACTCTCCATCCAAACCTGTTCTGGGAAGTCCTTTCCAGCTCCTTCCAGTTCTCATTCATCCTTTTCATATCTGCTTCTATTTCCCGACGTAATGTGTTTTTTGACCTTCCACTTTTCCACCTCCCTTCAGGATTCCAAGTTATGGCTTGCCTCGTGATGCAGTTTGATGATTTTCGTAATGTATGTCATATCCACTTTCATCGTCTTTTCCTAATTTCCTCTTCAGCTGAAACCTGGTTTGTTATCTCTCACAGAAGGCTGTTGCTGATGGTATCCGGCCAATGGATGTTAAGTATCTTGCGTAGACAGCTATTTATAAATACTTGTAGCTTCATGATGATGGTTGTAGTAGTTCCCTGCCTGTAGCTCTTCTAAAGTTACTGTCAGTCCTAAACCCGGGTAAAGGAGGAGGGTTGGACATGGGGTTGGCGACCCCATCCCGAAGAAAACTGACTGTCAAAGGACACTAACCAGAAAAATAAACAGTAGACAAGGCCATGATATATTTTTACATGATTAGTCTGAGAAAATTGGGACATATATATTGAATAGGAATCACCACTTTGAAAAAGTAAATGATAGCTTGAATAAAAATCAAACTGAACAAGTTACATGATTGTCAGGTATAGATATAATGCCTATCTTGTATATTAACAATTCTCGATTCAAGTTAATTACGGAGATCAGTTTTTGAAACTTGAAGTGACATTAGTTCCAGTGGTTTGGAAATCTCCACTCTTTATCTCATACAAGTAGTTACTTAGAACTGATGAATTGATTCAGGATTGACAGACTAACGATCATAGGTCTAGTCCCTGATGGCGAAGTCAGGGATACACGCTAATCAAGAATCTTATACTTAACTGAAACAACTTTCAAATGCTTCATGATTTTTTGAAGCTCTGTTTTTTAACTAAGATCAGTCCGTTAAGTTAACTATAAAATTGGAAAATCTCTATAAACTCTTCATAGTGATCAAATAGTTTGGTAAAATGCAATCTTTCTTTGACTTCGATGATCAAGATGTTAAGAATCAATTAATGGAAACCCTTGATGACTGAGCTTAGATTGGTATCATGAATGTATCAATGTTAGACAACCATTGGAAACCTGGAAACTCCGGACAGTCGTTTCATCATACTATGGGACTCCTCAATAATGCGCCTCCACGATCCCGTGTGCGTGACCCCAGTCCAGCACCTTTGGTCTCGCGCGCGGTCACTTAACCTTTAGACCATTGAGCCGCCAACCAACGGTGGATTGGTTATCAAGATTATACATAGTCAATGTTATATGTAATTGTATGTGCTTATTAGTGGCTAGCAGTGGAATCCAAGACGCCCGTTTCGTCCTATTTAAGACTTCTCAGCTAGATATACTTGCATCTGAGTTGATGTTCACTATGGGACTCAAACCCAGTAATGTTCACTCCAAACGTCATCACTTTATCCACTTATAATGCTTATAACGTTTGTAAATTAAGATAACATCGAAGCAATAAGCACAATATACATATATTCCAATAAGAGCCTGATCAATTACAGTCGTGAGCATCAATGACAGATTCAAGTAAACAATACCAAGTGAATTTAAAAGAACACTCCGCTTTTATATATTTTTAATAGTATTCATGGGAAAGGTACTAAATTGTAAGACGTTAATTAGATGTTTTTGTTATTGTTTTTGCTTGTCTTCTTCTGATGTAATGATCTTTGAAACTAGTCTGAATAGATTTACTACCTAAGTAATTCTGTATTGACCCAAATTGAAATCAACATACCGATTTGATCTCAAATCCTTGAGTTTTATTCGATACAGAGAAGTTTCAAGTGACAAAAACATATGTCATGTTCCTAATAATTTTCAAATGTTCTCATATTGATGTCAGGCTATGACAGAAACTCGTTCTAAGTAAAGATCGATGTCAGGTAAGGTTGCTTAATCTCACCCTTTCTCTTTCTCCTGGTGATCGACTGGATAATGAAGACGTTAACATCTGGGAAAAAGAATGGGATTCAATGGACAAATAGGATGCTGCTGGACGATCTAGACTTCACAGATGATCTAGCTCTTCTATCGCACACGCAACAACAAATGCAGGAGAAGAAGACCACTGTAGAAGCAGTCTCAGCAGCAGTAGGTCTCAATATACACAGATGGAAAGTAAGATTCTCCGATACAATACAACATACACAATCTAATCGCACTTGACGGAGAAGATTTAGAGCATGTAGAAAACTTTACATATCTAGGTAGCATCATTGATGAACACAATGGATCTGATGCAGATGTGAAAGCGAGGATCGGTAAAGCAAGAGTAGCATATTTACAACTGAAGAACATCTGCAACTCAAAACAACTATCTGTCAACCAACACCAAAGTCAGAATTTTCAATACAAATGTGAAGACAGTTCTACTGTATGGGACGGAAACCTGGAGAACTACGAAGTCCATCATCCAGAAAATACAAGTGTTTATTAACAGTTGTCTACACAAAATACTTCGGATCCGTTGGTCAGATATTATGAGCAACAACCTGCTGTTGGAGAGAACAAACCAAATCCCAGCGGAGGAAGAAATCAGGAAGAAGTGGTGGAAGTGGATAGGACATACATTGAGGAAAGCACCCAACTATGTCACAAGCAAGCCCTCACATGGAATCCTGAAAACCAAAGGAGAGAGGAAGACCAAAGAACATAATACATCGAGAAATGGAGACAGACAGATAGACATGAGAAGAATGAACAAGAATTGTATGGAACTAGAAAGGGAGACCGAGGACAGAGTGTGTTGGAGTATGTTGGTCGGTAGCCTATGCTCTATCGGAGTAACAGGCGTAGGTAAATAAGTATATCAGAAACTATCTTCAGAGTTATTGATTCTTTAAAGCATATGACTTTAATGAAGTCAATTCAACTGATTTATTGATTTATTTGTTATTTTATTTGATAGAAGGAACAGCTTTATATAACCGGTGGACAATTAGTAAATAGTGATCATATACAGTTTGCAAATATATTGATTGAGGATGGAAAAATTGTGTAAGTATTCAAAAGTTTTTCGTTACTTTTATTACTATTCATATTGAAGTTCTTATGTCATTGTACTGAAATTGTTAGATCTATCGAAACGTCCAAGTCACCCGATTGAGATACGCGCAAAACCGAAGTTTCCAAATCAACAATTCGTCTACAATAGCGGTTCTCAACTTGTGAGATGCCTGAGGCGTTTAAACGCGTCCTTCAAGTATGAAAATAAAAAGGCTTCAATAGTACAAAGGACAGCTAATAGCTGTGTCTAAATTCGATAACAGTTTATGAACAATCGAAACCCGAACCAAGAGCAAAACAATATGGAAACTGTTACGTTTAAACAAATGCACAAAGCTGTGGACAACGGCTACAGAGATTAAGATACAGTAATTATAATGATAAATACAATGATAAGTACAATAAACGTTATAAGTATATGTGAACATTCCAGAATATTACACTGCAACTTGCGTTACAACATAAGTGTGAAAATTGTCAATAACACAACTGCTTACTGAATGTAAATAAGTAGTATAAGACAACATACAAAAGAGTAGAAAGAGAACGAGTAGGAACAATGTAAGACAAACTTAACAGAAATATTAGGACAATGTTGATGTTGAACTAACTTTGAGACTTTAAATCTACTTTCAACCAGTGAGTAATTGTCTTGAATGAGTCAAACATGTTAAAGTATAATGATTTGAAGGTTTACTGTCGGTTTTCAAATCTTAATGTCATAGAAATCTTTCATCATCTTCACATTAATACATTCACATGTAAGGTATCTTTCCAGATCTTTCCAAAGCTCCTGGTAATTAAGAACCATCAAGTAATAGATAAACTGACAAATTATCTTCTCAGTCAAATTGAATATTGGTATCTTTTTAAATGTTTCGGTGAGCTATTCTATAGAATTAGACAATAAAACTTGTTATAACAAATTGTTAAGTCTGTCGAAGCGTCCAAATCACCTAATTGAAATACACATAAAATCGAAGTTCATAAAGCAACGATTTGTCTAAAATAGCCTTTCTTCACTGAATAATATACAAAAATTAGTTACAAACCTTAACTTGTGAGATGTCTTTGGCGTTTGCCACGTCTTTGATAGGCTTCGATACTGCAAAAATGACAGCCATTGGCTATGTTCAAACTTGGTAAAAGTTTATCAACAAACAAAAACTGAACTAAGAGCAAAACATATATGGAAACTGTTACGTTTGAACAAGGGTCAAACGAATGCACGAATTCGAGAATAAATGCTACGATGAATCAGATAAAGTAATTATAATGATAAATACAATAAATGTTATAAGTATATGTAAATATTTCAGAATCTTACACGACAAAATTGCCTGACAACATAAGTGTAAAAATTGCTGGAATACAACTGTTTACTGAATAATAATAAGTAGTATAAAACAATACACAATACACATATAATACACAAAAGAGTCGAAGGGAAGTGAATAAGGATAGAGAACGTAAAACAGACTTAACACAAATGTGTGACGATGCTTTGTGTGCACCAGCAACATTATGTCCATTAATTCAATTACTATATACACTATAAACAACAGCTCTATGCAAAATTTTCAAGTTTAAAACCTACCGAACCGCATTGGATTGGTAGGTTTGGATTGCCCCCAATTAGCTGAGTGATGAACAATTTCATTCTGTCTAGTTCCTAGTTTAGACCAAACTTTATTGGCTAAATTAGCAACATGAAAATTGGTATATCATAATATCAGACAGTCGTAGTTAACGTAGAGCCTTGTGCAAATGTTATCTCGGTCTCCATCATAAAATGTAAGCACAATAATATAAAATTAATGAGATGAATGGCAATGAAATCATGACAACTGTACTGATACTGATGACAGACAAGGTTCAATATTAAAAATATGGTCTGAGAAGGAATAGAAAAAAAGCATTCATAAGGGAATGTTTGAACTCAAAATCTAGAGTAAGATAAAGAATAAACCTCATCAGCTCGCCTATGGTCATTTCGGAGACATATCATTAAAACTCACAGTGTAGTTTGTTCTTATGTTGAATAGTTGCTGAAAGTCGACAGAAATAAGATTTTTTGGGTGAGATCATGAATCAATTTATGTTAGACCACCGTTGGAAACCTGGAAACATCAATTGATTCATGATCTCAACCAAAAACTTAACAATTTCCACAACCCCCGTACTAAGAAATAAGATTACCTGGATCTGATTCTGGTTATCGATGTGTGCGATTTTGTCAGCGGTTGACTTGCTAGTTGACTTTAACCACCTAGCATTTACCTCATCTTCAAATTTGCTAACCTTCATTTGATTAATCAGTGGATAAGTTAGATTTGTGTTGCTCCAATTTATGACAAATTAGGTCAACTGGCACAAACATTGAAGTTCAACCGGATACGCCAACACTTGATGCTACGGGAATGTTAATTATGCCAGCTGGAATTGATATGTCCACTTACTTAATACAAGGTATCCATTCGATTGATACAGAAGCGTATATAAATTTTACAAAAGAGGCTTTACTTGGTGGGACTACGACAATCGGTAAGTTTAACAATTGAGAGTTTCTATTTTCTGGGTAATTTCTTGTTATCAGAATGACTGTACCACATTATAATGTCTCTCAAATCAGTAAACGTCCAGTTAATTCGGATCAGCGAAGTTTATTAATTAATATAAATCAAAGAGAAGGAGAGAGCGTAAAATCTCTGGATTTATCTTTCTGTAGTGAAAAGCAGTGAAATACTATGAAATGCCAGTTCACTTTTCAAGTCATTATATTGTCAAGTGGTTCTTTAACACTTGATCCCTATTGGGTTTCCACCTAACATTCAGAGACAGCTCTGCGTAGTATGTGGTGGCTTGGAGGATTCAGTACGGTTAGTCGATAAAATGATCTAGAGCTGAGAAAAAAAAATAAACTAAATCCTCAATAAGCACATAAATATGTGAATAACAGTTTGTAGAGATTAGTCATTTAAATGGTTGAATTCATGAGTCGATCTAATCTAGACCACCATTGAAAATCCAGAAGTACTGGATGGCCGCCTCATCTCAATGTGCGACTTCGCAGCAATGAGCACCCACAATCCCTCATGATGGACTCGAACCCGAGACCCTCGCTCTCGCTCGTGAACTTTTAACATCTAAACTCCTGAGCCAACATCCAATTGTGTTCATGTCTAACTTCAATCAAGTGATAGATATCATAGATATCTGATGTTGAAATAACTGACAATAATTCAGTAATTAGGATTATAATCAGAGAGGGGTATTGTAGATACATAATAATTTTAATAGTTGGATTCATGAATCAGCTGAAGCTAGATCACCATGCAAATCCTGGAAGCACTACACGGCCGTTTTTTTCCCTGGTATGGGAATCCTTAGCAATGCGCATCCACGATCCCATCTCGCGAAATTAGAACCCAGGACTTATCAGTCTACCTATCACTATGATCTCCTTTTTAATTTCCTTAAATATTTTTGTTTTAGTCTTTGTCTACTAAATTTATATTTAAGTAGTATGTATGTATTTATTAAAATATCTTCCTAGTTGATACTATCATATGTCCAAAAGATTCATCAGCTGTTGATCTTTTAATAAAATATAAAAATACTTTCAAAGAAACAAAATTTTGGTGTGATATTATCATTCGTATTGGTTTTATGGAAATTCAAGAGAATCATTTAAATGAAATAGAACAATTAGCTAAACAATATGGGATTAATTCGTTTCTAGTGAGTTCAAGTCAATTAATGAATTATTTGTTTTTCTTTCTATTGAATAACATTTTATGAGGCATTCTAAACTTCATGTTAGTTTTATTCATGGAATGCTATCGGCTTATGAGTTATTAAATCCAAATGATTATTGAATGAGTGATGAGATCAATGCACGTAAAGTGAAAGCCAGAGCGGCTTATACCAATCTGGGCCATCTTTGGCGCCTACGTGATGTTAGTCTGGCTGTAAAAGGTTGGATCTACAACGCGTCGGTGAGAGCAGTTTTGCTCTATGCTTGTGAAACCTGGCCTCTCCAAGTTGAGGATGTTAGACGACTCTCTATGTTTGATCATCGCTGTCTCCGAAGGATTGCTGACATCAGTGGCAACAACATGTTAGTAATGCAGAGATTCGGCATCGTGTGTTCGGGCACAGAGATGATAATTCAATTGGTGTCACCATCTTGAAACACCGACTTCGGTGGCTTGGACATGTTCTCCGAATGTCGTCCCAGAGAATTCCACGTCGTGCATTATTTGCCGACTCTGGGACTGGTTGGAAGAAGCGGAGAGGTGTTCAGTGTATGACATGGTGTCGTGGTATGAAAGAAAGCTGCAAAGGACTGGCTTGTGTTGGTCCTTCACGACTCCCTGGCTGGGGTACGAGAGATGGTGCAACACACTGTCTAGAGACGTTATCAGATATGACTCAGAATAGAAGTAAGTGGCGATCCCGCTGTAACCTTCTTTTACTTTCTTCATAAAAAGTTGGTTGTATCTCCTTACCTGAAGGGTTTCTTCTGATTGTACCTTTCCGTTCCTCCATTATTACTATTATTATTATTATACTACCTTACACCAATCTGTTCGTTATTGTTCCCCTTTTCTTTCACGCTCCTTACCTTTTTTTCCTTGTCTTCAAATTCTCATTGTTTTGTGTGGCGAATATATATTTGGTGCCCAATATTTATGTGTTCAAATAAATAAATAACTAAATAAAATTGAATGACTTATGATTTTTATATTATATCATGACCTAGTTGAGGTTAATAATGTGGATTTATTATATTGCGTGAGCTATTTGATCCCTTTGATTATCAATATTTTGCCAAGTGATATCAGAACCTGGGAAAAAAGAATGAATATCCAGTTGTTTTCGTTCAAAAATGGACAATCATATATTTGAAGATTGTAGCAATTTAATGATTGAACTCATGAATCAATTGAAGCTAAATCACCATGGAAAACCTGGAAGCACTGGACGGCTGTTTTATCCTAGTATGGAACTCCTCAGCATTGCGCATCCACTATCTCACCCCGTGAGACTTGAACCTAGGACCTATCAGTCTCGCACGCGAACGCTTAACCTCATACATCGATGTTTAATGTCAAATAATATCCAAAGAAAAGTGGTTATAAAATCATCATCGTGATAAACTTCAGTGTTCTTTTAATCATCTGGAATACCAAGATATATGAACAACAGATATATCTGTTAAGTATAAGATGGGTATAATGACCAAAGACTATGATGATTCGATACAGCGTTTGCTCTCCAGATAATGTTAACCACCTTAAGCATCCATTTATCATGTTAGTATAATGAGTTCTATACTAGGACGAAATAGACATAAAATTATTGTTTTTATGACTGAAACTGTACAATGGAAGATGGTCGCGCAATTTCGCGGATTGGTTGGGGTTAGACACTAACACATTTGGATACTGACTCAGTGGTCTAGGGTTTAAGCATTCGCGCGTGAGACTGAGGGCCCTGGGTTCGAATCCCGCGTGGGGGATCGTGGATGTGCACTGCTGAGGAGTCCTACAGTGGGATGGAACGGCCGTCCAGTACTTCCAGGTTTCCAGTGGTGGTCTAACATCAAGCGATTCATGATCTCGATCTGTAACTGTTTTCACAATAGTCTATTTCTTATTTTTCTTTTTATGCTTAAATGATCTGTTTTACATGGAAACACTTGGAAAAAATGAAATGGGAATCAACAAACTACTAATCAACAGTTTATTGTTGATCCAATGGAAATGGATAAACCTTCTAAAGATTCATCATACATTACCAATTTATTAAAAGCTTTGGATAAATGTAAACAAACTGGTTCAATTGCTGTTATCAAATGTGATCTAAGAAAGTTAAATTACAATTGTCCAAGTGATTATTTGAATAAACAAAATGATGTAAGTAAAATAAAAGTAATATATTTGTACATATCCTAACAAGTAGAAAACTAAATTTTCTGATGTTTCGTAACTTAGTGTAAGTCACTTCTTCAGGGTAAATAACTGATCAAATCAAAATGAGTCCAAGTTTAAATAGTACAACAGAACAACACAAAAATATTATGTGCGATCAATCATGAAAACAGATCTAAGCAAGTTAGTGTTATGTTAGATGGTGGTTGGAGGTAGTCACAGCAAACCCTGTACTTAGGTTTCGTGCTACTTGGCACTCATCAGCAACATGTACCTGTAATCTTGAGGGAACTGGTGCTCCCTGACGGATTCGCTCCCGTGTCACCCATCAATGTTATGTCATTTCGGTCAAGATGATTAATAAACGACATGTATGTAGGTGGTGGGTGCTTGACTGTTTATATGTGCAAGTCAGGGATGAAAAATGAGACCTTTGTAGGAGAAAGGAGAGAGTTTAATTTGTATGTAAGATAATAGTGTGAAATGTGAATAATATTAGATATGGTAGCTTGGATAGATAGTCCAAGTCGGATGTATGGTAAGGCCTTGTTTTCTATTGAGTGCAGTAGGATTAAGCATTATAATTAAAGTCTTAGCTACTCTCTTTTCTTCGTAATTAGATGATTACACAAATAAATTCTTAATATTGTATGTATAAATGCATTTATAGCAAGTAGGATATGTCTGAAAAACTTTAAACTACATACATAAGAAGGTAGAGTTTTCGGCATGTTCTTAATAAAAATTGTTTTGTGGAGTAGGTCATAGATATCAGATGATGAAATATGGATTAAGATCTCAAGTTAACTAATGTGATCTAGCTATTCTAATTTCATAGAGTGTATACATCTAAGCCAACTCCGCCTGTAGCTCTTCCAAAGTTACTGCCGGTCCCAAGACCGGGTAAAGGAGGAGGGTTGGGCATGGGGTTAGCGACTCCATCCCGTAGAAAACCAACTCGCTAAATAAACGCTTACTAGAAAAAATTATTCAAACCATTTAAACTCTGCCCTGAAATTTAGAAGGTCTTCATTTAGAAGAACTATGACGCTTCATGGTGAAAGCCGAGTTCCTTCGGAAGTCACGAGGCCGATGCCCTTTCTAACAACCAGAGCAAACATTTTATCGGTACATGGAACGTCCGAACAATGTGGGAGACCGAGAAGACCAGTCAAATAGCAACAGAAATGAGGAGATACAACTCGGCAGTACTGGGAATCAGCGAAACCCACTGGACCTAAGGTGGACAACAAAGGCTAAATATGAAAGAGATGCTGCTATACTCCGGTCATGAAGAGGAAAATGTTCCACACACTCAAGGAGTCGCTCTTATGCTGTCCAAAGTAGCACGAAATGCACTTGTAGGATGGGAGTCTCACGGATCCAGAACCATCAAAGCACCATTCAAAACAAAGAAGGAGGGGATCTTAATGAATATTATCCAATGTTATGCACCCACCAATGATAGCAACGACGACATTAAAGATCAATTCTAGGAGCGGCTGCAACCAATCATAGACAAGTGCCCAAGAAATGACCTCACTATTGTGATGGGAGATCTAAATGCCAAAGTCGGAGTAGACAACACCGGATATGAAGATATCATGGGACGACATGGACTGGGTGAGAGAAACGAAAATGGAGAAAGATTTGCAAATCTTTGTGCATTCAACAAATTGGTCATAGGAGGCACAATATTTCACGCAAACGTATACACAAAGCTACATGGATCTCACCGGACCACACTACAGAGAACCAGATAGATCATATTTGCATCAATAAGAAATTCCGAAGGACAATGGAAGATGTGAGAACCAGGAGAGGTGCTGACGTAGCTTCAGATCACCACCTAGTTGTAGCCAATTTAAAACTGAAGCTAAAAAGAACTGGACAACTGGACAAACAGCACTACAAAGGTTCAATACAGCCTTCCTTCGAGATACTGACAAAATCAACGAATTCAAGATAGCTCTCAACAACAGGTTCCAAGCCTTACAAGATCTACTGAAGAAAGAAGAAACTACTATGGAGGACAACTGGAAAGGCATCAAAGAAGCATTAACTTCAACGTGTCAAGAGGTTCTGGGCCTAAAGAAACACCATCATAAGGAATGGATCTCTATAGAAACACTGGACAAGATCAAAGAAAGGAAGAACAAGAAGGCAGCAATTAACAACAGCCGAACACGAGCAGAGAAAGTCCAAGCACAAGCTGAATACATAGAAGCAAACAAACAAGTGAAGAAGAGCATTAGAGCCGACAAGAAGAAATACGTGGAAGAACTAGCAACGACGGTGGAAAAAGCTGCAAGAGAAGGAAATATGAAACAGCTTTACGATACAACGAAGAAACTAGCAGGGAAATACAGTAAACCAGAGAGGCCGGTCAAAGACAAATAAGGCAAGCCAATCACCGAAATTCAATAACAGCTTAACAGATGGGTAGAATACTTCGAGGAACTCCTGAATAGGCCGGCTCCAATGAATCCACCGGACATCGAAGCAGCACACATAGATCTTCCTATAGATGTCAATCCACCAACGACGGAAGAAATCAGAATGGCCATCAGACAAATCAAGAACGGGAAAGCAGCAGGACCCGACAACATACCAGCTGAAGCACTGAAGTCAGACATCGAAGTAACTACAAACATGCTTCACCTTCTATTCAAAAAGATTTGGGAGGAGGAACAAGTGCCGATGGACTGGAAAGAAGGACACCTCGTCAAGATTCCAAAGAAAGGAGATCTGAGCAAATGTGAAAACTACAGAGGCATTACACTACTGTCAGTACCAGGGAAAGTCTTTAACAGAGTGTTGCTGAACCAGATGAAAGATGCAGTAGACGCCCAACTTCGAGATCAACAAGCTGGATTCCGTAGGGATCGGTCGTGCACAGACCAAATTGCGACACTACGGATCATCGTCGAACAATCAGTTGAGTGGAACTCGTCATTGTACATCAACTTCATTGATTATAGAAAGGCATTTGACAGTGTGGATAGGAGGAAGTTATGGAAACTTCTTCGACACTACGGAGTTCCTGGGAAGATTGTCAATATTATCCGGAACTCATACGACGAACTACAGTGCAAGGTCGTGCATGGAGGACAGCTGACAGACGCATTCCAAGTAAGGACAGGAATCAGACAAGGCTGTCTACCCTCTCCCTTCCTCTTTCTTCTGGTGGTCAACTAGACTATGAGAACCTCGACATCTGAAGGAAAGCACGGGATACAATGGACAGCTCAGAACCAATTAGACGATTTGGGATTCTCAGATGACCAAGCCATCCTATCTCATACACATGAACAAATGCAGATAAAGGCAACTAGTTTAGCAGCAGTCACTGCATCAGTAGGCCTGAGCATACACAAAGGGAAAACCAAGGTCCTCAAATACAACACGGAGAACAGCAATTTAATCACTCTCGATGGAGAAACTCTGGAAGATGTGGAATGATTCACATACCTAGGAAGCATCATCGATCAACAAGCAATGGCCGCATTCCTTCGATTGAAGAACATATGGAACTCAAAACAACTTTCAACCAATACCAAAGTAAGAATCTTCAATACGAATGTCAAGGCAGTTCTACTGTACGGAGCTGAAACTTGGAGAACTACAACAACCATCATCAAGAAGGTACAAGTATTTATAAATAGCTGTCTACTCAAGATATTCAACATCCATTGGCCGGATATCATCAGCAACAGCCTTCTGTGGGAGAGAACAAACCAGCTTCCAGCTGAAGAGGAAATTAGGAAAAGACGATAGAAATGGATAGAACATCACCAAACTGTATCACGAGGCAAGCCCTAACTTGGGATGCTGAAGGAGAACGGAAAAGAGGAAGGCCAAAGAACACATTACGTTGGAAAATAGAATCAGATATGAAAAGGATGAATGAGAACTGGAAGGAGCTAGAAAGGTTTGCCCAGGACAGGGTTGGATGGCGAATGCTGGTGAGCGCCCTGTGTTCTTTCACGAGGAGTAACAGGCGTAAGTAATACATCTAAGCCATTGTGATCAATCCTGAGCCATGTCATCTAAAGTAGAGATAGTTGAAATCCTGAAATGGTGATTCAACAGTGTTGTGTTCGGCACTAGAACTTTAACCTCAGAATTTGATTTCATATGAGGTCGAGTGTGTATTTTTACACTATCAGTATAGGGATTTTTGGAGATTGTAGTATTTTCACTTGTGAAGTTCAATCCGTGCAAGGTGTGAGACAGTTATCTACCTCAGACAATGGGTGAAAGGTTGTGCAAGATCATATTTTTAAAGTAATAAGGAATCTTTTTTGGTTGAGATCATGAACCGATTAATGTCAGACCACCATGGAAAACCTAGAAGCACTGGACGGCCGTTTCGTCCTATTGTGGGACTCCTCAACAGTGCACATCCACGACCTCGCCCCCTGCGAGATGAAATAGTTGTATAGAGTATGATCTGATCTTTTTTAGTTCAATTCATCACTTTGTGATGAGAATTTTCATTAGAAATTTCTATAAATGTAAAATTCAATTTACTTTTCTTATTATTATCTAGTTGGAATTAAGATCCATTGAAAAATGTATTGTTCTTGTTACTTCAACAAATTGTCCAGTAATTTTCTCTTCTATCAATGAAATGAATATAATTGAAAGAATTTCTAAAGTAAGACGACAAATTCCACCTATTCATATTACTGTATGTTGTACATCAAATTCATTATTATCGGAGATAACACATAATCAAGTAAGTTGATTAAGATGTTTACTGAAGATTTCTTTCAATCTTCAATTGATATTTACTATAATGAAGTTTAATAAATTACTTCAAGATAAGTTCTTAGATTTTTAACAGGAATTTGTGACTTGTGGAGTGTAAACATATGGGGAGTGAAATGTTTATTACCAATTACAGTGGTCTAGAGGTTAAGCGTTCGTGTGTGAGACCTATACGTCCTGGGTTCGAATCTCACGAGGCGGGATTATGTATGCACATTGCTGAGAAGTCCCGCAATAGGATGAAACTACAGTCCAGTGCTTCCAGGTTTTTCATGATGATCTAGCTTCAACTGACTCATTATCTCAACTATTGAAATTACTATAATATCCAAAAAAATCCCTTCTGATATTGAATAGTAAATTAATTCAATTTGAAAGTGGTTACCATTGGTTATCAGCTCAATAGTCTAATGATTAGGTACTCGTCCCAAATCCTCTAAATTCATAGATTTAATCAGTGGAATAGTCATAGATCTACACTTCTTCACAGTCATATACTAGTACCAAATAGTTATCCAATACTGACTGGTCTCTAATAGTTCTCCATTTTTGATGAACAACCTACTGATAATTAAATATTGTTCAAACAAATCTCCATCGTTAATTAAAAAAGAATGACAGTATTTGTGGAATATGGTAAAGTCGTTGTATTTTGTTCTCTTTCTTTTCAGATCCATATAAGTTAATACATTTTGATTATTTCTTATTGTTAACGTAATGTTTAATTTGAAAAATGAATTGAAGATAAACGAAGTTGAGGATTCAACTTTTGACAGGTATTTTTGTAATTGTTTAGGATGATGGTCTTCAGATTCAGATTTGTGCAGTAAGGACAGAAGATCTACAGCATATGTTATTCCTTTTCTAAGAATAATGTCCTGGTACAGCCGAGAGTGGGGAGAGTCAGCTCTCCTTCTCGAAATGCTGTCACATGGCCACGCGTATATAGTCTCTGCCAGGGAAGTCCTACTCATTACCTTCTCGCGCCACGGGTGTTGTTTACGAAATTGAGAGGAAGAAAAGCGAATATGCGGTGCTATAACCAGGTTAGTGGACATGGAGAGTCCACCTAGGGGAGCTGGAAAAGCCTCATTCCGAACCAATGGTGCAAATGGGCTCCAAGATCCTTAAGGAACAAATGGCATATGAACCAATTGTTGGTCACCGTCTACCATGGGACTGCATCTCCTGACGTTGCTCCACTGCCTTATGGATCAGACCTTTAGGTCAAAGGTTCTGGGTGTGGCCCCCTAAGCAAACCACGTGGTTCGGTTTGGGCACCTGGACAGTATCCCAGCCCTCACACATATCAAATGATTTATGTGGCGCATATCAATTTAGTGCCTCCTTATACCAATGTTTATGTGTTTAAATAAATAATACTTCTGTGAGTGTCTAGTCTTCTCTTGAATGAGTCAATCTGAGGTGCCGACACTACTGCTTACCGTAACAGGTTCCAAAGAATGATGAACCAGTGTGAAAACCTGTATACCTGCTCGTTCTTGGCTTTTCTACTCGCCTGTTATATCCTTTGAGATGTCCTGATCTCGTAGGAAGAAAAAGAGAGAATATATTAAGTCTAAAATCATTTCTTAGTATTCTATACATCAAATGTTGTTACGTAATCGAATTCCATCCATCTCAATCATTTTTGACTAATTTAGATATAATCGATTATATAATATTGAATCGATATTACTGTCCTCATATAATTTGTAGGTTGTTTTACAACTGACCAGTTTATCATTGTGTAAATAATAGATCTATAATGTCTAATAATTAAGTTTGAGAATTCATCTCACCCATGAATATTGACTTCAGAACACAGAATTACATAAGTGAATGCTGAGATTCTGTTCAATCTTGAATTGAATAATGAATTAATAAATGAAAATAAAGTTTCATATCACAAATTGAATTTGATTGGACAACTATTAAAAGTAGGATCTTAGGTATGATCTATCGTGGAGTCATCAATGAAAACTTCTGACTACATTCATACTTGAATCAAACAGAAATCTATAGCTTCCTGTTGTTTTAAATGGTCGTCTAACCAAAATCGGTCCCAGAGAGAAAACCACATGTTCAACAATCTCCACAATACTTACTTACGCCTGTTACTCACGATAGAGCATAGGCTACCGACCAACATACTCCAACACACTCTGTCCTCGGTCTCCCTTTCTAGTTCCATACAATTCTTGTTCATTCTTCTCATGTCTGTCTGTCTGTCTCCATTTCTCGATGTATTATGTTCTTTGGTCTTCCATCTCTCCTTTGGCTTTCAGGATTCCATGTGAGGGCTTGCTTTGTGACGTAGTTCGGTGCTTTCCTCAGTGTGTGTCCTATCCACTTCCACCACTTCTTCCTGATTTCTTCCTCCGCTGGGATTTGGTTTGTTCTCTCCAACAGTAGGTTGTTGCTCATAATATCTGACCAACGGATCCGAAGTATTTTGTGTAGACAACTGTTAATAAACACTTGTATTTTCTGGATGATGGACTTCGTAGTTCTCCAGGTTTCCGTCCCATACAGTAGAACTGTCTTCACATTTGTATTGAAAATTCTGATTTTGATGTTGGTTGACAGATAGTTGTTTTGAGTTGCAGATGTTCTTCAGTTGTAAATATGCTACTCTTGCTTTACCGATCCTCGCTTTCACATCTGCATCAGATCCACTGTGTTCATCAATGATGCTACCTAGATATGTAAAGTTTTCTACATGCTCTAAATCTTCTCCGTCAAGTGCGATTAGATTGGTGTATGTTGTATTGTATCGGAGAATCTTACTTTCCATCTGTGTATATTGAGACCTACTGCTGCTGAGACTGCTGTAAAACTGGTCTTCTTCTCCTGCATTTGTTGTTGCGTGTGCGTTAGAAGAGCTAGATCATCTGTGAAGTCTAGATCGTCCAGCAGCATCCTAGATTGTCCATTGTATCCCGTGTTTCCCTTCATGATATTCACAATAACCCACAGTAATAATAAAAAATTATTTAAGATTTTAATTGTAAACTTTTGTAAAAAACAATATCACTAATAAGACTGAATGATGAACATGTTATATAATGAATTGACTGAAATAGAGAATGCCTGAAATGATCAGCTCGATCATAGTAAACTAAACTTTTGTTTGATGATACAATCATAATTTACTTGGTATTGTTAGTTCGAATATTTCAATTGATGTTTAAGATTACGATTGATCAATCTTTTATTGACATATGTGCATCCTATTTGATACCTCCTTGTACTAATTTCTATGTTTTTAACTGAGTAAAACAAATAAATAAACTTGAATTAATAAAGTATTGTGCTAAGTTCAATGGTATTCCCGAAGTGAATACCAACTCTGTGACGTATGTACATGCAGTTGACAAGTCTCAAACAGGACGAAACGCGCATTCTGGATTCCACTGCTAACCACCATCCATCTTTATTTAACCATATAATAGTTGAAAAACAGACAATCTTGAGTAAATTAGATATGGTGATCTCTAATCGTATCAACATTACATAAAGTAATCATGTAAATAAAATAGACTTTCATAATTTATACTTAACCATTCAACAGATTTTTATGGATAAATTCATGAGTGAATAAAAGTTAGACCACCATGGGAAACCTGGAACTACTGAACGATCGTTTCATCCTAATGTGGGACTTCTCAGCAGTGCACATCTACGGTCCTGCCCCGCAGGACTCGAACCGAAAACTTATCGGCTTCGCGCGCGAGCGCTTGACTACTAGACTACTGAGCAGGCATCCAACGGTGTTAATGTCTAACTTTAACTTATCCATGAAACTGAACAACCCTCCACTATTGTCTTCAGTGAGTTACTATCTCACAACACATATCTATGAATTAAATATTTGAACGGGTTTTGTGGAGATTTTAGTAAATTCAATAGTTGATATCATAAGTCAATTGAAGCTAGATCACCATGAAAAACCTGGAAGCACTGGATGATCGTTTCGTCTTATTTTGGGACTCCTCAGTAGTGCACATCCACGATCACGCCTCATGAGATTCGAACCCAGGACCTACTAGTCTTGCGCGCGAACACTTAACTACTAGACCACTGAGTCAGTATCCAACGCTTAAATATTCATTGAAAAAGGGTATTGCTGAGTGAATTTTGTTTAAATCTACACTTGTTAAATAATCAATATTGAAACTTTTAATTTTGATCAACATTTTAGTTTTGTAGGTAAATAAAGAAAAGAAACGTGGTATATCGTATATCATCCTATTGTGTATATAAATATGACTAATTATGAAAATAGTTTGATCTCAACTGTTTGTTTGTTTGTTGATTAGTAAAATTACAGAGTTAACAAATACAAAATCATAATGTGATAAGATCGGTTTTGTGACTATAGTTACATAAAAGAACAGATACATGTACTAAGGGGAGCTTTCAATGGCACTCTCTCCCTCACACACACACACACACACATACATACATATATACATACACATTGCATTTCTCTAATCATATATCACTATAAGATGAGTCATATATAACTCTTCATGGTAAATAATTGTAAATTAATTATGTTCATTCATATAATCACCAGGATAATCTATCCTATTTTACATAAATTATTCGCATAACTGGAATACTATAACATTTGGCACAGTACTTTACTGATTCAATTTTATCTTCAGAAGAGGGTTTTATGAAGATTTTAGTAATTTCAATAGTTGAATTCATGAGTCAATTGAAGCTAGACCATTATGGAAAGCCTGGAAGCACTGGATGGTCTAGAATTCAGCTTACATTTTAACAGTCCAATTGTGGTCACCCTTAACTTTATTCATTATCAATATTTGGATATAAAGAACTTGATACTTACAAGTAGTGAAGTAATTGAGCGTGTCGATCGCTTCACTTATCTTGGAATTCTCATCAGCCCTTGTGGTCTGGTGTGTAACGAAATCTCAGCACAGATACAGAAGGCTCGAATAGCTTTTGCCAACTTGCGTCATTTATGGCGTAGGTGAGATATCCGTCTATCAACCAAAGGACGTGTTTACTGCGCAGCAGTTCGTTCCGTCCTACTTTATGGCTGTGAAACATGGCCGGTAATAATAGAGGATATCCGTAGGTGACTAGTATTTGATCATAGGTGTCTTCGAAATATTGCTCGTATATCCTGGGACTATCGAGTAAGTAACTCAGTTGTTAGGAAACGGTCACTAGGTAAGGATGGCAAATCAATTGATGAAGTAGTGAAACTTCATCATTTGAGATGGCTGGGACACGTGTTACGTATGCCCAACGACCGACTACCTCGACGTGCTATGTTCAGTGGTATAGGAGTAGGATGGAACAAAGCTAGTGGCGGCCAGATTAAAACATGGCACAAATCCATGAAGTCACTGACAAGTGGACTGAGATCATGTTGGTAGGTGTAGAATACCTGGTTGGGATCCGCGAGACTGATAGCAACCGATGGTTGGAGACCCTTAATAACATGGCTCAAAATCGTTTGCAATGGCGCAGGTGCATACACTCTTTGTGTTCTCCGAAATTTTGATCTCCTTATTCCTCCTTGTCTCTTTTTTTTTCTATTCCCAAATTTATTTCACTGTTTATACTCTTTAAATAACATCTCCAAACACTAATTTTCCTGATTACTGCTTATACTCTTATTACCTCTACCACTACGGTATTTGAATCGACCACTGCATCTCTGTGCTAATGTGGTGTGGCAACTCGAACTGATGTACGTACGTATGAAGTTCTACGTTGTTACTGACTGACTGACATTAATGATATACTGAATAAAAATTTTATTACGAACTGATGTAAGTTAGAAAGTTAATCAACAACGTTACTTGTGAGTTCCGCGTCACTGGTCCAATATATGAGATAATTCAAGAAATTTAATTCTCTTATATCTAGTATTGTAGTTAACGAGAACACAGGCGAAGACAACCAAATTTATTATGATATCTTGGTAAAATCTTAGATCCATACAGTAAATACTTCATTTCCAAAAAATATCCGTCAATCGTCTCAGACTGTTGTTATTCCTTCATTTCCATACTAATCAATCTCTACTCTCATTGTCTTCTCTTCAATTTTTATTAACCTTCCACCTCTTGGTATTCCATTTTCAATTGGTGGTACATACTACTTATATCTGTCGACAACAGTACCATATACCATACAGTATTATACAGTTTGACTGACTAAAGTGAAATTCAATAACTGGCATTTTCAGCTTTAATCAATTCACGATATAACA